>CM041733.1:914256-1514256 GCA_023373845.1 Nibea coibor | reverse complement strand
ATACAGACAGACAATGAGGCAGTGATTTGACTAAAACACACAATATATTGTATTCAATGTTCATTTTAACCATCCACAGTGAGGCCTACTGACTCTACCCGAGATGAAGTGAAACAGAGATGATGACGATGGTGATGATGATGATGATGATGATGATGATGATGATGTGACCTTGTATTTGCATATTTATGAAAATGCCCTCTCCTGCACTCTGATTTGATTAATAGCTGGTAGAAACTAGAAAAAATGGCTATTACAGTATAAACTGGAAAGTCAAATATGTGACAGTAGTACATACATACCTACATTAAAACCAAGGCTGTGCCACCACAAAGAAATATTAAATGAATTTCCCTGTCTTTTGAAGACATGAAATCTAAACAACAACATGCATACTGATTTACAGTATTATACATTTTTGCAATGATACTTGATCTTACAAAGCTATTTTTTCATTTTAAAAGAAAGCCCTCTTCCTTTGTATTCCCCCTAACCCGGATACCATATAAACTCATGTAGTTGTACACTAGTTTGATTTAAACATCTAGTTTTGTTGTCATCCAATCCCTGCAAAAGACAAGAAAACAAACTAATTGTTCCAAAGTATTAATGGAAATAAACCAGCCTCCAATCCAATAATATCCAAGGGGAGCACCATGCAATTTAAGAATCCATATGTGTTGCTGTTATGGCATGTAACGTTGCAGTCATTAATAATGACCACTAACAAGATTTCGATTTCAAATATGTCATCTTCAGGGCCAGGCATTTGTCACATTAATGAAAATATTTGTATTGTGTAACACAATAATCACATATACAGTAATAGAAATGGTTTTCCACCAACCCTGTAAGGAGTTTAACAGAATCTCAGGTAACTGTAGTTTTCAGTGGTAATTTGCTTCCAATCTTTTGTTTGGACATTTTGGAAAACAGTCACAGAATATGAACATGTAATTATGACACTATAATCTAATGACAGTAGATAAACAATGACACGTCTTTATCGCCCAGCCCTACATAAAATAGAAAACATCCTTAAATTTAATCTGTGGTGTCACTGGGATGTTCAACCTCGGGGAGGCTCCGTTATAAAAGATGAGGAGCATGACTGTAAACTCCTCCAAGGTCTTGCCAAACTTTTTTTAATCCTGGCAAGCTTTATAAAACTGTAGTGCTATCACTTGTGGACCATAAAACATAGCTATGAGACCCAAAAACTACTACAGGTACAAGCAGCAGTCACCTTCAGTCTCTCGTCCAATCCTGAGCTGCGCACTGGCATGACAACGTAATTTGGGTTGTGGAATAAAATGACTCTATTCCAGACTGTCCTTGCAACAGTGACGCACACAACACATGTCAAAGCTCATATTCAGTGGTGTTGTTCTTGACTTCTGAACACCTTGTAAACATGGTTGTTCAAGCGTTTAGCTGCATTTCTTATTTTAACCACTAGAATGCAACCTTTTCCTGGAAAACAGCTATACCAACAGTTATTCACAGCTCTACTGTATATCCCTGATTTATCTCACTAGTTTCTACCCTTCATACATTCTGCTGTTGAGAAGGATAATACATTACACAAGCTAAGTAATACTATATATACAGTGAAATCAGTGGAAAACTCTAATGTTTGGTATGGCAGTGTATATATTGGCATGCTTCTGTGTGGCTTATATTTACCACAATTGGGCAGTATCACAATGAAATGCTGAGGTGAAACATTTTCTACCAACACATGACTAAAAATATCAAAACATTTCTCAGCCTGGTCTTATTGTTCACCAAAGCCACAGCTCCACTGTCATGTGATCTGATGTTTTAATCTTCTAGACTGCGTATGTGGACTGCACTGTATTTTACACACCCACACAACCAATCAGCATTAAGACTAAAGAGTAGTGACAGTGGGACAGTGGTGATTCTTAAGTGGTCCCTCACTGAGTATTGAGTTGTGCTCCTTGTAGATACACAGAAAAAACTTCATGTGCCCCATGATTAGTGGACCGAACTGAGGATGTTGATGTTTCACAAAAAGCGTGAAGTTCATACATGACTCTATGAGATGTGTGGGGTTTACTATGCATTTAAATACGGTGCCCAACATTCACTCAGTTCACATTCTTCTCTAGGGTAAATATATGCAGTTGTCCATAATAACCAGTTTGTTTTTGAAATTAGGAATGGCTCAAAGCACCTGATAAACATTTTCAGTAATTACAAAATCAAGTTTAAAGGGTGATCTTCACAACAGCAAAAAAACAAAACAAAACAAAACTATTTATTCTCAGCATTTATATAAAAACATCATTCTTTTCTTTCCTTATAAGTTCAGTAACTCTACATGGTGACATCTTCAATGCAAAACAAATATATCTCTCTTCATTTCACCCACATTGTCTGCTTCTACGTGTAGGTTCAACTTCAACTTAAAAAAAAAAAAAAAACTCAACTGATTGTTTAGAGAAGTGCTCGGGGTGTGGCTGGTCCAGCTTTGGCTGCAAAGACAAGATGTGAGGTCATGGCTGTTCTGTCCACTCCCCATGCTCACAGTGCAATTGGTTACTCCATGCCATTCCGCAGCATCTGATTGGCCGCGATAAGCATGACACTGATGATGAAAGCCATAGCGAAGGCGCAGATCAGGCTTTTCCTGACACACGTCTGACGGTTCTTCTTCTTAGGATGGACTGAGAGAAGTGAAAGAGAAGAGAAATGAAAAGAATTAAGAGACAGCAGCTCTCAGTTTCTCCTTTCTTAAGCTTTCGTGTCACGCTGAATAGTTAATAATTGATTTGTTTATTGATTTCAATATCTTTTGGGATATGCTGATTTATTCTCATGTTGAGAGTTAGAGAAGATCGGTACCAGTCTCATGTCCGTGTGTTAAATGTTAAACTACTAGACAGTTTCTTTAACTTAGCACTTCCGGGATTTGGCACCCAGCAAGAGACTGCACCATGGCCAAAAAATAGTCACATACACACATAACCTCCGAGAAAATATAAATAGTCATTTTTACACTGCAGCTTTTGGAAGGATTGAACAAATGAGATATAACACGTTAATTATTGAGTTTTAAAGGACTGAGCCAGGCTGCTAAAGTAAGAAAAACACCTGCTTGTTGCACTATCTCCCAATTTAGTGCACAGACTTTATGTTTAAAACTCGGCGTGATTGATGGTGTGAATGATTAATAAGCTGCAGACATTTCCATAATCCTTAAAAAATCTTATTCATGTAGTGAATAAACTGTTTCTCAAGGTGCAGCACCATTCTTTGACCCAAAATAAATATGGATGAAATAGCAGCTAACATAGTTGGCATGTTTTGCAGCTTATTGCTGTGACCCAGATCATCAGTGGAAGTGTCTCCAATGTAAAAATGATGAATACACAAGAGGCACAAACTGCTTCTAATCCTCTCGATGCTGCAGCAAAAACAAAGACAAGAGGAGTGAGGTGGAACTTCTTTTCTGCTACCTATCTCTGTGGCCTGAAAGGCCTTTTTTTGCCTGAAAGACATAATCTCGGGAGACTCAAAGAGCCAGAGGAGTAGAGGAGTATGCGTTCTCCAACAGGCCTTGCAGGAAGAGCAACAACCAAATGTTCAGCCCTCTTGTCTCAGTTTGTAAGAATCACAAGTCAGAGCTGTAAAAGGTACTGAAGTCCCACCGGACAGGAAGAACATGGGAAGGAAATAGGCATGAAAGTGAGAAGTTGAGGATGTGGGAAGAGGGTTAAATGTAGGGAACCATACAACTTTTCATTACAAGAGAGACTCTATACCTCTTCATCTCTTTATCCCTTCCCTGCCTCCACTGGTACACCCTTCCCTCAACACCAGAAACTTTGTGAAAGAGAGTGCCAAACCAGCACTTCCCTGATCCCTTCTTTAGCCCCTTATCCTCTCCTTCACTGTCCCTTTGCCACTGTTTCTTCATTTCCTCTTAGCTGTCTCTTTTTAGGACTCCCTGAGACTGTTGGCCAGTACCCAGTGGATTCATTAAACCATTCCTAGTTTCCTAGCACGTTTGATCTGTCTTTGTCCTAGTCTGACTTGTGGATGTTTCACAAGTTTTTGTTTCCCCCTTCTCCCTTAAAGCAGCATGCTCTAACTTGGTCTCATGTCTCAAGAAAAATGCTTTCTGTGTTTCACTTTGGAACTCAAACATCAGCAACCCATTCCTCATTCCTGGATATGAAACTATGCATAATCTTGAGCTGAATATATTTTATTGTTTGAATATTACATTTGTTTTCTTGAATATGCCGCAGGATTCTTGATCTTTCTTCCAGGATTACCATATTATAGATGAAACCTGTATAGTGGCTATACATGTTTGTATAACAGCTGTGATGTTCCATGGTTAATTAACCTCTTGTGTTTGGTCATATCAGCAGGTACCTGAGGAGCAGTTTCCTTGACCTGGATGGGAAATGTCATGAGGTCAAGGAAAGATGAGAAGGAGAATTCATCCATCACGATCTGTGGTAAAACTACAGAGTTCAGAAGATGGACTACAAAACTCACATCTGAGATACTTCTCCCTGTGCGCTCTGACCATGTTGTAAACACTGACAACCCAGTGAAAAATAAAACTTCATTATCAACGTCAATTCAAATAATAAATGATGGTGCAGCGATTTTTTGTCTCTGCCCCAAGGAATTGTGGGACAACATTACCTCCTTTTCCTTTTGTGAAGGATCCTATGCTAAAGGTGATAATAAAGGAAGCATTGAAGCTCCTTGTCTTAATAGTTACAGAATTCAAACAGCTCTTATGTGTTTTTGAGTTGCCGAGCAACAAATGAATTTTACTTTTGTCTTTAACTCTCATCTCCCTTTTGTTTTTGTTTTTGACCTCAGAGCCGGATTGTGACTCGTCATTTTAAACATAACCCTATCACCCTCAACACTACGCTCCTCAATATTTCCTTCTGTCTCTGTCACATCTCACCCCATTGTCCTGGTAGATAAAGTCAGTGGTGCTGACTTGTGCTCACAGCAAGCTGAATTTATAATACAGATCACTCTTCCAATTATGCCAAAATGTGAATCAAGTGCTGGAGGGAACCAATAGATTTGTGAGGTTGTCTGGTTTTCTACAATTTAACCCTAAAGAAGTAGTTTTGTAATTTGCTATCTTGATGAGAGTTATATGAGCAGATTACATCAGATGTGTGCCCTGCAGCTAGAGCCATGAGGCAATCACCTGAGCTTGGCAAAAAAAGACTGGAAGCTGGGTGAAAGAGCTAGCCTGGCTCTGTGATTCAAATATGTTGTTAATGTCTGTAAATAGCTCTAAAGCTCATTAGTTAACATGTTGCATCTTGTTTGTGTAATCCCTACACAAATGTAAAAACAACTATTTGTGATTCTGCAGCAATTACGTGCAGTAATTATTTGCTTGAGTCTTGCAGTTTTGAGGTTGCCAGGCAACCAGCAGAGACTCGTATACATATATTTGAACTGAGAGCCAGGCTAGCTGTTTCCTCATCGCCTGCCAATTTGTTTCACTCTGTTTATTCAGACATGTCATCATGCTCATGTAACTGTGTTCATATAGAGAGGATGGAAGAATTATGTTTCGTTTTGAGCTATAGCAAGTGGCACATCTGTCACATCATCATTCTCAGTTGATGCAAAAGTTGAAGAATCAATGACAGTCAAAAGATGAGTGACGCGCAAGGGACGTCACCCACAGGCGGGCCGAATGACACCAGGGTGCTCAAACAAGCCATCTGTAATGGCACCTACCTGTCAATCAATGCTGCCACACTGTTAATTCTGACTTTAAGCCTAAATATAAATAATCATGAACGGGGAAATTAGCTATACAGACCAAAACAGTTTTTTGTACGAGACTGTAAACATGTTTATTTCTGCTGTGAACGTTGGACATTTCAACATATGGACTTATGGACTCATCTCATAACCACAGACGTTGCCCTTGGTTGCATAGTTGATATTATTAAGTTAAATTAGAACAATTTGTAGAGCTGCATTTTCTCTGACTGTTATTTATTTATTTTTTTAGGCTATCACTATCTATTGTGTGGAAAGATGATGCCCCAGTTCTTAACTCTCCCAGGTGCTCTGATTGGTCAACACTAGACATACTTGAAAGGCTGAACAGAATAGAGATGTAGTTAGTAATCCAGAGGTTTGCAGACAGGCCCAGCTCCCATTCTTTATGCTAAAGATAATTCCCCTGCACAGATATCAGTAAATAAACATCTACAGAGTACCTTTCCATATATGTCCACTAGTTCCACGGTTTGATTAAGCATACAGTTACAGTTAGTTTTCATGGATACGTTCACTTAGCTCACTCTCACTGTTTTCTGTACATGTATTTATTCATTTATTCATTGATGAAATGAATGACAAAAAGGGTATTTATAACAATAAGGCACAGCTTCCTCACCTCCTTCATACTCAGGGCAGTTCCCTGAGGTTTCATTGAGGCTCTCTTCCTCGGTGATGATGATGTTTTCTATGTCCTTCATTGTCAGGTGGTCCCGGAAGGCGTGGAACAGCACCTGCTTCAGCTCATCCAGAGACAGCTGCTGCATGTCAAACTGCAGGGGCAGACGGCGATCAATGCAGAGACACAGTCATCCACAAACTTGCTTTATGAGGGCAGATAAATATAGAAGGTAAGAATGAGTTGTGAAATGTACAAGCTGCAAAGAAATAATGGCATGAATGTATTTCTGTTTTATTGCCTAAATGTGTTATATACGGGTATAGTATGTAAATAGGAAAGATGTTCTTTTGTAATGTAATGGTAGCATGTTTGCCCATCACTGGTGCTATTTGTGGGTGCCTGAATCAGTATGCAAACCTCCTGTGTGGATTGATAAAGATGGATAAATAGAGGCAGGCACAATTGGTTTAAAGGACTTCTAATTAAAATGTAAACATCAGCTTCTTAACTCCTTGTTGGTGCTTGTACTTTCAATTGTGAGTGCAGGTTCATGTTTAAAATTATTTATGAGGCTTGGGCTAGTCACTGAGTTCAAGTCTGAATCTTAGCCTCTGTCCTATTCCTTGTCTGCCCTTCCAAAACGTCATGTCCTTCATGACCACCCACCCCCCACAACCCGTAGACTTCACTGTCAGCCTCAAACACAATCAGTTGCTTGGTTTAGCACAACAGATGGACTTAGTGAGGCAGGCAAGGCAAAGAAGAAAAAATAGGAGGTTGATCGAGGCAGGAAGTAGAGATACTGTTAGATGATGAATTAGGGAGTATGGTGAGGTCAGAGCAAACTGAGACGGAAGAAGTACTGGGAAACACAGATGGAGAAAACAGAACTGGCAGACAATGGTGGTACTGACATAAATCAGTTGTGATGGTGAAGAGGGGATGCTCATTTCAACTAAGGGATGATAATCATCATGCTTTATGACAATGCTTGTTCAACACTAAAAATAGCATCTCCCATGCTACCCCAGAAAGAAACAGATAGAACATACTCAATAACATCTCAGGTTAGAGATTATACTAGTAGTAGGACTGGGTATAGAACCTCAACACCGGTGCTAATATGAAAGTGGTACTGAAATGTCATCATCAAAACCTGACACTGGTCATTCCTTAAAGATGTGTGGGACTTAGTGGTATCCAGTGTTAAGGTCGCAGATTGCAACTTAATGAATACATCTAAACTCAACCTGTGAAACAGATGTAAGGACCCACTCTCTCTGCCGTTATAAAGGGCTCATTCTAAGGTAGCAGTTTATATTTCTGACATTTATGTGACACGGTTATTCGCTTTCTTGCTGGGAGTTAGATGAAAGACACCACTTTTATAAATGTATGTGAGTCACAAAATGTAAACCTAAACTGGGACATTTATTTCATTTTTATTTGTAGAAAACCATTTTTCAAAGTAACGTATCAAAGTCTCACTTTGGTATTGGTACAAGCGCAGGTATTGTTTCTGCAGTAGTATTGCCAAAATGTAACACTATTGTACCTAGCTCTATTTATTGTATAGGTTTTCTCTGTAAAAATTGCCACAAAGCAATCACTATAACATAACCAAGATATCAATGTAATAATTTATCTACCAACATACACATGTTCAGAAACTCATGCACATTATGCAAATGCACATTTTATGTATGCATTAAACCTTGAACATTGAGTCAGTTATTTATGTATTTTGCACGCCTGCTTCTGTGTGCATTGATGTGCAACCAAAATGTGTACTGACTCCAGCCTAACCATTGATGTTGCTTTTGCAGGTGATTTACGCCGCACTTACGAAAACATGCATGTGGATGCAAACGCGCACACAGGAAGCCTGGGACATTACAGGAAACAGAAGAATAATTTCACACATACACAGACAAACACACTTATTAAATTGTCTGGTTTTCTTCTCTCTCTCACGCACACACATATACCCACACAAACAGATGTAGATGCTCTGTTTTGTGAGAGGTTGGAATCAATACTATTCTAATTAGGCAAATTTTGATCAAACTAAAACAACCTTTGTCTTTTTTTCTCTCTGAGACTTTCTTAGAGTAGAAGCATCATATGCATAATATGTCAACACCTGAGCCAGAGTCAAAAAATAATTCAAATGTAAGCAGAAGTGTCAGCACTAAAATTTAATGGTATAAGCAGTTTGATTGACAGAGGATTCAAACATGGACAACAACTTTGGGTTATGAATATTTTATGATGCTGTTTTGTTTGCATCAGTAATGTTTGCAACTTAGATTTTCAATGATGATGATTTTTCTTCACATATTTCGTCAAACAAAAATACAGTTTGGACCTTTAACTGCTCTGACTCATGCAACTGCAACCTTGTGTGGCACTCCAGGGCAGAGAAACAGGGAGTGGCAGCAGCATTTGAAGGGCTTGTGTTGCCTGATTTCTGCTCTCCTTCTTGCCAAAGCTGTCTCTGCCTTGAATGGATGCTGGGAAATGGTAGAACAACTTTTTGGACTGCAGCCGCAGGACAGACAACATGACAGCTTAGAGCAGGAGCACGTAGAATGTACAATGTTCCTGTCTGTCTGTCTAAAGCCACAGTGGAGCCGCTACCTGTTACCAACCAACAGAGTGATTTCTCCTCCTGCCAGGTCTCTGAAGGACATCAACATCCACACACACACACACACACACACACACACACACACACACACACACGTGCACTAACACACAAAACAGTGTTTTTGAATCCCCTGTTCATCATTGTGTGTGTGTGTGTGTAAATGGTAAATGGACTGTACTTATATGTCTTCTTTCTAGTCTTCCAAACACTCAAATCGCTTTACAGTACTTATCTCATTCACCCATTCACACACATTTATACACTGATGGCATTGGCTGCCATACAAGGTGCCAACTGCTCCTCAAATCAGTTTGAGCAGCTAACCACACTAACAACCTCTGTGTGTGCCTGTGGCTCGGAGGAAGAGTGGGTTGTCCACTAATCAGCTGATCTGCGGTTTGGTCCTACATGTTGAAGTATCCTTGGGCAAGATACTGAACCCCAGATTGCTCCTGAAGGCTGTGCCATCAGTGTGTGAATGTGTAAGAATGGTTAGCTCCTCAAACATTTACACACCATTTCCACACACACACAGAGTGATGAACAGGGGATTCAAAAACTTGAATGTTTGTCTGTCAGTGCATTTTGCCTTTCACTAACTGAACTCAAATACGTGCATTTGTGCGAGTGCGCGTCAGAGAAAAACAACAGGGGATTGTGAGCAGTGACCAGTGACATACTGAAGAAGCCAGGACACATCAATCAGAAGAACAGGTGCTTACACGCTGTCCCTCCAGTCTAATCCCGCCTGCTCTCATACGGCAAAGAGCTTGTTTCGTCAGTCATCCACCTGCTTTGTCTCTTGACCCTTCTCTGAAAAGTCACAGAGAGCGAGCAAGAATTGTTTATTTCTTTTTTTTTTTTTTTTACTCTTTTTCACTTATTTTTCAGTCCAACAGCAGTGCTGTCAGGTCTAGTTGACACCATCAAGTGCAAGTTAAGTTTTGGTGCTTGGAAAACAAATCACGTTTTCCAAAATATAGACATAGACGCACACAAATACATGTATGCATATAGAGGACGCGTTAGTATAAGACTGCAGATAAGATATGTCATTCTTTCACAAAGACAGCAGAAGTTAAATAATTGATGAATTGGATCCACAGAATCAGTCATGAGTTTATATGATGGAATGAAAGATAATTTATGAAAATATCGAAAGGTTTTGTCAATCTGTCGAGATGCTGAAGTTGAAGTGGCCCTGTCCCAGTCACTTTTTAGACACTGGTGTTAAAATAACTGCACTTATGGTACTACTCCAAGTCCACCAAATGTTGGTTATTATGTAACAGAGACACATCATGTTTTTTTCTTTTTTAAATTACTCTACATTTGGCATCCATGGTCATCATCATGAACACTGCAGACTGTCTCAACAGATGCAGACGGCAATGATAAGCCTGTCACTGGCCGACTGTTTCATTCTGCTTCTTTCATCCTTCTTTTCAGTTTCTCTTCTATTGACAAAAATACTAATAAATGGTCATGCTACAATATTACAAGATATTGGTAAAAACTTGTTACTTGATAGATCTTTAACTTAACATGTAGAATGTAACTTTTTTACACAAATGAGGCCAGACCACATGGTCACTATATAGATTGTACAACTCAAGCAAGCTCAAAGAGCTGATTTTCACACTGTGGACTAATTGGAAATCGTTCGCTGCCAAGTTCTTCAAGTACTTATATTAGTTAATTTTCTTCTGACAAGCAACCTCTTTCAGTCATACAAATACTGACTGTTCTGACTCATTCACAACGATGGGAATAGAGTGATAGTGTTACTGTATGTTACTGAAAAATGTCTCGGGTGGAAGATCAAGAAGATGAAAAGTGAAAAGTGTAAATCAAGATGAAAGGTCCCACCCCCTTCATCAGTCAAATCTGCTCTTTTGCTTTCTTTCCGAGAGTTAGATGAGAAATCAACACTCTAATATCTGTAAGTTCAATGTGACTTTTACAGATATTCTATACGGATCAAAGTGCAAACCTTTATTCTGGAGGAATGGTTCATGTTAAGTTTTAGATATCTTCCCATAAAAGGGAAATCCAGTCCAGGAGATGACTGGAAAGCAGACATTATATTTTATATACTGTACTTACAGCACTTTATTTTTGCACTTTATGCACTTTCACTTCTCGCTATCTTAGTCTGACTGGAATTTGCCCATAGGTGTGAATGGTTGTTTGTCTCTATGTCAGCCCTGTGATAAACTGGCATCTTGTCCAGCCTCAGCCAAAATTGATGGATGGATTATATTTATTCTTTTTGCAAAGCGTTGCCTTTACTCTCTCTTTGTTCTTGGCAAGACGCTAAGAGCATGTACATGAGAGAAGCCAAAGTGATTTAAGGTTTAAGGTTCTTTTTCAGATGCATTTCAGTTTGTTCATGTTAATGATGAATCCCCCATGCACACCAAAGTCAGTCATAGAGTTCCACATGGTTCTGTGCTATTCAACCTGCTCCCTTTAGAGAACATTATTAGGAATCACTCCATTAACTTTCATTGTTATGCCGATGATACCCAATTATATTTGCATTGATTTAATTTAATTCTCTCAACATCTGTCTCAACTGCTACCGGTGTCTGGGGCAGCTGTCACTGCCAATCACACCTATAGACTCCCAAATGTGTATGTACATAAATAAAGCCTGCTAGTCTACATTTCTCATCACAGGATTCTAATTTAAAATCCTGTACTAAGGGCTTTCTACCATTGAATATATTTGAGATGTGTTGTTCACTTATACAATCATGATACACTATATAGGAAAAAGGTCACAGTAAATAATTATTTATAAAATAAAAATAAAAACAGATGATCAAAATACCAGTAGTTGGCCATAGCATGTCAGTGGCAGCTGCGCTACACAGCGGCAGTGGTTGAGAGATTAATTAAGAAAACCTCGCAAATTAATGCAGAAATCACGTAATGGAAATGCCAGCGAGTCAAATACAACTCTGACGACTGTCTTATAAAATAAAAAATAAAAACAAATTCTCATAACAGCAGCAGTTGGAGTGGCAACAGACATGGGCAACTGCCGTGGCACACACACACACACGTAGGTTGTGATTGGCTGAAGAGGCATCCTGTGTATCTGTGCTCAATTACTCTGCCTCAACTACCTGGATGTTTGTCACAGTAAACTGAAATTGAATTCTGAGAACTGAATTTGAATTGTGAGAACTGAATGTTCAGTTCCAAACAATAAATTCAATTTCAAATTACAGTTCAGATTCAATGCAATGATTCAAATTGAACAATATAAATTCAAATTATGTGATTCAAATTCATTTTTTAATGCAATGATTCAAGTTAAACAATTCAAATTAAAATATAAATGATTTAAATTCATTTTCTGGTGGCACATCTTGAAGCCCATACCAATCAGTTAGCTAAACTTCAAGCATGCCTTAAGGACAAAAAAAAAAAAAAAAAAAAAACTTGGATGATTTGCATTCATAATTTTTTCCACCTCAAACTCTTTCTAAGGATAAGTTACTGTAGATAGTATCACCGTGGCCTCCAGCTCCACTGTAAAGAATCGTATAGATATCTCCATCTTGGGGTGGCTGTGGCGCAGGAGGTAGAGCAGGTCCCCAGCTCCTCCAGTCTGCATGGCGGACCTTGCAGGATAATAAACCCCAAATTGCCCCTGACGCCCATACACCATCAGTGTGTGAATGCATATGAATGGTTAGCTCCTAAATGTGCTTTGAGTGGTCAAAAGACTAGAAAGATACTATACAAGTACAGTCCATTTACCATCTTTGATCAGGATGTGCCCTTTAATGTCATAAAACAAATTCCAAGGACTCCTTTTTTTTTTTTTTTACCTATGTAACATTGCAACAATCAGACGCATCCTGTCTCAAACAGATGTTTCTTTTTGATGGAGCTTATAGTTATACCTGGCTCAGGTCATCCCTTAGTTATGCTGCTAGGACTAGACTGCTGGAAGACTTCCCATCTGTGCCTCCTCAAGGCATGTTACTCTCTCAGGTTCTCATGGATCATGGCTACACCTAGATCAGTGAACCAGCGACCATCCACCATGAGCTGGGTTCTGCCTCTTAAAGGAAATTTTTCCTCCCCACCATCACCACCACAATTGCTCCTAGTGGGAATTGCCGGGTCATAAGATAAATTTTGTTATGATTTGGCGCTATATATATAAAATTGAACGAGTCACTGTTGCTATTAGTACTGGTTTGTGAATTAATTGCTCAGAGACAATCCCCTGGCCCTTGTTCTGTAGACAACATGATGCAGGGTTACACCCTCTACATTAAATCATGCTATTTGTTGCTGTATTGGATTTCTCCAGAATCACTTATCCTAACTTTAAGCAAGAACCCAAAAATGGAGTATGAGGCTCTTCAAGAGAAAAAGCAGCTCCCCAGTGGCTGTAATGTGAGACCAGACCCCGCTAACATTTTCTCAGCTATTAAAACGACTGTGCAGACCTCTCTGCTGCACTTGCTCACTGCAAACATATCTTTTTATAGATGATAAACATTGTCAAGATATTGGCTGAAAAAAAAACATTATTTTTTATCTTTATGCGCTGTAGCTTCATTTGCAATGGATGAGTGGGTGCTTCCTTTTTCAAATCTAATTGACTGACTGTCAGCACAAATGTGGTAACTCGACTCAGGAGGTTTTCAAAACTGATATGTAAATCTCCCAAATTTCACACAAATTTCTCCAGATATTTCGATGGGCAACAATCACGAGGACAAACAAAATGTATTCACACACATCCACATGAAAATGTAGTGTATGTGTGTGAATACATAGCACATAAAACTTGTTTCCCCAATGAAGTCAATCATAATATATTTCACTGCGTGAGGATATTATCCGAACACACTGTCATTACTGCCCACCATGATGTGCCTCCTTCTCTTCTATCTTTCTCTTTTCAATACAATGGCTCTCCCTCTCTTCCCGTCTCCCCCTAAGGTCTGCGAAATATAAACAGACACACACACAAAACACTGCTCAGTCCTCGGAGACACACTTCCACCATTTCAGCTCCCTTCTCTCTCTTCCTCCTCCTCCTCCTCTCTTCCTATATTGTTTTGCTCTCTGCTTTCATTGCCTGCTCCCTCTCTCCTCTCCTGCTCCTCTCTTCTCATTTTCTCCTTCCCCTTCTTCCTGTTTTCTTTTGGTTTGTCTCTCTTTGTGGGAGGTGAACATTTTAAATCACCCCTGAGACACACACTGTCTGCGACCTTCATGAATCACACTCTCTCTCGTACCTCTTCTTTCATTTTCTCCCACTCTCCTCCTTTGTGGTTTTCCTTTATATTCCTGTATCTTTATGTGGGGCATCCCCCCACACCACCCTCCCCATCCATCCCCACATATTGTCCAGCTCCCCTCTCTATTCTCTCATCTCCCACAGCCTTGCTGACTGGCACACTGTAGTCCATCTTGCTCCATCCCTCCTTCATGCAAAGCGCCTCATTTATAAAAGGTGTTTTATTTCATGCGATTTAGAAAGAAATGATCTTGATGTGAAAATCAGCACTTTCTGCGTTCATTTGGTTTGTTTCGGACGTGTGAATGGCATACATAGTTCTTTTTTATGATATTTTGATTGCACAATGAAATCTAGGGTAAAGAAAGTCTATGTAGATGTGTGTAACCTGACACACACACAGCCTCATTTCAGTGAGTCACCCTCTAAATGTTTCTCCTCTCGTTTGACTCAAGGAAAGCGGAGAACAGCTTCCTGAGAGCTGTCACCCAGCTCAACCGACCGTCCCCCACCACACATACACACACACACACTTATTATTGTTGTATGTCTTAACAGGCAAAAAAAGCATTCGCTTTCTGGAACATTTCAGAAAACAACAAGCATGTTCAAAGGCATGTAGATGAGCTGCAACCTTAATCACCACTGAGCCCAGTTTGGACACACAAGCTCAAACTTTACACATACGGCAAGTCCCCCTTTATTATGATAATACCTTCTGCAATGGTGTGTATGATAAACACACACACAAACCACAAAAAAAACAAAAAAAAAAATACACATACTAACATGTAGACACACATGTAATTCTCAGCAGGTTTCTTGTCTCTTCAAGTCGAACAGGGAACAGAAGACACAGGTTTTTTTGTGCATGTGTGTATTTTTGCACTTAAGTAGGTGTGTGCCTATGCAGAGTCCCTGCAGAAACTAGGGCTGTGCTTGAGGATGACTGCTTAATACACATTCAGAGTAAGGAAGAGCAGGCCGAAGGATGGAAGTGATAAATGATGAGGATTGTGAGCAATGAGAAACAGACTCCAGCTTTGTCTTTCACCTGCCAGAAGATGTTATCGATGGTGTTGCCCAGGAATCCTTCTCTGTTGTCGGACGACAGCAGTTTGGGCCCAAGTATCGTCATGAACTCCTCAAAATCCACCTGGCCATCCCCTGTGGGTAGACACACACATAGAAAAGCAGGGAGACAGACGGGGACGATATAAAATCAGATACACAGACAGGAATGCTGACAGACCGGAGATTAATAATGCATTTTATACTGAAGTTTACAATGGAAAGTGCCCTGAGACAGATCAACAGATGGATGTTCCCTCATCCATGACAAACCCGCATGCATCATCACCACTAATTCACCCTTCAAATCAGGTGTGTGCACCTGGGAGGGCGTGCACGTTAGTCTCTGTAACGACTGTGGGATCAACTTGAGGGAATGTTTAGGAAATTTAAATTCAAAGGACACGATGTGTAAAACTTTATGTATTGTAGCATTATCTATTCTACCGCTGTGTATTGTTAGAGACAGGAATCAGGTAGCGCCACATGGAATTAATACTTATTCTAGTGAACATCTCCAGCTTGTACTATAAGTCACTGTGTAGACTTATTATACTATTGAAACTGGGTACTCTCAGCATTAGCTATAAACCTGACTTTTGCTAAGTTAAATTAGTTTCAGGCTTTGGGTCAGGCTTGGTCACTTTAATGTCCACTTCAAGTGTAGGACAACTGAACACTGACAGCGTGATACATCTTATCACTCTGCCAATCTTAACCATCACTTAAATTACAGCCTCAACTTAAAATATAGTTCCTGTTCTCAACGATAAAACAAAATACAAGTAGTTATTATTAATTCAATTATACTACTTATCTCACTAAACCTGAGAAAATGTAGGTAATCTATCAACTTAATCTTCTTAAAAATAAATCATCTTACATTCTTCTCTCTCTTCAGATGAAAATGTCCTGATTTCAACAGTTATGAAAAAATAAATCATCTTACACTATATATATATATATATTTTTTATTTTCTTTGTTTGTTTGTTAGGTATCATATCCAAAATATTCTGCACAAGTGGTAATGCACCACTTTATTTTATGGGTCTGTCATTTACAAATCATTTTACAATAATAAGTACTTTCGCAATAAATTAATTCTAAATAATTTGCTGAGTCACTGCAGGCCAACTAAACATGCATAATTTGTGAGTACATAATTTAACTTGTGTGGAGAAGAAAGTTTTTAATAGATTAAATAAATGTTCCCTCATGATTACTGTGAAATTACACAGTTCTTTCTACGAAACATCTTGGTAGTACTTCAGAAATAACTAGGAAGGCTTATAAAATGTATTACCTTGTAATACAGGATATTATTTACATGAGTCCTCTACTCTGACACTAAAGTGCATTTTCTCAGTAATGTGGCTTTAAATGAACATAATACAGTCTTACATTTTAAAGCTACTTTGCCTAAACCTGGATAAGAAGGAAATGTCAGAGATCAGCGGATTAAGACTTCTGAAGAAGGGATTAAAGGACATAAAATTAATCAAGTGAAGGACTGTGCAGGTTGTCTAATTACCTGTATTGACATTCTTAAACTAACTGTGCCTGTGACCACTTTCAGTCTCAACATGGAGATGATAGAAGTCAGAGGTAGAGGACTTTAAGGGATACTTCTTCAGAACAAATGGCTGCGCTGCTCTCCGATGGTCATGCTGCTCATGGAGGCAAAAGCAAAAAGCTTTTAGCTTTGACCTTTGATATTTACCGTGAGCTGCAGAATCAAAAGCAGCCAGATAAGAACCAGTTGAAAGATTGACTGGCTTGTTTGCGATGCAGGAACTGCTTAGGGAGTAATTGCAATCCTCTGTGAATTTACAAGCGGAGCTGGAGTTGAAGGAGCAGGAGCAGACAGATTTTCTCTTTATTGTCTCTAGTGGAATTTGTTTTTGACAATTGCCCACCTGCTGCTCTCGAGGCAGTTTAAAAACCGATTTGTGGGAACATTTTGAAGGAAGCTGTAACTCAAAAACTCAGCAATTGAAAAAGGTACGAAGTGCTGATCATTTGACGTAATGTTTTTCATTTACATCGCATTTTAATTCAACACAAAAATATTTATATTGTGTCTTTGGAAGGAAAATATTCTTCTTTCTGATGCCCCTTTAAAATAAAAAAAAAAAAGGAAAACGTTAATACCCCTTCGCACATAATAATAATTATAATAATTTTATTTTCAATATACTTCATGCAAACTGAATTATTTCTGGT
Organism: Nibea coibor; assembly: GCA_023373845.1. Lineage (NCBI taxonomy): Eukaryota > Metazoa > Chordata > Actinopteri > Sciaenidae > Nibea > Nibea coibor. The sequence goes on along the minus strand of CM041733.1, from coordinate 1,496,600 downwards.
TTTATTATTGCATCTTGGTGTATGTGAAAGCTTAGCAGCAATATTTATTTATATGAATTACAATTTTTAAAATATTTTTTATATTTCATAAAAATCTTTATGAATCTACACTTAAAAGCCCACAGGCTCAAATGAAGAGGAGAAATGAGAATTTACATGGTATATACTTTGTATCTGAGCAGGACCAAAAAATTGTGTTTTAGATGTGTTTAATGTCTATTTTAGTCCATGGTGTTTACAATAGGCTAAAAATAAAAAATACATACACAAAATTACTCAAATACTCAAAAATGCAACCTTGCATAGATCATGAACATGCAAAAAATTATAAAATATGCTAGAAAGTAAAAGCCAAATACACAAAAATGTGCAAAGGGGCATCAAAGGGTATACACATCATAATGTAACACAGACAACAATATAAACAAATGTTATACACATGCAATATAGGTTAAACAGCCACACACTGTGTTCACTCTGTATTTTGCATGTGTGTGTCTGTGTGTTTGCATGTGTGCATGCACCCAAGTGTGTGTCCTTATGTAGTGCCTCACCATCCATGTCCAGTCTCTGCATGATGATGGCCAGCTCCACCTCGCTGGGCATGTAACCCAGGGAGCGCATGGCCATGCCCAGCTCCTGTTTGGAGATGAAACCATTCCCATCGCGATCCAAAACACGAAATGCCTCACGGATCTCTGCACGTCAAACACATGACATGTCACCCCACATTACTGTCTGCATTTATCCATTTTATGGAATCTATTACATATACAGGACACAAATAATTCTACAGATAAACATTATATTGTGCAATATGTCTTTAACATTGTGGAGGATCCATTTATTTTCTAGGTTCGAGGTTAAATGTATTATTTGGTCTTGTTGGGACTGATTTGTGGCTTCCTGGTTAGTTTTGGATGAGGTTGACAGGTGGTAAGATGTGACTGCTTTTTCATCTCTCCTTCGCTTTCTTCTATCTGTTTTGTATGTGTATTAAGCGTTGGTGGATGATTATAGCAGATGAAAAGATCTGTTCAACTTTACTCTTTATTACCAATAAAAAGCCAAGGCTGGTACTTCATTGATTGACTGACTTCTCAGGTCTTTCTAGTGTGTGTGTGTGTGTGTGTGTGTTGAAGAGGTGTGTTTCTCTTTTTTATTCATTCATCATCATTTTCATCATCATCTTACTCATTTTCTTTTATTCATCCATCGAGACACTGTCACTGCCTCTCTGAAACAATTGTTTCAAAGATTTCCTTTCATTTTGCAATCGTTAATACTGACATGAAATTTTGTTGTTCATAAAACATGTGTCAGTTTCCTTTCACATTGTTTCCATGACATTGAATATGTTTGATCTTTGTATTCGTGACTGTTATCATTCCCTTATCTGCACCGCTGCTTGTTACACTTCAGATCTTGTGGGAAAAATGAGTGTTGTTTTTCAGGAGCAAGAGAAGAAATAGTGCTGTTGTCATAGTGCCGCAAAAACCTCGAGGTCGGGGTGGATGGTTAAGTCGTCAAACTGTTTCTGACTTGGACATATGACAGCTGTCATCTCTGACGTCTTTAATTGATACCACAATCATTCTAAAGCATTTATGATCAATATTTTATATCAACAATGATTAAATGATCTGTCTGGGAATTTTCTGTTCCAGCATGCCACATATTGTGGTAACAAGGTCAAGAATATGTCTTGCTATAGGGACACTGACTTGCAACAAAGAACAGCTCTATGTTTGTGTGTGATCATTACTATGGTAGCTGGGGTCAGAGAATAGGGATGACACAACAGATAGATCCATAATGTAGAAGCCTCTATGGAGTCAGATAACAATGTCAGAGCACTAAGTGTAAACATATTTCCTTCTTTGTAGACCAACAACCAATTGGCAAATACCTTTTACAGAAGAGGCATTGAGTATGACTATTTGTGGACACAGTGTGTTTAACACACTCTCTTGACAGCATATTGATGAGCCAGAGAGGACAGCTTCTTCAGAACTGAGGCAGCCTCATGTCCTGACAAGTGTATTGATAAATCCCCCATCTCCTTGATCAAGCTTAAATAAACCTTTCAGAATAAGACATCTTGGACTCTGTGAACTTTCTCTCCACTGCTTGATGAATAAAAGTCTCCACATCAACTATGTTGAAGGGGCTACTTGCAATTAGAAACTTCCAGAGAATTATCGGCCAACTCTAGAGTGATTTTGGACTTTCCAGATGCATATTCTGGTATCTGTTTTCAGTATTTGTTGTACACTACATGTGAGGCACCAACCAGCAGAGATTAAAGGTTAGTGACTAGCTGGATGAGAGCAAAGGAGTACAATATGTAAGAGTGTATATAATATATATAAGACTGGGCCAAAATTATACATGAAAAAAACATGTATTTTAGTACTACTGGATTTAACTGCATCTTTTGATACAGTAGATCAGTACATTCATTTAGATAGACTTGACATATTTGTCATCTCTGTTTATTAATGGTTTAAATCTTACCTCAGTGACAGAGAAAGTATGCGTGACTGTTCATCAAATAGCAATAAAATGAATTGTGGTGTTCCCCAAGGCTCAATTGTAGGACCTACTCCTTTTAACGTTTCCATGCTGTAGCTTGGGAATGTCATCAAGAGAAACCACATTTCCACAACCACACCATATTTCACACAACGACGCTGATGACACACAGCTCTACATTGCTGCGTGTCCTGATGACGTAAGGCCAATAGAGATCCATTTTAACTACATTTTACATTTACATTTTACATTTTTATCATATCATATTATGAATGGTAGAAAATTTTCTACAGCTCAACCAGACAAACACGAAACATGAAACTACAAACACTGAATTTAAAGTGCTGTCAACAAGTAAAAAACCTGGGAGTTATTGTGAGACACTTTATGTTACATTTTGTTTGTATGAAAAGTACTATACAAATAAATTCTGAGTGACTGATAGATTGATTTATATTATTTATTATGTATTTCTGACCACAGCAATATAAAGTAAGTGGGTTCAGTGGTTCATAGTTACTTCTAAGAATAAACACAAATGATCTCACAAATACATTTATGAGGAGATTGCAAGGTTTATGATGTCTGTAAACAATCTCGAAAACTGTCAACTGTGGAAGGAGGTGAAGCGCAATCCCAAATTTATTACAGATTTAACACATAGTGGTGGCAGATCATGATGTTTTGACAATACCAGATCAGAAAATGCTGATATGTGTTTGGAGGAGAATGACAAGCTTGCAGTTTACATTCGAGGACTTGTTGATTTTAACAAGCTGTAACCATAAATATAATATAGCTGTGTAAATGTGTTGTCAGCCTCATAAAATCCCATAATGTAACAGTGAACCATCAGATCAAGTCAGTGAGAAGGACTAATCCACAAAAATATAAGGGTAAGGAGTCTTTGTCTCAAATCAAGGAGAGTGTGATTTTCATGCCCCCCTGGTCCATCTCTAGCTAATTACTTGTCAATCAGTTGGCACTATCTGACCTGAAGTGGGGGAGGAGGGCAGAGCTTTGGGCTGGGGTAGAGGTGGTCAAATTTATCGACTTGATGAAGACAGCAGGGACAGGAAAGACTGCAAGTCTTTATTTAACATCTTTTCACAGGCAAGAACTCCATTTTTATGTGGAACGCCACACTTAGGGGGTGGGAGAGGGTGTCATTTCAGCTGGCATTAGGCATTTGTGCAAATCTTTACAGGAGAAACACAATCCAGAAGAGTAATAGCCCGCTGCACGACAGAATTTAAATCACAATTTCCGCAAGACTAATACTTTTCCAAACTTGAACAATGAATTTTACATGAAGTTCATCTCTCTGTGTCTCTCTCAGGCTGTGTGTCATTAATATTCTCGTCCTGACACACTGCTCCTTCCTTCCTCTGTGCAAAAAGTCCGTCTCAGATCTGCCTCCTATGTCTGTCTTTGCTCTGTCAGTTGCATGAGAGCCGAAGTTCAGTCACACTCCCCATCTGAGCCTGTAAATATTCCCTACAGCTGATAACTAGACTCAAGCACCGTGCCACTGCTGCCTTTCCCTCTCACTAAATAAAGTGAGAATCAGAAGCGGGGGATAGGGAATGTGGGTGAGTGTGCAGCCTCCCAAAACAAAGTGAGATGTATTTGTATGCAGCTCAACAGTGAAGAACATTTTCAATAGGGTACGAATGAGCTGGTCCGTGATGTATTGCTGTGCAATGCTTGTGAGAATGTTTGTGTGCGAGCATGCAGCCTTGCCTAGCCTCTGCGCAGCTGTGTATTACGAAGTCAACTCCCCAGGACTGTACATGTTCTCACTGTGATTGATGAAACGCCTCAAAAGCAGAGAAAAGGATAGCGGCAATCCAACACAGGGGTGATTAACTAGACTTCTATCTGCACTAACAGATGATCCTAGAAGAACCTTCAGCATCTCTCTGAAGTGGGATTAGGAGTTTTCAAATGCTGGCAGCAAATAGCACGGATATTTTGTCCACATCAAACAATCCCATTGGTTGCGTTGGATTTGTGGCTGACAGGGCCTCGATAATGCCTCATCATAATGTCTGAAGTCTAAGAGTCCTGATTCAATTTATATAATAGCTCTACATAGGTCCAAACAACTTTACCCTTCTCGTTGTCCTTGACAAACAAAACACAGACAGAGGCCAACCGGACTTATGATAATGAGACATCACCGTACAAGCTTCAGTGCATTAAGCAAGCGTTTTAGTGATCTGGGTTGAGTCAAGTTGTGCACAAGGGACATTGGATTAAAAGCTTTATGAGACAGAGTGCTTCATGCCAAAGCCACATTCAAGCAAACTACAATAGATCAAATGTAAAAACACCAACAAACAGCTTCAGTCAGAAACACACACTCAGTCTCTTGGTTCACACTCTGTGATGGAATTACTGTAGCTGTTTCCACCAAAGCAACCAGTGCCAGAAGTATATGCACTTTTTCCAGTGTAGAAGTCTTTGTCTTCTGCAGCTCTTTATGATTCATTGCAGCAAAAGATGTAGTGACGTGCAGTTTTCTTCCTGATTCCCTCAGTCTGTGCTCTGTCTGTGTTAAAGTAAAGCTCCTCTGTGTCAGTTTAAGCCAGTTTGAAGGAATACTGCAGTTTGCTACTACTTTTTTGTCTTGTCCCTGCATGTCAGTCATGATAAATATGTATTCACCAATATCTGGGATAAATGCTTTTTTATGTTCAGTGGGGCAAAAAGCTAATAATACAACTTGAAAACAATCTGACAATTATGGCTTACTTCATTTGAAAGTAATATGGAAAGTGAAAGTACTTGTAATGCTAATAATTTTACAATTTTATTCATTGTGCACAACTATGGCAATTACATACTTCAGGTTGAAGTTGAGCAGTTGAAGTTGCTGGTCAAATTTTGAATTTCACATTCAAATTTCAATATTTGGAAGATATTGAATAGATTGGATTTATTATTGGATAGATAAGAAGAAAAGGTATAACTCAAACTTTCTGTGGTACACGGGTTTGCTACAGCCTGTATGTGAGCTAATTCAAAAAACCTGATCGATCAAGCTTGTTGGACAGGAATTCCTTTTTTCAGGAATTCTGCCACATTCCCAGATCTCAGGAAAACTGTTCGTTAAACTGCTACATCAAATGGCCAGAGCTAAGAAAATAAACCCATGTTGTAATAAATGGTAATATTCTTTAATGGTCATTATTACACATTTCAGTAAAACATCCTGGAAATGACAATGTATTGTAATTAAAAACCTTCAAATGACGGCTTCCCATTCATTTCACCCTCTCTATTCTAGCATGAAGGAGAAATTACAGTGGCCACAAATGGCACAAAAAACACCAAAGGCCTTATCCAGAGCCAGTGTTTGATTTGATTAAGATTAAGATTGATTGTAAACTTGGATTAGGAGACCAATATCAATATATTGGCGTTCTATTTCAGGCCTGGTCACATATATTTTATTTCTGTCACTATATTCTGTGTCCTGTGAATGATTTTAATTCCTAAGCACCATAATTGGAAACCAATGCATCCAGTCAAGCTCAAACAAAATGGCTAAATGGAAAAACCTTTCCTCCGGAGAATTGGAGTGTTGTAACTGCATCGTTCCTGTAGTGAAACATTAATTGCTAGTAGCTCACGCTTTACTCTACAACACACTCCACACCGCCTCCCACCCTCTCTCTCTCACCTCCCAGCTCCTCCGTGGAGATGCTGGTGAGCTGGAAGGCTTCGCTGCCCTCTGTCAGGGAGCTGCTCAGGTAGTTGTCTGGATAGAGCAGGCCCGCCCGCACATGGTGGAATGGCATCTTCTCCCTGTAGAGCACACATACACACACACACACACACAGTCTAAATAAACCATGCATGCGTGTATATGTGTGTGTGTGTGTGTGTGAGAAAACACAGTGTATTCAAAGTGTATTCAAACACTGGCTACCAGTGTGGTCAGGAAGCTTTTTTAGAAACACTATCTCCTGCGGAGGGAACATTGTTCCTTCAATGCTGCTAATGCTCATTTCTGGGAGATACCGCTGTCTCCTCGTGGCACCATCACAGTGACAAATTATGTAATCACATTATAATTCAATGGAGTCAAAAAAAAAAACATTCTACTGTTATTGTTCTGATAAATCCCATCAGAGTACAATCAGAAACTCTGTATCATTCTCTGTCTTTCTCCTGCTCATTCTTTGTTCAGCCTCTTTAGTCTGCAGTGGAAACGTCCTGTCACTTGCTACTGTTTCTTCTACCTCTACCTCCCCTGCCTCTCCCGTCAGGCAATCCCAACTGCCACCCAGCACCTCACCAAGAGACTTCAGGGCTTGACAGGGCATCATTCAGCCACGGCCCATTGCTGTTGTGTGATCAGAGCGATACTCTGATTTGATTCATGAGACGTGCGCTCACTCAGGGCCTTCCCAATGTAATATTTTGACACTTTAGCAATACGCTTCATGTAATATTCCTGCCAATAATACACGCTGAACTGAACTGAAGTCAAGGTGAGGGGGAGAAAGGAAGATAAAGAGGAAGGAAGAGAAGAGTCAGACAGGAAAGATAGAGAGATAGTAGAAGTGTGGATGTCTCAGTTAGAGGATACCTCTCCTTTCCTCTCTTCTCTTCTCCTCCTCTCCTCTCTCTGTTATTTGAGACTTAAATCCTTTATGGATCTTGAAATCAGAGCCAAGGGAGGCAAAGGACACAGACTGAGAGTAAAGACAAAGACAGTGTAAAAGGTTAAGAGCCGTGGGATAGGTGCAAGTCTACTCTGGTGATCTGTAGAGGACACCAGGTGTAAAAATGGATGTGCGTGTATGTGTGGAGACAGCAAACAGTGTGTAGGTGTGTATGTGCACATAGTTTGTGAGCTCTGAGGAACTTTCGTCTTCGGTCCATCTGCTCATGATTTTACTTTTCTCCCAGCCTTCACATTAAAGGTAGTCAACATTCTGCAGACATGAGCTTTAGCCAACAAGATGCAAATTTGCGCTCACAATGTTTCTCACTGCAGGATCGTTGTCCAACTGCTACCTGCCATTCTCTGGGTGTAGAGTAATAACACATATTAAACATTTGTTTCAATTGTCATTTTAATACTGAGCCTTTCCTTCTACAGCCTTACAGCTTGTGGCAGCTAATGTTAGCTCATGTTAACAATTTTGATTAGATTTGGCACAGTTTACAATCGTGTTCATGTACTGCATTTTTTCAGGTCACACTGGTTGCTGTTTAGAAAAAAATGACTTTAGCTTTGCGGTGTCACGTGATGCATGTTAACATCAATGAAATTAAACAATGCTACGTTCAGTTTGAGCTTTAAAGGAGCAGTGTGCACGATTCAGTGGCATCATTGACACAACTGATTGTGTCATGGTTGCTGATTGCAACCACCTTGCTCTACGCTTTCCTTCTAGCATTAAGGAGAAACTACTTTCATAAGAACCATGTCTATAATGTGAAAGGCCCAGAGCCCGTGGTTAATTTGTCTATAGAAAAATAGCAGTTCAAAATGGCAGACTCTGTGGAGGCTCATTCTAAGGTCATAAAAACAAAATAATTCTTTATTTGGGTGATTATAAAACATATTTCTGAATATTGCATCACGTTCTTTAAAAAGAGCCTCCTAAATCTGACACACTGGACCTTTAATTAATTTCAAACTGTAATTAAATGAATGAATAAGATCTTCTCTGAACAGACTGGCAGCCACACCACCCTCTTTTACCCACTGCGGCATTGGGTTTGTTTGACACAGACTCAAAAGGCCTTTTTCTCACGTCAGCAGATGAAACAACTGAAAGGTTGCCTGAAAAGAAAAATCATTCTAAAGTGATGGATAAAAATATTTGACAGAGGAAATCAGGATCCTTTTTTGCAAGAAGCAACAGGTTTATATGAAATGTATAACAACTCATAGACAAACTGTAAGGCTGCTTTTCCTAACATGCTTATTTCTCATGGAAATAATTAGGACTTGTGTGCCAGAACTCATGCATATACTTGAGTAAACATAATGTGCATATTTCTTTTTGTGCCGCTAAATGAATGTCTTGGGATGTATGTGCAGATAAAAGAGATGTATGCAGGCATATTGTTTATTTGTGTGTGTATTCACATGTATGTTTGAGTGTACTGCATAGATTGTAAATTGATGACTCCATGTGCATGTTTAAATTGCTATAGGTGTATTATTGTATGCATGTCTATGACAAATTCATGTATGTACCTGTAGATGTAGAACAACAGATAGGAACATGCATGTCAGCATGTTTAGGTGGGCTGGATTGTCAACAGTGAAATGTAAAAATATTCCTTGACTAAAGAGAGTCACAATGAAAAATGATGAACACTTAACAGCTGTTTAATAAATGAAATCCCTAAATTCTTCAGCTCCTCAAATTAAACAGAGCCTAGCAATTATTTAATCAGTGAACAAATGAATAAGACATATGATATAAAATTAATATGAGAATGTATTTTAACAGTCCATCTGCTCTCACAATTGTTCCCGTGACAGAAACACCCACTCACTCATGGCAAAAAGCAGCAGACGCACATACACATACATCAAACTCAGTCACACACTGATTCCTTCTTCCTCTCTCGCGTGCTCTCTCTCTCTCTCTCCCTATTTTCCTCCCATATATTTTTGGATTGTGGTTTTTCTACTTGTGAAAACACAGGCTGTTGTCACAGAGATGGACATGAGAGGTGACAAGGCCTTAACAGAAAACCTTCATCTGATAGGTCGCATTGCCTGGAAGAAGAGAGCAGGAAGAGGAGAAGGTGAAAAGGCAGACAGACAGACAGACAGACACGTGAAAAAGAGTGTTGGGGATGAGGGGAGAGTGGTGTTGGTGGGGGATGAAAGGAGCAAATGAAAGTGGGCTGACTGACAGTGTTTGAACCGTGGGGTCACCTGCACCCCAGGGAGCCGAGTTTCAAGTCTGGAGCATGGTGTTCAGAGCGAACGTAAACTCCGATGAGAGCGAAGAGGCTGAGATGGGGGGAAAAGAGCAACTGAGATTAAACCAAAAGCTGGGAATGGAGAGAAAGCAGAATCGTGTTTTCTCCTCACCTCCCTCTGTCCCCATGGACAGAAATGCATTAGCAAGAATGGCAGAAAAGAGCTGAGGGGTCACAAACAACACATGCACAACGCTGCCATCACAAACAGGCAGCAAGACAACAGTATTAACAGAATCAGGCCTCATATCAGCAGATCAAAGCAGACTGGCTGTTATTACACTGGGCATCAGTTAACTATCAAAACATGCAAAACTGTGTGATTTCCCTCCATCCAGGACTCTCTGATGTGCATGAGATCTGTTAGCTGGACGGGCTGACTTCAAGGTAAATCAGCAAATTATTCTCTTTTTACTTCAAGCCACAAAAACGTCAGTTAGTGCTCCATGTCTTCTTGAGCTGCCAGAACTAATGAGACACCAGCATTGATCGGCTGCAGCACTGCTGTTGGACAAAGGGAAACTGCAACTGTGCGATTTCACCCAAAATGGACAGAGACCAATATTGGTATCAAAGGACGATGTGTTTCCTCAACACGCAACCAGCAATAAAAAGGCTTCTTATTAGATTTACAACGAGACCAATAACAAAGAATTAAAATGATTAATGGAATTCAAATAACCCGCTGTCATTGCTTTTCTGTCTCTGCTCAATGTCACATTGTCAGCGTCCGACTGAAGTCACCTTGGGCAAAGACAGGCAGCTTCCACATAGCTGTAATCTCTGCTGTCTCTCTCTTATCCATCAAGGCTGTACTTTGTTTCCTCAACAGAGGCGCTGGATGGACTGGCCATCTTGTTACCTACAGCCTCCTCACCTGGAGGTCAGCCTGGTTCATCCAACACGCTCTATCTGAGTAGCTGCTGCGCCAGCTGAATAGCTGTGGGGCCTCACCACCACCAGTCCAAGCAGAGGAGATGCGGCCTTGTGTGTGCCCTTGATCTTCCTGTCAGGTGGTCTGAAAAGATTCTTTGGTGGATGTTGAGAGTGCAACACGACTGGTAAAGAGTTGGACACCCATGGCGATCTGCCACATCTGCAGCAGACTGAGCGCAGCTGGAGTCAGCTGTAGCCGTTATTACACGCCCCCCTCTTTGCACCGAGAATGGGGGTCTGTGTCTGCAGGGGGGGGCGGGGGGGGGGGTCTCATAATAAAAAAATAAATCAATCAATAAAATCTAAAACATGCACGCTACCCGCCACAAATGCTCGCACCCAGCGCCCAACACCACGCACAGACACCATCCATCAGTTCCGTCCTCATGAGGGCTTCCTCCTGGGTATCAGATGATGAATATGTGTGAGGCGGGTGACAGATTTGGCCATCACGCTTATGACTGTGGAGTTTTAGAGCATCTGGCAATGAGACTGAATACAACTGGGCTCTAGACTGCAGCCAGTCCCCATTTATCAGAACCAATATGAGAGCTGCTACAGAGTGAACAGGAGCGCGGCTGATAAAGCCACAAAGCATGATGTATAGTGAGTGATGGACTGCTTTAGATCCCGCTGCGTGCTCAGACAATTATACTGTAATTACACTTATAGCGCGTGTGTGATGGACCTATAATCACCTAATCACACCGATCAAACCCACGCGGCGCGCACCGACGCGCACCACGCACGCACGCACGCACACAAAACAGCTGGAAAGAGATTTTGAGGAGCAGTTCAAATAGTCGGGCAGACATCGTGTCTGTCGTCAGGTTGTCAGCCATTCAAACAGCTCACCAGAGTGTCAACACACACGCAGAGGTCTCTCTTTACACGCGCGCGCGCACATCGCACATATTACAACAGGTGCAGAAGCCTGCGCGGCTCTGCGGCCATCAGCCGCACCGACGCATGGGCGGTCGGTCGCGGTAATCACCTTTATCACCTTTAACACACCAACCCAGAGGTGACACACCAATTAACCGTCGGGGTATAGCCTACCTGCCTGTGAAACGACTGGTCCCCCGGTGTGAGATTCACCCCGCTCGGTTAGAACACCGTTGGCGGAGATGCTGAGGGTGTTTGGAATTGCCAAAATATGTTTAGTCTGTTTGCATCCGTCCTGTGCTCTTGTGGAGTCCGTCCAACAGCCAAAGATGGACTCATTCAGTCTGTGAGTGGGACCTGCCTCGGGGATTCACCAGTGTGTCATGTGCTCCGCACTTTTTAGATAGTTATTTCAAAAAAATATCAACTGGTTAGGTGAGGAGGAGGAGGAGGAGGAGGTGGAGGAAGGGGATGGTGGTAATGGTGGTGCTGGGAGATTTTGTCCGTTTCAGCTGAAGCCCAGACCAACATGAATGGCCTCCCATCCGTCTTCTACATCTCACTTCTCATCGCCATGTCTTGATTTTTTTGGATGAAGCAGTTGGTAGGTAGAGTGCCAAATCTTCGTCCTATCAGCTCGCCCAGACGGACGCCACCCAGCCGCCCACGGGTCTGGGTCTAAGAACTGGTGATGCTGCTGCTGTTGCTGCTGCTGTTGCCCGTCGCCTCTCATAAAATGATAAATCACGATTTAAAATTCAATCTAGTCTGTCGAATCAACACGGCGGAGAGGAGACGGTGGTGCCTTTGAGCGCAGATCGGTCAAACAAACAGCGGAGGGATGGGGAAGGAATCTCCCGACGCTCCCGGTGCATTTATCACGGCTACTCCCGGAGACAGAGTTAACCCATTTATCGGTCCAGTCCGGTATGGGAGGGGCCACGGCAGCAGAGGTGCGACTGTGTGTGTATAGGTGAGCGGGAAAAATGCGTCGCTGTGGCGCTCAATGGGAGCTGCCCTCCTGACAGGTGTGTGTGTGTGTGTGTGTGTGTGTGTGTGTGGAGAGAGAGAGAGAGAGAGAGAGAGAGAGAGAGAGAGAGAGAGGTCCGAGTAATTAAGGTTTCAATGGATCACTGAAGCTACATCTCCCCTGGGGACGAGTGTGTGCGTGTGTGTGTGTGTGTTTATTTAGCCATTCTTCGCAGCTTTAAGAGTCATTGATGACCAATTATGGTACTTAGGAAATGACATCAGCTGCAGCGCTTAAATGATGCAGTGTACTGTATACCCCCACCCCCCAAATCTCCTTCTTCATGAGATCATCTGATTAGAATACTCCACCACTATCCCATTTACACCCTCCATACTAATTATATAATAGCCCATGTGAACTTTCTGCTTTCCCCCTGCCAGCAGCTCAATTGCAGGCCTGCCTTGAGGTTGTCTCTGGGTGCTTCTAATTAAAAGTGGTTACAGCGTCTTATTTAACCACAGAATCTATCTCCCTCCCACTGACTGCAGTGGGTTAATACATTAAGTGTGCGCCTCAGGGGTTTAACAGTGTGATAAGCTACCAGACTACTGTTTTGTCACTGAGGCATCAGTGAAAAAGTAAATATAACACAAGTGAGCCATGAATGCTCCAACAGCACTGTGGGCTTATCTAATCAGCCTTACAAAGTTGAGAAGAGTTTTTTTCTTGGTTCATGCGTAAATTAGGTCGATTCTGACTCTGAGAGACAATGTCATTGAATTTAGCTTTTATTTCTCAGAGAAATCATGATAAAGGATTTTTTTGTGCGTGTGTGTGTGTGCTGTCCTCTGTGCTGAAGAAGAGGCGGGACACATGGAGGAGAACTGATGTGTCGGCATTTATGAACAACTTAACATGCATGACTGTGATTTCTGCCAGTGTACAGCAACTTAGATTTGAGTTTGTACAAAGGCACGAGGATTGTCTTCAGAGAGAGTAAGAAGCTAATTCCTTTTTTTGTACCAATGTGCACCAATGGGCAGTGGTTAGCACATAACCCAATGTGGGTATGCTAATGTCAGTTAACGTGCTAAGTGAGCTAACCTCAGCTGGAGGCTTTCTGGGTGGAGTTTGCATGTTCTCCATGTGTCTGTGTGGGTTCTCTCTGGGTACTCCAGCTTCCTCCCAAAGATCTGTCCAAAGACATTACCTTAACAGATTACTGTAAATTGGCCATATGTGTGAGTGTGAATGGTTGTTTGTTTCTATAAGTCTGTAATGAACTGGTGACTTGTCCATTGTGTACCTCGTCTCTAAGCTGAAGTCAGCTGGGATAGACTCACTGTGATCCTGATGAGGATAAGCAGTTACAAATAATGGATGAATTGATGGACATCAACTCGAATAAACTAACTAGAATAAAATAAACACGTCATTTGATGAACTGTCACTACATATACAAATGTCAATCAGAATTGATAAGCCTCTATCATAACAGTATTATAATATGTGATGCTGGTATCTTTAAGTTTTAAAAGAACAGTGAGAGCATAGACAGATTTATAATACTAACCTCATGAAAGATGTGCTTTAACGTTCAGTGGGTGGCAGTGCAGTGTTGTGGTTTCACTTTGTGACTCTGGACTGTACATGTGACTGCTACGTCTTCACATATCTTGAGAAGACTTTGAACAAGAAGCTGCATGTCTGCCAGCCATGTCTGTTTTTCCTGTTTTTTCAGGTACACACACCTGTCTCCAAGCTCTCTCAAACCGAGACATGTAACAGATCTTTTGGGGCTGGAGCGAGACTGGCAGTGCCACATCATCTGACAGCTACTGATGCAGTGATCCATGAACGTTGGGCCAAAATGGCGACAAGTGAGGGATGCTTCAATGGTGCGACTGACAGGACAAAGGTACAGGAGAAGGAGAAAGTTCAATTCAATGTTTTCAGGATGTCGACAATGTGCGGCATGACTGATGATGAGAGAAAGAGACTTGGTTGCATGATAAAGAAAGGACCTTACGACCTGACAGCTGAAGAAATATTTGGGGTCACTCAAAAAATTGGACCAGTTGACAAGCTTGAATCTGACAAGTTGGACCAAAATCATTTAAAAGCTGTTTTGAGCGAAGATGAGGGTGCTTCACGGTTACCTGAGAAACAACATAGCTCAGTTCACAGAAAAGCATAGCCAGAGTGCAGTAACTCAGCAGGTAAACAATGAGGTACAGCACCCAAACAAACCAACTCCGTGGTTTGAGTATGATGCATCCACAGTGTAGTGTGTGTTCCGGAATGGCATCTACCAAAGCCTGGATGAGATACATGAGGATGTGATATGAGAACTAAAACCTCCTGACACCACAATGTCTGATGAATCACTACTTAAGCAAGTAATAAAGACTACCAGTAAAGAACTGGGTCAGAGCTCCATCTGTAAACTGACTCATGCTCACAGTACTCAAGCCAAACCTGAAAAAACAAACCAAACCAAAGAGGGATGAGACTCAAAGTAAAGACAAGACAATCCATAGACTAACTGCTCAGGGCAAGGCCTTAACTCAGAGACTAACTAACTAAGGACACAAACTCAGACATCTGAATACTTATACCCACTGGTGTCTAAGTACCCTAGTAACAAAGCTAGGTCACAGAGGAAGCAAAAACCCATTAATGCTTTCGCTGGGTAGTGTAAGGTCTGCCTGACTGCAGCCACTGTGCATGCACACTTGCAAATTGTTCTGTGGGTTGCCTGTTGAAGCCAAAGTAGCTGTGAAACAAACGTAGGTCACTATGTCAGAGAGAAAAACCAAGACCCACTGCAGTGATGCTCTGGTTTCCAAGTCTCTTTCCAAAGCTCTGCTCAAATGCAGCATGGCCAGCTCTGCGATCACTGTTCTGTTAGCCACTGCTGCCAATGTGAGTATCCTCAACTGGAAATAAAAATACTTACCCTGCCAAGTTACATACATGGCTATCACAGGAGATAAACTACACTGTGATGGATGGGACCAGGTAACACAACACGTAGACCGGAGAGGATTGAAGCGCCCATCTTCTGATTAGTGGATGCCTCTATCTCCAAGCCACAGCCACCCGTGTTAAAAAGGAAGATGAAATGCTGACACGCCATACACCAAATTCAAGACCTAACAGACACCCTAGGAGATCACAGCTGGTTCACCACTTGAGACCAAGGAAAGGCCTTCAGCCAGGACTACATCGTTGAGGGGGCCTCATTTTATTTGCAGGCTGCAAATAAGATGTTATTTCTTCTGTTAAGTTGGACATTTTAACATGGGGACTTATGGAGACTGAAATGTTCTGTATCCATTGTCTCAAGAGCTGCGCATCATTTTTCTCAACATCATTTTTTTTAGCATCCACCCCATGTACGAAGTCTCAGCAGCGGCCCAGGGTTCGATTCCGACCTGCAGCCACTGCTGTCAGCTGTCTCTACCAAAAGTAAAGCTTAAAAAGGCCAAAAAAATCTCTTTCTATCTTAAAAAAAAAAGATTATTTATCTGATTCTGTTTTTATGTTTTTTTTCCCAGTGAATATATTATACCATGAAACATGGTGTGCAAGAGACAATACTTGGCACTATTTTAATAAACTTATCTGGAAAAGACTTTGAATGAGAAGC
The DNA here is from genome assembly GCA_023373845.1 of Nibea coibor. Classification (NCBI taxonomy): domain Eukaryota; kingdom Metazoa; phylum Chordata; class Actinopteri; family Sciaenidae; genus Nibea; species Nibea coibor. The sequence continues at coordinate 1,480,653 of CM041733.1, read as the reverse complement.
CACACATCATTTTCTCAGGCACAAACACCTTCAGGCTCTCTCAAACTGAGACCTGCAACAAATACTCCAACCCTGAAATAACATTTTATGGCCACTTTATGACTTTTATTGCCAAAACCTCCTGTCCATTTGTGTACCCAATGTGTACAGCTGGGTGACAAATTAAAGGAAAAACTAACGTGGAGTTCCTTTTGTTTATTTTACAGTATAAGATGGAGGATATTAAATCTCACACAACTACCAAAAAGTCAAGCCTCAATGCCATAATGCACGGTGGTCCTGACTTAAAGCCAGAGTGAACACATATCTAATGTCTCCACGTAGACCTTTTGTATTTTTAGGAACTTGTACCTGTTCACACATCTTACCTGGAGATCTTCTATACCTCTTTCAACTTTCAACAATTATTACCTTATTTATTGTTGTAACAATGTTAAAGTGCTGCCCTGTCAAGCCTTTATAGCAGCTTCAATGCTCCTGTCATTGATTCTCTTAACTCTACAGGAGGGATGAACTGCATTCTTTGAAAAGATATTCTTTCAAGAGGTGCTTTGATGATGGTGATGGAAAAGGCCACTGGTCCAAAATCTCTCATTGGTGTCTGGCTGGGTTGATATTTGGTAACTGTGAAGGCCATAGCTTATATATCATACCATATTTATACTTATTAAACAGTTCAGTGACATTCAGTTTGCCTCAGAAAAGACTTTAACTTTTTGTTAACCACTATTGCTTCATTATTTTCACAGCAGTGATTATAAAATCTAAAATGCTGAACATTGGACTGTTACAATAGAAAAAACAAGTGAGTACTGAGTGCCCTCCAGTTTGTTCCTCTCTAATGGTTACTATATTACTGGAATCCATCTGCATGCATCTTGGATGGACAAACTGTGTGGCGGGTATCTGGCCAAGTGATAACCTCATGGTGAGTTGAGCACAGTTTCTCAGGTGTTGAGAAATCCAATTTATGGTTTATTTTTAGGTGGGTGGAGGGTTGGTCATACACTGTTGATTGTGTTGCAATTCATTCACAAGAAGGGAAAACACTCACATAATATCAAAATATCAGCAGCTCCTCTTTGTGTTTCTTTCAATAAAAATCTCTCCACTAAGTCAAAGAACTTGACTTATTTTCAATATCCAGATTCACTGTGTTGCATTTCCCCACTGACTGACACTTCACCCAGAGTATAACATGGATTGTACCTTCACAGCTGGATTCTGCAAGTGACCTCAAAGAGTTGTCAATTGGCAAAACCTCATGCTGCACAAATATAAAGACAGGAGCCGTGAGAGGAGGTCTAAAACATCAAATAAAGCCACAGGGACACACTAGCATGGACTCTAACCTCTCAACAAATCAATACATGTTGGAGTCATGTCGACAGTCGAAATTAGCTCCCATTTTTTCTCCTCTCTGCTCTTTCTGTCAGACCATTTATTGCTCACTAATAGAGAGATGCTTTTATCCTGTTTAACTGTAATCACTACATAAATGAGACATTGACTAAAACATAACCTGAAGTGACAGACTTAACACACACACAGTTTTATTTAAATTCAATTGCTGACAGTTGAAAGTTGTTCACAAGGCTACATTTGAATGGCAGTATTAAACATTAAAGCCACAGCTGAGGTCACACTGTAGCAATCTTCTGAGCAAGAACATTATTTCAAAGTCTGTGTGGCAATTTATTTCCTTCAGCCTATACTGTGAAAGGTGCAGTAATGTGCTGTTTTAATAGCCTCTTTCAGACTGGTATATTTATCAAAATGAAAAGATTATCTTGAAGAACGCCAAAGATTGTGAGTTCATTTGAGTCTTGGGGTGATAGAAGTCAAATTGTAGATACTGAGAAATGAACTGTCCCTTTCTGACTTTATACTGCAGCATTCAGAAAACATGGTGCTCTACTGAATGTACGCCTGCGGGACTTCAAATACTACTACTGGTGAAGAAGCAGTGCTTTGATTCTGTTTCTTGCTCCTACATAAAGTGGAAACCCTAGAACCTGCAGGAACATGAGAAAGCAGATTATGGTTTCAGATCACAACCACACTGTATAATACATTCAACATCTCTCCAAATCCAACCCCATTTTCATTAGCATTTTGATATTGTCATCATCCATTCCACTCCACATCCTTTTTGTGCTTATTCCAAGTCCTGCAGCAGGAATGACCTTCCATGGGGAAAAACAGGATCCTGTCAGCCAGAGTTTTGTACCCTAGGTACCATTGAGAATTACATTTAAAACAGGTTAATTCACATTCACTTATGTACCCAGGACTATGAATTGCAAGGGACAACTAGTGTGATACAGTGCATTTGTGTGCTTATGTGAATAAATAAATGTGCAAGTAAGCAAGAGACAGCGATGAAGAAAAAATCATGTTAAGCAGGTGAATGCTGGGAGTGGACCTGACATAAATATATAATTCAGTCAAACATTACAGCTCAAAGGTTATCCAGCCAAACAGTAACAAGAAGCTCTGAAATCCTATAGTCTTAGTTTATAAACTTGTTTTAAACTGTTCCTTACATACAGAGATGGAAATGTCTCCTGTAACATACAGGTCCTAAAGAGCTGGGGGTAAAACTTAAAGTTCCCTCCAGGAAGGTCACATCTGCATGAATAATGGAACACTGACCACATTTAACATCCAGACCTTTGAAGGAAAGAGTGTGTGCAGACACATGCAGAGACACATAGGCCCACTGCTTACAGATGTGACACAGAAATATTAAACAGGATAATTAACATTATGAAACTTTTAGCTTCACATAATAAAAATGGGACTGACATTAAGTAGGATGTAGAAAATTAAAATGTACTTTTTGCAGCGTTGGCACTAAAGTGAAAGGCCAGAGGCGTTCAGTCCATGGTTGGGTAGTGGAGTAAAGCTACTACATATTCCAAAAATACTCCTGCTACAACCACTTTGCTAACTAAATCATGACTTGCAGGAAAAGTGGAACATATTTTTTTTAAAGCTATTGATATATTTATCCCTGTTTATGCTTCAGACAAGACAATCTGAAAGCAACGTATCGTGCTTATGATACTTTACAGATGGATACAACTGTTAATGTGCCTGTTTCATGACTCTTAAATAAGGCAGCCTGCCCACCAACCTTATTCAGTCAGTGATACATTGTGACAGAACCACCACCTCCCCCACCCCAATTTTTTTTCCCCAGCTGTAGCCTCCATTTCCTTTGCAGATTGAATTATGCAGACATGGTCTCCTTCAACACAACACTTAAAAATGGAGCAATTTTAGATTGCATGGTTGCATTACTGTGTATATTTGATACAAGCTTTTTTTCCACTTGGAATGTGCTATATTTGCATCATGAAAACACTGCCTGAGTTTGTATAGTCTATGCAACTGGGACACAGAGTGCCTTTGAGAAAGTCAATGAAGCTTTACCTGCTCACTGTTTGTAAGACGTCAGCTAAATAACTAAAGTAAAGAGCATTTGACAGCCTGTAATGACATTAGCCACGCTAACTTTAACATAGTTTGTCTCCCCTGCTGTCCACAGACCATAAAATGAAGAATTACTGCCAACTCCAGAGTAGCGACAGGCAAAGTGAGAGGCTGGTGGAACCGCTAACGAGTTAGCTGTGCACTGTGACTAAAGTGGTGACCTGCATGCACCTGCTGGAGACGTGATGGATGCCTCCTCAAAATGTAACACTACTTCCATTTGGAGATTACTGGGTGAATCATCATCTCCCTTAAATAGATGGATACACATAGGAGCACACATGCATATAAAATAACACACACACATACATATAAACACTGTATTACAATATATCAGCCTGCTGCTTGTCAGTCAGTGTCATTCATCGTAAACTGATCCACAAATCCACCATTTATGTTCTTTGCAGATTTAATTTCCTCATTTAATTATCTAGTAATGTTGTGGTACATTAAAAGCTCAGAGTTTCTCCCAGAATTCAATAGGATGCCCTAAACCCTGGAACAATTAAATTTTAATGGCTTTCAGGGGAAGGTTTAGTGTAACATGAAGGACTAAATGCTATTTTAGAGTTTTTCTCTGCATGAGAAATAATAATAATAATAAAAAAAACAGTAAATAGATAGAAATCTTATCATTTTATGGCATGAAAATCCTCAATGTGCAGAATATCAGCTATAGGAACCTACAATTGAAAAATATCAGAATAAGCCTTCAACTAGCATATATACACACATACACACTCCACCCCTCCACACACACAGCATAAATAAATCTCACACCTTGGTGGGTTTAAGCTGTTCTAGTCTGTTTTCTCTTCTGAGTCAGGTGGCTGCCAGTCGATCATCCCTCCACACACCTGAATTCAGCAGCAGCAGTTTTCTTCTTATTCAGTCTGGTTCCAAATGGTTTGAGTTTGAATCAGCCTGAATTTATATCCAGAAGTCACACATGCAGTACCTGGAGGGGTCGATAAACTTTGACATTTCAGTACACACACATTTTGTGAAAAGCGACAGTAAAGACACACACCTGAACCTGATTTAATTTAGGCTGTCGAACATAAACCACAGTAAAGGTTGAGAAAAGTAACAGAATCAGTAAAATATAACTGTAGCCCATCTCTGTAGCATTATGAGCATGTGAGGGGTTCCTTTAAAAACTTACCAAGGGGGTGCCCCAGGAGCTCCCCTGGTATAAGACACATTGAGTCCATACCTGCAGTGAAGTCAAGTTTGATTCCGTCCTGAGCTCTTTGCTGCACGTCAGCTCCTGTCTCTCTCTGCAGTTTAAAATAAAGCAGAAAGAACATTATAAAAAAGTCTCCTGCTGGAGTTACTTAAGTTCTACACACTCACACACACAACTGCACAAACCAGCACCTGCATCCACCTACCCACACACAACCACATGCCGGCAACAAACCCAAATGAGGTTTAATAAAAACATGATTACATTACTTTTCATTTATGATATGGTAATGTTGCTGGCATCACTGTTGCTCTCCGACAAAGTCTGAGGAATCAAATTAATAGGTTCATCTGAGCTCAGAACTTAAACTAAACAAACACTGCCCAATGAACTGAAAAAAGAATCAAATGCTGCTCAGAGTGACTTTTCAAGTTCATCATCCTTTATTTTCCAGTATTCACATGGTTACCTGAAGCGTTTGTATCTATTATTTTTAAAAGAAAAACGCAAGTCAACAATGCTGCCTAAAAACATTTTATTCTATGAAATAAGCAAGTCTTTTTTGTTACAGGAATATTCTCAGGACTGGAGCTACAGGTTAAAGTCTGTACAGCAGCTCTGTGTCCCAGGCATCTTCTATCAGCAGATACATATCACAGATAAGACTGCGCAGACAAGATTTTTATTTATCTCAGGCTTGCATATCTGTCCTCTGCAGCCTGGAGTAGGTCCTTTGGGTTGAATTTAAATGGGCAATACACTTTTGTCTTCATAGCAGCATGTCAAAACAGTCTAGAGATTATTACAAGAGGGGAGCATTCCCTGCAGCTAATAATTCCCTTGTCAATAATGCATGAAGTCATATAAATCACAATACGTCTGTTTATCTGGCCTCCCCAAGGTCATTCCTCCTCTTCTTCTCATCTATTTCTCGCCCTCATTTCTTCCCTACAATAGCCATCTGAACATTACCCCTCATCATCCTTACATTTCAGCTCTTTCTGCTGTCTCCTCACTCTTACTCAGCTGTGTGAATAAGTGATGACCATCTTGGCATGATTGTAAGTGACTTTGCTTTCTGCAAGCCCAACTCAGCCTGTAAAAATCAAACATTTCTGCTCTGCTCAAGGGCACATCTGTGCATGTGTGAGCACTGCAGACCTGTAAAATGCATGCACAAGCCTGTGACACACACACACACACACGCACAATAGAGCAGCTACACCCCTGAATCCCTGCTGAGCCATCACAAGTCACGGCTCTCTAAATTAAATAACATCAAATTAGATTAAAGTAAATGAAACATCGCTGAGGAGCAGAGGGACGGGTTGTGCTGGGGATGGGGTGGGGAGGAGAGTGGATAGAGGTGGGAAACGTAGGCAGCAATAGAGTTTATGTAGATTTAAGGTGAAAGAAAGGTCGTAGAGAGAAACAGGTGAGAGGGGAAGAGAGATAAAGGGAAGGTGAAGTTAAGGACAAACAGTGAATGATGGAGGAGCAAAGAGAGGCAGAGACAGAGAGTGGTTATAGTAAACAAACACTTGACGAGGAACCAGGAGGACTGTGTGTGCGTGTGTGTGTGTGTGTGTGTGTGTGTGTGTGTATCCAAATCTGTGTAACATAACATCTCCTTTCAGAATTTGAATGGCAAATAATAATGTGACACGTTGTTTCATGTGTTGCCAGCTTGTCAGGCTCAAGCGATAAGAATATTCAACTCAGCTGCCATGGGAATTGCCATGGCAACATATTAGCTTTCTGTGTCATATGTTCATTGGACCAAACTCAGAGCAGAAACTATGACAACATTATCAGACGTTTTACAGTAAATCTATCAGTCGGACAGCTGTAGCATAACAAAAGGCTGTTTGGTTTCTTTCAGGTTCAGAGCCACATCAGTTCTGTGGACCACTGCTGTTGCAAAGCAGACACTATTTTGCAACTCTAATAGCACCTTACACATTTTTGTGAGTGATGCTCTACCTCTCTAGCAGTGAAGAGCTAGCTGCAGAAAGGTGAATAGAAGCACTGTGTTTTCCTCAGGTATTAATATCACCCCTGGGAAGGAGCACTAAACTGGAGACAGAGGCAGATGACCGTGGAGGGGATCTTCATTCGGTAGTGGGCAGTAAATCAACTCCTGCTAGAGGCACAAGGAGGCAGAAACCAGGGAGAGTGATGGAGCTTCACCTGCCCCCCTAACCCCCACCACGAATCCATTGGCTGTAACCTGTTTCATTCACCCCAATGTGTCGACCCCCCCCCCTCTCTTATTTTTCCCCTTTTCCCTCCACTTTCCTCCCTTGCAGCCTTTTCTCTTTCACATCCACACCACCTCATCTACTTCTAGTGCTTTTACCCTGGGTTTCATTTAACTACTTTACTTCACCTCTTCCTCCACCAACCTAATTTTCTCAGTTCATTGTCGACAGTTGCCTTTTCCCATCATCAGTGTCTCCTTCGATTCCTCCCACATCCTCTCTTCTCACCTCCTGCTGGCACCGTCCCCAGAGAATGGAAAAGGAGGTCAGCTTTGTCACAACATAGGTTCACATTTCATTGCCATTGCAGTGGGGCTGCCAGAATGCAGGATTGATGGTTTGGGGGTTTTCCGCTGGTCCAGAGAGTAGCTATGCAGCGCAAACATCATTTACCGAGAAAAGAATCTAACGAAAGCCAAAGATAGCAGGTAGAAAAATTAAATACGCTATATGGGAGATCAGCCATCACTAAATGGAAAGAGGACCAAATGGGAAGCATTGGATCCTTTTTTGGTCTCTTCCAACACCTGAGGGAAATATCTGACTCTTCGGCTGCTGAATGCTCTACTATGTTCACATATGCTGCTGCCGTGAGTCTCCAGCAGTGGGTAGCTGTGGGTCATGGACCATGTATACACAATGTCACCCACACTCATAGGTTTTCAAAGCACTATTTTGAAGCTCAAAATATGTGTTGCTGGCCGCCACCATCTTGGCTGTCCTGCCTCTAATCTAAAAATCAGCAAAGATGTGGATCATCTGCGGACCTGAAGAGGGCTGAATGACACCTGGGTGCTCAAACAAGTCATCTGTGATGGCACCTACCTGTCAATCAAAACGTCCATGCTGTTAATTCTGCATAACTTCAAGCCTTAATATCATTTGAACAGGTGAGTTGTATATAAATTCACCCTCAGTACAGTTGTCATGAACGGGGAAATAAGCTATAGAGACCAAAACTGTTTTTTGTACCAGGCTGTGAACATGTTTATTTCTGCTGTGAATGTTGGACATTTTAACATGGGAAGTTATGGAGGCTGAAATGTTCCGTAGCCAGCCTCGAGTGGCCGCTTGCAGTATTACAGTTTTTGGCACTTCTACAATGGCTTCATTTCATAGTCACAGAGATTGGTGCTTGGTCTATAGTGGTCAAAACATCAGAAGACAAAGATTCACAGTCATCTTCTGAGGTCCTGTGGGGTGTTCAGTGAAGGTTGTCATGCTGGAACGATATTTTGCCCTGCAGGGCTCCACGCCAGTCATGTGACTGAAAACCATGTTGTTATAAACTGTGTTGGGTATTACTCACTCTCACAGCTGTCACACAGTTGCACCTCCCTGCCCTCCACAGCACTGAAGCTTTGGTGAAACCTCAAAGATGTTTCCACAACTGTTTGCAGTCATCACTTATTATACAGTGTTAAGTGTTCATAGTTTGTTTCAATTTACTGACTACCAGCATATCTTTGAACTGAGCTGAATTGAACAAGATCGCGAAATAATGAATGGGATGTAATGAGAGTGTGATTCATTAATACTAATGAATGAAGTGTAGATCAACAGCACCATGCAGGTGTGAGCTCTCTCTCTCTCACACACATATACACATGTACACACACTGAAAGGGGAATAAATGGGCCACACCAGAGACAAAAAACAAGGCAGAATGCTGATATTTGCCCTTGTTTGAACTAGAAGGATGGGCAAAGGTCTCCATCTGTTCTCAGTTTAACGCCCCACAATAAACTCGACACTCTATCTCTCAATAATAACGCTTTTATTGGTCTCTATCCTACCAAGCAAGACAATCCTCTATTGCCAATGTCTGATCTCAGCTGCAATATTGCCTGATTGTGATAGATGTTTGTACTGTTATACTGTTACTGCCATAGTCAAATCAAGTAAACATGTAAAATGCTTTTGTGCGTGCTTGTTTCATAGTGAACACGGCCACCTCCTGCATGTCACCATCTGTGAACTTCTTGTGAGGAAAAAACAAACATACATGTACCATCCCATCTGCAGGTAAACATGCACAGATGCTCATGAACAGACCAGCACTCCCTTTATGACAAACACTTCAGTTCACCATTTTGTATCCATCAATGATACTAGAAACTTAAAAAAAGCCCAGCAAAGATATAATTCCACCTACACAATCTTCTTTCTGTTCATATTTAGGAAACAGTGCTTTGATTTGAATGCTGTTTGGAAACACATAAAACAGAAGGCAGACTGACACATGAACAGGGCGGGGTGGGTGTTCAGGGACAAACTCACCTTGATGTGGGACAGCCAATCAGGGGCCAATATGTCCATCCATCTCATGTATAACAGCTCTGTAAAAAGTCCTTCAACTGTCCTGGAGATTATCAGAAAACACAACAAGCAGAGGAGCAGGATAGAAGAGATGTCACATCATCAATGCACTTCACATTCTCACTCACACACACCGCACACACACACACACACACACACACACATCAGAGACAATGACATACACCGCAGCTGACGTCCTTCTGTTATGGTCCTGAATGAAGAATTACCTGCAACTTAAACAGTACATTTTTTTCTTGTATTGAATCTTTGTGAAAGTCAAACAAACACTCGAAACACTGCTATGAGAAGATTGAATGTCCAGATCGATTGTCTGTGAATATCAGAATATCAGTGTGTGTGGGTGTGGTGTGTGTGTGTGTGTGTGTGTGTGTGTGTGTGTGTGTGTGTGTGTGTGTGTGTGTGTGTGTCCTTCGGGAGTGTGTAGACCTGCATGTCAGTGTGCATTCATGTGTTTCAGTTTCCGTTGCATTGATTCTGCAACAAGAGGATCAAAAACACATGAGAAGAAAGATTCTTAGTGAACAATTAAAGGCTATTTTGTGTCACTCTGTAGATTTACATGAAGCTTCACCCACTCTTGCTGAATGTTACCGCTAATTCATTCACTCCTTTCATGTGGGTCACAGGCATATGAAGAACATGAAAGACTGCTTGGATGAATGAAATGAAGAGGGGGAGAGACAGAAAGAGAGAGCAAGAGAGAGACAGACAGACAGACAGACAGACAGACAGACATCACTCACTTGTTCTTAAATCAAGCGTCAGGAAGAAGAGACAGACCGTTTTTTATGCAATTACAATGTAGCTGGTGCAGTGAAAAGAAATAATGAGGGATGTCTCAGCTAATTTTTTAAATTTCCTCTGTCTTTGTCCGCTTATTAGCTTCGTCATGAGAGAGAGAGCGTGAGCCAGTGATATAATGGGGTAAGAACTGGGAAATGATAAGAGCATGGATATGATTGAGTTTGAGCAAATGGAGTGTTAGGGCTGTTAAAACAAGGCCGGGACAAATGTTTGTTTGTGTGTGTGTTTGTATGTTTGCCATACAGGTGTGTGTCAGTGAGTCCATATATAATGTGATTCAGGACCACATCAGTAAAAGGACAGAAGGATCAAGGGCGTACTTAATATGGAGAGGTGCTCTCCATTAACATGACAGCTAACGGCAGAGTAACAAAATAAGAGTACCTGAATACCTCTTGTTTTAACTCACTTGTTAATTGCAGTACACTTGCGAGCAATAATATTAATTATATTATAACTCTATTTAGCCAGAAAGAGACAATTAAGCATGTTTATTTCTGTTGTTTTCCATTTATCCACATCCTAACATGAAATGCAAGCAGCTTCACAGCACAGCCTCTGAGTTGTGCTGTGAAGCTTTACAGGTAAGGCTGAGGTCAAAGCCATTTTTATCAGCAGCTGTGATGGGGAGACATCCTCACTTTCTCTGGGGAGTTGCAATAGCCATGCATTTGGCTCCAGAAACAGATATCCAGAGTAGTTAATTCACAAGAAAATAAAACTTCTCTGAGCTAAAAGCAGGCAAGGTTAGACGCCTAGAACCAGGTGAGTACAATAGGCAATGTCACTGGGCTACGCAGAGGGAGAGCATGGCAGGGGTGAAGAGACTGAAAAGTTAGGAGGAAGGAGGGAAGTTAGGAAACACTGAGAGTGTCCAAGCAAAAGGCTACTAGACAAGCGTAAATGTGGGACTCATGAGAGCTTGGTGAAATAAGAGGCTGAAAGACAGATGCTGACTGGGCCGACTGCTGTTGGACTCATAAGTAATATTAGCTGGCTGTTATGTATTTGTGTTGTTGACCTTGCTTGATGTTTGGCTGTTAGCAAAATTGTCGACTCAATAGTTTTTAATCATGTAACTGTGACACATGCACGTGTACAACTTTCCATATTTAGTACAGCGGTGTGTAATAAAAGTGTTATGGAGAATGTTACATTAACTACAGTACACTTCTTTGTAGCCTCATGTTTGAGTTATATCAAAATCATCAACTTAGCAGTAATCAGCACAACCAACCTTAACATTTTTAGATTTCATTTAACATCTTTATATTTAATTTCTTCTCTTGAAATCAAGACAGATCTCAGTATCGAGTTGCATCCTTCTCTCTGTTCACCACATCCTTCACCTGTAACCTCCTGTCTTAGTGAACTGAGCAGTGGGATGGTTTGATGGTAGGCAGCAGAGAGAAAGCAGGACCTGTCTCAAGGGACACGCTTGGTATTCGGAAAGCTGATGAACAGGATGGGAGCTGATTCAGGAGCCAGTCTCCTTCACTCTTTGATATATTCTGTCCACGTCTTCCGTACTGCAAATGTGTGTAAATGTAAGGAAATCAGTGTTAGCGTCATTTTTGTCAGCCGTTTGCCAAGCTGCGCAAAAAAAGGAAAAAAAAGACAACAATTGTCCTGGTATCTGAAGTATAAATGAAATATGTCCAGAAAATATGTTTCAGTAGAAAGGTGCTTGTTCAAAGTATCCTGGCTTGGACAGTTGTCCACATCCCACCACCTTACCACAGAGGTGCCCCAGGGCTTGGCGCTGGGGCCCTTTCTATTTGCTATTTACACCACATCTCTGGGATGGATTATCCCCTTGCATGGCTTTTCCTATCACTGCTGATGACACACAGCTCTATCTGTCATGTCAACTCGTTGACCCCTTGGCCGCTGCGACCTCTGAATGCCTCTCAGACATATCTACGCAGATGAAGGCACCACGCTATGACATCAACTTCAAAATTAACTCAATGTCTCACCTTCACAACACTTCACAACATAAAAAAATCAGGTCTTACCTAACTCAACATGCTACGTAACTCCTGATCCAGGTGTGGTCCAGGCGTGGTACAGCTGTGGTCATCTCACGGCACTGTAACGGCCTTCTGAGGAACCTCCAGGCCCTGCACAGCGAAACCCTTTCAGATGATCCAGAATGTGGCTACGTGCCTGGTCCTCAATCAACCCAATCAACCCAAAAGGGCATATGTTACCCTGCTGCTAATCAAGCGCCACTGGCTACCTATAGCAGATTACATTAAATTCACATCTCTAATGCTCGCTACCAAGTAGTTTCTGCCCAGCTATTCGAATGTTTTCATACAGTCTAATATTACCTCACAAGTGCTGTGCTCCACCAATAAACAACACCTGGCTCTCCTACCTGTACGCTCAGGGCAATCCAAACTCATCTGCTGTTCCTTGTTGGTGGAACCCACTCTCAGTTCCTGCCTGAGCAAGGGCATGAAGTTCATGAAGTTCCCATAGTGGAAAAGATCTATTAGTTACAGTCTTGCTTCAGATGTGTGTAGTTGAAAGATCATGGACCAACAGAGATCATTCAGTGAATTACACGTCACTGCTTTAATACATGCACGTGAGTCACTAATTTCCCAAGAGGTCTTAAATCCTGCCAAATTATAATTCAGCAAGACACTAAACTGTCTTTTAAAACTGGATGAGAGTGTCTGAAAAATGCAGTGAAAGGAAACAGTTTTACCCATTTTATTTGTATTTTCAGCTTGATTATGACAGCTACTTGACGGGGGAGGGGGAGATGACCATTGTTGTACCACTTCCCGCACCTGCCTTACAGTGTAATCACATCTTGTTGGTGGATCTAACATGAGTTGACAGAGATCTTGACATTGGTGTGTTAACATACAAGAACTGGAGGTTTTTCCTGAAAGCAGTGTCTCAAAATATTCTTGCTTACACATGCAAACAAAAATCTAAAAAAAAGTATCCTCTCACAGCCACACACACACCAGAGGCAGTGTTTGCTAATTACTGACATGAGGATTCACAAGGGGCCAAGGAAAACAGAGAGGTGCCACTCGACATTCTGGGACCTATAGTGCCCTCCAGCATGGTTGGACCTGCGGTTCTCCCACTTAATCACTGCCGCTGCCAGCTGGTCACATGATCAGGGAGGAAGTAGGCCATAACAGAGGAGCACGGCAGACTGCTAATGTTTGAAAGAGGGATGTGTGTGTGTGTGTGTGTGTGAGAGAGAGAGAGAGAGAGAGAGAGAGAGAGGAGAGAGAGAGAGAGAGAGAGAGAGAGAGAGAGAGAGGGAAGGAGATATTAGCATAGTAAGACTTCCAGCTCACATTAAGTCACACACACACACACACACACACACACACACACACACACACACACACATTTTAATATCTAAATATACATATACAAACAGGGAGAAGCTGCCAAATCTCAGATGATAAGATGAACAGCCCGAGGATTTAGGAGGTTGAGCCAAAACACACACACACACACACACACACACACACACACAGTCTCTTTTGCTTTCTCTCTCACACACACAAACACACACTACACACATAATATAAGATAAAAGATGCGACTTGGAATTTATTTTTCCCTCCATTCTATGTATTTTAAAATATGACATGTAGATAGGCACTTTAAAAACTTTTCATTTCTCAAGATCTTGTTAAAATAAAAACAAGTTTGTTTGAGATGGCATCTTCTAACAGCACAAATGCACACAAACATTTTATGGTTTAAAAAAAAACATTTACACACATCAGCCTCTGACAACAGAGGCCAGAGCTGCAGCTAGTTGTTCTGTGCAGACATCTATATTCTGCTGCTTCCTCTGCTGAATCATCTTCAAACTGTCTTTCTTCATGTTGTATCATGTTTTTAACCTCTGAGAGTCTGACACTCTGGAGGCAAATTTGAGCTCATGGAGTGGCTCCCTCAGGTGACTCTCTTAATGTGATTATCTATAAATGTGATTATAGTGTATGTGCAACTGTAAAAGGATTGGACATGGACCCAGGTAAGTATTCATTTGAAGTCACGTTTCTGTTCATCTGGTAAATATCAGTCCAAGATTTACTTTTTTTTAGCTCTGGTTCTTGACCAGTGTGTGTGTGTGTGTGTGTGTGTGTGTGTGTGTGTGTGTGTGTGTGTGTGTGTGTATGTCTATTTTACTGCTGAAATTGTAAGGAGAGTGTAAAAGTCAACACAGTTCGACTTTGTAAAGTGATAATAAAGCACAAAAATAAAAATAAAATCACATAGGATATTAGTCTTGAGTGAAATTTAGAAATGTGATCAAGAGAAGGAACTGAAGTCTGAGATTGTTAAAGGTGTAGTGTGTGGGATCAAGAGGCATGAAGTTGCATATTGCTGAATACCACTTACCTCTTCCAAGTTGGTAGGCAAAAGCTCCATGAAAAAGTCAGAATCTAAAGCAGCATTTGAATTTTGCTTTTTTTGGTGGTGAAACATGGCAGACTCGTGGAAGAGGACCTACTGCATCTGTAGATATAAAGGCTCACACTAATGTAACAAAAACATAAAGACTGTTATTTTCAGGTCATTATATACTAATGAAAACATATATATGTATATAATATTCTATTTCTGTAATATACTGATAATAGATCCCTTTAAATCTATCACACTCAACCTTTAACTTAAAGACGGTCTAACTGAACTTTTATGTTAAACTTACAGTGTGCTGTATCATACAATATACTACTATATAAAATATTGTATAAAATTACAGTGCATGCCAAAGAAAATGCATTCAAAATGGAGTGACAGTGTTATGGAGAATATTACTATCATAATGATTGGGTTGTGCCGCGATATCAAAATAACATTTGTAGAAGCGATAATACATCCAACCACCCAGCCATAACATCTTTATATTTCATTTCTTCTCTTGAAATCAAAACAGATCTCAGTATTGAGCTGCAACCTTCCCTCTGCCCTCCACATCCTTCACCTGCAGCCTCCTGTCTTGTGATTCAGGAGAGACCTGAGCAGTGGGATGTTTGATGGTAGGGAGCTGAGAGGTGGTGCACTATGTGTAAATGTAAGGAAATCAGTGTAAGCGCCATTTTATGTTAGCGTCAATCCCATGCAACAACAAGACTTCACAGCACGCAAAAAAGACAATATTTGTCCTGGTATCTGAAGCAATCAATGAAGTATATCTTTGTAGCTAAATTCTAAAAAAATCCTAATCTTTGCAAAAAATTACACAGCAGACCAAACAAAATGCATTAAAAATGGCATTAAACACATGATGCTGTGTGTGTGAGTGTGTGTGTCCCTCATTATCTCCTGGTTTGACAGCATCCTCTCCTATTGATCTATCCTCAAATCAACAGTGTCACCTTATGTTGGTGAGCAGCATAACAGATAAAAGGAGGACTCAACCTTCACATTCAGGGTCTGTCCACACAAATGAGAATCGATCCGCTGACATTTGTTGAATGCATAACACACATTTAAAGAAGAGAGAAGGCATTAAACATTCAACAAACAGCTAATGGCTAATCGCTAACATGTCCAGAGGATCTGAGTATCAAAGAGTGACCTGCAGTTCACAGAGGCTTAAAGCTTTTAAATAAATTGAATGTAGCGAGACTGGAAACAGTACCCACAAATAAGATCTCACACACACTAAAGATCAATATCTAATCTGACACAGCTATCACCTTCACCAGATCTGTGCAGCAAAGCAAAACACAGAGTGACCTCTGACTCTCCTCACTGAGCGGTGACGGTGACCATATGGCTCATGTTATGTGACCAAGACTCCTCTGATCTCAGGATTATGTGGGATGACTCGTTGTATCTTACTGGAGTGTTAGCGTAGCTTTCATGGGAGATGATGTGTCATTAAACCATTTCCCCAAAGGGAGAAGAGACTAATGCTGGGATCAGGCAACATGATGTCAGCCTGATAACTACAAATCTGTTGGGAACAGAAATGAAAGAAAATGTGAAAAAGAATAAAGTGCAAAGAAATGGACAAACTATGACATCCTGTCACGGCTGCACAAAAAATGTTGGTGGATGAAAGCAACAGATATGTGTGGACAGTGAGGAGACTCTAATGTTCAATAAATGTATGAAACAAAGCATAAATGCCAGATTTCCATTACACGTTCTACATCTTGAAGTTTGACTGGCACTGTTTCAAATATGCCATCTTGTTTCGTCCTCTTCTTCTGCAGTAGTATAATGGCACCAGACCAAACCAACTAAAAAAAAAACTGCCACTTGAGGCTGGCTACAGAACACGTCAACCTCCATAAAGCCACATGTAAAAATGTCCAACTTTAGAAATCTGTTGGTGACATCCTGGATATGACATCTGTTACATTTAGCTGACACTTTTATCCAAAGTGACTTTCAGAGAAGGGAACAATCAAGATACAGCATGATAAGAAAGTGTTAGTGCAACAACAAGTGTTATGACAATTCTTAAAGGGGTAGATTTATCATGTCTAGTTGTGGATATGAGCAGAACCACGTTGTTCATTGGAGGAACGCGATAGTCCTGAGGTAACATATGCCTATATAAGGGTGTTCCAGTAGGTGGAGTACCAGAGACAACTTTGTCACATTAGCCATTTTAATTTAATTAGGTAGGTATTAGGTATTGCAGTGGAGCTCGATGAGCAGCAGGGTGACATGTGACCTTTTGGGTTGGTTGTGGAGCAGGCGTGTTCTGGATCATCTGAAGAGATTTCACTGTTGAGACTGGGAGGCCTGTCAGGAGGGCATCACAGTAGTCTAGTCTTGAGATGACCAGGAGTCATGGACCAGTGATGACCAGTGTCAGGAGTTGAGTAGCATATTGAGTTAAGTACGGTCTGATTTTTTTGATGCTGTAAAGTGCGAAGGCATGAACAACTGAGGCAACTGAGGCAACATGATTGGAAAAGGTTAGTTGGTCATTAATCCCTGGTGGGGGCAAGACACAGGGAGTCACTTTGGATGTTGATGTCATGGTGTATTGAAGGTTTGGCTGGGAGGAGCAGTTCTGAGTTTTAGCTGGAGGTGATTTGCCTTCATCCATGTTGCGATGTCTGAGAGGCAATCAAAATCCTGTGCCTGTGATATCTCTTGATTATCTAATTTGACATGTTGCCCATCTGAAAAAAAATTGCTCTATAGTTTTGGTTTTGCAATAATGTTTAGGTTAATATTTCAAAATATTTTGAGTGAATTTACACCTTTGCACATCTGTTCTGAAATTTATGTGTAACATTTACTGTTGATTGAGAAAAAAACACCAACAAAGTGAATTCCATTTACTTTGATTCCACTGACTCAACTGAAAACTTTTGTCTGTGATATATCTTGAAGCTGAAATGGATCTATAATGTTTTGCAATGCAGTTCTTCTGTTATTGAATAAAGTCCCACATGGAATACCTGTATTGCAGATGATTGGATTTTGTGAGGACGATTGGCTTGATTCAATTTGTGCTTTACCCAGATTACCCAGATGGCTCTCTGTGTGCTGGACCTGACAGCGGTGGTGTGTGAATCACTAAGTGACTGATCAAGAAGAAAGACACTCTCACTATGCAGTGTCTCAGCAGATGCATGTTTGAAGGAGAAAGTTGGGTCTTCATGGTGTGTGTGTGTGTGTGTGTGTGTGTGTGTGTGTGTGTGTGTGTGCCTGGCCCAGCTCCGTTGGATTTTTCCCTCCTCTGCAGCATGGATTTGCATCTCATTGACAAAGTTTATCAGCTGAAGAGCCCACTCCCTCTGTGAGTTGCACCAAAAAGCCTCTAAAACAACCCATTTGAACCAGAGTCTCTGTTTCATCTGTTCTTCTTCAGCATTATGTCAAATGGACAGAATAAACATTAAAAAATTAAGTTCTCATATTGCTGCCTGGCTGGTCCCTGCTGAGGCTGCATCGCGGTTACAGTATGCCCATATGAACACTCTACTCAAACCTTCTCTCTATCTGTCTGTCTGTCTGTCTGTCTGTCTGTCTGTCTTTCTTTCTCTCTCTCTTTGTCATTCTCTCTCGTCCAGCAGGTTCTCATGGATCGTGGCTGCTGCTGTGGTCCTGCATGACGTCCACTACATATATTATTGCTGTCATTATTGTTACCATATCTCCATTACAGTTTATAGTTAGTTAATGATTTACTGCTGCTGTGCATCTGTGTCTCTCTATCACAGGTTCCACTGCTACTGTAATCATTCTATCCCTCATTGTAATTCATTGTCATTTCATCATTCATTGTAATTGTACAATATGTTTGTGTTGATTGTTCTGTACATGTGACATCCATTGCACGTCTGTCCGTCCTGGGAGAGGGATCCCTCCTCTGTGGCTCTTCCTGAGGTTTCTTCCACATTTTTCCCTGTTAAAGGTTTTTTGTGGGCAAGTTTTTCCTCACTGGAACCGAGGGTCTAAGGACAGAGGGTGTCACTCCCTGTACAGATTGTAAAGCCCTCTGAGGCTAAATGTGTTTTGTGACTTTGGGCTATACAAATAAAATTTGATTTGATTGACTGATTGACATATACAGCATATATAAATATATACCCATATGTAGGTTTGTCTCATCAAAGATAGAAGCTATAATACACACACACACACACAAAACCATAAAATGGTAAAAAGGTGTCTTTGTTTGACAAACCTTTAAAACAGCGTGTGCTTGCTTAAAATGCCTGCAGTAAAACAAAGTCCATAGATTAATAAAAAAAAGTCTTTATAAAGTTCATGGAGGTAAAACCAGGAGATGAACTCATTCACTTACCACCTGGGCCTGGACACAGAGTCTCTTTATGTATGTTGCATTTACTCCATAATGATCATGCATGAAAGTTACTTCTTGACCTTGAAAATAAAACCAGACTAGACTCATCGGGGAGTGTAGTATATTTTCTTGCAAGTCTCCTTGGAATGTCATTGATATTTTCCTAAGATTATAATTAATGATGAGGTGCTTCTGAAGTGCATATTTGTAAGGACCTGCAATGACTCCTCTCTTTGTGAAGCCTAAGTGCTTGTTAGTATTTACGATCTCTAACTAGGGAGGATGAGGTGCAGTTCTGTTAGAAAACACAGTCCATACTATCTAAACCTCACTTGGGAGGATAGTGTGTGGTTCTGCAGAACTTCATGTCTTTCTCTTCTTAAGTTATATGGTATGTGAGATGACCTTTGGCCATCTCTTTTGGTATTGAAACAGATGTGGTGAAGTAAATCATGAAAGACAACGATGGAAGGTGGCTCCTTTTCAGAATGTTCATTCATGAATTCTATGGATATAAGACCTAACCTCCCAGAAGAGGGAGTAGAACAATGTAGAAGAAGGTAGGACAATGTATGGGAATTGGGACAATTTGGCTTGAGGATTTGAAGAGATGCATCTCAAACTCACTTGTTTCTTTGAATAAAGTCCTAATTATTCAAGTCAAGATGAGTTGTGGCTCTTTTCTTTTCAGGCATCCACAGACCGACTTCGGCAGCCATGGAAAAGTCACAATATGAGCACCACAAATCTCCCAGTGGGACTTCCTTATGTGGCTTATCTGGTGCTTGGACAAAAATGTGTACAAAAAGAGTGGGATGTAGAAGTAGTTTAGAATTTTAGAAGTATTGCTTTCATTTCATGACTAAGATGAGAAGACTGATGCCACTCTCGTGCTTGGAATGATTTTGAAGCCAGCAAAGCAAATGCCTCTGTCCTGATATAAAACACCTGATAACCAAGCGGCGACCTCTGGCTGGGAAATGAAGCCAGTGCAGATGTGCCAAAACCTGTAATTTCTGAAAATGTTTCTTGGAGAAGAGCAGCCAGGCACAGTCACTAGCTGGAGCCATGTTGTCACTGTAAGGTTGCCAAGCAACCAGCACTCCAGCCAGAGACACTGCATAGATGTGGTGGGTGGATGGATAAACTGTTGGTAGTCAAGAAATAGAGCGACGCTTCAGATTACAGCCCACAATATATAGCATAATTCTCAGTCCCGTAGCTTGTTGTATCATTTTGATATAGTGCAATGACTCACAGTACAGCTTCTTCATGACTTTAGTGTTTGTGTCCTTCACAGACATGTTTTTGTCATGTTTTATTCAAGAAGTGGACCTAAAGGCAGACGAGGAACAACAAGTAGACTTCAATAGCCTGCTGAGAAAAGCAGGTAAACACAAAAGAAGGCAGAAGGAAAAAACAAACTTCAATCCGTCAAAGAGAAGTCCAAACAACGGAAAATCAGAAGAGGGAAACAGACAGATTTGTCAGAGCAGGTAAAAAAGACTGGCCTCCTAAGTCCTTTCCTTAACACTTTTATTGTACCTGGATGGAAAACATCATGAGGTCAAGGAAAGATGTGAAGGTGAATACATGAAGACATCTGTGGTGCTCAGAGAATCTGACTGCTCTTAGACTAGACTACGTCATTATGTGACAGAGGATGTTACTGTGGTGAAACTACAAAGTCCAGAAGGTGGACTACAAAACGTGCATCTGAGATACTTCTCCCTGTGTGTTCTTACCATGTTGTTTCATGCAGGAAATGTAAATGTGGACAACTCAGTGCAAGATCTGACTCCATTATCAACGTCATCATCATCATTTGAAACAGCACAAGAGAAAACAAAGTGTCTGCTATATTGAGACTGGTAGTTCACGCTCCTGTCCACTCCTTTATAGCAAGTTTTGACAAAAGATGTATGATTAATAATCAACAGTAACTTCTGTGATGATCTGCAGGATGCTGGACGTCAGTCACAGTTAGAGAAGGAATTAACAGCATCACGCTGTTCAGGTAAATTGGTGGAATGGAATTGCATTACCTCCATTCCTTTTATAAAGGATGGTCCGGTGTATCCTATGCTAAAGGAGATTTGAAAGGAAGCGTAACAATTTTGCATGGTGACACTCTGACAGTCAGTCAGTTCAGCTGTTTACTTTACATAAAAATACATTTCTTTATACTATACTTCATAACAGGAACAAACAACAGTGCAAATGTAAGTTATTTCACAGAACTGTCCTGAGCAGTCTTCATTTGAGAAATGTGGACATTTGGAGAGAGAAGGAACAGGAAAGAAGACAGATGACAATGTGAAACAGCAATTTGAGACTTTGGTACTAAAGATATTCAGGCTGGAACTAGTAAATCATAGTAGATTAACTGTGACATGCTTGAACGAAATATTGGTTTCAATCACCTCAACTCATCTGCAGCCAATGACCTAACATAATAAGGATGTAATGGGATAATCCTGCCCGGCTCTTGTCCTATTGTTCTTTAAACCATAGCCCAACTAGGAGGAAGAGCAGGGATTGCATTCAAGTGCTTTGCCTCTAGTTCTTTCTCAGGCATTCATTCATTCCTCGCCAAGTTCACTGGGGTGATACCAACCAGGGAAGCAGCCCGCTTTCATCAGTGGTGGAGCAGAGTAGCCATGAAAGGATCAATATCTCTGAAGAAGCAATGCAGTGTGTAGATCCCCTGATACCAGTGTATAACTTGGCATCTTCCCAAGATACAATTCTACAGAAGTAATGCCCTAATTCTGCTTATATTGAAGGTAATGTGAAAGAAAATATTTTAAAACCCATTGGTCATGATTTTACTGGATGACAACCCCTGTCACCCGACTTTACCTCCTCTAGATGTCTCACACTCTTGGAAAGAATGAGGTTTGCATTCTTGCTTTTGCTGAGACGAGGCCTCCAGCATCCAATTATTTCGCTCCTTTAAATGCCTTCACAGCAAAACCCCTTCAAAAGCCTATTCTCTCTTTCTCTCTGTGTGTAGGACGTGATTTCACTCCTTTATGTCTTGTAGCCCTTCCTGTCCAGTCAGCGCTGCCCTAGAATGCAATTCAGTCTCTAAATGTACCCCATCCTCTTCTCTCCTATTACTCTAATCTGTGTGCCAAATGCCATGAGACGGATCGCAGCTAAAACAGATGGGAGGAACAGTCTCAAGGTTTCCATAGATAAAGAGGTAGCAAACCAGTCTCCAGGCAAAATGAACTCTCTCTCATTCTCCCAAATCTGATATTCCTATGGCTGCTGGACATCATGCTGTGATGAGTCCCTGTAAGGGAAACCCTCTTCCCACCCTCACCCACTTATCTCCCTCACTCTTCTTTAGTTCTTAGAAAATCCTTTTTTGTGTGTAATCATAATCTCATCCTAGCGGATCCATCACTGCCACTGAGACAGTTTGTGCAGCAAAAGGCCCTTAAACTGATTTTGTAACAGGGAAAACACACAGCATAGTTTTGCTGTCCGTTTCCCTGTATGTATGATATGTATGAAAAACAGTGGCGTGACTTTAATATCCTACAAGGCACGAGGCAAGTTAAATTACATGTTGATGACTACAGATGGACTGAGCTCATTTAAGATGGACTGTACTCATTTAAGATGGACTGGGGTGAAGTGGAAAACTGTCCTGTGGTCTGAGTCCACATTTAAAATTCTGTTTTGAAATCATGGACACTGCATCTAAAGAGGAGAGAAACCATCTGACTTGTTATGAGCAAACAGTTTAATAGCCAGCATCAGTGATGGTATGAAGGTGCATTAGTGCACATCGCATGATGCATGATGGGTAAAGGCACCCTTAAGGATGAACAATATAAACAGGTTTTGGAGAAACATATGCTGCCTTGGAGACAATATCTTTTTCATGGTTTTTCAGCAAGACGATGTCAAACCATATTGTTCTACATTATATTGACTCCATAGTAAAAGACATGTCACCTATTGAAAAAATCCTGTGGTCTTTTTAAAAGTGATTTTTTTATGCTTTTTGTGCTTTTATTTTGATAGAGACAGCTAAAGAGTGGCAGAAGAATAGGAGGATTGACATGCAGCAAAGAATCACAGGTCAGAATCAAACCTGGGCTGCTGCGTCAAAGCCTAAGGCTCTGCACATGGGGTGTATGCCTATACCAGGTGAGCTGTCAGGGTACATACACCTCTCTGCCCTCCTGGCTGGTCTTCTCTTTCTGCTTCATCTTGCTGTTAGGACAGGTCTGAATAAATTAAAAGTTGTCTTTGTGCTATTCATACAGGATACATAAACCTAGAAAATACAATGTACTGCAATCTGAAATGAAGAATGAAGTCAGATTCATAATGACACATGATTCATGCAGTAAATGTAAAGAAATGTCTTGTGGATCAGAGTGTAGCCAATAAAAACAGGGTTTGTGACAAATCACTGACACAGCATTGCCAATGTTGGTGAAGACCTTGCTGTATTTCTGTGTTATATGTATGTTATGTTGTATGGTTCAACACGTCCTGCATCAGGCAGAGCTGTGTAAAAGGCCACCTTTGGCTTCTCTGTTAACACAAAAGTAAATTCAGACATGATCATCACTGATTCTCCAAAACAACTGCAGACTTTGTTTCAGCTGACTTTATAGATGTGTGTGTGTGTGTCTGTGTGTGCGTGTGTGTGTGTGTGTGTGTGTGTGTGTGTGTGTGTGTGTGTGTGTGTGTGTGTGTGGTGTGTGTGTGTGTGTGTGTGTGCGTGTGCGAGTGCTGTGGATGTGGGTGAGTAGTTACAATCATCACCTGCGTTTTCTCTCTCCAGCTCGTCAGTCCTGGACTTGATGGCGAGAAGTTCACTCTCAGTGCTGCTCAGTCTGGCCCTGCAAGTCTGAAGTTAAAGCACCGACAGTGAATTACTGAGTCAAGACGAGTCAATTCATTTATATAGCACATTTAAAAACAACAGGAGCTGACCCAAAGTGCTTTACAGTCAAAGCAGATAGCAAGGATGAAGACACTAATATTATAAGAAACAACAAAACAAGATCAAATAAATAATAAAAGTAGACAAAGTCATTAATGGTGCAGCTTCAGACTGAGCTAAAAGAAAGATCATCAAGATTTTAAACTGGATTTGAAATTGTAGTTGGACAGGACATTATGTGATGAGGTAGGCTATTCCAGAGCTTGGGGGCAGCAACAGAGAAGGCATGGTCACCTTTCGTTTTTAGGCACAAATGGGGGACTGAGAGGAGCCTGTGTGATGATGACCTGAGAGGTCTGGAGGCAGAGTATGGAACCAAGAGATCAGACATATATTGCAGAGCTAAACCATTTAGGGCTTTGTAAACAAATAGTAAAATCGTAAAACTGATTCTAAATTTCATTGGCAACCAGTGTAAGTGTGCCAGGATCGGGGAGATGTGGTGTCTCTTTTTTGAACCAGTTAGAAGTCTCGCAGCTCCATGTTGCACCATTTGGAGTCTGGAGAGGGTGGAGTCAGTTAGAGGACAAAGAGGACACCCAGATTCCTAACCACGTTATGACAATTTGGGGCTAGGGGACCAAGTGAATTGCTGAGAGTGGTGACAGAATCAGGTGGACCAAAGATAATGACTTCCGTTTTATTTTCATTGAATTGTAAAAAGTTCCTCGGCATCCAACAAGCAGGCCTGAGCGGGACAGTCAACATGAACAGCAGATTATATGAAGTATCATAACTAATACTAAAAAATGTACTAGGAACTGCTGTAAATGTCCATGACAAAATTAAGCCATATTAACTGTAAACTGTATTTCACTGTCTAACAAGTCTGACAAAATATATACTTCAGCTCTCTCTCTATCCCAAGGGATGAGCCCTACTGAGTTTGGTGATACTCTGACTTTTCCTCTGGCGCCACCATGAGTCTCTCCATATCATATTATTTTTTTCTGGAGCTCACACTAAATGCATCAGTGCGCTGACACACTTCAGTCAAACTCTTTAACATCATCAACACAAGAAACAGTGTGTGTGTGTGTGTGTGTGTGTGGTTACAATCATCACCTCCATTTTCTCTCTCCAGCTCATCAGTCCTGGACTTACTGACGAGAAGTTCACTCTCACTGCTGCTCAGTCTGGCCTGCAAGTCTGTGACTCACTGAGCAGCATTTATTAAAAAAATACATATTTTTCAAGACTGTTTTCTTTTTAAATAAACTGAACCTAAAATTAAATTCACAGTACATATGGAACCTCTGACAGAGGTTAAAATCAAATAATAGCATAGAAAAAACAAACTATCAAAGTTAATAAACCTGCATTCTGTTTTTGGAGGTCACTTGTTCTGCTCTCCGTAGCAGTCAGTCTAGTTTCTAAAGACATCAGAGCTGTGGCCTGGGCAGAAAAACAGAAGTTGTTTGTGTTTCATATTGATTTTTAAAGATGATTCTGGAGCTCACACTAAATGGATCAGTGCACTGACACACTTCAGCCAAACATCAGCACTGAACAAGAAAAGTAACCACTGTACCGGAATTCTCTCTCTGCAGCAGCTCCATGTGCACCTTGGCGACGATCAGCTCAGATTTCACTTCATTCATCTGGCTCTCACTGTCCTTCAGTCTGCTCTCCATGTTCTTCAGCTCCACCTTAAGCTCCACCACCATGTCTCTCAGTGCCCTCACCTCAGCCCACATGTCAGTGTAGGTTTGCTCTGTGGTCTGCTCAGACGATTCCTCAACAGCATCTCTTGGATCAGTCTTCTGAAAGCTGAGCTCACCCACCTCCCTCAGGCCTCCACCCTCCCCCTGAGCTCCTGAACCACACAGACCGAGCAGCACCAACAGCAAACCAAGAACGACCCTCATTGTCCAGTTACCTGTCTTAACAAAGGTACAGTGGTTGAGTTGGTCTGTCTTATATCATCTCCAAACTTCAGCTGGCTGAACAAATGAGAAAAACAACAGTTTGATTCAAGGCCTTTAGATAATTCAGTTTTATTTCTGTGCTGCTGAGAAAAAGCAAGCTGCTGCAGGCTGCTGAGACATGTTTGCTATGATGCAGTCACAACTGCACACACACACACAGACAAACGCACAGAGGAAAACACTTATGTTTCTTCTCTTCAGTGACTTTTCACTACATGCAGCGCTCATGTGATTAGAATTGCCTGACAGACAAAATTCATTGTACTTTTGAAGCTGAATAGTTCTCACTTAGTCTATATTGCATACATTGACGTGTTTTGACATATTCATACCACGCTGTTTTCTTTATTTAAAAATGACAATCCAGAGAGCAGATTAATGATCTGTAGCCTAACACGGCTCTCATAAGGTCACTGTATTAAAGACAGGCACATTTTCATTTCACCTCATACAAAACCAAATGATTTTAGTGAACACAAAAAAAGCTCTTTATTCTATATTTGAATATGAATATTTCTGAACACACACACACACAAAAGCCAAAGGTAAGTGTGTGTACCTCTGAAGGCCCATGTCACATTTAGTGCAGTCTTTATTAGTTTACTCATTTGTTTAAAAGGTCCACTGTGTGAAATTTAGGGCTTGTTAGGAAGACTATAATATTCACAACTATGTTTTCATTAGTGCATAATCACCTGAAAATAAGAATCTGTATGTTTTTACAATTAAACTTTTATATCAGCAGGCTGCAGGTCTTTCTCCATGGAGTCCACCATTTTTCTACAGGTGCCCCGAATGGACAAACTACAGCCTGGCTCTAGTTAGGGTCTTTGGGTATGGGTTTTTCTGTGGCCACCTTATCTCTCACACCAGATAGCAGACCAAGAGGTTGCATAATGCAGATGCTGCTAAATCCTACACGTTGGTCCTTTGAAGCAAACATGCAACAGTGTTGAAACAAACAAACCAAAAAAAGAATCAGAGTATTCCCTCAGATGTGAGCTCTGTAGAACAGGACGCTGTGATCACTGGCTACATTTGATCTGCACTAAACAGTATAAATAGTGACATCATGCAGCTTATATTACAAATGAATGTGCTTCATTTGTAACACCAATTACAACTTCTCAGTTCTTAATGGCATCTGGTCTTCTGCACATGTGAGTGATCCTCCCTGTGGACTGCACCACAGGGACATAATAACTGTAAATAGACACTGCAAAGATCATAACCACAATCACGGTCTGTAAATATGTTGATTGATTCAACTGCAGATGATGCAATTTTAATAAGAATGTATTATTAATATCACACATTTAGAGGCCCATGCAGCCTTGATGGTAGTGTTCGCTCTGTAGTTCACATGATTGCATTTTAAGAAGCCAGAATAATTATAGCATTATCTATGAGACAAGTCCTTATGTCTGCACCAACATCAGGCTAAACAAACACTGCTGTAATGACACAGAGGAACATGTCACTTGAGAGTGAAGCTAACCCCATAAGACACAACACTGTTTCAGATGGAACACTTTAACACAGGACATTCATTTGGCAGAATGGCATTATAGAAAAATAAAAACAAACAATAAATTATATTACAGACCCCCACAATAAAAGACCTCAAGAAAATGTGTATGTGTGTAAGCTATTGAAGGTTTTATAGCTCAAATAAATAAAGTTAGAGATGCAAACTGAAGCACTAAAGCAACTCTACTTGGTCATTTGACACAATACCAATGTTAGCCTCAGTCATTTATAATGTGATCATGAGGGCAATAATGAAGCAACTGTTTGTCACTGATCAGTCCATAATCAAGTCTTCCCAATAAACAAACATCTCTGCCTGTGCGTAGCATCCAGCCTCTCCCTTTTAAGGATGTACTGAAGATATATTTGTGAAGTTACTATTGTTACTAAAGAGTTCATAAAGGTAAACACTGATGAATACCATACTGTATATCTCAGGGGGTGAAAAACAATGAGATTCTACCTGCAGTGATTGTCTCTACTAACCCTGAGAAGAACACGAGCTGAAGAACAAGAAGAAAATGATGTGCTGTTCTGTAAGTCAGTCTTGGTATGACATCAAACCCAAACACAACCCTAATGCTAAGACATGAGCACAATGATCCCAAATAAAACTGAAGAAAGTACAAAATAAAGTTCACGGCACATCGACGGTCTAGAGTACAAAATACATTTGAAATGACAGAGCTCAAGCTCGTGACTGTATGCTACACTTCTATTAACTTAAAAACTATCATGTTGACGCACTAGAAACAATAAAGGCACCTGTGTGTAACAGAAAGAGCAAGCAAATACAAATGAAAGACCAAACACTGTATTTTACATATTTGTGGAGTGTCACATCTAGACACCGCCCCTGCACATGCCTACAGGTCAAATTTAGACTTTTCTTTAATAAATTACCTTTGAGCAAAATCGCTATGTTCTTTTTCACACCACACATCAATCATTAGATCAAAAGTTATCTTGAATGTTTTCACTGTTCAAAGCTACATTGAATATCTTGTTTAATGGATTTAGAATTTGGGACTCTTTAAAAAGCCACATTTGAAAAACACTGAAAAAAATGACCAAATGCTTCCAGATTTATTAAATATTTATGCCTTTCCAGATTTGTCCCACAGCCTGAAGAAATTACCTCAATACATTTGATGCAGGAACTTTGTCTATAGCTGGTTTGTGACCAATCGGGACCCAAAATCTCTTAAGGCATAAATATAAAAAATTTCATTGAAATATGATTCTATATCCGACCATCTTAGTGCAGAGCAACCCTTACAGTCATAAAAACACATCAGCAAATCAAAACTCACTTTCCCAAATCAGTGTGATACACGTTGTGTTCACATGTGAAAGGTGCTGTAGTGTAGCAGGTGTTACAATGTAGCACGACAGCCTGTGCAGGCTGCCAAGCGAGTGAAAAGTCTTTCCAAAGCACACAGTCATGGTGTTTGTGTCCGTCTGTCTGTCTGTTAGTTTCAGCCAGGTAAAAATTAACAAAATGTTTGAAGAAAGCAGTGTCACTACGACCGATGCCATCCTTCCTCATCTTGCTCATCTTCCTCATGATCACACTTCTTCGAAGTAGGCCATCTGAGACATGTATGCAGAGTTTCGCTGCAAAACAAGAAGAGTATGAGCAGTTTGAGAGAGAATCAATGGTGTGATTAGAAACTCAAAGGAATGTTGTTCGTGTGATCATACGTACATTGCTGTGAGGTATGTACACAGGCTCCTGGACGTATCCCCTCGCCTCACTGCGGAGGTTGTAAAGGCCAGCCTGTTGCTGCTGCTCCTCCAGCTTCAGAGACTCGATCTCAGTCTTCAGCTCCTTCAGCTGGTCCTGCAGGTGTTTGCTCTTCTCCATGTACTCCAGCCTGAATCGAACCGTGACAAGTTAGCACAAACAAGCTGATCTTAACTGTCT
The DNA here is from genome assembly GCA_023373845.1 of Nibea coibor. NCBI lineage: Eukaryota > Metazoa > Chordata > Actinopteri > Sciaenidae > Nibea > Nibea coibor. The sequence goes on along the minus strand of CM041733.1, from coordinate 1,451,419 downwards.
TTCTAAAGCATCCCAGAGATTTAAGCTCACCTCTCTCTCTCGATCTCCATAGACAGCCTTTTCATATCAGAGTCCTTGAAGTCGAGACGCGTGGACGCAGATTCGTAGGCAAAGTCGGGTGTTTCAGGAGGAGCAGGGGGAGCAGGAGGGGTAGAGTATGCCGCTATGAGCTGGAAGACAAGTCAAATGAGTTGTTACACATGTTGCATCACTTCCTTACTCTGTGCTGACAGCTTCTGAACTGAAAGCGATATGAAACATAACTTAGTACACATCATCAGCAAGTCAATACTACTTTTTGATTCTAGGTGACTATTCTGATCCAACCAAAGGGAAGTGTGGTGGGGGGGCATGAGCTGCTGCTATGGGGTGCGCAAGATGAAAAATATAACGGTGGTTTGATAATTACACAATTCCAGTGTTTTTCTCTACACAATAAAGACGTGTAAATAAACATTTCCTTTGTAAAAATCTAAAATCAAAAACTGTAATTTAAATTAAATTAAATTAGGCTATTGAAAATGAAGCAGTAACATTACTGAGAGAGCTACGAGAGCTTTGTGTCAACATGCAGGCCCACCCGTCGCATTAATATGGGTAAGTATTTGGCCAAATGATATTGATATTATTGCTACAAATATACTGGGAATACTCACACACCCCCTCCCTGTTTATTCCTCTCTCCCTCTCTTTCTCTCATGACAGGGTTGTGTAATTTTTTTTGTAAAAACACTTTCCTTGACTTATCTGCATTCTGCCTCTGATCCTGAGCCTGTCATCCATCCTCTTTGCTCTTAAAAGTAGAAGCTTGCGTATAACTTTGTTGTATTATATTGAAAGTGTTACAGTGTTTCAGATTAAATCAAATGCTGTGATCGTGATTATTTTATTATAATAATCCTGATCAGTGTTTTATTTCTCTGTGTAAACAAAACGCACAAAATAAGTCCTGAAATTCTCAGTATTGGCAATTCTGATTCAATTCGACGATGACTACACCTTAATATCCTGTATTTACATTTTACATAATAAATAATAAGACTTCAAACTAAAATAAATTGCATTTATCTCCAAAAAGATAAAAGAGTTCACCCAAGCAGCATCACCGTACAGGGTATGTTGTTTTGGTGATCTCCAGCAGCTTCTGTTTGGCTCTCCGCTCAGCATCCTTTGCCTCAGTCAGGTCCTGTTTCAGGTGATCTGCCTCCTTCAACCTGAAAGCAGAGATTTTGTTAGTTCAAGGTTCATGTTCAAAACAGCAACAGTGTTACTAAAGTACAGTAAATACATGGGAGTATTATGGCAGAATACTGTGTGTGCTTTCCAAAGCACAGGGTGGTATTTACTGTATATTTGAGGATTGTGTATCCTTGAATTAGGATGAGAAGCGAACATGTTAAAAAGAAGTTTACCAGTCCTCTGTTGCCCACTACTTAGCTGCTACTAGTATCACACACCTGAATCTCTGAACACACACCTAAATTGTTGGTAGTCAGAGTGCGTTGTGGGTAATGTAGGCACCAGGTTTTTTTTTTAACAAGAATGAATAATAATACATGGAATAAAAAAAGACAAATCTTTGTCTGGTTCTGCTCTTTTTTTTTTCAAGAAGTCTTTACAGCACTGTCATTAATAGTATTTTAATTATTCATGGTAAAGTTACTGGATGCTCCTGTTTGATTTGAAATCAGATTCAATGAAAATAAGATAAATGTAATGCACACAGAAAAACTTTAAGTGAAACAAACTCCAGACCTCCTCTCCGACTGCTCCACCAGTTTGACAGCCAGCTGCTCTGCCTCCCTCATCTTCTGCTCCATCAGCCTTTTCTCCTCCTTGGTCTTCATGGCAGTGACCTCCAATCTCTGCCTTTCCTGCTCAGCTTCTGCAGCCTTGTGGGCCAACAGCTTGGCCTCCTCCTCTGCAATCTGAGCCTTCTCTGCCAGCAGGTCTGCCGTTTCTTCAGATCGCAGCTGGATAAAAATGTAACATTTGCAGTATAAGATCATTCTTATTGTGATAGAATCTGGCTCTGTCATTTTATTAATATCATGTTAATGGGACAGTTTCTGTCATCATTCTGTCATGGATTTAACAACATGAATATTAAAGCTGCCCCCACAGGAGTTCACACGTAAAGAAGACTGGAAGACTCAACAATTATGTCACGTCAAGGATGAAGTTCTCACCAGTGCCTCGTTGGCCAGCCGTGCCTCATCCTGCAGCTGGAAAAGTCTTCGTTCCATCTCTTCTTTTGCTCTTTCTGCTTCCTCCCTCATCTGTTTCTCTCTTGCCAGGATTTGACGCTCCATCTAGGTAAAGGTCAAGAAATCCAAATAAAGCTAAAACAACCAACTGTGATCAAATATTTAGGACTGTAGCTTTCTTACGCATGCATCTCATCTCATCTGTTACTCTCATAGCTGCAGCTGAGCTGAGAGAATGCCAACCTTCTTGCGGGCCTTCTCTTCTTTAGCTTGAGCCTTCATCTGCTGCACTTCAATGGAGTCCACCTTCCTCCTCCTCATGAAAAGATCATGGTTACCGATGCACAGCTGCAGGATCTAGAGAGACAGGTGATAAACAGCAGAATATTAATTCATATATCTCTCCTATAACTTTGGTACGGCTGAACATTTGCATGCACATAGAAGACCAACCAGCTTATTGACGCGCAGTTGAGATGAGTAGAACTTGAAAACATCTTTCTTCTTGTCCAGGGGTTTGATTGTAAACTGAAACATGGGAAAGTGACAAACTTCAACTGCACTGCAGTCCTGACAGAGTTTTTAGCACTTTATCCACAGACAGGACAGATTAGACACCTTTACAGCAGCACAGCTAACTATCAATCAAACATTCTCAGCATGAAAAATCTAATCTGTAGACCTCAGTAAAAGACCTGGTCAGTCCCCCCAACAAACTCTACAGCTCACTTCTCCCAGGAAAGCCATCTCATTCTCGGGCAGTAAGAGCTGAGCAGGTCTTCACCGATGATGACTGACATGATTTCAATACTCAAGCTCAGTGACTTTTCACTTCCCACTGTGGTGACATAGGCAGTGTCTTTGGAAACTTTACAAGGGCAATAAATGATGAATTTATAAATGGAAAAGTCACCATTACCTGCACAGTCTGCCATACCGACACTACAGTGAACTCAGAAAACAGCCTCTGGCTCTCACAATGAGAGCCGGGTAGGTCGGTCACTTTAACAATGTGTTTGTCACTTTCCATGTGTGACAGTGAGTGCAGTGCACTTACCTCCTTTTCACTGTAGGAGATATTGCGGATGCCGCTCCACGGAAAGGACTTGTTGGGGTTGAGTTTGCTGTTGGGGCTGTAGATGTGAAGGCCCTGAGCATCAACTCCAAGTAACAGGTCAGTGTCCCTCTTATTTTGCTGTCAATGCGATGTGCAAAACAGAAATGTAAACCAACATGACAGTCATGTTTAAATTTTTGTATAGAACATCACGGCACAGTCACTCACAGTGATGGCAAAGTAGCTGACACCGTACATCTCAAGGTCCTGAGCAATCTTTAGGTATTCCATCTCAGCCTCATCCCTGTATGGGTGGTGTAAGAAAAGGCATCAAAACCATGATATATTAATCACACTCAGTCTTTTGTAAAGGTGTTTAAGGGCATTATTTCCCCATGTCTTTGTGTCAAAGTGACTAATGGGGACAAGAAGTTTAGAATTTAGACCAGTACAGAGAGAACACAGCAGCCTGCTGCCACTAAACAGACTGTCATGTAATCCTTATAAGCAACTGTGCACTGTCAAAACAGATCCATTAAAAGTACCACTAACGAGCTTGGGTTGTTATTAAATGTGGCTGACAATATTAGAAAAAGGGCCGTACAGAAAAATGAAACTTGTTTTGTGCCTTTCGTTTCATCCAGTCTGTGAAATCTCCTCTTTGGGTATAGGTGCTCACAGCATCCGCAAGAACACCATCAGTGTTCTCCAGAGTTTCCCAGCCTTGTTGCAGCTGGTTCTGGTACTTTGTGGTCTGCAGTAATCAGTACACTCAAGCTCCAATAAATACAGGTGGCCAGAAAATTTGAAGGCCTCATCCACATTGTTGAAATCAGCTAAATATTCAGCCATGACAGTGGAAATCATTTACATAACACTGAGCTACACCTTCTGTACTCCAGCAAGACAAATTGTTCCCAGTCAGTGAATGGCGACACTCACGTGTCCACTGCTGACTTCTCTTTGAGTGAGATTTGGTTAGACAGACATGGTGATCAGCAAAGGAACAGAAAACGTTTTTCTGTACTCACGTTGTAAGCATTTTTACTGGACATATTTTGAAGGTGCACAGCTGCCCGTAAAGATTACACTGTACCCGGTTTTCTCACTCAGAACTGGACCAAATCATATTGTACCCATTAATACTTTGATACGATAAAACATGGGTCCAAGTTGAAAGATACAAGTACATGTTGGATTTCAGAAGCCCTCCTGGGTCAGTCCTACCTGGCGATGCCTCTGTGCTCTGCGTACCAAGCTGTGATCTTCTCCTCCCACATGTCAGCTGTCATTTGATACTGCATCAAAACCTGGAATACAAGCACACGATCACAGGAAGGAACAGAAGATTAGCTAACTGCTGTTAGCAATTGCAACTAGTGAACAAACCACTGGAGCCTGCTTTGGTCTCAATGTGTACAGATAACTGATAACTGTATTTACTCTTTTTGGCAAAAGTTCATCTTGTGCGAGGAAGCCCGGCTTATGAAAGTTTGGGTCATAGTCCCCGTACTGTGAATGAGACAGAAGAATGTTAATATTAATGATGAACATTAGCAGAACTTTGTATTCAAACATTTTATTTTGAAGTGAATTGCATAAACCTTTAAGTATGAATTTCAGGTGGACTTTAAAGTACAAAATGTTTTGACAGCCAAGTAGAACACGCACAGTGCAGGTGCAGCAAAAGACTGTGAGGGACCATTAACCTTGATTATAGTTTTCTTACCTTGGCTTGGACGGCATATGATGCCAAAAGAACAGACGCTTCAGGGGAACAGAATATCTCCTCATCTAATATCTGTTTTTTCACCTACGCAGAGTTCGAAGACAGACAGGTATGAACATGAAATGAACCACGGGAAGCTTTTCAAAAACAAAGATGAATGCTACATGCAAAAATAAGTGTTCCTGCAAAAACAATCAGGCCCAAGTCATATAAGATTATCAGCTACATTACCTGTAAGAAGAAGAGGTGCTGTGTTATTTCTTGGACCAGCTCTTCTTCTACTTTTTCTGGGAAGAACTTGGCCAGGAAATGAAAAGTTATAGGAGAGTCCTTGGGAACCTCCTGGTCCAAGACCTTCATGAACAAATAACAGTAGAAGAAGAAGTGTGCATAACAGTATAATAATATGTTTGATAGACCAGACTTCAGACACTGCCTAAATAATTAGTGCTTAATTGGTCAACTCAATTTACCAATAATTGAAATAACAAGCTCATAATTTAAGTCATTTATCAATCAAATGAAACAAACATTAGCTTGTTCTGGCCTCTTAAATATGAGGATATTACGTCAGACAGAATTTCTGCAAAACGTTTTAACCTCATGTCATGTATGACACATTGCTCAGATTATTTCTCAAACTTCATCAGCCGGTTTAACCTTCACAGGTTCACTTCTGCACTCACCCGTTTCTCTGGTTTCAGCCAGGCATAGGTGTCCTTTACTGTATACCTGAGTCCAAAGAACCAGGTCTCTCTCAAACCAACAGTGCGACACACCAGGTCAAACAGGTCTTTGCCTTTCCACTTCACCTGAGAAAAACAGTGAGTGGATAAAATGCTGATGTGTTGGGTGCAGCTTCAACTCCTAACAGCAACCCAAATATTAACTAATAACTCACGCTCAGTTTGTACAGAACAGAATATCATTTCACACATCATGGTAAATCTCGATGTGAATGATTTAATGACATTGTTTCTTCTATATTTTATAGCAGAGGTTGGCCACTTCACTTGGAATAAAAAACATCTTTACGAACGTTTAGACTTTTATGAGATGTAATATTAGCATTCCAAGAGCAGAGGTAGTATTTCACACAGCTAATGCCATATACAGCTCTGGAAAAAATTAAGAGACCACTTCATTTTTTTCTTAAATCTGCATCTATACATGCCAGGCAACCATTCCAATGTCAAACACACCTCATTCTACTTAATGAGGCACTAGTGAATACCTGAACCAGATGTTATAATAAAAACACTTCTGTGGTCATCACTTGAGTAACAATAAAAAAAGGTTCAGTTCTGGCTTTACTGGCAGAGGGGATGCAGTGAGCATCAGGTCGCTTCCATGCCTGCACCTTTTTTGTTAGATTAAGCAGTTATATATATATATATAAAAAACCTAGATGACAATATTTTTATTTGGAATTAAAACAAAAATGTTCATTTTACTCAAGCACATACTGAAACTGATTGGATGTGTCGGGACTTTCACAGAGTGATTTTTGGATGGCACTGTTTTTTTGTTAGCTGTCATTAATGCACCTCACGTGAGAGCTTCTTTGAATAAAGTGGAAAAACGTTTTATCAGAGGATTTGTATAAAGCATTAACTGGTTAGAGTTACACACACATGTAAAATGTATAATATATTTAGCTACCGAGATAGATGAAGCATCATGTCAGGCAATACATCCATACCTCACAGCTGAACTCCATCTCGGCGTCCATGGTGATAACTTTAACTTTGAAAGTCTTTGGCTGTTTCTTCTTCAATCCTAGGATAGACATGTCGAAGGTGTCGCTGTCAAAGAACCTGTGAAGAGAACTATGTAAGTATCCCAGGAGTAAAACTGCTTTCCAGAAGATTGTAGACATTTTACATCTGACTGGATGGACAGGAGTTTACCTTTTTAAACTTGTGGAAAGAATTAAAGCATCGCTCTGTCAGTTAACTGTTACTTATTGTGGAAATTAGCGACCAGGTTCTATGCCTTTAAAACGGTTTTACGGATAAAATGACTTGTTGCTTTTACTTTGTTAAACACTGCTTGTAGATGAAATGTAGGACTTGACAGATGTGGCTGATTACCTGTGAATAAAGTTCCAAACCTCTGCCGTCCAACAAGGCTCAGGAGGCTGTTTTGTTAGGGAGAACAATGCTAAGCTAACTGTTATTACTAGTTTTCCAGCTATGCCACGAAAACGGACCAGAACAAGTTATAGAAAGAGCGGACCTTCTGGGACGCCTCCATGATGAAATGTGTCGAGCGAAATGACTATATAACTGTTAAAGTTGTTTCAAATATGACTCGTAAACAACTTTGCTAACTTTTATCGGCAGCTACGTGCTTTAGCTCGGTTAGCTTTAGCTCCGATAGCTCTCCCTTCAGGACTTTCCCGAAGATTTGTGTTTTGACTCGTGCTCCCTCTACAGGTGGGAACACGGACAGCAGCTCGGGATAATGCTACCGCGCATGTGCACGAATTTGGAAGCATCAATGCCTCCTTCAAGGGTTATCGAAAATTTCGCTTCTGCAGACGTTTGAGGGCAGTGTGATATGGTGGATACAGTGTGAGGAACCAATTGCTAGACCAGATTTATGTCTGGCTACTGATATAAAAACGTACATAAATGTAAAAAAGTCAAAGTTTAAAGGAGGAGAAATGTGCTATAAGCATTTCTTCTCCTGACAGTCTTTACTGAGGGAATATTGACTATCATTTCCTACTATGATTGCTTCCTGGTTCCTGGTTCCAGACACAACGCGGTGTTTGCTGTAAGTCTTCACTGTTGTTCCACTAAACCAACCTGACATCGATTGTAAATTTATTAAGAAGAAACGTCGAGGCTACTTCAGGTAACTCTGTCCCGATGGAGCATGTTCATCTCGTGTGTCATGTCAGTAGTTGTAGCAGCAGACTTTGTATTTTATGAGCATAGGAGAGGTCAGACTAAGCCCAGGCTTCCAGACAGTGCAGTTCAACTAACAGAAATCCCCATTGGTCTACATGAATTCATTTGCAGGATTATGGTCTGATTACAAACTACACATGACTTCACAAAACAAATCACCATGAGACCAAATTAAAGTCCAAGAACCAAACTCACAATCTATAATTAATGTCAAGATGAGATGAGACAGACTTTGGACTCATAAATAAGAAATGTATAGAAAAAGGTCATGAATTCATGCTGGTGTTAAAGAGTCTGACAGCTGTGGCAGTGGTAGTGCTGTGGTCTGAGACCTCCTGAAATCGATCAATCTGTCGTGTTGCTTGCATTGATGTGGTGGTGGTTGAGATTGCACCAGTCAACAAGTCTGTGATGACCCCCGTACCTGTGTTTCCTTCTAACGATGGCTGTATCATCAGAGAACTTCTGGAGGTGACAGCTGTCAGTGTTGTGTTTGAAATCTGAAGCTCTTCTCATATGAGCAATTATTATCACTTGACCATATTATCTCTCTCTTTCTTTGGATAGGTTTGTATATAATGTCATCTGTCACTAACTCATTTGACAACGTGAAAGCGGTTATCTTATCATGTCATAAGAGCTCGTCATCCAGAGAAAAGGTCAGCTTTTACAACTCCTGGGCAGAGAACTATGACCAGGTGAGAGAACTGAAGTACAGTAAGATCATCAGTAACATATTGTTTTCATTGGCTTTATATGTTTATGTATTTATTTTTAGGAAAAGACAAAGACAGCAGTGTAAAGAATTTGTAGCTCTGTTTTAGTATTTTCTCAAATGAAAAATAGCCAAATCCACTGTTCTTGTGTGAAATTCATTTGAGTAGGATGTGGCTGTTCTGGACTACCGTGCACCAAGTCTGGCAGCAAAAAGCATCTCCTCTCATTTTGTCGGCGATCGTGAAGCAGCTGTCGTGTTGGATGTGGCCTGTGGTACAGGACTGGTGGCCAAACAGGTAAACTCACAAGATTGAGATGCAGCCACCTGCACTGATGAGAAAGGAAAGAAAACTAAGTCAGAAGAGTCAAATCAAATATTTGACTAATGCCTTCTGAGTGTGTTAGGATGGCCGTGTAGCGGCTGGAGGCAGAGGTCATGTGCAGATCAACCAGTTATTTCACAAACACTAAGACATTTTATACAGACACACAAGCAAAAGAGGTCCGCTTGTGGTTGCCTTATATAGCTTATGTGCTACTGATACTGACGTATCTTCCACACAGTATGTACAGTATATACTGTCCTCTCCCAAACATCACAATGAAGCTGTTAAATTACATTTCTACTATTATACTATCAAGATCAGCTTTTAATTCCCATATTCAACTAATTTGTGTCTCTGTTGTACAGTTGAAGAGTTACGGATTTGGACATTTTGTGGGTATTGATGGAAGTGAAGCTATGTTGGGGATGGCCAGAGAGACTAGAATTTACCAGGAACTGAAGCAGTGCCTGCTGGGAGAGGACCCTCTACCAGTCCAGTGCGGTAATGTAATGGTTCATATTTCACATGGCTCATTGGTTATTTGGCAACACCAGTGTAACAGACATTACAGTACAATGGGTCGATACTGTTCAGATACACACTGTGAAGGAGGAGTGAGGAGAAAGATTTATTCTAAACAGGAAGATTTTTTATTATTGACTGTTGTTGAATCCTAAAGGGAGGAATGGACTCTACTACAATGTTTACTGAGAAAACCTCAGTTAATGAGGAAGACTTACAAGAGAAGCTGAGGAACCCACACTAACACAGGACACAACAACAAAGGAAAATTCTAAAGGAAACTCTTTTTGCATTTTTTAGTGGTTTGTTTAAGATAAACAAACTATGAGAAATAAATTACACAAAAATACTGGATGTATGAAAATGATGCAAATTAAAACTCATATATGCAAACTGATATTTAATTTCTTTCTTTTTTTCATTTGCAAGAAGGTTCAGTAAATACTCCAGTATTGTCAGAGTATTATCAGTAGTAGTAGTTGTGTGGATTTCTCATGGAGCTGTGGTTATCTTATTTTGAAATAAAACTCTCCTCCACCTCGTCCTGCTTTACTTGTTGCAGGTTTGTTTGATGTGGTTGTGATGGTTGGAGCGCTGAGTCCTGGTCATGCCCCAGTTGATGTGGTCAGAGAGTTGTGCAAATCCACCAAACCAGGTCAGAGTATGTTTTTTTTGTTTGTTTGCAGATGTGATCTTTGAATGAAAATCAGCACCTTCTCACTGTGAGAAGAGTTTTAACAGACCCACTACACTTTGGCCTGTTTTACACTAGGTGGCTACGTTTGCATGACAACCAGGGGTAATCGTGACAATGTGGAATATAAAGCCGCTCTGGAGCGTGAGCTGAAGCAGATGGAGGAAGAAGGGCTGTGGACTTGTGTAGAGGTTGCTGAGGTGGAAGACTGGGAGAGGGCAGTGTCAGAGCAGGAGGACAGCTACATATCTGGTGCTGTGTACATGTATAAGAAACTGTAACTATAGCACATTGTATGACCGTGTAGATGTGACATCACACCAGCAAAGATGTAAAACAACATCATTTAAGAAGATACAAAACATTTGAGCAAACCACTTTATTTTCCTACACATGTACAGTGCCAGTAAAGTCATATATTCTGTAATATATGATTGCATAAACGCGATAACCATGTAATAAATGAGGGTGAAAGTCACTTCTGTTTCCTGTGTGATTTTAGTGGATTAATATCTAATCCACCTGCATTAATCAAACAAATGAATGTTAATCAGCCTAAATACAAATGATGCAGTCAGTCAGTACAAAGATTCATATTTTTGATTTCAAGAAATTAAAGCATCAAATCTTAATAACTAAAAATATGAAAAAAATAATTAAGAAGTATTTGTGTGTAAAATGATATATTATATATATAAGTATACAGAATTATATATACACTGTTTGTGTAGTATATGTAATGTACACATCTTATATATGTTATAGTGTATAATATACTATAGTCTGTATATAGAAATAGAAGAAATACCATGATATAGCAGAAAATAAAAATAGTACAACTAATATGAATACAATAATTAGAAGTAGTATTATATTGCTATGTATAGGGATAACGTAATAAATTTTATGATATATAATGTTAAATATGGCACTACTCTTTAGATTGTTACCTCTCTCTCTTTGCACCATATTGGTCTTCGTAGCTGATTTCAGGGTGATGTACGCCTGCTGATATTTATATTAGCCAGGAGGCAGGAGAAGCAGGACATCCAACATGGCTGTGTCCACCGTTGCATATTTTCAACATCAAAATTATGCTTTGGAAGTGTATGGGTAATGTCACTCAGGCTGTGTCCATTCTTTATACTGTCAATGGCTTACACTCAACACAGATAGACACACACCCCCAGAAACCCACCTCAGCCACACCACAACCCTGCTACATCTAGCTGCATTGCACCGGGCACCAGACCAACTCAACCACTGTACCTTTGTTAAGACAGGTAACTGGACAATGAGGGTCGTTCTTGGTTTGCTGTTGGTGCTGCTCGGTCTGTGTGGTTCAGGAGCTCATTTGATTATGTTTAATGTGGAGGAGAAACGTGAACATGGCTTTGAGTATTTCACTAACAGTTGTTCTGATCCACAAGACATTTCTTTACATTTACTGCATGTGTCATGTGTCATTATGAATGTTATGAAATATTCTATCCTTTGGGCCACGCATTGGCCATGAAGTCATACACAGTTAGAGCATATCAGAGAAGACTCTCTCTTTGGCGTGTAAGGATGTTGTTTGGAGTGCAGGAGGAGTGCAGGTGCCAGCCTATCTTTGAGTTGCCCAGTGACCAGGGTTGAAGACTCTCAATGTTGGCATTCTAGACATAATAGATAGCTAGCTGTTGACGTTCCATTCACATGAACAGACAACAGTGTATCCAGACTAGAATGTGCTGAAGGTGAACACTAACGTGTTTTGGGCATATAGTATTTGTGGCGTCATCTGTAAGGGTTTAAAGTCTGACCACCAGCATGAGTTGGGCAGAATAGAGACCAACTCATATGCATACCTGATTGTATGTGTGAAAGTCTCTATCTCTCCTTGGTCAAGCAGTAAATATTACAGAATAAGACATCAGAGGCACCTGAACACTTTCTTCCTTCCTGTCCTGGTGCCATTGACTTTCAATTTCTCCACACAATGAACAAAGGACTTCACTCTTTGTCACATGAAAAAAACAATCAAACAAATCAAAGATGCACTGAAGATTTTGGACTGTGTTTGTTATTGAGTGTTGGTCCTCATATAGCATCTTCACATGAGATAATTCTGTGAACTGCTCTGATGTTCACAAACTGTCACTAGAGTCAAATCTGAAGCACACGATGGTGTAAAGCCTGAGTAAGGTTTTATTGCTTAATATGTATGTACCAAGCTTGCATAACTAGCATCTGTGACATGGGGTAACTTTTCTTATTTCAATGCAAACCATTTTGTTTGGTACTTATGCTCATCTAACAGTTGAGTACACCACTGGTCACTAGATGGCAGTGTTTCACACAAGACTATGCGATGTTTCTGATCAGTGATGAAGTGGTTTACCAGAGGGTCATTTATGCTGCACAGCTAAACGTTGTTTTTAATCTGTACAGGCACACCAAGAACTTTATGGAGAGAGTAGATAAAATTCTACATCAAGAATATTTTCATTTGATAGAATGATGCAGCCCTAATAAATATAAAGCCTGAATATTTGAATCAATTCACAATTCATATAGTTATGGAATAAGATGATTGTATCCTTAAAGCTACTTCAGACGAAACAAAAGAGAAAAACTGAATGAGTGGATTTTTTTCCTAGTTTTGTTTTACTTTATTGTTGTTTTATTTTTGCACTGGCTCATTACTCGTCCTCATTTTTAAGCATTATGCTCACTCATGTATTCGTACACTTTCAGTAGTTTTACGGGTTTAAGCCATCTATCAGTCCTTAACATAAATTATTTACTCAAGTAACATGTATATATTTTGCATCAGATTCTGACTGCTTAATTATGCAACTTGCATGTTTGAATAAGCAACATCAATACAACACAACCACCTTAGAGAAACATGATTCACTGAAACTCAATTTGAATCCTGCACAAACACTTTGTGCCTCCCTCCTCCACACTCTCTGTCAAACCTGTTTGTCCTGTGGCTTTTAATGGCCAGGAAGAGGACTGGGAGTCCAGGGGATGCAGTAAACTTTAAAGGAAAGGCTCTTTTCATCTCAGGCCTGATATGTTAGTGTGTTTATTACCTGTAGACAATAAAAAAATGGCCATGACTTGTTTGATGTGATTACCGTCATTTATTCAAAAGTTATCATACAAATATCTCAGTATCTGTCCATACAAATCACAGTGACATGAAATTACATTTCACAGGTGACAAAAAACAAAGTCAAAAGAAACCCCTGTTAACAAAAAGTGTCACCTTTTATTTGCCACACATGGATTTTTCATGGCTGCAGAGCTCATCAAAGTGAGCAGATAACTTGTAATGCTACACATTTAAAGTCATGGTGTAAAATATGAAACTGCTTCAAGCTTCTTCATTGCTAATGTTGCATTCACATTGTTGTATATCAAGCAGAAACATACAAGCTCAAAAGTCTGAGGTAAAATTCTTCATGCAGACAGATTCATCCTCATTCAGTGCAATAACTGAGAAAAAAAAGTTAATACCAGCCACTGTTAACACGATAAACCTACCATGTATGTATGCCAAGTATTAATGAATGGTGTTCATCTGAAGAAGGTTTTAGTGAAAAAAGAAGATAAAAAGTGTATACTTCACCTGCACTTGGATTTAGTTTGTTTCTGTATGTGGCGTTATGTTTAGTTATAGTGCAAATATTAGATATTATGACTGCTATTCTCCTGCATATTGATGTAGTCCAGTCCTACAATGTAGTCCAGATCGTTCCTCTTCTGTCCTCTGAAAACATTATGATGTATAAAGACAGCTATACTGCCAACCTCGCAAACTACTTTTCATCAGTAAACAAACATACTTCTAAATAACGTCTTGCATTTGTATATATGTGCGTATATATATATATATGTGTGTGTGTGTGTGTGCGTGCCTGTTTTACAGGTATGTTCTTGCTGGATTTGAGGATGGATCCTCATTTTCACTCTCGACTGGTAAAGTCTCTTCTCTTTCTGCTCGTTTCAGTTCAGACTTCGTAGATGGTGCCTCACTGTGTTCAGATTTTGTCGACTCTGGTCTTTTCATCTGAGACTTTGTCGATGGTGCCCATGATCTTTCTGACTCCTGCCGCCAGCCCTGCTCAGACTCAACCTCATAAGGTGGCCTTGTGTACAGCTGAGACTTTGTTGATGCCCCCTCATAGCTTTGAGATCTGGGAAACACCGCTCGGACAGGCTGAGAATTTGCTGGTGGCATTCTGCTGCGTTGAGAACCTGCCTGGCTGGACCCATTAGAGGAGCGGACCACCAGATAGCGGACAGAGGGGCTCTTGTCTGCGTTGTGGGCTTTGAGGGGGCAAGCTGAGCTAATGAACAACCCACCTCCCAGAATAAGCAGGATAGATGCTCCCCAGCCGATGTAGAGACAGGCTCCAAGCTCCCTTCGCTGAGCATCAATGGAGGCACTGTAGAAAGTCCTCACAACAGCGCCAGCTGCCCACGATGTAGGGATCAAACACAGCAGTCCTGTGGCAATCAACACTCCCCCTGCAGCTATAGCCACCTTGCCCTTAACCCCGCCTCCTTCATCCAAAAAGCGGGTGCACTTTCCCCCAACGAAGGCCAGAATAAGGCCCACACTGCCCGTAGTAATGGCGAGGACGGTGAGAGCCCTGGCGGCCTGCAGGTCTTTGCTGAGAGCAAGGAGAGACTCGTAAGGTTTACACTGGATCTGCCCTGTGCTCTGGACCACACAGGTCATCCAGATGCCCTCCCAGATGGTCTGGGAAGTGACAATGGTACTTCCCACAAAGGCCGTGACACGCCACATGGGCAGTACGCAGCTGATGATGACCCCTGCCCAGCCCAAGAGGCACAAGGCACTGGCCAGCATCTGCATCCCCAGTGAGGCCATGATGTAGAGTTGGAGAGAAGATCTCTGAAGCTGCTCGAGAAATCCTCACTGGCCTTTGAAATGTGCTCTGATGTGTTTTCAGTGAAGCTTCCTCTGCTTCACTTCTGGTCTCTCAGATCACTCTTCCCTTGTCTTGTATTTTTCTGTGAGTTTTTCTCTGTCAGTCTGTCTCGACATGTGATGTTGCTTTTTTTCTTGCCATTGTTGCAATGTTGTGAAGTATCTATCCCAGGAACACAGAGCTGACTGTTTCAGTTGTCCATCCAGTAGCTTGACTCCAGGTGTGTCTCACTTCAGCCTCAGTTCATTTGTTTACAGCCTCCGTGCCTCCGTTTCCCCCTCCTCCTTTGTATCCCTCAAATGCTGTACTCTCCTTCCCCCTCTGTCTTTTCTCTCTCTATTTCTGCACCTGAGAGTGTTCTTTCTTTTGTGTCACCTGAGCGGCTGCCTGTGTGCTACTGGTCAGGTGTACATGCACCACACCTACTCTGTTGGGAGAAGAAATGGGAGGAGGTTGACAGAAAAACTGAGAGGAGGGGGGTGGGGGTGGGGTTGTGAAACTGTGACATCATCTATTCCCTCCCTCTTTATCTAGTATGTATACTGGAAACAATGGGCTTTAGATTAAACAAATTTGTAAGATGCAAACTTGTGAGGAGCTTCATTGTTGTTGATACTCTGCCTCACACCATCTTTCTGCAGGAACAGTGAATGGGAATGTAAATTTGATTTGAGTGAGCATCCTTTTACAGTGTATGCACGCATGCAGAATGATGGGAAACATAATCTCCTGGGAGAAAACCAGTTTCATACTAGCAGCAGGTGCTGAGCAGAAAAACCTGTTTGAAACATGCAAAACCTCTCCCCACACACACACACACACACACACATACACACACACACACACACACACGCACACACACCGTTTGACCTTTTAATCAAGCTCAAAATAATCTTTAATCTTGCTGTGCCTGTAAAGTTCAGAGGGATACTTCCGTCTCTTCTTTTCCCCATAACATTATGATATGAATGAAATATTCATTTCCACAAACCTGATCAGAAAAATGGGGGAATACTACATCCACAGATCTGAAACTCAAAGCATACACACAAACAGACACAGTAATTACTTTCTTTATTTAGCAAAGTTTCTTTGGCAGGAACGACGCACATTGTTACACAGCCTGTTTGTAAGGATTCTTTCAGGTAAACTTGAAGAACCAGATCCACTGCTCACACTGTTTTTTTTTTGTTTTTTTTTTTTTGGCATTTGTCAACAGTGTAACTGTGCTTCCTTTTGAAAAAATAAAAACAGCCATGACAAGATGGAAAAATCACCAAACCAAATGCTCACAAATACGTGACTTAACACACCTACATCTAATACCATGCATTAATGAAAAAACATACAAACAAATTATACAAAGAGAAAAACAACATATAGTTCATCATATGATCGAGAAAGAGTAGCCCAAATATCAGGCTTAGACACAAAGCAGTAACTACACAGGCAGATTTCACATCAATAAAGCAGTTTTTTAACAGATGCTCTGAATCTGACTCATCATAGAGAACATGCTGAGTGTCTATATGGGACTAATAAAACAAAACAAAAAAAGAAAAGCTATATTAAAAATACAAACTTTGTATCTATCTTCACATATAGAACATCAAAGAACTGCACATTTCCAACATATATTAACTTAAACACACGCTTAAGTTAAACACTCATACTGCAAAAGTTCCTATCTAGACATTATTATTCTGAATTATGGAACTTGACTCATCTTCATGGGACAAACAGAAGGTATAACCTCCTCATCTGTCTATTTCCAACACACTGAAGATCTAAACGTAGGCCCTGCTGCTTTCGACAGAACGTGCCTTTGCATACTTCACATCATAGTCATTCTCGTCTCTGGGGGGACAGGAGCTGCAGAGGAGAGCCCCACCCAGGAGTAGCAGCCCTGCAGAGCCCCAGCCGATGTACAGGGAGGCCCCCAGCTCCCTCCTCTGAGCGTTGGTCATTACAGGGTTGTAGAAATCACGAATGATGGTGTTGGCAGTCCAGCAGACAGGGATAAGCACCAAAAAGCCTGCGATGAGGAAGATGACTCCAGAGGCGATGGCCACTTTGCTCTTTTGCCTTTCGTCCTCCACAAAGTTGGTGCACTTGCCCCCAACCACACCAAGAAGGATCCCAAAGACTCCAACAATGATGGCAATAACGACGAGTGCTCTGGCGGCCTGCAGGTCTTGAGGTAAGGCCAGAAGAGAGTCATAAACTTTACATTGCATCTGGCCTGTACTCTGGGTCACACAGTTCATCCACAAACCCTCCCAGATCACCTGAGAAGTGACGATGTTGGCACCAATGAAGGCTGTGACTTTCCAGGTGGGTAGGGCACAGATGATGATGCTCCCCAGAAAGCCGATGATAGATAGGGCCAAACCCAGAATCTGTCTTCCACCAGACACCATGCTGCTTCTGTCGATGTCTTCAAAGAGCTGAGACTGTTGCTGCGAGCTGTGGTAAATTACCAGTGAGAGAGACTAAAGGAGTGGTAGTGGTGTTTATCGCCCAGTCAGAGGAAAGCTTGACAGTGGCTTTGTCACTTACAGGTTTTGTTGTTGTTGGAGAATTCAGAGGAGGAGTTTTCCAGTGTTGCCTCCTAGCTGAAACTGGTTTATGAAGAAATCTCACCTGACTACATTGCTCCTCAAAACTAAAGTAGAAAGAAGAGTTTCAGAGATGCAGAGGGACCTGTAGGAACAGAATCACAAAAAATACACACACAGAAAAACTGTATTTCTGTTGTTCTATACTCCTAAAACACAATAAAAAAGCATTCATGAGGAATAAAGACAGTGTAGTGTTTGCTTGGATCATGCAACAGAGGGACTTACCAAGTGATAAACACTCAAAATATGTCAGCGTCACTGGACCAACCTCAGTTTCAGTGTCAATTACAACATCACTTTCAGACAACAAAAGATCAGCCTTTGATCCCAGAAGATAAATAATAAATAGCAGGTGGTATAAATAATACTAAGATAAGACTGGAGGTAAAAATAGAAATTCTACAGGATAATTATAATTACAAGAGCCGAAACTAACAAAACTAGTCAAGAGTCAGTGACTCTTGACTAGTTTTGCAAAGAATATCATAAAATATAGATGGAGTGGAAGAGACTGTGTGTTGATTAATTTAAATAAAATGTTTAAATGAAATGTTTTTCAAACCATGATTTATTATTCGTGTAAGTCTTTACAAATATTCATGTGACTTTTAAATACAATTTTCATCACTTCATAAATGACTAAGTGAAGAAGTTCCGGTTGAGAAATCAAAATTCTCACAGCATTACTGAAATATGTGACAGTCATTCACAGTGAATGTAAATTCAGTCATCTGTCAGAGATCAAAAGCGTTGAAACATTTCCCAGAGAGATCACATGACCTCCACAGTGATCACACTGCCAATCGATACCAGCAGCACATGAAGGTGTTTGAAAGCACAGTGCCTACAGGACAACATGCATGCAGGGAAAATCTCTCCAGCCCTGTCAGCAGAGCAGGATGTTTCTATATTTAATATTCTATGTTCACTGTGCTGCTGAGTGTTTCAGCAGATATTTGCTGAACAGGCATCTGTTCTCCAAAAATGTCCTTGATATTAACACTTTTGGCTAAAGTTGTGACTCTTGTGACAAAACTGTACCTGACCTTCATTCAGATGAGTCAGTGTCAAAATGTATCTGAACAAAAAAGAAGATGAAGTGAGGATTGTGTTTCCTCAGTCCTGGATATAAAGAGAAGGCAGCAAAGTGAATCTGAAATGAAAACAGTAATTCTGTGTTTGTGTGTGTAACTATCCATTTAACATACCGATTTTTTATTCCTAGAAAATATTATTCCAGGAATTCCAGTACAATGTTTCATCAAAACCTAAACCTAAGACTTATTTTTTATTTTAAAGCTGCACCATTCCATCCATCCATCCATCCATCCATCCATCCATCCATCCATCCATCCATCCATCCATCCATCCATCCACCCATCCATCCATCCATCCATCTCAGTAGCCACTTATCCTCATCAGGTTCACGGTGGGGCTGGAGCCAATAATTACTCTCATGGCGATGATCTATGGTGATACACACATCCAGATTTAGGTCATGAATACTATGGCTATGAACTATGAATACTATACTATGGCACTGGCTCTGCTGGAGATTTTACACACCACCTCTGGGTTCATGCCCATGAATAAGCCTTTTCCTCTTGTCTGGTGTCTCTAAACCAGAAGACTCCTGGTTGTGTCCCCTGAGGCTGATTATACCTCCCAACCTCACTCTGAGCTCGATTCAGGGAGTTATAGTCATGCACCTGAGCTACGTGCTCTACCGCCCTCCTTGTTGAAGGACGATCAGAAATCCTGGAGTTGTATGATCTCATGTCATCAGACCTCAGAATGGCCACATGGGATGAACCGTCACTGAACTGAACATCAGTGCTGTATGGCATGTGGGAGTAGTAAGGAGGTTGGGATCTCTCCTCATCCCCACAGACCAAGCAGATCAGAACACCACCGAGCAGGAGCAGCAGGGAGGAGGCCCAGCCTATATAGATGGAGGAGCCCACCTCTCTCTTCAGAGCTGCAGCCACCAAAGGGTCATTGTAGATTAAGGAGGTTGCTGCTGCTGACCAGCTGACTGAAACCACGCACAGGATGCCAGCTAGGACACAGAGAACTCCACCCAACAGTGACGCCTGGGAAGACATAGGATCAGTGATGTGAAAATGATTTTTACAGTCTAAGTCTGTTTTTATATAGAAAAATTATTGAGTATGTTGCTGTGAAATTAATAAAATGTCATTTTGATACTGAATTCTTGAAGATGCATAAAAAAGAGATAACCACTCTGACTTGTGGATTCAGAGTTCATTAAACTGATCACACACCAATACTTGGGTGTTAAATAATGTTATCAACTCTTCCAGCTCCTTTCTCGTCTAGAACATTGCTCTCTGGAAACATCATCTTATCCTGTTTGTAACCTTTCACCTCCCTTGGGATGCGATCTAATCCTGTTCTTGTTATGAAACTTAAGTTCTGGAGAACTCAAGCACTTCACTGTTGTCAGTCCATCTGCTGGCAAACTTATCTAATTTCATTTTTCAAACAAAATCTGACACATATTACATTTATCCTCTGTAATAGTTACCACCAAATTGAAACATTTTCAAATGCCACACACAGACTTTAATGTGGCATCCACAGACACTATGGACTCTATGGTTTTACACACACTTTGGACATTTTTTCAGAAGATAACCAAAAAAAAAAAAAAACAAGGTGTAGAAAAACATTCTCAAAAGAAGTGAAACAACATTTAAAAGTTCATACTTATTATTATTATTCTGCTTTGATTTGGATTGAACTGTAGAACGCCCATCATCAATTTTATCCTTTATCAGTATAATAATAATAATAATAATAATAATAATAATAACAATAATAATAATAATAATAATAATAATAATAATAATAATAATAATAATAATAATAATAACAACAATAATAATAATAATAATAACAATATCTTAATATAAATCTTATCTTAATATAAATATCTTAATACTTTTTTTTAAAAAATTCTTTATGTGTCACAGCAGCCTCAGTGAGGACTTCAGTCAGGTTTAGAGTCTAGCATATTACTGTAACTACACTCCTAAAGATTCTTTTAGGAGCAGCTAGAGGAAAGAGCAATTTTTATCCCTTTAGATATAAGCACGGCCTTCAACACTATAGATCATTGAATTTTAATTCAATGTAAGGCCTGGATCAGCATCAAGGGAACTGTTGCAACTCACACCTCTCTAGTATCGATGAAAAATCATTATAAACTAGTCATTTTCTTTGTTGTGAGGTCAGCACCATTTTAGCAGCAAAAAGCTGAAATAAATATTCATTGTAGCAAATTAAACAAAGCAGACTTCAGCACCTTCTTCCTGGAAGAAGAGGTCGTCAGAAGCTCCAAAGGGTCAGGAGGAGTCCCGCTACAGTTGGCCACTCCTCCACCCACGAGGGTGACAATGAAGCCAAGGAGGCCGAGGAGGATTGAGAGCAACGTGAGGGCCCGCCCAGCCTGAATGTCAGTGGTCATAGTATTGGATGTTGTGTGTCGCTTGCACTGCATCTGACCTGTGGCCTGAACGATACAGTGAAGCCACAGACCATCCCACACCTAATGAAGAGACGGAAATCATCAGTGAGATTCAAAAAGCTGGACCGGGTATTGATTGAGTTTTAAGTGAGGTTGTCCTCAAAAGCTGAAGAAGCTTATAAGCTCAAATATGATCTGTGTTGATGCTGAAGTGCAAATGCAATTCAAACCATTTTGTTGTAATCCACCAGCATGATACATGTTTTATGACCTGCAGGGTGCTCTTGTTATCAAATAGATACACATGGTAGATGATGAAATGTAACATCAGCATGTAAAATACATTTCTCTACAATGTACCGAACATCAACTTACCGATTGTGCAGTCACAATATTTGCTCCCACAAAAGATGTCTCCCGCCACATTGGCAGTCCACATGCCAAACACACTCCTAAAACACCCATCAAAACCAGTGTCAGACCCCCGATCTGCTTGGCCTGTCCCTCCATTTGAAAAATATGAAGCTCTTCAGCAGTAGACTAAAAACAGACATGCAAAAAAATACATAAATAAAACAAAAATCTTGCTAATTCACCAAAAAATATCCACCCGGAGGCCAGAAAAAGTTATAATCTGCAATATTTCTTGGGAAGTTTTTTCCAGGAGAGCATTTCTTTTGTCTTGTCTCTGTTGCAATAAGGATCGTCTTATCAGCTGTTATGTTTTGCTGTTATGTTAAGTAGTCAGATGACACAAAGACAGGAGTGCAGAGACAGGCAGCTTGACAGGTGTCTCTAAGCATACACAGTATTCAAATAGCCCTGAGCTAAAAAACAAATCAAGCTTTTCAGGCTTTTATACAAATGACTGCTGGAGAACTAAAAAGTTTTCAGTGTCACGTATTTTAAAAACAAAAGATGCAGAACTTCTGTACAAAAATATTCAAGGACAATTTATTGGCTTATGAAGATACAAAGGTACAAACATCAATAGTTTCCACCACCTGCCATGGCAAAGCAGGTCCAACAAGTGTATGACTTAGCAAACAAACTATTACTCACTACTCAGGAAACAGATGGAAAATATTTACAAGTGAACCGAGACATTCTAGTTCTTTCTAATACTAGTTGTTCTTTCACAACTCTTGTGTGATAAAGAGTCTTAACTAACATAATATACAAAAACAACAAATATACAAAAATACACTTAATAAATTGTATTTATTTTGTTGATTTATTTGCGTTGTTCTGTTTCAGGTGCTTGTAAGTAAAAAACATTCATTCACCACACTGGCAGTTACAAAATGACTGTTTGGTGATTAATCATGACACCAGTGGTCTTTATTTCCTTTAATATCACATTATATTATAACTTCACTTCAGTTTTTAATCCTTCACTTTAAAAACAACCATAAACACATGCAGTTTACTGACCACTTCCATCAGAATGCTGCACAATATATTTTACACAGATTTAGAACTCATGCTTTGTAAATCAGAAAAGTGCAATTAACTAAGGCTGAACAATTCAAAAGACCTCAATAAGTCCATCACAGTTCACATGTTATTGTACAGTTTCAACTACAGGATGTAGTATAATGGATAACATTATGTCTCTCTTCTCTTCGTCCTCAGCATCTGTACGTGCTACACAAGACCCCTCCTCCAATGACGAGCAGAGCTCCAGACGCCCAGCCCACGTATATGGAAGCCCCGAGCTCTCCCCTCCTCCCCTCGGTTGCCAGGGGATTGTAGAAACCTGTGATGATGCTGTGAGCCGACCAGCTGACAGGAATAATACACAGGAGCCCTGCTATAATAAACACCACACCTCCAGACAAGCCAATATTAGCTTTGGTCAGCGAGTCGTCGCGGAAGAAGTTGGTACAGCGGGCTCCGACCACAGTCAGCCCGATGGCCACCACGCTGACAGCAATGGAGACACAAATCAGAGCCCTGGACGCCTGCAGTTCTTGGGGTAAAGCCAAAATGGAGTCGTAGGCCTTACACTGCGAGTGCCCCGTGCTCTGGATCACACAATTCATCCATAAACCTTCCCAGAAGACCTGAGCTGTGACGATGTTTGCCCCAATGAAGGCTGTCACCTTCCACATGGGCAGACCACAGATAAGGATGGTGCCAAGAAAGCCGATGATTGCCAAACACACACCAACAAGCTGAGTCCTCATTTTGCCAAAGAAGCAAATCCAAGGCCACGAAGTCAAAGACAGCAACAAAATCCACCTTCAGTCAAGCTGAAGATCATTTTTACCACAAGCTTTCACTCGACTGTAAACGCTGCTGGTTTTGTTTTGCTGAATGATTTTGCGCTGCAGGTGTGTGAAGGAAAGGGAGGGGACTCTGCTAGTTTGTGGATCAGGTTTCCTGCTTGTCCTGATTCCTGCTCGCTATGAAGGGGAGGAGAAAGACAGAGGCAACCATGCATGAATAACTGCTTTGTGCCCCAAAACAAAAGGCCCAGGTCACAAATTTTCTACAGGAATCCTTTTAAATCTGATATATATTACATGGTTGCAAAAGTTCTTCACTGTCTCTTTAGACTGTTCACTAAAAAAAGTGAAACAGCTCTGCCTAACAGCAGGTTTACACCAGTTTATGCAAGCAGACAATGGGGAAGAATACATGTACTCAAGCAACGTATTTAAGTACAATTTTGATTTGTTTTTTTTTCTTCTTCATGTGGCAATTTCCACTGCTGGCCAATTTAGCCCCAGCCAAACCAACATAGAGCTCTTATAATTTCTGTATTTGATTTGGCATCAGCCACGCTCCAGTTCCCAAACCAATGCTGTGTTTCAGTTCAGGGGCTGCATGCTTCGAAGGACGCAGCCTTCCCACCTTGGTGTTGCCATTATTGTGTCTCCTGGCACTGAACAGTGGTGTGCAAAGGATCTTGGGATAGTTTCTGTGCATCCTCGAAAGAGAGGGAAAAAGCAGGTGCATTTGAAGGAGGCTTTGAATTGGGCCATCATGCAACGTTGTGACATAATCGGCCTTCAAGGGATGCAGCCCCTGAATTGGGACACAGCCTGCAGTCCCTGCAGACTGAGCCCCAATGAGTTTCCTTCAGGGGAGCATCCAGATTTGAATGAAAGACCTTGAGCTGTAGCCAGCTCTGAGCCATACCCCCTCCCTAACATCAGAATTGAAACCTCTCACAAAAGGTGAAAAATGTAATGCAATGAGTGAGGACAGTACAGACCTGTAGTCTAACGTCTAAGGTTTTGTCACATTAACACATCTGTTAATATTCACATGCAGCTGTCTGATTTTCCTTTATATAGGATGGCCCAGTGTATGAAAAGCACTGAACCATATTTCTTTAACTTTTAGATCACTGAAAAAGCTCTCATCATGGCTGCTATGCAAATACTTCCTGGTTATTTCAGATAACTTCCCATTGAGCAAGTATTAAAGTGGTTTAGAACATGCATTTTAGCTTATGCCATGCTTCACTTCACCGCCTGCAACTAAGGTCATGAAATTCACCCACCTCTAAACTGTGCTGCCTTATCAGATATTCAGTTATGTTGAGCTACTTTTGCTGTAAAGTTTTTCCAGAGAAAATTGACACCATTTAAAAAAAAAAAAAAAAAAAACCCTAAACTGAAGACTAGAGACACCCCAACAAGGCTAAGTGACAAGATTAAATGTCACACCACACAAATTTATAAAGTTTAATTTATTAAAATCATTAACACCTTTAAAAAGTTAGAGTAAAAACATTGCAAGAGGTCAGTCCCATTTTAGGAGCTAGAACGCAGCTTTCAGACAGCTTGCAGTCTTAAACATAGGCTCCGCCGCTGGTTGTTGAGCGCGGGGCAGAATATTTGACAGAGTATCTGCTATCCTTACGCTGATCACACTGACAGCAGAGAAGCGCTCCACCAATGAGCAGGAGTCCTGCTGATCCCCAACCAATGAACAGTGATGCTCCAAGCTCCCTCCTCTGTGCGTCGCTCATAATGGGGTTGTAGAAATTCCTGATGACTTCATTAGCAGACCAAGACACGGGGATCAGGCACAGGATACCACCAACAATGAAGAACACCCCCGCAACAATTGCCACCTTGCTCTTGGCCGCCTCTTCTTCAATGCAGTTGGTGCACTTCCCACCTGCAACAGCAAGCAGGACTCCCATGAAGACAACCAGGATGGAGATCACAACCAGAGCTCGGGCCGCCTGCAGGTCACGTGGTAGAGCCAGCATGGAGTCGTAGACTTTGCACTGCATCTGCCCAGTGCTCTGCTTCACACAATTCATCCACAGGCCCTCCCAGAAGACCTGCGCTGTCACAATGTTGTTCCCAATGAAAGCAGAGACCTTCCACATTGGCAGGGCGCAGATGATGATGTCACCCACAAAGCCAATAAATGCCAGAAAGACACCCAAGATCTGGAGACCTGCTGAAGCCATGGTTATCTCAGACTGCACAGACACAAGCTAAGTGGGCATGGGATCAACTGCCACTTTGACAAAATTCAGTGGTTTGGGGCTCATCTGCAGCTTTTATACCTAGCAGTGGTTACTCCTGATTGGTCGTCCAGAATTGTTCAAACTGAAAACACCTGTGGTCGTTAAGTCAGTCCAAGGAAATTACAGCTGTCCATCAAACATTTGGATTTAAATAAAAATAGTTCAAACATCTTCACTAAGTCACATTTGTGTTTTATTAATTGTAAATATGTCTTTATATCACCACACTCACACACTTCACACCTTTTTAACTGTACTGTATGCTCTTTTAATTTGATTTGTGAAATTGATGAACCATAAAATAGCCTATATCTAAAACATAGGTAAATGTCTCAGGTACATTTCCACATGTGACTTTGGTGTATGCAGATGAGATGATTTTACAGAGTGGCTTTCATCTAAATCATGAGGGAGAAATAAGGTGCAACAAAACATTTCACAGTCTGTACAGACATCAATCTGCTGCCTCATTTCATGTTCTGTTACCAGCACAGTGATCATGCTGACTGACTCCACCTGTGTTGATTAGTCAGTGAGCCTCAGCTGATCTGTTGGGTTTGCTTGTCAGTGAACGCTTCATGCTACACACATCTCAACAATCGATGTTAGTAAGGACTCATAGTGTGCAGTCCATGCAGTATCATAACTAATGTGTAAAGTGAAGTACGTATAGTAATGCATGCTCCATCATAACATTTTGTTGCTGGTAAGTCAAGTGTTATGATTTCATCAGCTTGTCATTTCATCACTTTGAACTGAATTTTCTGAAATGCCTTGAAAGCACTTGAAGTAAAAGTTCAGTTTCTTTTATGGGTTTAATTGTTCCTAGAGTTCCGCAGGAATTGTGTCTCACAAGACAGCTTATTCTTGCTGTTAGTAGCTGTTCCTACATTTCTCCATGTCAAGCATAATCACATGGGAGCCTTTTTCACAAGATGTTGTAGTGTAAAATGTTCGAAGTTTTGTTATAGATACTGTTCAGAGTATGAAGTAAAATTTACATGGGTTTGTTGTTGCATTTTAATCTGTCATTGAAATCATTTTTGTGGTAGATTGTTTGTAATGCAACGAGTGAAAACAAACCATGAGCCTACAATGTGAATCAACGAGTGTGAAGACATGTAATCGTTTAAACTCTTCTTGTCACTCTTCAGACATGAGGTAGAAATGCAGCCCAGTCTTCACCTGGTCCAGGACACATGACAGTTAAAATAAAGTTGAATAAGG
Organism: Nibea coibor; assembly: GCA_023373845.1. Lineage (NCBI taxonomy): Eukaryota > Metazoa > Chordata > Actinopteri > Sciaenidae > Nibea > Nibea coibor. Next base: position 1,424,461 of record CM041733.1, on the reverse strand, counting down.
TATGGGCGGGCGCATGCTATGTCAGCCCAAATAATTTGATACTAAGAACCATGTGATCTTGATACTCTTCTTTTATTGCAAGAGAATGAAAATGTTGCAATTTCTTCTTCTTCTGACACACAACAACGTCTTTAAACATCCATTGACCATGTAAAAATAAAACAAAAGAAAATTCTGTTTGTTTAACACCAGTGTGTATCTACGTATATGTGTGCTTTTGCTTGTCAAAAGCATGTCTATTTTTTTGTGTTGTACCCATGATGCCACCCACAGATTTCTGAAGAGCCTTTGTGTATTCCAGTGCTGCATCTACACCACCTAGCTAAAACCAACAGCTAAAATAATTCTTACATTAAAAACTAAAAGTTTAACATGCAATCCAGCATTTGGTACAGTGGTCACTATCTGTTACTGAAAACTATTGTAGTGACTTTTCGTGGCTGCCGAAGTCGGTCTGTGGATGCTTGAAAAGAAAAGAGCCGCAACTCGTCTTGACTTGAATAATTAGGACTGTATTCAAAGAAAGAAGTGGGTTTAGGATGCAGGCCTTCAAGTCCTTTAGCCAAATTGTCCAAATCCCCCTTCCTTCTTCTGGGCTAGGTCTTATATCCATAGAATTCATGAATAAACATCCTGAAAAGGAGCCCCCTTCCGTCTTTGTATTTCATGATTTACTTCACCACATCTGGTGCAATACCAAGAGAGATGGCCAAAGGTCATCTCAGATACCATATAACTTTAAGAAGAGACAAACATGAAGTTCCACAGGACCACACTCTATCCTCCCACGAGAGGCGTAAATACTAACAAGCACTCAGGTTTCACAAAGAGAGGGGTCATTGCAGGTCTGTACAAATACGCCCATCAGATGCGCCTCATGATTGACCATAATCTTAGGAAAGATCAATCACATATAGGGTGACTTGTAAGAAAATATACTACACTATTCTCTACTACTACTACTACTTGTCTGACGTGTCATATGATATCTATAGATATTTAAACCAAATCAAATTTCTATCTTTTTATACTATACTTTTTTATACTGTCTGAGCTTCTGATCTGTATGAAAATAATTTTCACTCATTGTTTATATTTGAGGACTTTAGTGTAGCAACCTTTCATATTTTAAATGACATTCTTCCATTCAGTGATGTTAGATTTTTATGTTTGTGTTTCATGTTTCACTACTTTGCACCATCAGACATGCAGGCTCCTCAGTGGACCACACTGTTAATGTTTCTTTTCTTTCTCAGAGCTCTACTGGAGCACCAGGGGTGCCTCTGAACCTCTGAACTCAAAGGCAGCATGATGAATGTAAACATCTGAGCAATGAAGCCAAAGCCCACCCAGAGGAGGGAAGTAGTTGAGGGATATCTGCAGGTCATATAAACCGCACCCGCAGTAAGAGACATTCAGTTGGTAGCCTGCTGAAATACTGAGACGGAGAAACAGAAAACAGCAATGGCATCTTTAGGGCTGCAGATTCTAGGCGTTGGACTAGCAGTGCTTGGGTGGATTGGAAACATACTGATCTGCATGCTCCCCCTGTGGAAGGTTACTGCTTTCATTGGGAACAACATCGTGGTGGCTCAGACCATCTGGGAAGGATTGTGGATGACCTGTGTGGTGCAGAGCACGGGACAGATGCAGTGCAAGGTCTATGACTCCCTGCTGGCCCTGCCTCCGGACCTCCAGGCAGCCCGGGCTATGGTGGTCATCGCCATCCTGTTCTCACTGTTTGGTCTGATGCTCTCTGTGGTCGGAGGGAAATGCACCAACTGCATTGGGGACAAGTTAGCAAAAGCCAGAGTTGCCATCTCTGCGGGTGTTTTCTTCATCCTGAGTGGGGCTCTGTGTCTAGTGACTGTGTCTCTGCCTGCTAACACTATCATCAAGGACTTCTACAACCCCCTACTTCTTGACTCCCAGAGGAGAGAGCTGGGTGCTTGTTTGTACATAGGCTGGGGGGCATCAGGACTACTGCTGATCGGTGGAGCTCTTCTCTGCTGTCAGTGTCCATCAAGAAGAGACCGCTATAATGGGACAAAATACTCTGCGCCTAAATCCACAACACCCGGGAAGGAATTTGTCTGAGTAACATCACATCAGAAGCAGTAGATCTCGAAAACAACCGACTCCACGTATAGTTCAAACCTTTGCATAATAGTTTGCTTTGTGACTAACTTTTTGACTAACACTGCGTGTGCCTTTTTGTTTCTGAAACATACAAGCAGCTCTAAGGTATGTGCCATGTTAGGATTACATTTGAATTAATTTCTTTTGTTTTTATGTTAATATCTGCCTCAGATAACAGAAATACTCATGTGTTCATGTGAGATTTAGTTTTCATTTTGTTTTTCATTAAACAATAAGTAGTAACTTTTTGTCTTTTTTATTATTCCTGATCTGATGGGACATTGAAATATTCTACAAGGAATTCTTGCATGTTTTGCTCACTTGATCAGCTAACACTAATTCCTATGGTGATTAAGATTTTACACATAAAACACATGCAGTTTATTAAAATTATGCATTGTTATAGATTACAGTATCTAAAAGTGTGTCTAATGATCGAGGGTGCTCCATCTTGTACAGGCAAATTTGTGATATTTGGCTCTATGAAGAAAACTATAAGTCTACACTATAAGACTATCAGTTACTTCAACTACAACATTAAAATGTTTGAGTACTTGCACATGAGTATGAGTAATCCAATATGACAGTGTATCGATACACATCACACATCGATAACACTGATTTCCGTAAAGATCAGATGCTTGCTTCCATACATTGAACTACAAGCAACACTTTTAATACAGGATTTTACTTGTAATCAGATTACTTTTGCATTGTGGTACTATTACCTACACTCAAAAAATGTATGTGAACAAACTTAATGTGAAGCAAGTAATAAGATTTAGGTCGTTGTAGTAATAAACTCTGCGTCTGAACTACACACTAGAGCAGTAGTAGTATCCAGATTTATGCATTCAACATTAATAAAGCCATTTGTTAGCCTGAAACCACAGTGAAAATGAATGCAGCCATTTTGAGTTTATTAGTACTATTCCATTCATATTACTTGCTTCACATCAAGTTTATTAGTTCATTTATATTTAACCTATGTAATTCAAATGAAAATTAGAAAATGGATGGAAATTTTCTGTGTAATTAAAATGCATAAGTGGCAACATTTTTTGGGTGCATAATTATTTAAAAAAACGGTTAAATGGCTGGCAGCAATGGCTGCCAAACGAGTGAAGTGAAATCTAATTTAATGAAATGTATAAATTTACATGTTTGGCAGAGAAACACTGATTTTATTACGAACCAACACCTTCAATAAAGTGAAACACTTTCACACAGACTGGACACAATCACCCACACACATTCCTACAGTGATATTACAGCCACATTTTGCCAGAGGGAGCCAAGAACTGAACCAGAGAACCAACTGATCCACCTCAACCACCTGAGCTGAACCAGAGAACCTACTGATCCACTTGAACCACCGGTGCCACAGCTGCTCTGTTTTCCCGACCCTTACTTGTTTTACTTTAATCATAATCATTAGCATGCCTTTTACTCGCTGGGTGTGACTAGAGAGACGACATGCCACAAAATTTCAACCTCAAGGGAGCAGTGCTGTTTTGTATTATTATGAATGTAAAAGTAATTTGTATGGAATTTAGGAAAAGTGTAGTCATTTCTCTGTACAAAAATACATTTTGATTTGTCATTAATGGGACAATACTTAAAAATAGCATTCATAGTTACATTATTTACAGATCAAATCTATAATTTAACAGATTTGTATACAAAAAAATTGAATGTATAATTTAGAGTGATTTTTTTTTACAGTGTAAAAAATGTGAATACTGGTCCGACCTCATCTGAGTAGCCTACATGGAAACAGACAGAAGGGTGAAAAATGACAGGGTTGTATTGTTAATCTTGTCAAACTGGTTTCACTTAAAAATGTCTGTAAACAAAAAGAAAATTGTTAAAGAGGTTTAGGATATATCAACCTGACAAGGCTTGGCAGATGTTCTCTTAGTGAGCAAAGTGTAAATCCAACCATCCATTCTTTGGAGATCTAAAACTGTTCCTTAGCAACATGAATTCAAGTACACACAGAGCATTATTGTCTCTGCCAGTGACATCCATTTTACTCAAGACAGACACTGTAAATTACCATCTTAATACAAGGGCACTCGATTACAGCATGGCAAATACCCTAAGCAGATACAGTAAATTCCCAGTCCCCTGAATTCCTGGATGCCTTATCACAAGTGGTTATTGAAAGGTTCAGTTGCATTTCTCTTACAGTATGTCTGCAGGTGCAGAGTGAACGTGAGAAAGGAAGAAGTCAGGATGAACAAACAAGTTTTATTTTTGACATATGAAAGACAATTAGAAGTCCATCAGTGATCATTAAATCATTATACAAGAGATTAAAATGAACTTCACACCTGATTTTAAGCACAATATTAAAAGAAGCTTCACAACCTGACTGAGCAGCAGGCTAAATGCTTTTAAGTTTTAGTTTTATTCCATCACTCCATTCAGTCTGAGTCTTTATGAATTAAAGAATAACTGCTTACGGTAGGTATTTCATTCCTAAGAAAATATTGTTGCAGAGAAATGTTACAGGTTTGCAGCTCTTAGATTCATAGTAGGCAAATATTTATTTGTGAAAAAGATCACACAAGCAAACACACCAACAGATACTATTTCTTTTGTTATTTCAATGCTCTGATTTATTTATTGAGTAAGTAACTCGATTTCTGACAGTTTTTTTTTTTTTTTAAATCAAACTAATACACAGATTTCTTGCTTTTGTCAGGAGCAATATTTTGAAATCACCTTAATGAACTGATCCTTTTGTGCAGCAAATTTTAACAAAAATCTGGGGACATCTTATGCTGAAGCTCCAGTCCAAACACTCACACATAGTCCACGTTTGAAGATACGGTTCTTGCAGGGGCAAACTTGGCAGGTATGTAGGGTCTGCTGTCTTTCGGTGGGCAATTGTTGCAGAGCAGGCCTCCTCCCAGCAGCAGCAGTCCAGCAGAGCCCCAGCCAATATAAAGTGCTGCCCCGAGCTCCCTCCGCTGAGACGCGACTACCAGGGGGTTATAAAAGTCCCTGATCACCGCGTGAGCCGACCACGACACTGGGATCATGATCAGCAAGGCAGCTATTATAAAGATCACTCCGGACACAATGCAGGCTTTGGCTTTGGCCACTTCGTCCTCCATGCAGTTAGTGCACTTCCCTCCCACCACGGCCATGAGGACGCCGAACACCCCGACGATCACAGAGATGATCACCATGGCCCTGGCAGCCTGCAGGTCTTGAGGGAGAGCCAGCATGGAGTCATACACCTTACACTGCATCTGGCCGGTGCTCTGGACTACACAGTTCATCCATAAGCCCTCCCAAATCACCTGAGCAGTGACAATGTTCGCTCCAACGAAAGCAGTTACTCTCCACATGGGCATAGCACAGGTGATGATGGTGCCCAACCAGCCAATGAAGGCCAGCAGCACACCCATGATCTGGAGGCCCTGAGAAGCCATGGTTACACCACTGCAGCCAAGAGTCAACTTTTACCAGCAGAAAGAAAAGGTCACTCTAACGGAAATGTTCTAGCCACAAGGACAATCAGACCGAATTTATAAAATCCAACCCACTCAACTTTCACACCCTATTGAGGAGGTTCTTGCTGTGCTCTGACGTTCTGAGGTCCCACTGTGAGAATAAAACTGCCTCCAATTGTGGTTCAAACTTTCAGGGTGGAGTTTCTGGGCTGCCAGACAAAAGGGGAAAACTGAGACCTAATATCCACAACCCTTGTTCTCGCTTTCTCTGTGTGTTCATTGTTCCCACTCATACAAGCTTTGTTACCTCAAGCAAAGCTTTAAGACTGGGAACAATGGCTCAAGATCCCACCTGTACTCACACACACACACAAGATACACACAGACCCACACACACACACAGGTCAAGCCTTGAGCAAACACAAACAGTTTGGGTCATATTCAGCTAAAAACAGGACAGGAAGTGGATTTTCCTCAAAGGAAAACAATCCAACGTTCATTCAAACAGAGAATTAACCCTTTAATAACTTTCATTGACATTAGAATTAAAACTGATTACCCGTCTATGTCACACAAAGTATTGCATCAACTGTTCTCTCTTTTGGTTTGTGTTAAATTAAGGGACTTCAATCGAACAATTAGTCCTGTAAATCCACACAGTACATATACGTTTGCCTGTAGGCTGACAGTTTGAGGAAAGACCAGTTTCTAGCCGCTGCGAGCTGTTTCTTTCTGCCACACCTAAACCTGATCTACAAGAAAGTTAGACAATAGATGCTTCTCAAATGCTGTGAGGCTATTTCTTTTTTTACAAAAAAACTTTGTTTTGATTGTAATTCAGTGGTGAAAAATCATGTACGCATCACTGATGTAGTGAGTAGTAGTATTCATATTAAAAACTGTCAATACAAAAATAAATGATTGATCTGATTTGATTAATTGTATTGTTTTGTTCCATTTTCAGACCACTGAATGTATCATGTTGAACTCTGCTGCTGTGTGAATGCATGTGAAATTAGAAAGGAAACACAAGTCATCTCAGATTTGTAAACAAAATATTTATTTTCTGTATAACTGGCACATCATGAATCTCATTACAATGGTTCATAACAACAACCCACATACAGCATTTTCAAAATAAGACAGAGGTTATAGTATATACCATTAAGAAAGGGTTTATAAACGACTAATATTCAGATTGACAACCATACATATACACATAGCTGTGTTAAAATAGAAAAACAAATTTACTCCTTGGGTGTGGTTCCATTCCTGCAATTCATTTCCTTTGAACACTCTCATGAAGAGTAAAGCTCAGGAATACTTTTTGCTCAAGTGGAATCCTATAATATCAACACTCACAACCAGTACAACAGTTCATCTTGTCCCAGTAAACATTTCTTTGTGAAAGCTATTTACTGAGTTGTAGTTCTGTTTCAGACATAGTCTTTCCCAGATGCTGGTGCTGAGGCATCAGATCTGGCAGGTTTGTACCTCGCAGTGTAGGAGCCTTCATCCTTAGGGGGGCAGTTGCAGCAGAGCATCCCCCCTCCAATCAGCATCAAGGCGGCTGCCCCCCAACCGATGTAGAGCGCTGCACCCAGCTCCCTCTTCTGGGCATTGACCATCAGTGGGTTGTAGAAGTCTCGGATGATAGTGTGGGCTGTCCAGCAGACAGGGATGAGGCAGAGGACCCCAGCTATGATGAACATAACTCCAGCTGCAATGCCCACCTTCATCTTGGATGTCTTATCCTCCACGCAGTTAGTGCATTGCCCCCCAGCTACAGAGAGCAGGATAGCCATGATGCCCACCACAATGGAGACAATGGTCAGGGCCCGGGCAGCCTGGAGGTCAGAGCTGAGGGCCAGCATGGAGTCGTAGACCTTACACTGCATCTGGCCTGTGCTCTGGACCACACAGCTCATCCAAATACCTTCCCAGGAGGTCTGAGAGGTGACGATGTTGCTGCCAATAAAAGCAGTGACCTTCCACATGGGAAGGGCACATACAATGATGGCACCAATCCAGCCCAAGATCCCTAGAGCTGCACCCAGCATTTGTAACCCAGCGGACACCATTTTGACAGAGGATTTGTTCTTCAAATTAAACTTCTTCCTCTTCTCAGTCGTAAATTCAAAGGTCTTGCTGTAATTCCTCTCTTGCAGTGAGTCTCCTTCTGTGATGGAGGAAGGTTCTTTGTTCGACAGGTGCGTTTGCTAAATGGGAGAGTATTCAAAGGAGGGCGGATACATATGATTTAGTCTTTGGAAGAGGTGGAGCCATGGAGGGAAACAGGTCACTTTCATCAGTCCCTGCTCTTTAGGTCCACCTCCAAACACCACAAACCCTCAACATGTTAATCCTTCCCCAACCATTCATGTAACAAAACAAAACATATGAAACTGATTTGCATGAAGCAAAAACATGTATGACAAAACACTCACTCAATTAAAGCAATATAACTAACACCTTTCCAAAAAAAAGTTGATAGCAAGACCTTTTTTTGTTTGTTCACGTCCCCTCTTCGTATACCCTCCCCCACAGTTTCACCTGAAGCAGCACATGGGCGGAGAAATGCCCTGAGTGAGAGATGACTCAGTCTATTTTGAATGACAATAGCTTTTACAAAAAGTTCAGACTGACCATATATGGTCTTGTACGGTCTTCTGTCTTACACCTTCACAAACTATGGATGACGTGCTGCTACGGTCACATTTAGATGCCCAGAATGTTTCCAGTCGACTGTAAGATGATCTTTGTCAAAGACCCAGCTCGATCAGTTGGCAACAGAAGCACTTAGTTAAAGAAAGATTGTGTTTTCCAGCAATATCCAGTCAACGTTGTAGCAGCTAGAACATAGTGAGGTACATTTTACTATACTAGGGCAATGTTTGAGTTAAAACTTAACTTAGAACTAACTTAGAACTTAATGGTCTTGCTGGTCAGTGGAGAGTAATTTTCTGTAACATTTACAACCTCGCAGACTTGTTTGTTAAACCACATTGTCACATTGCAGTCGTTATTTCTATTGGAGGCACTCCCCTCTGACAGGAGGCTGCAAAACCTCACAGCACAAAAACAACTCACTGCCCTACATGTTACATAAACGTAGGAGCTACTGAATCTATGCATTACATTAACACACAGCTTTTAGTTCACATCTTTTGGACTTCCATGTTGTGGTAAATATCTTGCACATTTAAAATATTCTGTGAGGCTGACACTGTGCACATTATCTGTAAAGTACTTTTCTTCCTGTGCAGCTCATTGTACATATATTTATATTTTTATATATTTTTTAATACTTAACTTTTTAGATATTTCACCGATTCTTGAAAGATGGGACAAAACAATGGGACAAAATCTCTTGAAAATTTACAGTACAGAATTGATTAGAGTTATATATTAGAGTTATATATTATGTATGCATATTATCTACATATTATGTATAATATGTATAACACAAAATGTCAGGATTTCTTCCTGAACTCTGCATGGGACTGCTGATATAATTGTGATAACTGATAAGAAGTAGCAGATACTGGCAGACTCAATGATTAACTTCCACACTGATTTCCTCTAGGAACCTCACTGCAAAGCTTCTCTTCATTCTGTGCTCTGAAGCCCTTCTATAAGGCCTTCTATTATGTCACAGTATCTAGCATCAGATTGCTTGTAAATTAAATGAGTACTGTAAAAGACTGGGGAGGAAATCATAGTGAGAAAACAAGATTCTTTGCATTATTCATTTTAAACATCTGGGGGACCTTGTCTGAATATGACCCCTTGTAGTTATCGAGCCATATTTTACTTGCACTTAACTCTATTACATTATTAGTCCAACAGACTGATTTGCTCTAAAACACATAACAAACATTAATTCAAACAGTTGAAAATGAAAAATGTTTTGTGAAATCAGCAAGAACATACTGAAGATACAGTGATTCATGAATTTATCCACAGAGTGCCACTACATGTTCACAATATCCACACATCATGTGTTCAAGATGTTTCTGTGTAAAAAGAATCGTCAGGATTAATAACGTGCTTCACTACAGCTGTACTCAGTTCAGTCTGTACCGAACACAGAGGGTGAAAAAGCTCACGCACACACCACGTGTTCACAATTCATATGTTTTATAGAGGAGGCACACAACACCAGGCTTGTGACCTCATGCGAAAATAACCCACTTCCTCCCACAAGAAATCAGACACACCATACACATAATTTCATAAAGAACGTAATGACATGGTGTCACGCACAAGGAAAATGTGAAGCAGAATTCCATTTCTCGAAAGAACAAACAGGAATTCTTGGGAAGTAAAAAATGACGAGGTCATGCAAGATAAAAGCTGAGGTCAACTTTGAGCTCTTTTATGTTCAGTCTGTGTGTGCTCTGGGATTCAGACTGAAGGCTTATTGTGAGTGTGAACATAAGTTTTTTGTTAAGAAGAGATCACAGGAAAAGAGCCTGTATTTGATTTGATGTGAAACAGATGTTACGTCTACAAAGAAGAGTCAGTGTAAGTGCTATGACATACAATGTATTTGACAGGTCCCCTTGCAATGTTGTAACCCTGACATGAGAAAAAATGTTGAACTCTGAGGTTTGGCTTTTCTGTTTGCTGTTCTCTAAATGATCAAAAGGAGGCAGCAACTTCTGTCATTTTACTGTGTGTGTGTTTGTGTGTGTGTGTGTGTGTGTGTGTGTGTGTGTGTGTGTGTTTGTTTGGTTAGTACACATTTGTACCATGATCTGAATTTCCTCAGCGAGTCACTCAAGGGTTAAACCTTGTCTCGGAGGAAGCAGGCGCAGACTGATATCTAAAGCTTATCTTTCTTTAAAAATACGGTTAATTGTACTCGGTTTGGTTTCAACTTGTACATTCCGTGTAGATTGCCACAATGCAGCAATAACACAAACTTTGGGTTTTATTTATCTGGAGCTTTCTATAAGCTAAGAGAAAGAAACACCCGAGTGGGTGTGCAAGTGTGGCAACACCTGGTGTTCAAAGAGCGATTCTGACCCCAAAAAAAATGAGGTTTATGAGACTGTGTCAGGCCATCAGTTTCTATTGCATTATACTGCCACACTGCCTCATCTTGATAGACAGACAGATTTTCAGTTCCTATGCTGAGGAAGTAAAGTCTGTCCATCTTACATTAGAGGCTCGGAGTGCAAGATACAAGATCCTCTATTAACAGAATATAGCAGAAATGTAATATGAGATATGAGGGGTGTTGATTAGCTCAGTTGGTAGAGCATCTGCCCCATGAAGGGCAAGATAACATTTTTCAACATGCAAAGCATACACATTTCCAAAATGTATGGAAGTTTGAAAAAATTCACTTTCTGTCACACAGCATGTTTTGACTAAGGCAGTGTTGTAGTCAGCTAAATCCAGACCAAAACCAGACAGTATAGTGTATTTAGGTAGCTAACATGTGGATAATATTTGCAAATGTCTTCCCACACCTCGCAACCTTCTCAGTCAAGTTATTGGTGTCATTTGAAGTAGGAAGTTTTACCTAGTTCATATTCTTTTCTTTTTTTAATGATCTGCTTCAGATGCTGAGTTTAATTGCAGCTGGTGGCTCATGGTGGTTAAACCTCGACCTGACCTCTCTTTAGTTTTCTGTGCCACACAGGTATTTTGCTCTATAACTACAGACTGTAGTTAAGTTTTTGGAGTATTTTCAGTTAATTATCAAACTGCTGCGAGACAAACTCGACATTACGTAGTGAATAATATGGAAACACTGGTGATATCCCCAACAGCTGTGGTCTTGACTGGTCTTGAACTAGGATCCACAGTCCTCTGTCTGAGACTGAGACAAGACAGACTAAAAATGTGGTTGATTCCGAGATGAGACATCAGTGAGAAAGCATTCTTGAGAGCAGTCTAGAGACCAAGACTGATCTCGAGTACTACAGCACGACTCAAGTGTTGTTTTGAATCATTTGTAGCTAAGTCTATGTGCAGGAGGACTAAATCAAAAATGACCCTAACCTAACCCTGAAGTCCCCAGTTCCATTTACATGAAGCACAATTACATTTACAATTTAGACCTGAGTTGCTTCAGTAATGACTTTGATTGAGACGAATGCTTCACTCTCCTAAAGATTAACCTATTTACATTTGAAATACTGAGGATGTGAGGTTATGAACACAAACCACAAATTACACATACTTATATTCCCACATGTCTGTGGGTCTGGTTCCTTCTCTTGAGATGTCCACAACTGGACAGGACAGTATGGATATTTACAGCAGGACAGTATGGATATTTACACAAGCATGTTCCATCCTGTATTTAGGTTACTGTGATCAGCGTGTAGCTGCAGACACACGTACAGTACGTTATCTGAATCTTCCTCGGCAGTCAACCAAATAGATAAAGCCAGTTATTCATACAGTATGTTGAAATACCATCTCCATGGGTCCAGTTGGATTTGATGATAGATCATTTTTGTGTTTCTCTCTGCAGCTGGAAAGAAGGAAGAGCTCACACTCTCACAAGCACAATAACACACGCAAGGGACCAACAGGGAAATGAATAATCCTTGTGCTAACTGAAACTCACAATCAGCTGCTGTGAGAGATAGCTGACCAGTGAAACTCCCTTAACTGCACAAATGGAAAAAAGGTTATGTGGATTTTATAAGGAATTTATAAGGAACTGTTTCAGTGACGTAGAAATGGACTTCATGTTCAGCAGTTAATCCAGGATCCACGAGCTACAAATATGTAGTGACTGTAGTATGTTGTGTAGTGTAGTATAGTTCAGTTTCCTTTGAAGGAATAATGTAACATATTTACTGTATTAAATCTTAAAACTACCTTCCTATGTTATCAGAAAATCATGTTAAATTGAAATACTGGCCTCTTGACAGCAATCCCACAGCCAGTATGTTCTCCTTTGAAAATGTCCATATCCCTTTTTTTCTTGGAAACAGTCATACACTTAAATGAACTAATTAGAGCTTTTTAGGTTGGATTAAAGATGGGAATATAATGCTCAACATGCATGGAAGAGACTGATATAGCTTTTTCCAACCTACAGTCTACAGCTGAAAATGAGCAAGAAAATAATAAGGAAGTTACATTTCCCCTGATTGTTATTGTAAGTTAATAAGTTGTGTCACTCTGACTCTCATTTTGCAAACCTATATAAATTAAATATATATGAACTTTTGCTTTATTTTACACATGGCATTTATTATATATGATATAATTATTACAGGCCAGTTGTGACATTGCTGCTAAATGTAGTGGAACATTTAGCAGCAAAAGAAATAGATATTTCCCTCAGGAGTTGTGACTACCAAAAAATAGCTAAAAGCAGAATGAATATTGCACTTGTCAGGTGTTGAATAGTGTTTCACTTGAGACTCAAATCAAATATTACTTGTTTAAGCTTGCAAACAAAGAATTTGATAACGATGACTGGCAAATATGATATGAATTGTTAATAGTTTGTTTCCTTCCTTAATACTATGACAATCTCCCTTTATAAGGCTTTATCTTATCATAGTTACTGGGTTAGTCTTCTATTGCAGTCATATTTAACTAATATCGAAGTGTGGTAATGTGTACATGCACACAAGATAACAGGGTGTCAGAGTCTGATAGTGGCATTGTGCAAATCTATGTAGACATACAGCAAATGGAGCCACACAGAATCTGTGTCACTATTATCTAATTTCCAAGGGTCATTCATAACTTGAGAGGGGTCACTAAGTATTGTCTGATATAGATTTTTCTTTAGTGACGCCAGTGACGTCATCGTTTGTTGCCCAAGTTCAAGCTCTAACATGTTTCTGTATTACAAGAATGACATGCACTGCAGTAGTTTTGATTCAATCACATATACACTGTAGTGCTGCTGTAAATATTCACAGTGTACCAAATGTGTATAAATCCACAGTTGGAAATAGTCCCCCAAAATATTATAATGTTTGCTAAGATTACCTATACAGTATATCTGCTCCCCGGTTCTGTGTGCGGCAAACAAAACACACTGTTTTTCTCTTCCTCCTTGGACTGGTTTCAGTTCAGCTTTTAAACATGAATTGTTTACTCAAGTTCAGTTGGTTCACAAAGGCTGTATAGATATATTTAGAAAATATTTTAGCATTTCTAGTTTTTCATTAACTCAAATTTTATTGTCCGATCGCCCATCGACTGTGTGACCCAGTGTAGATGGTACAAGTTTCTGCTATAAAAACTGTAACATCATGTTTCAGTCAGGGCTATAAAAACACGACACAGCACAAAAAAACTAAAGAATAAGAACAGAGAAAGTCTGCAAAGATTTAATGCACTCAACATCTCCTTTTCTCTTCCTCTGATTCTTTCAAACACAATGCTACTCTATGAAAACACACATACTGGATAAATACACGCACATCTACAATACACATGTTTGGGTATCTGTTACAGTTTCATATGGTCACCTATCAACCACATAACGAGCTCTGCCTTGGCCACTCATTACCTACTGACAGCAATAAAGCAAACACACCCAGAGCTACCATGGGCAAAAGGTTAAGCCATAAAAATATTCTTCTTTTGAACAACACACACAACACACCCAGGTGGTAAATGGGGCCAATGCCCAGAGCTAACCTGATTGGCTTGGTTTAGCAAGTGATGTCATTTCTAAGGAGGTTCCTGACCACTTGGCAATAAAACGATGCATAGATAAGGGTCATCTACTCCTTACGTGCAGCAGAACACAGGAAAAGTCATCTCAGTGAGCACTACGGCCAGAGAGGAGGAAGCACGCCGTAAAAAATCAACACTACTGGATTCAGCAGCAGGTGCAGGAGCAACAGCTTGAGGAGGGGGCGCACCAGGTGGGAAGAAGGGTCAACAAAGAGGAGCAGATATCGAGAATTTGGTGAAAATAAGAGGGGAGGCAAACAAGGACACCCGGCAGAAAGAGAATTAAATAAAGTGGAATCAAGAGGACCTATAAATCTCTGATCCAAAGAGGGGACTCCTGTCTGGGTGCACAATGGTGTCTCTTGGACTTGAACTGGCTGGCGTGACTCTGTCAACACTCGGCTGGGTGCTGAGTGTGATCAGCTGCGCTTTGCCGATGTGGAGGGTTTCTGCCTTCATTGGCGCCAACATTGTCACAGCTCAGGTATACTGGGAGGGCCTCTGGATGAACTGCGTGTTCCAGAGCACGGGCCAGATGCAGTGTAAGGTCTACGACTCTATGCTGGCTTTGCCTCAGGACCTGCAGGCTGCCAGGGCGCTTACCATTGTCACTATCATCATTGGTGTAGTGGCTCTGCTCATCTCTATAGTGGGGGCAAAGTGCACCAACTGCATTGAGGATGACAGGATTAAAGCCAGGGTGATGGCCTCCTCAGGCGGGGCGTTCATCACAGCAGCTCTGGCCCAGCTGGTACCCGTTTCCTGGTCAGCACACACCATCATAATTGAGTTTTACAGTCCACTCATTCCCTCTGGTCAGAAGATGGAGATTGGGGCAGCGTTGTACCTGGGTTGGGCTGCTGCAGCTCTGCTGCTTATTGGGGGGTCCATCCTCTGCTGCAGCTGTCCTCCAGAGGAAGAGAAACCAACAAGATACAGCATACACCCCCAGAGTCGTATAGCATACTCCGCCGCACCAAGGTCAACCGCCCAAAGCTCGTACACCAGGAGGGACTACGTGTGAAGGAAAACCAGAGATCAGGAAGAACACTATCACTGTTTTCAGATTATCATCATCTTATTTGTACATTCTCATGAAATACCCACAGGAAGGTAGCAAAGTAATGATCACACTGGTTTAACCATGTTTTAGGTTTCTGTGGATATTTTGGACCATAAATGTATGTAAATATGAAGTTTTTTGATACTTTAGGAACATAGATTTGGAAACAGATTTGATGGTCCTGTTTACAATTACTACAGCAAGCAGAGAATAGGATCAAATTCAAAGTGTGACCAAACACACTCAGTTCAGACTTCATCCCATATATATTTATTATTTGTGCTTTACAGATTTACAGTGTGAATGTTCCTCATTGTGCTGATGAGTTTGTACACGTCATATCAGGTATCTTACTGTCAGCAATGGAAAACAAATAAGGACACTCTTGTGACTGTTTTGACTATATTGAGTTTGAAATGTTTTTTCTTTTTATTCTGGGGAAATTAGATTTTTTTTTCTTGCTATTATTTTAAAACACAGACATAGGCTGAGTCACACAAAAATCTAGCTCACTTTGGGCTCCAAAGCAAGGTCAACATGGAACAAGAGAATGAAGAATGACGGGAATTTCTAAGAAGTAACAGAGTCATTTATGAATAATTTTTATCTCTATTATATTTCAATGTGCACGATGTGCCTGTGTTTAAACATTTTCTACAGAGGTTAATGCTTTTATATAACTTTGTCTTACACAAAATGAGAGTTTTATTCAAATGTATCAAGTGGATTTTATGTTATAAAAACAAATGTTTTGTTTTTAGATCCACTGAAATTATTGACATAATACATAATAATACAAAATAAATTAATAAAGATTATGAAGAATGATTATGTGGGCCTAATTTATCCTGGTGAGATTTTAGAATTATTAAGATGATCATTAGATGTTTTTATACTGGGCAGGAGAGAAAAGCTTCATAAGATTTCTACATTGTCAAATAGAAGTGAATACAAATACCGATGACCACAATGAACATAAAGTCATTCATTTAATTTGTAATCTGTTGCTGCTGCTGTTCTATTTCAGAGTTCCATGTGTCTGTTCTGATTCTGCTGAACAGAAGTCCCTTCTGTTTTGTCTCTGACTCAGTGTCTGACCAACAGATACCAACTTTTTCCTGTTTTGAATAGTCAAATTTCCCCTCTGTGTTTCGCAGGTGCGCTCAGGTACACTGAAACATCAGGAACATTACTACACAACCCACTCTGGAAAAACACTGAGCAAAACACAACCAGAAAATAATCCTTCAACCTACTTTTTTTCAGATTAGTAAAAAGAAAGAAAGAAAGAAACAAACAAACAAACAAACAAACAAACAAACAAACAAACAAACAAACAACTCATTATGCAAAATGTCAAATTATCAAATTAATATCTTGGAGTAAAAAAATAAATAAAATAAATATAGTAAGTATAACACAGTAGAAAATGGGAATACTCAAAGTACCTCTAAACTGTGTGTTAAGTGCAGTACTTGAGTAAATGTACTTAGTTACTTTTAACCACTTTTGACGCCATCATTCAAACATATGTGGTAATAACAGCTCATTTTGTGTTTTGGTAACAAAAGCAGCTGGTCAGCACAAGTACACTGATATAGATAGTCTACAGGTTATGACCGTTATCTCAGCCAAGAAGCATTGCCTGATGTTGTTACATAAACACAAGAAAGTGACCAGTAAAGTTGCTCTCATACAAAGCCTCACTGTTGTGCAGCACTCGGGTTTGTTTATGTGTATTTTCAGATCTTTGTGAGAACTGTTTTGGGCTCCACATTCATAATGAGAGGACATCTTTGAGTGTGTTTGCGTGTATGACAGAAGCATCGAATCCTGCTGTTCAGTAGTTGTGTAGACGTGATGAGCAATGGTAGCACCTTGAAATATGTCAACGTGTGGAGAGTTTGAGATTTATGTTTGGAGTTATGATTCTTTGGTATATTCTAATTCCAAGACACTTCCTAAAGGCCTAAATTAGTACTAATGTTTGGGTACTAATTTATCCATAGGTAACAGAACATGTATGGAGAATAAAGTTAACAATAATAAATAAATAATTTCTAATATTAACAGAGAATAAAGTTAACAATAATAAATAAATAATTTATAATATTAACAGGGAATAAAGTTAACAATAATAAATAAATAATTGATAGTATTTACTTTGGTTTTGATGGTCATTTTGTAATTATTAGAAAATGGTGCACTTGTCGAGCATTAACAAAACATTTAATAACTGACAAAATGTTAATCTTTTTTACATTTGCTATTATGAATCTGAAACTCAAATTTAACCCATTCATAGAGATTGCACTGCCCTGAAAGTCTGAAACTTTTAAACACAACAAACATTGTGCTATTTTATTTTAACAAAATAAATAAATAATAAAAATAATAAGTAATAAAATAATGTATATATTTTTTTCTATGTCTACCCATCTTGTGACAATATACTCTACCACGTGTGTCACATGGAAAATGTTTGATCAGAGTAAAGAGTTTAACCGATACTGAGAAGATCACCCTGTCTGTATGCTAAAGGTGTCCAAGAATCGGCCTATTATGTTTCCTCTCCACACATATTTACTCTGGGTGCAGTTATTCCGGTTTCCAGCTGAACACTGAATCCTGACTGCTTCAGAAACTCACACGACTGGTACCAGGAAGTAACAAAAGACCAGTAGGGAGAGAGGGACGGTGTGTGTGTGTGTGTGTGTGTGTGTGTGTGTGTGTGTGTGTGTGTGTGTGTGTGTTTCTTTGCTTACTCTCAACAAACAACTTTCTGAGTAACCAGAGGCTAAAGCTGCTTCTCTGTTCTCTGATACTTCATGCATGCAGGTCAGCATTCATGTTTAAGGAACTACATACTTGTTGTTTTCTGTCTCATTAAAACAGAACTTCTTCTTCCTTCTCCACAAAGATTATCAGTGATTTATCAGATCACTCCTCATGTTTACACTTCTTTTCACCTCTAGCGTGGATCTATTCATCACAGTTTAATCTCCCACACCAGGCAGAACACAGCAGGTGAAGTGCTTTTGTTTTTTGAAGTGTTGATTTTTCTTGGTAGTCAAGAGGCAGCCTGTCTCACCTGTGACCAACCCCCACCAAACACACGCACACACAGGCACACACACACACACACACCCTCCCTCCATCACATCCTTCTTCACCCGCCCTGCCTCCAGCTCCCCTCCTCCACTGTATGTGCACAGGTGGTGGCTTTTTTTTTCTTTTTTTGTGTAGACAGCCTCCTCTTGACGACATCACCAGGGGACTCCTCCTTGCTCCCCTGAGGTATAAAAGCCGTTTTGTTTCCGTGGCAGCATCTCAGAGCTACATCACACCCACTTACAGGTGCTCACACCTTTCAAGGGACACCTGAACAACAGTGGAGGAGACTTTTCTCTGCGACCTGAGAGTGAGCTTTGTTAGTTGGAAAATCACGATTTAAATCAGACAAAGAGCCAGCATGTCGATGGGCATGGAGATCGTGGGCATTTCCCTTGGAGTCCTTGGCTTTATCATTGCGATAGTGACATGTGCCTTGCCAATGTGGAAGGTGACGGCCTTCATCGGAGCCAACATCATTACGGCTCAGACCATCTGGGAAGGTTTGTGGATGAACTGTGTCACCCAGAGCACAGGCCAGATGCAGTGCAAGGTCTACGACTCGTTGCTGGCTTTGCCCCAGGAGCTACAGGCCTCCAGAGCAATGATGATCATCGCCATCATCCTTGGGGTGCTGGGGGTCCTGATCTCTATTGTTGGCGCCAAGTGCACAAACTGCATCGAAGACGAGCCATCCAAGGCCAAAGTGATGATCATCGCTGGAATTTTCTTTGTCCTTGCAGGCCTTTTGGTCCTCATCCCTGTCTCCTGGACCGCCAGTGTGGTTATCAGGGATTTCTACAACCCAATCCTGACCAACGCACAAAGGAGGGAGCTCGGGGCATCGCTCTACATCGGCTGGGGAGCAGCTGCCCTGCTTCTGATTGGTGGGGCCATGTTGTGCAGCAGCTGCCCGCCAAAAGAGAAGCAGTACAAGCCCCCCAGGATGGCCTACTCCGCCCCACGCAGCACCAGTGCAGGTGCAGGCTACGACAGGAAAGACTATGTTTGATTGGATCATTTATCTTTTGGATGAAATGTTTGTTGCACAGAAGTGTTTTTTTGTGTCTGTGTTATTTTTTTGCTGTCTGAAACCATAAGGTTAACTCCACAAAGAGACTCCGAGATGAAGATGAGTGTACAAATATTGATCTTTCTGCTTCACTTTGCATCAGATGTTCATTTACATCATTTTAACTCCTTCTAATGCCCTGCTATAATCCAGTGAATGTGTCTTGTCTTAGACAGAGACTTTTATGTTCAAAATGTGAGCAGCGTGTTTTCCAGTAACATGTAACTTTAATCTTGGGAAATGTTTGACTAAATGTATTTATACTGAAACGTCTTTGGCATTATGTGAATTTGAAAACACCTGCTTCTTCTGTGCATGTGCGTGTGTGTTGCTCTCTATCATTAGTGGCTGGTTTCAAGTTACACTGAAACTTTTCGTTAAAATGCTGTGTGTCATTTCACAATGACAAGGAAGAGCCTGCTCTCATTTTACATAGATTTGATTGTGTGATTGTTCAGTGTGTGTGTGTGCGTCTGTGTGTGTGTGTGTGCTTTGCATGTAATATTTGCTTAGGAGAGTTTCTGCTGAGACTGAAACTAAAGATGGAGCCATGATATGGCCCAAGGTAACAACTCTATCTGCCTCCTCAGAGTTTCACAGTTTGAGGACAGAGAAGAGACTGTTTCTTATTATTCTTATTACATATTGTAAAAACCATACTCCACCATGTGTCTGTGTTTCAATTGATTTGTATTGTGTCTTAATTTCAAACATTTTTGTATCTTCTATGTCAGAAACAACAGCCTATGCGGTCCTCTGTATGTCAAACAAAGAGCCAAAGAAACTCTTTAGTGTGTGTGTGTGTGTGTGTGTGTGTGTGTGTGTGTGTGTGTACGCGTGCGTGTGTGTGTGTGTGCGTGCAGGTGTAGGATGTTAGTTTCCAGATCAGCAGGATGTGTTTCGTGTGTAGAAATATTACAATAAGTCATCTCCATCTCTTTTAAACGACTTTGTGTTCAAAGTTAAACACAATTTGTTACTTTGCTGATGTTTGTTAAGACAGCTGATTTAAAAATAGAATGCTTTGTTAAATGTTTTATACTACTGCTTGAACTGCAAATATTTTGGTGATTTTAATAAAAGTCATATTAAAAATGAAGGCTTGTTTCTCTTTAATTTCTTTTTTTAATCAAGAAGTGCTATTTAATCCTTTTTGTAGCATGTCAAAGAAAACACAGGAGGGACATCACAAAGCAACCAAAATGTTGCTACCAAAACAAACAGGGAATGGTCCAAAGCAAATAGTTAAAAAAGCTGAAAGTCGGGTTGGGCTTTGGGAGTTGGGTTTCTTTGTTTAGCCAGCAGTACGACTGAGGTAAACTCATCTGGCAGTTTAGTCAGAGCTACATGCTTAGGTGTGGTGGGGGCTGTTTTGCCTGTTGGCTGTAGCATGGAGAAAGATAGGAGGGAACAGGTACACATATGAGGTGACCATTAGTGCAGCTCCAGTGGTATTTCAGGAGGACGTTAAACAAAAAGGGGAAAAAGAGAAATGCTGAGTTTTGTGCCAGCGCTGTGTTTTTATTGTTCAGCAAGTCAGGTGTACTTTAAAGGTGACAGCCTAGACGTCAGCAGTTTGCTGATCCGCTCTGTCAGTTACAGGAGACTCATACTGGAGCCTCCTGTATGTATCCTGTCAGTGTTCTGCAACAACTAGACTCCACAGATTTTTTCTGAAAGTTTGACATGTGTGTGTGTATCATTCATTGTAATTGTACAATATGTTTGTGTTGATTGTTCTGTACATGTGACATCCATTGCACGTCTGTCCGTCCTGGGAGAGGGATCCCTCCTCTGTGGCTCTTCCTGAGGTTTCTTCCACATTTTTTCCCTGTTAAAGGTTTTTTGTGGGCAAGTTTTTCCTCACTGGAACCGAGGGTCTAAGGACAGAGGGTGTCACTCCCTGTACAGATTGTAAAGCCTCTGAGGCTAAATGTGTTTGTGACTTTGGACTATACGAATACAATTTGATTTGATTTGAATGAGAGTGAAGAAAAGTCCAGAAAAAAAAACAGACGACAGCTCTTTGTTGAAGTGTTGATGTGTCGGTTTAATGTAAAGATGAGTATGTATTTATAGGTTGTTTAAATGGAATGAACAGTGAACAAATAATGTTAATGATTAATATTCAGAGCATCAGTGTGTTTTGTCTCCACTGGATAGGGTACAGTATGTACTACGAAGACACATGGGACTGAGATAATAAATATTATCCTGGTTAATGCAGAGACAGGATATGTTGGAAAGTCACATGAGGGTTTTGAACCACTGAGTCACATTTTACAGCTTTATCTGTAGAAAAGAGAATCAAAGGTGCTTTATCAGCCTTGAAACGCCCCAGCTACCCTCACTGCTCGATCAACACTTCTCTACCACCAGATGTTACCAATCACTCTCTCTCTGTCTCTCTCTCTCACACATACACACACACACACACACACGCACACCTTGTCATACCACTCTAATCTCAGAGGACCATGACCAGGGTCACTAAGTGGAATTTGACCAATTCAACAGAATAAGTATGACAATCTTTTTTTTTTCTTTTTGCTATTAGAATACACTAACTGTGAATAAATCATCTAATTGTAGTTGTGGAGTTCAAGTATACATGTTCATATGTTACCACATCTCACACGACTGTCATCATTTCTATTTGAAATAATATTAGCTTAGCTGAAAAGCAGTATTTTGACATCGGTCTGTCTAGGTTGCATTTTTACCACAGACTGTATGAAACGTGGATGCCATATGCGTGATGTCACCCACAGGTTTCTGAAGAGCTGTTTTGAAGTTCAGGGTGGCGACTCTGACTGCCGCCACCTTGGAAGTCCAGCCTCTACCTAAAAATGGTCAAAGATGTGGAGTGTTGGTGGACCTGTGGCAGGCTCAATAAAGCCTGGTTGCCAAACAAGCCACCTGTAACAGCACCCACCTGTCAATCTGTCATAAATCTAAATATAATTTGAACAAGTGAGTGCATTAAAAATTCACCACTTTTGTTCCAGGCTATAAACATGTTTATTTCTGCTATGAAGGTGGACATTTAATATTGTCTGTATTAAAGGAAGAATTCTGAGGCTGCTGCTTGATTTTTCTGTCTTGTCTCAGTCTTGGCCAAAGCGTTCTCAGGATTTTGTTTCAACACCACAACTGCAGGAATATCACCAGTGTTTTGTCACCTAGTAATACCTAATTTGTCCTGATACTTTCATAATGGCGCAAAAATACACTTCATGCTACATTGGTTTAATGCTGAAGAGCATGAGTGAAACAAATGGTGGTGAAAGCGGTTGAGAAATATGTTATCATAGGCCAAACACGTGCAACAGCAAAGAGAGGAAAGGACTATTCAGGTCGTGGTTTAAAGACAGCGAGCCGACAGCAGCTGCTCAAAAGTAACTAAAGTTAAATGTTAAATCTAGTTTATATTCTACCACTAATAGGGGCAATTAGTTCAACAAAATAAGTAATTTGAAGATGTCGAGCTCTGAGCTCTGTGAAACTAGAATGGATACTTTTCACAATTGTTTGAGAATGTATAGATTCAACAACAGGAAAAAAAAGATCAAATCAATAATGAAAATAGTCATTGGTAGTCATGGGCAGTGTTTATTGTATGGAAGCAAAACAGAGACACTTCATTGTTCACAGGAAAGTTAAAGCTAAATGCACGTACACATGATACAAACAAAATGACACACCTGTAAAAACATTTGCTCTATAGCACTACTAGTGGTCAAAAATGCCACAGGGTACTTTTAATGTGCTGTAGCAAAGATTCAAAAAGTAAAACATGAAAAATGAAGAAGAAGAAATATATCAGTGTCAGAAAGTGAGAACGAAAGTAGCATGACGGGAAAAAAGAAGAGCTCTTTGTTTTGACAATGCAGTACAGAGAATAAAGCCATTGTTCTTTTAAGCTGCACAAATGTCATTGATCACACATTTGAATGTCAACTTCTCTTTCCTGCAAGAACACGTGAAGCTGACAGGTATAATATTTCTGACAAACAAGACGATGACCAGACAGCAAAGTCCAACAGGTCCCTGATAGAGACACTAGAAAGTAGTAGCCCAAGTTATCACTGATTTATTTTTAACTGATTAATGGGCTGTAAAGTTTTGTAAAGCAGATAGTGTTGCAGGCATGAGTCAATAAATATGTTATTTTGAGTATGCATTTGTTATATAAATACTCTAAATTCTCTAATTTAACATCCAGATACAGGTCACATTCTTTATTTAGAAGGAGCTTGTTAGTTTGTGCTGTGATTAATCAAGGCGGAACATTGAATATTTCCATGAGAAACTTCTGAATTAGAGTTGTGGATCAAATTAGAGTAGACCTGTTCACTAAATATCAGATGAATCTTAGTCCTAGAGCCAAAACTATGAGCCTGAGCTAAGCTTCCACAGATGTAAAAAAATAATAAAAAAAGGAACCATAATGATGATGGTAGGCTATAGATAAACAAGATGTTGTCTTAGATGTTGACAGGTCGGTTGTATACATACAGTATTCTGACTTCTGACACTGTTTTCATCAAAGATTCTTGTCCTCCCTCATAATATCTTGATAATCCTGTTCTTATCAGGGAGCTTTGTGCTGTGTTTTATGACGCAATGAGTCGTCACGCTGTTTAAAACTGTAAACACGGATAAATTGGAATAAAAGAATAAAATTGCAACTCCTTGGATGAAAATAATTTAGTATCACCATTTATGTCATATTACAGTGATCAATAATAAATACAGATATCAGGATTCTGAACAAACTCTTCTGAGAAAGAGCTTCCTGTGATTTTTTGTACAGTATATGAATCAATGTACTTTTTAAAGAAAAGACAGACAGGCAGAGGATCGGACTACAAAAAACAACAATACACAAAGTTTGCAATTTGTTGGAAGAGTAAGAAGAGTGGGAAATTAATATTCTGCTCATGTGTATCATGAGTGACTATCACTATACATGTCAATACATTTCTCTTTATAAATTACATTTTCCAATACATTTCTTCAAATAAAAATATATGAGGTAGTCAGAGATTTGTAGATTTATAAAGCTGACGCAGACACTCAAACTGTCAAAGTACACCAGTGAAGTCAGAAGTTAAGGTCTCTTGCATTGTAAATCAGCAGATATCTGATACTATGGCAGATCGTTCTAAATGAAATTTAACAGTTGTAAGTTGACACACATGATATATTCATTTAATCAACTTCTATAGTCTTCACATTGGCCTAAAAGACTATGACTAAAAGACTAAAAGAATGTTTATTGGATGACAGTCTGCACACAGTGTTGGTTGTTTCACACGGTCAGCTGAGCCAACAAAGCATGACTTAATACATTACAGAGTACTGTTTACACATAGCACTTCAGAGAATAACAAATCTAACATACCTCTGCATTATCATGTGAGAGCCAGCAGTGGAAGAGGTACTCAAATCTTACTTCTTTACTTAAGTACCAATACCACAGTACAAATGTA
This sequence comes from Nibea coibor, assembly GCA_023373845.1. NCBI lineage: Eukaryota > Metazoa > Chordata > Actinopteri > Sciaenidae > Nibea > Nibea coibor. The sequence goes on along the minus strand of CM041733.1, from coordinate 1,399,441 downwards.
TTCAGTGTACAAGTACAAAAGGACTGACATCAAACTACACTTAAAGTACCAAAAGTAAAAGTACTCATGATGCTCTTCAGAAACTGTATATTATATTACTGCACTTTTATGCATGACTCTATGTTCTTATGTCTGTGTTCATCACTGTGGAGCTTTATAAACACATATATTTGATATATATTACTTTATATACTGACCCATAGCTTGTGTATTTAACCCCTGGGGATCAATAAATTCTTATCTTGACCTATAAGAATGCATCATAAATTATTTGTTTATTCCATTTTGTATTATTAATCTCAATATGCCAAGTAGCTGGTTACTAAATTTTTACTAAAAATGGTATATGTGAAGTAAAAACTAAAATATTTGCCATTGGATTGCAGTGAGTAGGATTATAAAGTAGCAGAAATAAAAATACTCAAGTGCAAGTGCCTCAAAACGTAAATATATTACTATAAATATATAGTAAGTATGGTATATAGTAAAATGAATGTATTCAGTTACTTTCATCACTGGTGTCAGCAGCCAACCTTTCACTGTAAATAACATTTTGCTTGATGTGACAGTTCAGTTCCCATAAATCAGAAACACTGAATTATCCCACTGCCTCTACTATTCCTCCCCTTGTATATTTTCTCTTCCCTTGTGATGAGTCCATTTGGATTGGAGCATAAAATGCAGTATGTTATACTGTGACATTATTTATTGCTTACACTAACTAGCTTTGTAATAAACCTGCAGTACTTTCAATGTACAGTACATTCTTCCAGATGTTTCTCCTATAGTTTGAAAACCTAATGTAATGTGTGTGTGTGTGTACATGTACAGGCACACACACATTACATTACACATTACACACACTGAAAAGAGTAGGATGAGAACAAACTGTGCTCTGTGTAGCATAAATAAGGACTGACATTAACTGTCAGGACACTCAGCTTCATTCACAGACACACAGATGCACAGCCAGCATCTGTCCATTTCAAAGTGGAATGGAAGAGCAAACTTTCTTTAAAACTGTCACCGACTGATCTCTGTTTGTACATTTAAAACAAAGACAGTACATTTCAAATCATTTCTTTACTTAAGAAGGTAAGTCAGTTAGCATCAGAAACAGTGCTGGCACTTTTTTAGACTTAGTTTAAGGAAGGTAACAGTTGAGATACAGCGTTCAACAGAAATGCATCAATCTCTTTTCTACTGTCAGTTGTGTTTGTACCGTGTCCTCCCCCAGGCCTCTGTCTCACACCATCACTATGGTGACAGTTCGCAGCATGCTTTGTCCCAGCAGACACGTCTCCCATAGCAATGAATGTTTGGCGACACAGCGAGGGAGGCCAGGTTCTCCAGGCCTATAGACTGATGATTTGTTTTTATGATTGTGTGCATGACAGGTGTCCATACACAAGGCCAAAAATCAACTGGACTGATCAGAACAGAGTGATACAGAGTGAGAGAGAGAATAGTGAACCTGCAAACTGTAACAATGAAGTCTAATGAAGTGTAGAATAATCCACTGGAATAATCCGCATTGTCACAAGGCACAGTTCTGTTTAATAAAAGGCACTGATGCAGAGTGAATACAGAAAAATAATAAAACACAATACTCTTGTATGAATATGGGTGGATATTTTTGTGCAATATTAATTTGTAAAACACCTGTAAAACATTTATTTTCATGACATTTCAAATAGTGTAATATATCTTATTCATATAGTATGTGCATATCTATTCATATAGTAATACTTGAACATAACATAACCTTGTCTTGCACAGTGTATAGAACATTCATAGATATTTTTTTATATTTTATTTTAGTATTTTTTATATTTTGTTTATATATATATATATTCTCTTTTTAGCTTTTTTTTATTTTTAATAAAACTGTATTTTACTCCTTATTTCTATTTCTGTTACACAGTTATTGGCTCTTAATTCTGACCGGACCGGTTCCGCTTGTCCAACTCATTGCATTGCATTGCTGTATATGACAAATAGACCTGAAACATGACACCAAACTTCTCTGTTGTACAGTGGAAAAACATCAAACGCGGGAAGGTGAGGTTTTTGGCCTTTTCTCAGACGGCAGCACAGAAGAGCCTGGAGCAGGAGACAGACTGAAGACAGCAGCGTTTGGTGTGTCTTCCATAAATGCCCCCTTAAGACGTGAATGACCCGATTATTCACTGTGCGCGGCTGCAGCTCCTCACACTGTGGCACGGTGGCGCCACCTAGTGGCTCAACAATGCAATGAGCATAGTTGTGAGCGTTTATACCTCTGTTCGCTAATTTTAAATGAAATGAAATGACAGAAACATTCAGACTGCAGTCATGTTAAACTGCACATTAAAAAAACATTTCCATCTAGTCATGTGAAGTCATATTGGGCTGTTTCACTATTTACAGTAAATTCACATTTCACGCGCTAATCGGCTCATTGTTCGAGCTGAATCTCATTGTACATACACCTAACCAAAAAGGTTTATTTTCCTTTGATTGGTTGTCTCGCTCGGTCCTCGCAGTGTCGCTCCACAGGTCATTTTTACGCCGCCTGCGAGACTAAGCTCAGGGAAACGAAGACAAAGCGTGTGTACGTCCTACGTCATGACGCAGCATCAGCTGTTGACAGACTGAAGCTCCCTTCAATCTCGACCTCCGGGGCGCTCTGTACGCACGCACTGAAGCTCTGCTGTCACTGTGGCCGTGTGTTAAACCCACATGCTGTTTGTCGACCGCCGGTAACGGAGCGTATGCTGCCATGAGTGTTTTGTGTCGCCTGTTCCAGAGAGGACTGTTGAGCGGCCGGCCGTCGTGTCGTTTATTCCCCGGACAGCAGGATGTGTGCGGGGTGGCTGCTGCGGTCCGGACAGCCAGCTCATCCAGGTATTCCCGCTAGCTTCCCTGCTAACCGATGCCCTCTGTCTGCCTGAGCTGCAGCGGGTCCCGGCGGTGCTGGCTGAACATAACAGCCCGGTATTAGTCTGTTAAAGCAGCCGGTAACTCCGTGTGAAAGTGTCGCCGTGCCGTGTGACTCTTTACGCCGTTATTAACCATTAACTTCACACAGTCTGCAGGAATGACATTCAGGCGGCTGGTTAGCATGAGGGTCAACCTGCAGCTGAGCACAGAGGCTGTCAACCGTGGACTGCTTCACGTTATTCGGTTATGAAGCTGAGCAAACTGTGTGTGTGTGTGTGTGTGTGTGTGTGCGCGCGCGCGCGCTATGCTACATCACCAGTTAGCTGAGCCGAGCAAACATGAACGCTGATCGCCGTTATAAACCTGCATCAATGTTCCGTCAATGTTCCACTGTTAGCTCGTATATCTCCAACGTGCTGCATCATTACTGACACGGAGCTGTGTGTAATATTCCATTTGTATCGAGTGTAGACAAAATATTGGGAACAGCTCTCAGCATGCAGCTAACACTGATGGCAGGGCTGATGTACTACATGTAGCTAGGTGTGTGTAGTGGACATCTGCTGTGTAGATGTGTGTGTGCACAGATGGTTCAGAATTTGTAAAGGGCAGGCCTGCATCAATACACCGGTGTAATAAACTATAATGCACTATAAACCATAGAGGAGGTTTGTGCTACTGGACATATACATGTGTCAGTCATCTCTGGCTTTAAAATATCTAAATCATGGTGTCACCTCCAGTTCTGAGACAGTCTGATGTGAAGAAGAATTAAAAGATGATTGTGTTATTTACACCCCTGATAGTCTTTCTGATGTAACTTCACAAAGATCATTTTTAATTCATCGGGGTATTTGATTGTTTTTTTCATTGTGCAGGTGTGTCACGTGATTGTGTCCTCTCCCTGTATTCTGTTCCATTAACATCTGCAGCATGTTAACTGCAACCAACTATTTACATATTTTTGTCAATTTACACACCCGTAAATTGGCAAATGATAAACATGGTGTCTTTATTTAAAAGACTAAAACATTGTATAGCATCTGTACCTGTATTGTTACCTAACATGGCACCAGTAGGTGGAAGCAAAACCTTTCTAACCAAATAAGTCACGAATCACTGAATCTTATCCCCTCATGTCCTGATTGAATGGGTCAAATTAGGAAAGCACAAGGCTGTGAGTTGAAGCAATTCAATCATCATCTCCAGTCCATGACAGTTTCATCAGTTTGTTAGGGGGTGTCGACACATAATTCTCACCGCAGACACAGCCGGGGACATTCTAACTGATCAATCACCTTTTTTCCCAGCCCAGTCAACTTGACCTATGATGTCTTCGATGGGAAAGGAGAGAGCACTCCCCTGGTGTTTCTTCACGGCCTCTTTGGCAGCAAATCTAACTTCCACTCCATAGCAAAGTCCTTGGTGCAGCGCACAGGCCGAAAGGTAATGCAGTGATGAAGACCTCACACCTGTCTGTTGTTACATGGAAAACAATTAATCCCTATGTGTTAGTTTGCTCTCAGCAGCCTGATACTCTCTTACAAACGCAGGCATGGGAACGTACAATCAGCCAGTGTGCAGCCAGTCATTTGATACAACTCCTCAGCAGTCTGTTCTTTTGTTATGAATACTGACAGATAATTTGCTCTTCGGCTTGCTCAACAAAGTTCATCACCTCATGTGCACAATCCAGCCTTTGTTTGTGCTGTCACTCACCTGAGCTGGAGCCAAAAAATGAAAGTATGCAGTTTACAGCATTCTTTCTGTGTCCATCCTGCTGCCTCTTTCCCCACGTTCCAAATATCCTAACTGTTCCTTGTCCAGTTAGGTGCTGACTGTAGATGCCCGTAACCATGGCAACAGCCCACACAGCTCAGTGTTGACCTATGAAGCGATGACCAATGATTTGAAACACCTCCTCGCCCAGCTGCGCATCGAGAAGTGCGTCCTCATTGGCCACAGCATGGGAGGGAAGACCGCCATGGCGACCGCCCTGATGCAGGTTAGCTGTCGAGAAAAGTCAGCACGTTTATCATGACACTACAGTCCCCCCACTGGATGTCACCTGACCTCTCTCACTGTACATCTGAACCTAATAACCTCCTCTGTTTTCAGTGACGTTCCTGCCTGCTTACCCTAATCTATCTCTCTCTGTTTGTAGCCTGGTTTAGTAGAGAGGTTGGTGGTGGTCGACATCAGTCCAGCCCAGACAACCACACGCACCAACTTCCGCTATTACATCCAGGCCATGCAAGAGGTGAAGATTTCCAGTGACATCCCACGCTCCACCGCCAGGCGGATGGCTGAGGATCAGCTGCGCAGTTTGGTCAAGGTCAGGACTCCTTTTTGATTTGAGAGTTTCCAACAGTTCTTCAGTGACATAAACCTGGGGTGAACTTTATTTATATAGCACCTTTCAAAACAGAGTTACAATAAAACAGAACATAATAACAACATTAAAAATTAGAATAAAATGTGACACAGAACATAAAAGTCAACTTAAAGCCTTTTTATAAAAGTACATTTGTAAAAGTTGATCTCCTCAGCCAGATCAGTCCATAGTCTGTCACCATTCTGGATATATATGGACCGTGGAACAACCAGGAATGAATCATCTAAGGATCTCAGTGAGCATGGCAGGATACTCTGTAGATAACCAGTAGCCAGCACTGTAAATGTGCCAGAATAGGTGTGATGTGATCACGTTTCTTTGCAGCGTTTTGGATGAGCTGGAGAGAGAGAGGGATTTTTTTACTGATGCCAGAGAGCAGTGAGTTACAGTAATCTAGCCAAGTGATTATGAATGCATGAATGACAGTGTCCAGATTATTTGCAGGAAGGAATGATCTTTTAAATGTTTCTCAGGTGATAAAAGCAGGACTAGACATAAGTTGAACTCCAAGGTTTTTGCATCGCTGTGTTATGGAAGAAGACTGTTTCCAGTATAGTATTTTCAGACCAGTATCTCTGTCTCATATTCAGCTGCAGGAAATTTTGTGACATGCACCTGTGGATGTCCTGAAGGTGGTTTAGAAGGCTGCCTGCATCCCAGAAGTGATTAGATGGGTCACAGCTTCAATAGAGCTGCAAAAAACTGGAAAAAGATTATGTTTATGAATAATGTGTCCCCTGTGAGTAGTTTTCTGTATCTGATATTTTTGACTCAGCAGTCAGTCTCTAAACACGTTGCTCAAAAGACACTGGTGAGTTTTTGCTAAAACTGTGGAAACAATACAACAGTTTAAAGGGTGTGTGTGCTGTTTGCTGCTGAGCAGGTAGTGTACAAACTTCAAACTTCACTTCTTCCATCAGTCTGAACTGTCCTTCCCTCTTTCAGGAGCGCTCAGTGCGTCAGTTCTTGCTGACTAACCTTGTGGAGCACAACGGCCATTATGCCTGGAGAGTCAACTTGGAGGCCATCTCAGCACACCTTGAGGACATCATGAGTTTCCCCAGCTTTAACACCATCTATGAGGGACCCACACTGTTTTTGGGTGGAGCCAGTTCTGCTTATATCAGGTATAGTCCCCACATAGACGCAGTGTTTATCTTTATAGGGACAGCTACATAAGCTTAGAGCTCAGTGAAAATGCTCCACATTGTATCAACACAAGCCTTTTCACAAGCTTATTTGAAATGTTAGTCTCTATAACCTGTCACCAAAGTGTACAAACATGCAGAGCAGGTCTCAGGTCACCAGCAGGGCAGATCTAAGAAGGAAGAAAGGATCTCCATACCATGACCCGAGGGGCAGAACCCAGCAATAATCTGTATTTAATTTGATTAACGTATTTCTCCTTTACCTTGCATCTTGTGAAGGTTGTTGTGCAGCCCCCAGTCCCTGTCCCATGATGGGCCCAGCTCATCCTGCAACTGTTAACCTTGCCTTTGATTAGGGTCAGATATTGTGGGTTGTGATTCTCTGATTTTCATTGTTATGTAAAAACCATGTCTATAATGACTGTGTATATACAGTACAGCAATTCCTGATACATGTACATGTAACATGTGAACACACCAGGTGTGTTTGACCACATTTACCTTCTCACTTCTCCCTCCCTGTGTCTTCCCTCCCGACACAGCTCTGAAGATTACCCAGAAATCCAGAGGCTGTTCCCAAACGCTGACATCCAGTACATCCCAGACGCGAGCCACTGGATCCACGCAGATAAACCCTTAGATTTCATCAGCTCCATCATCTCCTTCCTTCAGTCCTAGCTGCCTCCCACCCTGCGCCTCCGAACTGTTTTATGCTCGGCAGCTCTGAGCCTCCCTTCCCCCCTTTCAGCAAGAGCGGGTGGAGTCATTAATGATGCTAATAGATGCCAACACTGGACCAAACTCACCCTTTTACAGCAGACAGTTCTTATCTCTAAACAAACTAGCTCAGTGTAGGTGAACTTTTCTTTTGTTTAGTCTCTCTGCCAGACAGGTAGTGTTATTAGATTGGCTGGTTTCAGCGGTTCAATGGTTTTTAGATCAGTAGAAAATAGAAATAAATATATCTCCAGTGTATCATAACAGGGCTGTTTTTGGAGGTAATGTACTAATCCAAAGAAACTCTCATTTGCACAGTGCTTTCTTTATGTTGAGACATTTATGCCAGTATAATAGTAACATGGCTTTAGGCCAAGTACAATCTGGGACTGCTGGCCAGCAGTAAGATAAGTGAGTTTTGACAGCACTGGAATGAAACCTATTGTATCTGATAAATGAGGAATGTGCACAAGGGAGTTTTGTTATCATGTGTCAGGAGGTTGGAGCTCTGCAGAGAGGCGGTAATGCAGACTTTACAGTTTGTTGTAGAAACTTATTTTAATGTTAATAATATAATATAATATATTCAGTAATCTGGAACCTTATGTCCTCTCCTCTGTGTATGTCCTGCACATGAGATGATGAGGATTTACAGATCGGTTACTTTGTCACAACTCAAGGTCATCGAGAGAGCTGGTTATATTCAATATTTTCTTTTATGCCAACATAATCCTCCTCGAAAACCAAGCTGAAACACTCAAATGCAGTATTCACAATCGGTTTCCTGAATATCTCAGGTTACAACTGGATATGCTAGTTATTGTACACTCATACTATACTCGTGTCTGTCTGGCAACAAGCCGTGGTAATGTTGTAATGTCTTCGTATTTGTTCGGTCTAATGAGTGTTTTGATGAAACATGTTTTGCTGTTTTATTACCTGTATCTCTATCTCTTTACAAACAAGGCGCCATGCTCTATGGGTATCTCACACATTTATGCTGCAACAATGTATGTTGTTATCTTATCGTAACAGTGTTAATATCTCTTCTGTTTCTATGGGTTTGAACAGTACAGTCCACAGTAGTGAAACTGCCATCTGTATGAATAAGCAGGGTGTTGTAAATTTGTATGTGCCTCTTTTATCGAGAGCTCCTTTTCCATGTCTGTAAAACTTGATAAAACAATTTTATTCTACAATACTAACTAGCAGACTTTAGATTGGCAGCTGGGTTGCCAGTTCTGTGTGAATTTTGAATTATGGCGCTAGATGTTTACTGCACTTAGTGTTTTATGTTCTTTTGATGCGAGTACAGAAGTCTAAAAGGCTTTGAATATCCAGAGTTAAGTTGAGTGAAACTTCCCTTATTTTATTCATTTGGTCAAGCTCCAGTTCATGGAGAAGCACTGCACAGCTTGTTTCCTTCACCACAGGGCAGACATGTCTTTTTGCACAATATGAATAGATTGTCGAGGGGGGTTGGCGTCACTGATGTTTGAATGCTGGCCCTGCTTCAGCCTCTGTAGTGTTGCAGTGGGATAAGAACATGTACAAAAAAAAAAAAGTTCTGCTATCAATATAGAAAAGTGAATTTATTTGACCACGTTCAGAAAGCCGTTTGAAGACAGTAATCATTTGTTGAGGATCGTTTAACTATGAGCATGCCTTTTCTCTCGTCATCAGGTGTAACTTTGCTGTGCTATATACAGTACGTCTCCGTTTGTTGAACATGTTACCACAGTGGTGGCGCTCATTCTAGATAAGGCCATATATACATTTTAATGTGTGAAAGATGCATATAGGAGTGGATTATATATTATTGAAAATGTACAAACTAATATTCTACAATAAAACGTTGAAAATCTCAAACAAAGCTTATTCATTTTCTTTTCATTCATGAAGCTGTAACAAGCAGACGTGCATCTGATCTAAAGTGATGTAGTGACTCAGCAGGAGAAGAATTGTATTTATTTACAACATGGCAGCTATATGACATTCAGGAAATGAAGTGTGAGGCTTTACAGTATCAAAAAATGGAATGGCTCATTCATGATCATATTTCAAACATACATCAAATGACTCAAAGATATTTTCCCAAGAATACATTAAAGATCCCCTCCAGACATGTTAAAGACAAAAAATAAATCTATAAATATGTGAATATTGTTCATTTCAAAGGTTTAACTGTTGACACAAGATGTCTCATCTAATGAAGAGTCCATTCTCTGTGTATACGATCTGAAGTAATATATAACACGTAAGTCACATACAGTATTGATCCATGATTGGCTCAGAACTGTGTCAGTGTCAAACTCTGTACATTCTTCAGGACAGTAAAGCTCAAACATCCAAGAGGCAATAAGCCAAACCCAGTTTTGACTGGAGGAATGTTCTTACCAGAAAAGTCATCACTGTTTCAGTCCAGTGATACGACCTGGAAGCCATTGCCCCACTCTGAATCCTGCCGCGCTGCATCCTGGTCTCCTTGCTGACTGATCTTGCCTCTCCTCAGCTTGTCCTTCCAGCGTTGGGTGCCGGTGGGAGTACTGGGCGTACTGTGATTCGGAGAAGTAGAAACTGCGGATCTGGAGATGAAGATTTGGTTTGAGTGGGTTGTGTGTGGGGTGGAGGTAGCCTGAGGAATGGTGGACGGCCGCTGCATGGGTGGTCTGTTGTTTCTCCTCAGGATGCCCAGGCGGTAGGTCTTCTTCTGGGCCTGCTCTGACTGCTGCTGACTCTGCAGCTGCTGCTGGAGGATCAGCTGAACATCCTCCTGGGGCAAGAACAACAAACAGGACGTCAGAGTGAATCATCATCTCTTTAAATGATGATAAAGAGATACATGTGGTGGTTAGCTCGACTTAAACTTTAAATTTGTGTGTCTGCTTCTAGAAAAGGCATTCAGGGTTACATCAGTACACTGAGTGAATAAGGGACTGTACACAAATTATTAGGAAGGGAAGGGTGCTAATGTATTTTTTTGTTTTTGCTAAAGGGAGGAAAGAATTCATCTGACTGTAAAAGGTAACAGTGGTGCTAACGTTTTGGCGTTTGAGCTCTAAACAGCACTTTGGGTGAGTGTACAGCTGAAGCAGATGCTGCACCAGTAAACTTCCAAAGTGCTTAGCTTGGCTTCAGTTTAATGCTGCAGTGAGCCAGGTGCTCACCTGAGGCCAGAACACTGTGGCACGATAGCAGCTGGACTGCTGTGTGTAATGTGTGTGCGTATGTTTTAATTGTTTTACGTCTGAACACATTCTGTGCTCGCAAAGTACACACGTGTGTGCTTCCACTCATTATGTGGTTGTTGTGTGGGTGTGTCCCATTCTTCTAGACGTCACACATATTCACATTTTCCCACTGTTTTCATGTATTTTTCAGTTATTTGTTCAGCGATTGGACCCTTCCATTTTCACTTTATTCCTTCTTTTTTCATCAAACTCAGGTTTACCTTCCAGGCCTCGAGCTCCAGCGACAGCTCCAGACGTTTCTGTACGGCCTCCAGCAGCTGGTTGTTCAGCAACATCAACTCTGTCTTACTCCGCAGCAGCTCGGCCTCCATCGCTTTCTTCCTGCACAGTGGAAACAGAAAGAATGACACATTCCTCAGAATAGAGCCACGACTTTCAGCTTCCTTTTGAATCTTCCTCTTAAATCTGAATCACTGAGTCATCCAGAGGAGAGATGAGTGTGACTGTGTGTGTCGTGTGTGTGTGTGTGTACTCACTTCTCTATGGCTTCATCTCTGTCACACAGTGCCTGGCGTAGAATAGCACTGTCCTCTGATTCTTTCCCAGACTTGGACTTTTAAAAGAAGAAGCAGGAGAGGCACGTTATGTTCTGCCACAGCTCTGGCACAGACTCTTTTATCTGCACATTCACAGGGTTCTGATCTAATCCCACCGTCAGTCACACACCTTGTGACCTTCTCTAACATAGATTAAATACCAGAAAGACTCACATCACTGTCACTGCCAGTTGTAAATTTGTTGTCAGGCCACATAGCTGAGCTTTAACACCTGATGGTCTGACAGGGAAACAATGAAGAAACAGTCATCAGGGCGTCGGGCGTCGGGCCCTGAGCATTAATATCTCTCAGGGCTTATAAAGAGTATTTAACTACCGCACTGATGATAGAAATTCCTTGCTGTGCTGCCAAAAAATTGTATAATTTGCAGGTGAAAGCATCTTTAAATAAGCCAGAACCAAACCCTGTCCACTTTTCCACTCGTATCACAGAGCAAACATTCTCCTCAGTAACATGCCCCCAACACTACGGGAATATGATAAGGAGCTTTGTTGAGTGTGGGTGTTGCCTGTACCTGTTTGGTGTGGCTCATTGCCAGATTGCGAGCCACATTCTGCAGCTGGGTCAGGGCCACGTCCAGTTGGTTTTCCCCATGAGAGGCTTGAAGCGGGCCGGACTCCGTCAGCGGGTGCAGCAGCCGCAGAACAGACAGAACCTCCTCTGTGACCTGGGATAGAAATGAACAGAAATAAATCAGACAGGGCGGAGCCGTGCAGAAATACACTGTCCTGATATTTAGTGTAACCTTTACCCTCTCTCTGTGCTGGCTCCATCCCAGTCCTTCCCTGCTCTCCTGCAGTTTGTCCACCTGGGCTTTAAGTTTGATGCTTCGTCTACGAGACAGCTCCACTTCTCTGCGCACTTCTTTGAGCTGCAGATGATGAACATCATATCAAAACATCTAACAACCACTTTTGTGTCTGTGTAGGTAATTGTTGGCCCGCACACAGCGGGTGCTAGCTCATGACATTTCTACACAGTGTAAATAGAAACTGCTAATCAGGATTGTTGGCTGAGACTGTCAACAAGAAATCCAGTCATACCGGCTGTTCAGCACTTACAAACACTGCAAATATGCACAACTGAACCCATTTACGGAAACTCACAGAAAGCCACATAGAGATAACTAAGTAATGAGATATACTGACGTGAAGTGTGAGGCACAGCTTCCATTTATATGACCACAAATCAAGCTCTGTCGTCATCAGGTGATAAACAGTCATGTAAAATCAAAATATTGACTGCAAGCTGAGATTTACTACACTCTGACGTCAAACTCATTTTGATCATAATTCATTACGTCGAGAGACATGATCTGTTGCTGTTGCATCGTTAATGGTTGTCTTAGTGACACTTACAGTAGGACTTTCTCCTCCCTGTATAACAGGTTTTATTGTTTGACAAGCCTGTTCATGGAAGAATAGATTTCACATGCACTGTTAAAAAGACTCCCCAACAGTCTCTCTCTCATTTTAAATATACAGTACCAACTTATAAATATCCTACCGTCTCTGAGACGTGTCCCACTGTCCGGCGTCTGGCCAGTGGCCTGCCACTCCTGATCAGGTCTGGTAAAGTCCCATCCACGTAGCTCCCCTTTAATGAATCCATACGTTCTCCGGTTGACTCTGAAGAATCACTTGTCCCTTTCTTTGAGGACAGCTCACCTGGAATGTCTTTCTCCTCGGACGGCGAGGTGCTGTCTTCATCACCTTCATCTTTTAAATTCAATTCAGTGATGGGGCATGAGCTGTCAAAGTCACGCAGATCAGCACAAGGTTCTTCCAGGTCATCAGAGCCCACATTTTCCTGATCTGCATAATTTCCAAGTTCCTCTGGATCTTCTGGTTCCGAGACTTTTGTTTCTGGTTCCTTTTGTAGAACTGTAGGTCGGTAAGATGAAGACAGGCTCCTGAGCGAGCCCGACTGTCTGTCCTCCAGTCTGGTCAGGGAGGAGAAGAGCTGTTCACTGGTTGTTATTCGAGGTCTTAGCCTCTCATTGAGGACTGAGAAAGACTGAGAGTAGTCCATGATCAGCTTGGAAGGAATCCCTTGAAGCACCTGGCGATACTGCCAGGTTATATATAAAGAGCAAGAGGAAGACAGCAAAACAGAGAGGAGGGAGGATATCTTCAAAGAATGTCTCCAAACTGGTCTTTCCTGAATGGTGTTCTTTGCTCACAAGAGCACGACATGACACCATGTGATGTCACTGGAGGCTGTGGCTTCATGTGGCACGTCTGGGTGTTCTTCCTCCTTTCATTGACTGCACAAACACATGACGTGCAAACATACCACGGCTGAGAGGAACAAAAGGAGGAGGGCTTTTTGATCATTCAGATTATTCAGGAGTGACGCATGATACCTGATTTAACCTGCTGTTTTATCAACTAATACACATATAAAGAGTAGATGGTGACAAGAGAAGACAAATATCATCCTTTACAGTCAGTGTCAAACGCAGTACTGATACCACACAGTGAAAATGGTCCACTAAAAGTCCTGTAAAACCTTGCTTATATAAAAGTATGCTGGTATTGTCAGCCAAATCTTTGAGGTATCAAAAGTAAAAGTACTTACTATGCATAAAAATCCCTGTCAGTGTTTCATTGCTATTTATTATCATGTTTGTCCTGTGAGAAACACATATCTCTCAAAAGTCATCTTTACACCAGCTCAGCTAACACACTGTGGCACTTTAAATAGTTCATAAATAGTTCATTTATCTTAAGACAGAGAGACAGGGAGTTTTCTCTATACAAAATAATTATGATAAATCTAATTGACCTACTTTGGAGATAAGTGACTCACACTGAACAGGAGGCCTATGAACATTTATAATCTGTGTAAAAATCATAGCTGGATTAAATGGTAATACTCAAGTAAAGTAAAGTAAAGTAAAGTACCTCAAGTTTGTACTTAAGCAGTACTTGAATACATGTATTAAGTTCCAATCCACTGCTGTCAACCTCATTGTTGTAACTCAAACATCCTTTTTCCTTATTTGATGAAAACAATTCAAACCACAGACTCTAGTCATCGACTGCGTGCTGTGGGGAAATCACCACATGTACTCATTCCTTGCAGTTATAGCTAAGATGCTAATTTTAGGTGACAAACCTCCTACAGACATGAGCAGAGATGAGTCAGTGGCACATCCACATATCCTATTTGAACTGAATGCTTGTCTTTAGAATTGCTTTTTTAAGTTTGTTTTTTTCAGGCATGCGTGAGTTGATTTGAAGGTCACCACAAAAATAAACCACAGCTATCTGCTCCTTTACTGACAATGAAACAACGTTCCTGTTTCTTTCCTTATATCAAAGGGATGCATAGTGTTCTGCCAGCTTCAAATATTTGTGCCACATTCACACTGATCGCGTTTTACTCTTGGCAGTGCACCTGCTGTAAATGAACTTTAATTGTAGACCTTTTTTGTCCTGCAGCAGGAGGAGGTGGCTCACGTTTGTGTTGTATTCTTTATCGGTGTCCCTCTTAAACCTGTGTACTAAACATTCTGTACTACACACTGCAGGAAGTAGGTCAGCGTTTAATACAGGAGGACCCACTTTCAGAATACAACTGTTCTGATCTCCAGTCATTTACATTTTATTCTAAATAGGTCAGGCCTCATTAGAATATGTAGGAAACCGCGTCTGTACCAGCATCAATAAATCAGGTGATTGCCTTGTTGCATTAACCCAGCTTGTTTTATGAAAATAAGATTTTAGTACTCAAAGTTAGTTAGAGGAAAGTGTTTCGGAATATACCACTCTAATGTCCATACTGTACATATGAAGCTTGTTAGCGTCGCTTAGCACAAAGGCTGGATACAGTTAGCATAGCGTCATACCAAAGAAAACAAAAACCTACCAGCGCCTTGACTAGTCGACTAATCAACAGGCTGAATTTCATCAATAAATAAACCAATAAAATAAGAATAACATGTCAAACTATTATTTGTGTTTACATGAGCTTAGCGAGAGCTCTTGGGCTGACTGCTTAGAGCCAATAAATTGTCTGTCCACCTAATGATGTTTTTTTTTACATATGAAGTATGTGATATGAAGTGCATCTTCTAAAGAAATATATCCACATTTCAGGAGAATTTAACTTCACATAGACTTCAATACAGTGGGATGACATGGTGTTTACATATGAGAAGAAAAAAATGAAGTAGTTTTGTATAATTTGCATTTGCTTTTAAAGAAATGTTAATTATCTCTATTAGAACTTTTTCACAGCAGCCATTTTGACATGAAAGAGTAGGTCAGCACACGTGTTATCAATGATACTAATTAAGGTTCTGTTCTATTTATTGCTGCTGAACAGTAGTACCCTGACTCTATTTGACCTGAATGGAATGGAACCTTAATGCTGGTTCTGGGGACTCATGCCCATCCAGGGACGGAATCATCTTTTTTTGGTAGTTCAGGTCATAGACACTTGGCTTGGGAACCAGAGGCTGGCTGGTTGAAGTCCAGTATGGAAGATGGACTGGTAGCTGGAGAGGTGTCAGTTCACCTGCCGACATTTCGTAGCAAGTGAACACTTTGTCCTCAAAGTTGGCGCGTTAGAAGCAGCTTGTGCTGGCTCAATGACTGGGTCAGAACATCTCTAAAACTGCAGTTCTTGTGGGGATCATGAGGAGCGAAGGCTGGCCAGTGAAGTCTGATCCAACAGAAGAGTTACTATAGCTCAGATTCCTGAAAAAGTTCATACTGGTTCTGATAGAAAGGTGTCAGAACACACAGTCCAGCAGAGTTTGTTGTGTATGGAGCTGTGTAGAAACAGACCAGTTGGGGCCCATGCTGACCTCTGACCTTTGCTGAAAGAAGCCAACAATGTGAGCATTAGAAGTGGACCATGGAGGGATGGAAAATGAATCACGTTATCTTTGACATTACGTGGATGGCCATGTGCATGTGCGTCACAAATATGGGGAACACATCACGCCAGGATGCATTATGGGAAGAATGGCGATGTGATGCTTTGGATAGTGTTCCTTCCGTTCATGTGGATTACTTTGACATATACCATCTAAACAGTAAATGGACTGTACTTATATGTCGCCTTTCTAGCCTTCTGACCACTCAAGGTGTTTTACGGCTGCTAACCATTCACACACATTCACACATTGATGGCGCAGCCTTCGGGAGCGATATGGGGTTCAGTATCTTGCCCAAGGAAACTTCAACATGCAGACTGGAGGAGCCAGGGATCAAACCACTGATCATCTGATTAGTGGACGAGATGCTCTACCTCTTGAGCAGCGTGCCTAAACATTAGGTAATTGGGAAACATTAAACTGATGGCAGAGGCCTCTTTCTTTCAGCAGGATAATGGCCTGCCACAGAGCAAACATGGTTCAGGAATGGTTTAAGGAAAACGGGCTTAAGGTATTGACTTGCCCACCAAACTCCTCACATCCCATTACAATCGAGCATCTGTGGGATGTGCTGGACAAACAAGGCTGATCCACGAAGGCCCCCACCTCAAAACTTCCTAACATCTCAGTGCCAGATACTACCGCACACCTTCAGAGGTCTTCAGAGTCCATGGCTGTTTTCTCTGATTATGCCTTGAGTAAACATTTGGCAATGAAAAACTGAAAAAGAAACTTTACTCAGTCCTCTTGCACAATGTCTGCACTGTGGTCAAAGGTACTCGATCATTTCTAAAGAACACAAACGAGGCTTGCCCTCGTAGTTGCTTATACTTAAACAAAACTGATAAAAACTTATTATCTGTGGTTTTTAACAGGATCAGTCCAAACAACCACCCAGCCCCGCTCTCATATGAGGAAGTAAACAAGAAGACAAAGAGAGGATTAGAGGAGGCAGCGACAAAATGGGCAGACCAATTTACTCTCCAGTCACATAGAAGCAGCCAACAAGGAAGGAAGGAAGACTACCAACACTGACAGCGTGTCCTATTTCTGACATTCAATCAGACAATGAGACATTCAAGCGAGTCTCTTCAGTCATGCCTGGATAATCACTGGCATGAGATTTCTATAGAACGAATATACATGGACAAACAGTGACAGGGAACTTTTTGTGAGGCGGGAATGATTTATTGCTTGAATGTTGAGTGTTTAATCAAAATCATAAAAAAGGAGTCTCCATGGGAGAAACAGTGTTTCATATATTCATTCATATATAATATTCATTGTTAGTTGGTCCCTTCCTTCACTTCCTGATTGCTGCTATAGTTCACTTTTGTCTTTTTCCTTCCCGTGCTTCTGTCCATCGCTGGCTGCACACCTGAATCCAAGGTTATCAGAGGCAGAGTCAGGAGTGTTTCCCATCCTGCAGGACACACAATCAGAACCATCGTGATGTCAGTCAGGACTGCTGTACACCTCCTCTGTGTTGTACTCTTTGAAATAACTCACCTGGTCGTGACTTGCGCCTTATGATTGGCTGAACCGTCCACCGTGTCGATCCAGGAGGCGCCACGCAGCACATACATCGGTTGTGCTGCTCGGAAGGGTGTGGACGTCCATTCCCATGTGTTTCCCATCATGTCATAGAGTCCTGCAGGAAGAATCAACATTACTATTAAAGACATGAGAGAATGGACGACGCATTTCTGTGACATCATTTTCTGTCCATTCAAGTGAAGTCATCTGTTACCAGGACACTTTTAATCTTATGTCATCTTTTACTTTAACTAAGCGACAGTTACCATAACTGTTCTGAGGAGGAAATGCTGTGACAGGAGAGATGCCGTGGTATCCATCCTCTGCTGTGTCTCTATCTGGGAATGATCCCTAACACATACAGAGAAAAATACCAGTTAGTTATGACAAGCATGTTTTTTTTTTACCTGGCTTACATCTGATTTTTAATTTAGCATTATAGTTGAGTAAATGTGCGTGTCATACAATTGGAGGCACTGTGTGGATTGTGTTTTTTTTCAACAGAAACAGCCATCACAGTCCACAGTATGTGAGGCGTCATGACTGTGTCACACATCTCATCTCAACTTACAAAACAATATTTTTAGAGTTAATACAACATTCAGTTAACATTCAGTTAATACAATGTTCCAATTAGCAACACAGTCAGATCATCAATCAAGGTCTAGTAAAAAACAATACATAATTCTTTTTAGAAAATATATGAGTGACATCTTAATCATATATCATATAATATCATCCTGTGAGGACAAACTGAAGTAATGCAGCTGCACTGTGTGTTATTGTAGTAGGCTTACTGACCTGCCACAGGTTGGTTCTGTTGGCTTGGAATTTGTTTCCCCATGGATAAGCCCGACCTGGAACACAAGGGGCAGCGGAGAGGTAAGAGGACAGCAACTCATTGAAACATTTACTAATTATTGGGCAGTGTTCATGAAAACTAGCCCACGCCCATCTTCTTTGTTTGATTCTCTTGTGTATCTGAAACAAGAGCTAAACTGGAGTTTAGTTTAGAAGTAGAAAATTCAACTCTTCTCTGAATGCAAAGAAAAGTCTGAAGAGCTTCACCCACCATAGAGAAGACTGGCCAGAGGCATTCAGTCGAGAGCAGAGAGGAACAATCTGTCAAAAACGTGCAAAACTCTCATAATGGCAGCACACACAGTAAACATGCTGTACTTTCAGTCTACAAACTTTGTACCTTGCAGCCCTCCACGTGCAGCCCACTCCCACTCCTCCTCAGTAGGTAATCTTTTGCCCTTCCATTGGCAGAAGGCCCGAGCATCATTCCAGCTCACATGAACCACCGGGAACTCCAGGCGCTCCCGAATGCCTGAACCAGGTCCTGCAGGCTGAGCAGCAGAGAGTCAAAAGGGGTGAAAGGCTGGCAATGAAGACATGTGAGGAGATCTGAAAGAAACAACGGAAAAGACCTCACCTGTCTCCAAAACACCCGCTCTACAGGCAGCCACCAGGGAGCAGACTGGATGGGAAAGGTACAAAACAGTCATATAAATGGTGACTTCTATCCATAAACATGACAGATAAACATATCTATCAATAAACCATGTACTTAAAAGCAGGAACAGGACAAATGTTACTTTTCTGGATGAATGTTCAAATTTCACCAGTAACTAAAGTTTCTGAAGTGACTAATGATTATTGAGTGTATAAGATGTGTTTATATTTCTTTGTTTTGTGCAACTAGCAGCTCAAGACCCCCAAATGAATTTTCAGTCATTTAAAATGTGGTGGAACAAAACTCACATCATCTGTTTAAGTAACAAATAAACATGTTATCATGTTGTACTTGGACATGTTAAAGACTGGAGTATCTTAACATATAATAATAATATGCCATTTATATGCAGTATAAGCACAGAGAGGCACAGACAAAGACGTCAAGACATCAAGAGGAGGATGTTAGCAAAGCTGACATCCATCAAGAACAACTCCTCTCACCTCCTGCATGAGACTGTGGAGGCCTTAAACAGCTCCTTCAGTAACAGACTGCTGCTCCCACCATGTAAGAAGGAGATCTACCACAGCTCCTTCAGTAACAGACTGCTGCTCCCACCATGTAAGAAGGAGATCTACCACAGCTCCTTCAGTAACAGACTGCTGCTCCCACTATGTAAGAAGGAGATCTACCACAGCTCCTTCAGTAACAGACTGCTGCTCCCACCATGTAAGAAGGAGATCTACCACAGCTCCTTCAGTAACAGACTGATGCTCCCACCATGTAAGAAGGAGATCTACCACAGCTCCTTCAGTAACAGACTGATGCTCCCACCATGTAAGAAGGAGATCTACCACAGCTCCTTCAGTAACAGACTGCTGCTCCCACTATGTAAGAAGGAGGTCTACCACAGCTCCTTCAGTAACAGACTGCTGCTCCCACCATGTAAGAAGGAGATCTACCACAGCTCCTTCAGTAACAGACTGATGCTCCCACCATGTAAGAAGGAGATCTACCACAGCTCCTTCAGTAACAGACTGCTGCTCCCACCATGTAAGAAGGAGATCTACCACAGCTCCTTCAGTAACAGACTGATGCTCCCACCATGTAAGAAGGAGATCTACCACAGCTCCTTCAGTAACAGACTGATGCTCCCACCAACCCTTTGTAAACTTGAAAAATGAATGATGAAGCAGACTGTGAGTACCTCGATCCTCTGCGTCACTTTGCTCTTCAGCTCTTCTGACACAAAGTCTTGAAAAACAAAACTCCAGCCGAACGTCTCAGCTTCAGTTCTGTACTTCTGAGCTCTCACAAAGTCTCTGTGGTGAACAGAGGACATGCCAGAGGCTTCATCATGTTACCACACACACTCATGTCAAAGTGTCACACCATGTATTACCTGAAGTCGGAGTTGGTGACGGGGTATTTGTCTATTCTAAACGGCTGCAGCTGGACGTGCATGCTGGGAGACTGTCCACCTCCATCAGCCAGGCTTCCCATCAGCATCTGTCCTGCTGGGATGTTCAGCATCTCACCTGATGCTGGGTGGCGCGAGGAAACGTCTCAACGTGGTGCTTCAATCTTAATATCATCATATCATATCATATTTGTATTAGAAAGTAAAGTGTGACATCTTACCGGACACTGCCAGCAAACACACAGCAGACATCCAGAACACGAAGTTAACGGCCATTATGGACGAGCTGCTTTCAGCTGACATGAACCTCATCCCACACATACACACACAGATACATGCAGATATATAAAGAGAGGTATATATATAAAGAGGTTTTGTTAATCAATAATCGGAACTTCTCGAACTTCGATCCAATGGATACGTTGTGCTCATGTCGGACTAGTTTGACCGTCGCAACGGAAACGGGCACAACGGAGAAAAGGTTCCGTGTAAAAAAATAAAACTTTCCGTTTTTTTTTTTTTTTTTTTTTTTTGTTGCTTGTTTTTTTTAATTTAACACGCGTATTAAAATGGATTTTTATGGATTTCTTCCTGCATGAACACTGTTACACAGCAATGGAGTTGCACTTTGAAAAATACCAAATGATGCGCTACATTAAATCAAATAAAACTTTGCTTTGTTGGATCACCAAAGTCGTTCCATGAAAAAACATTGTTAAAATCTATAATATAAATATATGTTATGTTGCAATATGTTCAGGTTAAAGAGTTAAATAATAAAGAGGACTGGAACTTTTGTAGAGAACACCAATTCTTCCAGTTTAAGATGAACCTTACTGAACGTAAATGCACACCAGTGCTTGCACTTTGTGGTCATGACTTGATGTATTTTATGTTTATGCAGTGGTAGAGGAAACAAATACTCTGAACCTGTAATCAAGAAAGAAAAATTCAAGCCAAGCTGAACAAAACACATCCAAGCTTTTATCTGCTTTGTATTTTGAAGTAAAAGTAGATTTTGTTTTTAAAATGTTATGTCAAAATACCAAAAGTAGCACATTTAAAGGATCAGTGTGTAGGATTCAGTGGTATCTAGTGGTCTAGATGCAGACTGCAGCCAACTGAATACCCCTCATGCCACACTGGGCATGTAGAAGGAAGCAGTTTGGCTGCAAAACTCACAGGAAATACAAAAGGTCCAGAGCCATCAAGCACTAAGTTTAGAAATTTAATGATTCTTATATTCAGTCAGATTTTACAACAGCTCCTTCCCTCACATTAGTCCCAGACACTGATCACTTTATATTAATACTGGAAACTCTACTTGCACCATTTATATTGTCTATTTCACTGTACAACACATCCTGCTGATACACAAGCTGCTACATTTGAGTCAATGTTATGGTTTCCATTTTATATTTTCATACAGTGAATATTGTGATGTACATTTGAATGAGTCTAAAAGTCTAATAACATGCTGTAGCATATTATATTCCATGTCTACCTGTTCTGCAGAGCCCCTTAAACCTGACACAGGGGACCTTTAAATTACATCCCACCCCATGATGTTGTGACTTCCTGTTTGAAGAGCTTTGTGATATGTAATCTGTGTCCATACGACAGTAAAATGATTGAGCAACGACAAAACAAATGAAATCTTTCAAGAGCCTTTTAATGGTAGAAACGAAACTGAGTGGCAGAGGTCAGTGCTTTGAACAAAATCTCATAAATAAACCAATCAGAAGGAGGCATTGACAGATCCATGAAAAACAACAAAAAAACATGACTAGCATAATGATGATTTCTGGTAGACACTGTGATGGATGCCACGGTATTCATGACGGGCTGTCCATCAGACTGGGGTGCTTCAAGGTTCCGAGAGCAGGAACGTGTTGACTGACCGAACAACTATCCCTGCATGCACGAGAACTGCTGCAGCTCTTCTGATGACGTTTAACCTTTGAGAGAGGACATTCCAGCTCGCATGATCTCGTCCACCAACAGGATGTTGCTCGCGATCACCGTGCTATAAAGTAATTAATAAATAAACATTATTTAAGAGACAATGCGCCACGATCATCTTAAAATATTCAATTAGACTTGCAGAGTTTAGAAATGCTCACCATGAATGGAGGAGCTGTTTCTTAACACTATAGTTATCCCATACACCGGCTTCTCCTGCCACCATGGGTTCACCTGAAAAACAGCATGCATGCAAGAAATGAGCTTGTGATAGAAGCACATCATAACCCGAGCTTCAGGAAGGGAACTAAAACCTAACCAGCAAAAAGAGCAGCAGTATCATTAGAAAGGATACTGAGACAGAGCTCAGTCCTGTATTATATACATATTAATACAACATATTTATCATGTTCTCATCTTTGATAGCCAAGCGTTTTTTTTGCTGTTGGACATCTTTTGAACAGCGAGCATTTGTTGAAATATATTGTGTAACAATGTTTTGACAGTATGCTGTGGTTCTCACCTGTGCTGAGGTCGACTCCAACTAGTTGACCAGACTCTTTGTACTCCGTCTGCAGCTTCAGCAGGGTCTCCTGTGGGTCATAGCCAGAGTTCTGGGCCAAAACCTACAAGAGAAGATCCAGAAATAAAAATCAACACACGCCGATACACCAGAACAGAATAACTGTTACAGTTTGTGTTACTATGAGACAGAAAGACAGATGCTGACAATCTGGATAGGACAGTGTTCACTGCTCACCTTGGGGATGACGAGGAGAGCATCTGCAAATGCCTGGACTCCCAGCTGAGCTCGGCCTTTCACGTTGGGCTTGTGTTTTACCAGAGCGTCCGCCACAGCCACCTCCAATGCACCTGCACCAGCCACAACGCTACCTGAAGAGACCACGATGGAAAGACATTCAGAAAACACACAACGTATGCCACTCTCATTGCATTGTTCTCAAAGCGAGAGCAATGCAAAACAAAATGAACCTACTGACTGAACATTGTCCTGATCAGCTGAATACATGTAGGAGGACAGAAACTCTCCTAATGCAGAGGAAAAGACCAGAGTCACTGTAGCACAGCCATGAGAGAGCAGGGAGAGCCACGTTAGCATCCCTGGGTGTTCGCTGTGCAATCAAACTTCCAAAACTTCCTATCAAGATAAACTGAAGACAATTTACTTCGAGAAAACTGACACATCTTTTCTAAATTGTTGTGATAATGTGTGACAAAATCTGTTTTCAAAACTACTGCTGACGTGATTTAAATGACAAATATTACAAACCAAATGGAAAAACTAAACTGGACTTAAGTGAATCATTTTGGTATGAGAAATATAAACCAATAAAACAAACTCAAGAGGTTTTCTTACCATCTTCTATGGCGTTCTTGACTGCCCGCAAACCATCCCTTACAGCATCTTTGATCTGTGTGAGAGTGTGTTTGTTGGGTCCCTTCACCAGCAGAGTGACTGAGCGAGGGTTTCCACACTTCTCGATGAACGTGTACTTTTCCTCTCCCTATAAAAATCGACCAGAGAAAATTATACCTGTGCCTTGACATCTCAAACATAAATGAATGCCAAGTCTCCAGGCACTGACAGAGGAACTCATAAGTACTCACCAGTGTGTGTTCGTAAACCAAACCAGCATTTCCCAGGCAGTCAGGTGTGAGGTCGTCAACTGAATTCATGGCAATGCCACCGCAAGCGAGGGTGAGCCTGGCAAGGGAGCATGACACACAGTTCAGATACATGATAAGACTTCATAATACAGGCTTCCAGCTCCTCCCCACAAAGATCCAGCACAGTGTCAACAATACTGCAGACGTACCTGTCTGCCGGCCCATCTCAGGCTCAGCAACTTGCTCCCAAAAATGCACGTCATTCCAAACTAACACATGAAGTGACTAATGAAGCCCTGCACGTCTTCCTCTTAACTGGTTTCTCAACATCTTTGTTCAAACATTTTACAGTTTGGATTCAAAGTCAATCAAAATGAATTCATGTTGCTAAATGAGCCTAAGAAGCAACAGGTGACATAACACAGGCACACCCTGATCATTATAGATAGACTGTGCTCATAATATAATAAACAGGGATGCATGATATTTTGGAAAGAAATTATGTTATTTTTTAAAATCGATAGCATACATTCATTTTAACCACTAAAGATCTGATAAATTACTGAAATTAATCAAGTCAGAGTCAGGAGAATCGATTAGTACCACCCACATTCACCTTTGACCCACCAATAAATCCAGAATGAAGTAAGCCCAAAGGTAGTATATCGCACCAAGAGGTCACACTTCACTTTCAAAGCCCCTTTGTCTTTATGTAAACCACCAGGACCTTTGTCACTGATGTCAGACTAAAGCAGAGACATAGCAGTAGACACGAGCAGCGTTTTTTTCATGCTGGAATAAAACTTCTGACGACAAAACAGCAAAGATAAGATATACTGTATCGTTTCGTGGATTTTTTTTGCTCCTCTTTGGGGGCTAGCTCGCCGAGTTTGCATCGCACAGTGATGAGACACATATCTTTGTAATCACTGCTTTCACACAACGCTTCTGTGGTTTGGTTGAAGTAGTGAAATTAGCAGCAGCACTAAAGTGGACATGCGCTGTTTTTGTGTTTGTTACATGCCCAGGGGATTGAACATATGACCTGAGCCATGAGAAGCAGCAAATTATCGGCTGAACTTTGTCATATAATTAGATTATTTTACAATGATTTCAACTGTACAAGCTGAAATAAAACTTCACCCGGACTGAAGCTGACCCATGAAAAAAAAGCGAGTTTCCTTATTGTCAGTCATAAGACACTTCAGTTTTCACTCAGTGTTAGGTTACACTGGCAACAACAAGCTGCTCACACTCATTAGGTCAACCGACATTTCCACATAACCTAGACGACATGCAGATATACCTGGCCTTAAAAAGGCGAGAACAATGGCGTTTACACCAAAATGAAACACTGCTTTGTTTGTCCTGATCAGCTGAATACATGTAGGAGGACAGAAACTCTCCTAATGCAGAGGAAAAGACCAGAGTCACTGTAGCACAGCCATGAGAGAGCAGGGAGAGCCACGTTAGCATCCCTGGGTGTTCGCTGTGCAATGACATCTAATTTAATTCATTAAAAAAAAAACAAAGATGACCTGAACACAACAGGGCTACTTGGAACTTTAAATTCAGATGAACAGCGCCCCCTTGTGGCCAAGTAAGGTATAACTAAAATTGGAGCTGACAATTATCAAAGTTTCCATGTCAATAAAAAATATAAAACATATGTACAACTTATTACTGTATTCACTGCAACTGCTTCAGCAGCTTCCTTGGCTGCCATTTTCACAAAGCTAAGACAGTCCCTCCCCTCCTGTTACACAACCTAAATGGTGACCACTGAAAGTGTGACCTGTCCAGTGCTCCACACTGAACTTCTCGATTTAAACAGATAAAATATGTTTTCTTACCTCTCCATGTTCCTTCTCTTTGCCCTGCGCAGGGCCACAATGCCTTCCTTGGCGAGGGCGTCCAGGGAGAACGGGTCAATACCCTACATAACACAGAAAACACATTCATCATCAGTTTAAGACAGAATTCATCGTCATTCAGTTTGCGCAATGTTAAGTTTATTCTGATCCGCTGAATACATCTAGGGGAGGATGAGACTCTCCTAATGCAGAGGTACAGATCAGATTTACTGTAGCACAGATACAAGAGACCAGAGGGAGCCACATTAGCACCCCTGGGTGTTCACTGTGCACAGAATCAAAATGCTTGGTGTTCCAAAAGAAATTAAACATCAGTTTGAGATGTGAACTGGCCTGTAACTCTGACAGGACTTAAGTGGCAGAAAGCTCCTATAAACTGGATGTGTTGTATGACCTCTGCTATGAAAGCAAAGTGATTCAGAGAAAGACTGGAGACAAACTCAGGATCATACTGAACAAATATTCGATATTAAGTCAAGGAGACAAAGAAGTCCAGTGGAAGTGTCCTGCAGTTAAAATAGCATCACTGCATAAATACCTTCTGGTTAATGACGACAAAACCCTTCTCTCCATTGGGACAGACTTTGTCCTTCAGGGCGATGATCTTCTGCACGCGATCCTCTATGAACTTCCTTTCTGCACTCACGAGTTTCTCCCTCTCCTCTGCACTCTTGTAGAAGAAGCCAGAGTTGACCTCCGTCTTTTCGTACTCTAAAGAGACGTTGCAGGTCAGCACGTAGGCGTCCTCCACCCTCTTCTTCATGTCTGGGTGCCGGGCACCGTGGTCCAACACCAAACCTCTGATCAGTCTGAGAAAGAAAAAGCAGCAACCTTTAGATGTCAGGGACCCCCCATACACCCCTACAGCACCATCAGCAAAGAGATGAACACTCACTGTGTATCACAGTCGGTCTTGTGCTTCATCTCCATAATTTCCACCATGTACAGGTCGATGGGCTCATTGGGTTTAGCGATGGCCAGCACAGCATCTACTACAGCCTGCAAAGACACCACAGAGGCAGAATGGATAAGCTAGTGTACTGGGAGTAAACACAACCAAGACAACATTGGTTGGTGCCGTAGACCAAAAGCTCTGCATACACGAGCTCTGATCCCTCATGCCTCACCTCAGTGAGAAGGTCTGCCAACTCTTTGTGGACCTTGGTCCTAAGGGAGGTGCGTGCTACATTGATGAGGGTCTCTCTGTCCATTTCCCGAGTCACCTTCACCTCCTCCAGAGTAGCCAAGGCTTTCTCTTTCGCTGCCTCGAAGCCCTCAGCGATGATTCTTGGATGAAGACCCTGCAGCAAGAAATCAAAGGGAGTTATGCAAGGAAAAGTACTGGGTATCAACATGTACTGTGAAGAGAGTGTCATGCTATATCTGATGCTAAAATACCCAATACATTCATACACTGACTGCAGCACATGTAGGGTGGATAACCAGACAGCGGTGTCTCTTACCTCTGACACATAGAGGTCAGCCTGCTTCAGCAGTTCGCCGATAATGAGGACGTTGGAGGTGGTTCCATCACCTGTGATGTCGTCCTGCGCTGTGGCAACCTTTGCGATAAGCGATGCTGTCGGGTGCTGAATTTGCTGAGAAGGGACAAGGACAGAAAAGACTTTGAAGACAACAAAAGCAAGTCATCATGGCTTTATGCAAAACCACTTCACAGTTAAAATGACCAGCTGCAACTAATTATTTTCATTATACAGCAGATTTTTGTTTTTACTGCAACATGAACCTGAGAATGGCTGTGTGTTGTTACTGATACTTTAATTACATTTTCTGTTGAGCAGATAATCGATTGAATAATCCTATTAGCTCTACAAAGGACAACATGTCCTCTACTAGAAAACAAATTCAACTCAAAGTCTCTAAGACACTTTTACCGGAAAATCTAACTGCTTATGAAGATGGTTCAAATGATATAGAAAAGGCTCCTTATTTCAAAAGTTGTACTGCACATTTAAAAGTGGTTTATTGTGTCGTAAATGTAACAGATGATTACTGATGCTGTCTTTATCTGTTAAATCTGACAGAGTTTTGCCTTGTTTGCATGTTTTGATCCGCTGCAGTGTTCACTGTGTCCCGCACTGCTTTCAGAGGTGTGTTATGGCACTAAAGTGAATTAAAGATAAAGTTCTGCATTGGAAGAGTACACAACATAACATAAAAACAAGTTACTTACATTCAAAATGGTGCACAATGTTTTATTTTCATCTGAACTGGAGTGTTAGATTTTGTTTATTTTGGAGTGGACTTTTTATAGCAGTATTTATTTATTTTTTTTAAAAACTTGGGAAGCGTTTGTGCTGGGGCTGAGAGAGAGTCTGTGCGTGTGTTGTTTCTCAGTCCTGTAGTTAATTATCCATGCAACCACCCATTATATATTTTTATTATTATATGTTTAGATGTGTGAACATTAAACATATTTCACTGGCTTAAATAGCACACATTCAGGATGTGGTAGAAGACAATCAGACATGGTTTCATGTCACAGCGCAGCTCGTTCTTACCATCTCGTGTAACAAGACATTGCCATCTTTGGTCAGCTTTATGTCTCCTGCACCAGAAACCAGCCTGCGGACCCAAACAGACAGTGAGGGGTTAATGCATACTGCTGCTCTGCCGCGGGTCAACAGTTAGTCAGGAAAAGTTTGAAAGAAAATGGCACTTCACTGATGTGCTGTCCAGAGTGTGCTCACTCACTCACAGACAGCACACCGCTATCTGCCTAAACTTCCTCACATAATCCTCCTAATGCATGAACGCTAACTCAGTTACCGGTGATCAAGTCATTTATTCACTCATTCATCCCAACCGTTAATACAATAAATACATACATCTACGCTGACACAAACGTTGTGTTTTTGGGTCCTAACAGAGATTAGTTCTGACCATGTCCACATTAGCGTAATCTGCTAATCGGCTGATGCTATCGTGCTAATGTTAGCTTGGTGGTTGTCAAACGGATTGTGACGATGACTGGGCAGGCGCGTGCGCCGGGAAAAGCAGTTATCCGGTTAGCAAGTAGAGGCCTACCGTGTTATATCGTACGTTTGTGGCAGATAATAAACAGAACACACGGGTGACAGCCCAGAGTTGAAATGTATTTAAAGGGCGGTGGCAGGCTGAACGCGTTGTTATCTGCGCAGACAGCTAACGTTCGTTAGCTACTTAGCAAAGTTAGCTTAGCACGCGTGCAGCACAAAGGGCTCCGTCGCAACTCACATCTTCATGGTCCCCTTCGGTCCCAGGTTACTTTTCAGCACGTCCTGGAGTCCCCGGGCGGCACTGATGTTAACCGCCAGAGCAGCCTGGGCTCGGGCCACCTCTGCTTTGGGGTTCAGAGCTTTCACCGCAGCCATGGCGAAGCAGCACGACCAGCGAAGTAACAGTCA
This sequence comes from Nibea coibor, assembly GCA_023373845.1. Classification (NCBI taxonomy): domain Eukaryota; kingdom Metazoa; phylum Chordata; class Actinopteri; family Sciaenidae; genus Nibea; species Nibea coibor. The sequence continues at coordinate 1,370,276 of CM041733.1, read as the reverse complement.
AAGTATCGCCGGTAGGCAGTCCGCACTGGTCGGGCTCGAAAGGAGAGAGTGGGCTTCCAGAAGGCTCCAACACGTGTTCTCGTGCTGCCTTCACGGAACCAGTCTGAGCTCGGACATTCAGGCTCGACTATAAGTGAGTGCGTTTAAGTTGAATAAGGCGACTTAGCGCCCACTAAAGAGTATGTAACATTAACTTAAAAAAATCATTTATCTTATGTTTATACGCATGTAATGGTTGATGTGAGGGCTAAATATTAAAGCACACGCGTTTCTATTTTGTTAAAGTCAGAGAAACAGATGCACGGTGTGCAGTTAGCTTGTTTGCTTCTTTTTGCTATTTTGGGGTAAAATGGATTCAGTACATTGTTTGAACATGTACACTGTAAACTGAAGATTTCCGGGACTTTCACAATGTCCTGGGGAAGCATACTATCATCCTCAATGTTCGTCAACTGGAAGACTCAAATTCTCAAATCACCACCTCGCCAGAGCCGTTCCTGTAGGTTTAAGACAATTCATAGGATCTCCGACAAACACTGAAGGTAGCAGAAGTCACACCCTAGACGACGAGACGGTAGTTACGTCACTCGTCAAGGCGTCTGATATGGAAACAGAGACATACATGTTTTACGCTTCCTTCTATTTGAAGTCATCAAAAGTGTCTCCAGAAAGACCTCGTGTGTGATGTTGTGTGTGTGAGACGCTCCTCAATATTCATTCTGATGGAAGGAACTGTGTGTACGTGAACTCAACATAAGAATGGAGAAGAATGTTTATGTTTATGTATGAGCAACACAACTAGCATCAACATATAATAAGAAGGAGTCAAAGTCTTTTTTCTATTTCCATCATAACTTTAATTCAATATGTACAACTAGTCTTATTAAAGCACTGCAATTTGCATTTACCACATTGAGATATTGCTCATCTCCTGTCCATTGTTGACCGACATAATACAGTTTAGAACAGCCGGCTTCATTTACAGACACAGGACTGACCATATCTCTGGCTTGGTCAATAAGCCCACTATGTATATCTACAATCTGATCATTACAAAAAGTTTTAATCTCAGCTAGAACACACAATCACCCGGTTGGCATTCATTTTCTTGATACAGGAATAGGCCGAAACAGTCAGAGTACAGCAAGTGTACATACTGATTTGGGCGTCATAGTATTTGAGTCATCTTTTCCCCCTCCCCACAATTAGAAGAGCCACTATGTTAGAGTTAGTAAAGAGATGTGGTCAGTTTGACAGCAGAGACACAAACAGGGTGAATGACTCCTTCAGGGGGTTCAGCACAACATCACCCCAAGAGGTGGACACTTTTGGACATTTTTGTGCGTCTTCATAACTTTGTCGTTACCAGTCCTTTCATCCATCCAAACAGATCACTGGTACATACCATAATCAGTTGGCTGAATCAAAGCTATGTAAACATCAAGTCACATTGTCTGTTTGAGCGTATATCTGGTGATCTGACTATGAGCTCGCTGTCAACACTCATTTGTAAACAGCATGTTTCTCTTTGTAAAATTGACCATCACCTGTAACATTTAACATTTAAAGAAGCTTTTCCACTCCGCACTGATGGTGAACTGTGCCCTGTTTTTGTTGTGAGATACTGGAGGCAGTTAACATTTGTTGGATTTGTTAATGCTAGTGCAACAGGGCTAATGTGTTGTTTCTTTTATAACAGATTTTTTATGAAAATACATTTTCAGCCCGTGACCAGCACTAGAACTGCTAAATGTTTGATTCACATCTCATATCTCCTTGTATCTCAAAACTCAAACACAGATGAAAGCAGTTTTTATCTCATCATAAAAAATAAAACACATTTAAAACCGGACCCTTTACTGACAGACTGTGAAGAGGAGGAGCATAACAAATGAAATTTGTCTACACACTGTGCATTAATGGATCAGTAAGACAGTAACCGTGGTAACAGATATAGAGTTTGATGATAATCATCTGAAATAAAACGTTCTAGGCCCACACAGAAAACCAGAGTAAAGGAACAAAAAAGAAAAACAAAGTGAAACGTTGATAGAACTCAGATCCCTGGCAGTGCACACTTTGATGGTTGGTTATGCTCTCTACAGATCAGTGTGATAGTTGCAGTGGCTGTTGAGAGGTTCCCCCGGTGCTAGTGGTTACTTCAGGGGTGAAGTCTTCATGGGAATCATTATTCTAGATTCCATGTGCTGAATAAGAGGGACTGTGAGATGGAGAAGAAACAGTCTGAGATTCTTGTGTCATGTAGCACTGTTTGCACATGCACACACAAAATCTGTCACTGCAATGAATCAGACAATGTGTTTGCATGCTCTGTAGTAACCTGGACTATGGAAGCCCTCAGCAGTCATGCATTTATACATTTTATTTCCTCTCTTTGGTTGTGATCAAGTTATTTATGTCATTATGTCAAAATAACACGTTATTATCCTGAGATAAGAACATAATTAATTCAGTAATAATGAATCAAATGTGATAGAGCTCCATCACACGTGACGTCATGCCTGGCTGACCTGATGCTGGCTGATGGATGTGACGTACTGATGATATACTCCTGCTACACTGAATGATGTTTCCTGCAGGGATTTAATAAACTGGACTATCCTTTTGTTTTCTCCAGATCTCAAATGAATTATGTCATTATCTTCAGAAAACAGACTGTAAAGCCTCTGAGGCAAAATGTGTTTTGTGACTTTGGGCTATACAAATAAAATTTGATTTGATTTGATGATGTACAGAAATTGTCACCAGGTCACTTCAGTGCATGTAGACACACAAAGTCTGTGAGGTGGGTAGAAAGTCAAAAAGTAGCAGTGGGCAATATGGCATATGAAATCAATAACATGATATTTCTTATTGCGATATACCATAACAGAGTACCAGTCAAAGGGCTGGACACACTTTCTCAGTTATTTCATCAGTGAGTGGCTACTTTGTTTACCAAATAATTCCATGTGTCCTGTCATGGATTTAAAGTCTTCACTGTTAATCTACAATGTAGAAAGAATAAAATAATAAAAATAAATACAGAATAACCATTTGACTGGTTCTGCTTGGAATCATTCATTTGGACCACAGACACATTAAGGTCATATCATCATCATTCAAAAATTCCACTAAAAATAGAGCATATGACTTACCTGTGTAATAGACAACCTCATCCCAGCCATCACGCTGCCAGGCTGCATTTCTGATGTTTTCTCTGGACTGAAGGTCTTTGTAAGCTGAAAAACAACAACATAATGTTCAGTTTAAATGGTTTTGTCACAGCGATGGACTCTAAAACATATGCACTAAGTCATATAGATCAAGTCCATGACCTTAAACATATGTAACATACAGTGTTTCCTGAGTATTAAAATGTCAAGAGGATGGCTTCTAGTAACCTGATAAATATATCATCAACATGTTTGTGTAATTATTTGTAAGATAGTGATGCATTTGTATACATCCCCAATATGTAAATATTATAGAAATTAATGTTTGTATGTAGTTTTCTCTGCACAGTTTGTAACTTGCTCACTGCTCACCCCATAAGTGGTGAACCGTGTACAGACTTCCGATCTGTGAGAAAAAGCCTCCCACTGCCTCCTGGTTCTGCTGGCGAATCTCAATAGCACGTGCCCTGAAGAACACCAAAGAATTTTATGTTACATGAAAAAAAAAACTGTTATTAAAGGGTGGTACCAATTAAACCACCAGCACAAATTTGTAGGATTTAAAGAAAAATGAAAGTTATGAAACTGAAATTCACTCTTCCCAAATAATTTCTTTCAAATCAAAACATCAAAGAATTTTGATGGTTCAACCTGAAAATTGTTCATCGTTACATTACCAGGCAAATTTCACACAAATCAAGTTTAATCAGATACACACATGTATTAAATATAGGCCAAATATATCAGTTATTCTTGTGATTTCCAAATTGTGTGCGATACATCGAGTCATGCTTTGGAGTCATGCATAAGATGCGCAGACAAAAAGTACCGTTGACTCATATTCATCTGCTACAATCTGCAAAACCAATAAAATGGTAGTGAGGAAATTTTCAAATGAAAAATAATAACAATAACAGCAGTGAATAACAGTAATTTTATATTTGCCAAAACAGAAAGAAACCAAATAAACATCTCAAGTTTATTAACAAAATAAATCTAAGTGAATGACTTTCTGCTAATAAATGTAAAGAGATGAGAAAGAGAAACAAAGTTACCAGTAATTCCCCCACTCGATCATCGTCCCTGGCTGCAATAATAATGTGAAAAGGAAAGACATGTATAAAACAACTTGTCTGACAGAGAATAACATATTCAGGCTGAATGTGAGAAAGCTGGTGAATGAATTCTGTCAGAGACAGTTACCCTGAGTTGGTATGATCGGAGTTCATAGATGTTGGGTCCTGGACGGGGGACAGGTTCATTCCAGAAACTGAACTCCAGCAGCAGCTGGTTCCTACGAGACAGCAGCATCTTTCCCCTCTCATTCCTGTAGTCCATAAACTTCTACAGCAATGACAAAGAACAGCAACACATCGCTCAGTATACTCTGATCAGATAGCAGGATAGATAAAACAATGAAGCCAGCTTGATTGGTGGCAGCAAACGAATTATGATCATTAATGTGGATGAAAGTTCTATAGTCCTGGAACAACAAATCACCTGTTCTCATGACAAGGTATAATAAAATATGCAGTCTATAAGATCTAAAACTGGAACGGAGAATAGACAGAGAACAGCAATAGAATGAAATATTATTAAATAATATAAATATTATTCACTTTCATCTCCTCTTGGATTATTATAATATTATGTATTTTGTTGGAAAACATGTGAATACATATTCCTATAAGATTTTATAGAATAATCTGTGTTATTTTGTGTTAACCACCTAAGATGAAGTTGCAGTTGTGGGCAATGAAATAATGTTCAGGCTGTTTTAGAGAGAAATTTACCTCCCTAATGTGATCAACAACTTCTTTATTTTCATTTTATTATTTTAAATAATTAGTAATATCATAAATCAATGTAGGGAAGACACCTGAAATAATTAAACAGTTACATAAATTTATAATATTGTATTGCCCAACTTCTGAAGATTAAACATGTAATGTACATAAGACGTGATGGGTTCCATGAACTGCACTTACCTCATTTACAATCTGCCAAGTTCATTTCTGTAAAAAGCTTTAAAGATACTACTAAAAGATAGATAAGATACTAAGATAGAGACTACTGCTAAAGATAACTGCACCAAAATTACAATCACACCACACAGCTGGAAAATCACAGATAGAATGGTGACACACATGATGGCCTGTGGGTCTAATTTGAAGGGTGCACTGCCATAAAACGGTGGCCTTCAGGTCACAAACTGCCGGTAAACTAATCCGAGCACCCGTTACCTTATTCTGCCTGAGTTTGTTCATGACTTCGGTGAGAGCTGGGTATCCTCCCCGATATCTCCACAGGTGAACTAGAATAGAAGGAGCAGAAGAGCCAAAAATAATGCAGCTCTTGAATAGATCTCGCTGTGTTAATCTGTCTAGACCACCTGTGATCTGAGCTGACATAATGAGATCCATCTCCAAAATTACATCTGCTGACTGAAGATACATTCACATTTAGTAAAATGAAAACGTTCAGTGCAAATGTTCTTCCTGTCACGTAGAAAAGCATTTTCTCTGCTACACATGAGTTAGTATCAGCTAAACCTGATCGCCACCAAAAACCCAGCCACACTGTTTGGTGATAAGTGACACCTGCGATGAATAAAGAAATCAACTGCTCATTTTACAGAGAAACCATGGAAAGGGGGGCAGCATGTTTCCTACAGTTTCCCATCATCATATTTTATTGATGCAGCCATTTAGATCATCTTTACTGAGTTTGCAGAGAGATCACTGCGCTGTAACGTTGGAGGCAGATTACAAGTGAGGGGTGATGAATGTCACAAGGACAATATGGACAACATCCAGGAAAAGTGCAGTACAGTCACGGCTATAATTAACTCAAACATAAAAGATGCCAAAGCACAGATTTGAATGCAATCCAACTTTATTTAAGATTAAAATAATGCATTTGCGATTACATTTGCCTTGCATCATCTGATTGGCGTATATAGTCCACTTCAATCAGGAGTTCAAATCATTTCATCTTGTAGGGCTGCAACTGATACTTATTTCATTATCAGTTAATATGCTCACTATGTGTACAAATATGCATTTCCACATTAATGAATGATTATGTTTGCCAATTTATTATCTGTTCCTTTGACTATTTTGTGTATCTTCTAATCACTGTTGAACTTTATGTTTTATTTAGACTACCTGATTAAATTGGCTATCAGCCAATCACTGCGGGTTTATCACTTGTTCGCGTGTACAATAACATTCAGACATAGACCACACTCTTACCTGCTTGATCCTGCTCTCCGTACCATGTGTTCCAGGTGCCCACAAGCTCACAAGGGTATTCAGGGTCACCGTGAATGGAAGGCAAGACGTCCTCACTAAAGAGCACAAACATACACTCGTGTAAAAGAGCAAAATATCTGCACTGTTTACAAAACTAGTGGCTTGGCAAGGCATCTGAATAAAGTCAATTAAGGAACAGAGGCTCCTTACCAAAGTTCATTGTAAGCATCGAGGCACTCAGGCTTCACATTGTGAACTGCAAGGAAACAACAAAACATCCCAGGACAATAGATTATTTAGATTACTCCACAATAAGATGTGCATTTTAGAACACAGAGTCAGGCTAATCTTTTTCAGCACACCACAAACACAACACCTACACTGTATTTTGTACAGATTGTTGTCCTCCTTCTTGGCAAGCAGATGAGAGTGAGCGTCCTTTCTGGGGTCAACCTTCCTAACAAACAGAGACTTGAACCAGCTGTCTTCACGGAAACCGGAGAGGCTCCTGTGATGGAACAAAACACACAGGGTGGATACGAGTGGACTCTTTCTGCTACATAATGAAGAAAGAAGAGACCAACAACAACAGCAGAGCAGACCAACAAGTGCAGCGTACAATCATGCTGCCTGTACTCTGCTATAATTCACTAAGTCTCTAAAGCACTTCAAGTTTTGGCTCCTCCGCAGTCAGAACACTTCTGGTGTCATAAAATAAACAAACTGAGTCAGTCATGAACTCAGTAATGTAGTAAATTTATGTGATTAGAACAGGATGTAGACAGGTAGGTCTAATGCAGGTCTGAACCCTGGTTGCTAGGGTAAGGACTTTAGCTTTGCTGCATGCAGTGCATGCTCTACCTGCTGGGCTACCCCACGTCTCTGTCTTTTACTGCCTTATGGTGGCAGGATTTTTCTTTCTATAGTTTATTTAGTACATTCTTCTGAGTTATACTGACATACCAGCAGATACCAGTTCACTGCACACAAAGTTAGGCTTGTGATGAAATGTGCAGAATAAATAAAACAACCTTGTGCTTCTTAATAAGACTGAGGTCAGGGTGAAAGCACGAGGTAACGCTGTATAATAGACAATAATGGCTGGAGCAAATGTTTTGCAGCTCAGCAATAGAGAAGCCTTAACTGTCAATACTATAATAACATGAGCGCAGGGTTAGTCTATGGACTCCGCCGTAGCCTTCACACATTAGAAATATTGTTTTAAGTGGCAACAAGTTACTCAGTCCAATAAGTTACTGCTGTTTATCAGGAAGCAGTCCTCTGACAGTTTGCCTGCTGAATCTATATTTTTATTACTATTACACAGTGCATTCAAAGCTGTCACATTCAGCCTAACTTTACAGACATGGCAGCCTTTCAGTCAAACATTGACACCACAGCTCGGTTTAATGACATTTCAGCCGCAACAACAAACTGTACCTGCACTATCCAAAACAACCCTGCTGAGCAGCGTCTCAATGTGTTTTGACCTTGAAGTTAAACACAGTTTAAGACTGACACAAACTCAGTTGTGATTAGACATTATTAATGCAAATGTAAAACTTTAGCTTTAAGCCTCAAATTATGAAGTATGGAAGGATCGCGCTAACACAAGCTCCTCCACAACTTTGTCATTCCGGAGTGTAATAATTAGCATTAGCAGAAAGTTAGCAAGTTTAGAGCTAGGGAGCTAATGCTAGCTACGTTGTAGAGTTGTGAACATGACGTTAGCCAGCGTCCTGACGTTAGCGTTAGCTTAGCCCGCTAGCACAACGGACTTTGTCATTGGTGTCAACTCTACTGAAGCTAAACGCATTTACCATTCAGCACTTCGGCATCTGCACCGGCTAATTTAATACGCAGAACTCTAACCTGACGACGGCCGTGACCTGTCCGCTCGTCTGAAGCCCTTTCGTCGTGTGTTGAAGGCCCCTGCCCGCTCTTTGAAGGACTCGGGTCGCCATCTTCCACTGAAGGCTTTCGTCAGTTGAGCTTGACACGGCTGAAGCCGCAGTCAGTCCGGCAGCTCCCGGTGCAGCTGACGTTAATTACAGTAACGTAACCCCGTGCTAACTTTATGTACCGGAATCAGTTGACGTCGTGTGGTTTATCTGACACACAAAGACCTGGTGATAATATATGAGGAGTTTAAATGACAGGAGTTGATTAAACAGAGCCAGAAAGTTGATTTTCCACCTGCTCTTGGCTGAAGTACAAATTTGACATCACTCGTTGCAACCTGAGGCGTTAGACTTAAACTAGAACGAACATAATGCAACTCCTTTCATTGTTAATATAAACTGTGTATTATACATGCCTAAACATAGAATTCTCAGTCCTATTACTGTATGTATGGACATTTCATGAATGGATAAATCTGAGCAACTTACTGAACATATAGAAAATATCAAAGCCAGAAAAGATTGTGGCAGTGCCATTCACTGATAAAAAAAAAAAAAAAAAAAATCTTGTGCATGGGCACCCTACAAACTGTAAGTGTCAATATTTAAAAATCACTTTCAAACATAGATCTCTGGTCTGACAGTAAACAGACAGAGGCACCATGCATATAATAAAAGTTTGATCTCATGGTCATTTTATTCGAAATTCCTCACACACGTGTCTTGAATTCAGAACTACCCGAGCTGGTAGCCAAGATGGATTTAGGCTGATATATGATCACTGGTTTATACACACATATTTACATAAACATCTGACACAGAAATGTCATTGAAAAGAATGCATCGTCTATCATGAAGTAAGAGGCTGAGGTGGGGGGGAATCCGCTCCGCTCGACGCAGCAGAGATGTTGAGCTCCTGCAGTTTTTCTGATAACGTTTTGTCCTCTTCCAGGTCAGTCAGAGGCTCGACAAAATCTGTCCCTGCAACCCGTTTTCCTGTCAGTGGGTCGACCACCTGACCCACTTTGTGGACTATCTCAATCAGTTCATGTTTCACGTGCTTGGACCGGGCCTCAGGCAGAGCCTTGAGAAGGACAATGTCTCCCACGGTGCACTGTTGCAAAGCATCATGGGCAAAGTAGGTCTTCCTCTTGTTGTAGTACTACAGAGAACAAAATACAACATTAGACTTACTTAGACTTACTCACAGTATTCCCAGTTTGGCTCTGGTGCAGTTACTTGACTTATGACAACACGATCCACTTGATGCTTAGAACAGTTTGACAGACTACATTAAACAACAGTTTTGAAGCAAAACACATCTCTATATCTTAAATGAAGGCACTGAAAAGTCAGGAATCATAATAGCACCGGTATGACAAAAATTTGAAACAGTACTTTCCTCATGTTGTCATGTGAGAGAGTAAAATAACAAGACATTACAGAGAAGGTGTGAAGTATCATCTATGCCACAGTCATCCTGGTGAATAAAGATCACCTTGAGCAGGTAAGGATCCAGCACCAGCCTCGTAACTCGCACTTTAGCAGTTTTGAGCATCTTGGTCCCGATCACTTTGCCGATGATCCACCTGGCATGGACTGAAACGTGCTTCACAGACATTGTGGAAAGTTTTATGCTGCCCTGCAGAACAGAGGAGCAAGAACACTTTAAGATTTATTTATATTCATGACAGATGATCAGCTGAAGGCTGAATTCCATTTTTTGTAAACCAAATGCCATGATACAATATTACCTTGCCTCTATCACACTTTAATATATCAATGACTCAGTGATGAGATACCTTACTACCCCTCTAGGCCACTGCGCTCTCAGAATGCTGGGTTCCTTGTGGTTCCCATAGTTTCCAAAAGTAGATTGGGAGCCAGAGCTTTCAGCTATCAAGCACCTCTTCTGTGGAACAAACTACCTTTCTGGGTTCTGACGGGGGTCTCGGTCTCTCTCTCGGTCTCAGAGGGTCAGAGGGTGTCACTCCCTGTACAGATTGTAAAGCCCTCTGAGGCAAAATGTGTTTTGTGACTTTGTGCTATACAAATAAAATTTGATTTGATTTGATTTGATATTCAATCAATGAATACACTTTAATAATTACATGACCGTCATCGACGCAGACTCACTTTGTAAAGGAGTTAAAGGAGACTCACGAGGAGAGGTTACGTACAGTAGTTAGCTCGTGCTAGCATAGCTAACGTTAACATTTAACTCTACAGCAGCCTTTATTCAAAATAAAGACAAAAAAACACAGCATGCACAGACTGCATGAGACGAACACGGATGAACAGTGAACACAAGATGAAACAAATAAAACTCACAGAAACTTCCAGAATATTTCAGAAGGTCAAAAAATCTTCAGTGTGATGTTTCCACCATGCTGCATAAGGCGGCTTGTTTTGATGACGTAACTACGGCTAGTATCGGGGGACTGCTTCTTCTTCTTCTTCTTTGATGTTTAAGGGCAGTTGGCATCCTTAAAGTTGCATGTACCGCCCTCTTCTGGATTTTACTGTTTCACTACTTCCCTTTTATATTTACTTAAATTCTTTTTATTAGTCCAGTTATCACGAGATATCTTATAATAATTTTCCTTCCCTCTCTGGATTTCCCACTCTCTATTATACCTTTGAGGCTACACTCCATTATTCCTGTCTTCCTCAACCCTGCTATCAACTCTTCCCTCTCCCTTTTATATTTATTACAATCGACCATCACATGTTGCACCGTTTCTCTCTCCCCACAGCTACACCGACCAGTTGGATGTTTCCCTAGTATGTTGAGTGTGTTATTCAGTTTACTGTGTCCTATTCTTAATCTACTCATGATCACCTGCTCTGCTCTGCTACCTCCACAACACCCTACCTCCCCTACTACACCTTGTAAGTTATATAAATGTCTCCCTTTTTCATGGTTCTTCCAGTGTTGTTTCCATTGATTAATTATTTCCTTCCATATTAAACTTTTCCCTTCTGCTTTTGATAATTTGACTTTAATTTCCACCTCCTCTTTCTTTACTGCTTCCTTTGCAAGTTTATCTGCTTTTTCATTCCCTTGTATCCCTACATGAGCTGGCACCCACATGAACGTTATTCCCTCCCCTGCTGTGTTAATCTGGATGTTTTTAACAATATTTCATATAATATCTCCTGGTGTGTGTTTGCTTTCCTGTTTTTGATGCTTAAGAGTGCTGAAACTGAATCACTGCATATGATCACCTTTCTATCCATCCTGTCCTCCACCCAGTTTATTGCCATTAATATTGCACATAGCTCTACCGCATATATACTTAAATGATCTGACGTTCTTTTTGATATTGTCACTTGCCTGCTGGGAACCACCACTGCTGCACCTGTTGCTCCTGTTTCTGGTTCTTTTGATCCATCTGTGAATATGTATATGTATTCTCCATACCTCCCAGTTATGTAGTTATAAAATTCTTGTACTATGTCCGTTGATTTATTTCTTCTCTTCATATCACACATTTCTAGGTCTACTGTTGCTTCTTCTATCATCCATTCTGGGCTTGCTGTCCACAGAACTGTTGGGCTGAATTCTAACTGCTGTATTTTTAGTTGTTCTGCTATACCCTCACTGATCCACCCAAAGCTTGACTTTTGTTCTTTCCCCTTTTCCCAGCACATCTCCAAAACTCTCTTTGTTGGATGATCTTCAGAGTGACCTTTTAGATTAACCCAGTAATTGGCTATTAACTGCTTTCTTCTTAGATATAACGGCATTTCTCCTGCTTCCACCTGAAGGGAGCATACTGGAGCTGTTTTCATTGCTCCTAAGCAAACTCTTAACGCTCTAGCTTGAATGATGTCTATTTGTGAGAGGACTGATTTAGCTGCTGACCCATACCCCACACAACCATACTCTATTCTAGACCTAATTAATGCTATATATATATTTTTTAATGATGTAAAATCCGCTCCCCAATCTATTCCAGCCAGACACCTCATAATATTCAACACTCGCTTACTTTTCTCCACTATTCCCTTCACATGCTCTCTCCAAGTTAATCTAGGGTCAAAAATCAATCCCAAGAATCGCATGCTTTTTACTCTTTCTAAGTTCTTACCATATAACTTTAACCTTTTATTTTCAGTGATTTTCTTTTTTGAAAAGAACATTACTTTACTTTTTTCTACTGAAAATTTGAAACCCCAATCTGCTCCCCATTTTTCCACTTGATTTATCCCTTCCTGCAATTTCTTAACAATGTGATTTATATTGCCTCCCCTCTTCCATAATGCCCCATCATCAGCAAACAAAGATCTTCCCATTCCTGCTGGTATCCTGTCAAATATATCATTTATCAATATTGTAAACAGTGTAGGACTTATAACACTCCCCTGCGGTGTACCATTCTCAACAACATAGTTCTCTGACATCTCTGATCCAATTTTAACCTGGATGACCCTTTCCCTTAGAAAATCCATAATCCAATTAAATAAGTTTCCCTCAATTCCCATATGGTGCATCTTAATCAGCAGACCTTCTCTCCACAACATGTCATATGCCTTCTCGACATCAAAGAATACTGCAGCCATCGTTTCTTTATTTACTTGTGCTTTCCTGACGTCATCTTCTAGGCACAATACTGGATCCATTGTACCTCGACCTCTTCTAAATCCACTTTGATATTGAGTTACTAGTCCCCTTCTTTCAATATAGTACATGAGCCTCTCATTTATCATTCTTTCCATTATTTTTCCTATATGTGATGTAAGTGCTATGGGTCTATAGTTTATTGGCTTACTTGGATCTTTCCCCGGTTTCCTGATTGGGATGATTATTGCTTCCTTCCAACTTCGTGGGATCTTACCTTCTTTCCAGATTTTATTGTATAATGTTAATATTTTCCTTAATCCCCCTTCACTTAGATGTTTAATCATACTATAACATATACTATCTTTACCGGGTGCACTCCTTGTTTTTGCTATTGCTCTTTTCATTTCTCCGATGGTAAACGAGATATCTAACTCACTTTCCCTACTATCCTTTCTTTTTAACACCTCCCTGTTTTCATTTCTAGTTTTCTCCCTACCATGTCTTCCCTCCTCAGTTAGATTGTTTGAGCTGTGCACTGCTACAAAGGCCTTAACCATTAACTCTGCCTTCTCTTTATTGGTTACTGCCACTTTATCTCCAGAACTCAGGACTGGATAATTCCAATTCCTCCTCTCGCCCCCTATTTTCCTCAACATTCCCCAGATTTCTCCTATCTTGGTAGTGCTCCCTATCGACCCACAAAACTTCCTCCAATATGACCTCTTTGCTTGTCTTATTGTCTTCCTTACCACTGCTTGCGCTTGTTTGTATTGGATTAGATGTTGAAAATTATGATACTTTTTAACTAACTTAAATGCCTTGTTTCTGCTCTTTACCGCTTGCTTGCATTTCTCATCCCACCTTGGTACTAACTTATTTTTCCTCCTGCCTGTACTTTTAGGTATAGTGCTGGTTGCTGCCGTTATAATCCCCTGCTTTATTTCCCTATCCATCCTTTCCACTTCCATATTGTCACTAATCTGAGAGAAATTTTTGTCGCATTCCTTTGTGAAATCAATCCAGTTGGCTTTTTCTACAATCCATCTTCCTCCTATTTCCTCTGTTTCCTGCACTGTCTTTATATTTATTTTAATATATATAGGATAATGATCACTTCCTATCCTTTTTGATATACATTCCATTCACATAATGGAGCTACTGTATTGGTCACTATTGTCAGATCTAAGACTGACTCCTTCCCAGTATTTACATCCACCCTTGTCCCTCTCCCATCATTCACACAAACCATATTCTGCCCATCTAACATTTCCTCCACTATCTCCCCATTGCGATCATTCTTTTCACTCCCCCATAGTGTATTATGAGCATTAAAATCCCCACACATAAATTTGGTTTTAACCAGGATTCCTGGATGCACAATATGTCTGGTTTTTCCGGCTGACTATATATGAAATGTTTAAATTCCTGACCATTAGCAATTAGACTTCTAGCATTCCATTGTAGGATTATCATTACTATTAATATTACCCAATACATGATGTTTCTTGACTGGCCTGTACACTCAATTCATCTCTTACCTCCTCCCATCTTATACCTCTCATATCCAGATGGTGAATTGCTGCTTTGACTATAATCTGTATTCTCTCTGTTTTTGATTTAACATCTGCAGTTGCATTTATGACTCCTGCTATGAATGTCACCAATCTTTTTTTCTCCTCCAGCATTTTCTTTTCAACTTCTTGTACCATACTCATCGTCCCTTGTTTCTCTTTATTCTGTTGCTTGCCACTGAAGCTCCCCTGTTCCACTCTCCTCACAGCTTCAGCATAAGACACTTTTTCATTCACTTTTATCTGTTGCACTATTATTTCCCTCTTCATAGCCTCACATCCCCAGTATGCTACACTATGTTCTCCTCCACAGTTACAGCATTTTGGTTTCACACCCATCCCACATTTCCCATATTCATGGTCCCCTCCACACCTAGCACATCTTCTTTTCCCTTTGCATAGGTTAGCAACATGTCCATATTCCTGACAGTTGAAGCACCTCATTGGTTTTGGAACAAATTCTCTTACCTTATATTTTACAAATCCAAAATAAAGTTCTCTTGGGATAATCTCTGCATCAAACTCTACCAATACTGTTTCTGATTCTTTTTTCTCGGGTCCTCTTGTCATTCTTTTAACATCCTTAACTGTAGCATTTCTCATTTTTAAATTTCCCACTAGATCCTTCATGCTGATACCCAGGGGAACCCCTGTAATCACTCCCTTACATCCGCTACTTCTCTTCTCTCCTATTTTCACTGTTTTTGTAACCTTCATTTTCCCAACACTCACCATTTTCTGAGCTTTTTCTACTTGTGCTTCTGAATTACACCCAATTATCATGTTCCCATCTCCTAATACCTTAGCATACCTAACTTCCCCCACTTGTGCCCTAATTATTTTTGTGATTTTTAGTGGATCCATCTTCTTTACTCCCCCTTCTCCCTCAAATCTTATCGGGGGACTGAGCGCGAAGCGGACAATTTATTTCAAAATCAGAATCAGAATCACTTCATTGGCCAGGTGTGTGTACACACACGAGGAATTTGACTCAGGAATAGAATAGACATGAAGGAATAGACATGAGTACACTTCTACACATTTCCACGTCCTGAAAATCAAAGAAAAGATGTAAACAAATATGAATAAATCCACTGGAAGTCAACTTTAACGAAGTAATACCATTGAATTTAAATTTCAGTTTTCTTTAATAAATATTCTGTGTGTTATGGAGCTGTTAGATACAGCTGTGTACCTCGTTAATACAGTTGTGTACCAAAGGTGGACTAATCTGGAATGAAGAAGAATATTGAGTTACATAAAACCTGCTGTTCATTTTGAATGTATCGATCTTACAGGAAATGTTTGGATCATCCTCCATCAGGTCTGCCGGTGAGTCGCTGATACGGCGTTAGCTTCAAAATAAATGTGAAGTTAGGAGGCCAATCTGTCCATGGAAAAATCTCTTTTTCGGCAGAGTCTTAGTCACTACAAGACTGATGTGCTTTGAGAAGTGTTTTGTCACAAGTAGGAAATTTAATTTTCATTTTAGCCACAAGATGGTAGCAGAGAAATATTACTCTCTAAACATGAAGGAAAAGCCGCTGAAAAATAAAAGAAGAGACTCCAAGTTAAGAAACTGGATAACAGGAAATACAAACTAATATAAACATTTGTTATCACAACAGGTCAAGTGTGATGGACTCTTGCCTGTGTGATACTGACACTGGGCACCATTCACTTTAAGTGACGTAACCATGACAGCACATGAGACACAAAGAGTTTTGAAAATATGTCAGCACAACAACCTCAAAAATGTTGAACAGATTGATTTGTTTTAATGCTGTTGAATAATTTATAAGCAGGATTGTGAGAAAAAACTTCAGGTCAGGACATTTTACAGTCTTGTTATCTCAAGATGTGATGATGAAATGTGTCTCTGTGTCTCTGTTGGACACAACACTTCATCCTCATTTAGCACTAATGTATTTCAGTGATCCTCAAGACACTGTCAACTTCATTATTTCAGTATTTATGAGAGATGCTCAGTATAATCAAAGAAATACAAATCATAACCTGTTACAAGTTAGAGGTAGTTTTGTTAGGCAGTTCTGCTTCTAGAAATCGGCAAAGACATTGATCATCGATGGACTGAATGACACCATGGTGCTCAAACAAGCCCCAGTACAGCTGTCATGAATGGGGAAATTAGCTATAGAGACCAAAACTGTTTTTTGTTAGTATGCTGATATTTTCTAATCAGCAGTAAAGTATAGCTTTTGTCATAAACCAAATTTAAAATTTGTGTCAGGTGCCAGATGAAAAGTTATCAACTCTGAGGACCATGAATGTCTGTACAAAATTTTGTGGCAGTTAATTCAGGACTCGCTGTAATAGTTCAGTTTGAACCAAACAAGCATCGCAACCCCTAAACAGAAGTATCGATAGAGTTTCAGTCTTGGAAAAGGAAGATTGATTTGATGACATGAAACTCTCTTTAAACAAGATGGTGGTCCTGCAGTCAAAACCCTTTTGTCTTCTTAACCACTTATCACATATTTAGATAACTCAATAGGGGGAAAAAGGAACATTTGACATTCATATGGTGGAATATTGTTGATCCTTAATTCTTGTGTCTGCTTTGACATTAGTTTCTTTATACCAAACCTCTGTAAAAGGACCACATAAGCACCAATACCCACTTCAGCAATGATAGGAGCTCTTCTGGATCTCCGCTAAAGCAGATAAAGAAACTGAAAGAGGGGAGAGATTAACATAGATGAATTCATACCACAGTGTTATAACAGCCTTGTCCCTGAGTAGGAATTGGCCGTGGCTCAGAACCAACCACAGGCAGTCCAATCTGGTCTTAATCAGAGCCATGTTGTAGTAAAGCACAGGTCTGGGTTTCTGTTTCCCATTTAAGGCAGTGCAGCATTGGTATACCTCTGCCAGAATTACAGCATTAGCCAACTTTAGATACAAGAACACTGAGACAATTCACGTAGTACCAACTGTTTTTCATACTATTCACTGTTCAACGTGTTGTGTGAAAAATAACATGAGGCTAACCTGATGTTGAGCAGCGTTCCGTAGATTCTGAATGCATTGGTTGCTACCACACCTTTATCTAACATATAGTTATGGGACTATAGACTAGAAAGTCTGTTTTATTGCACTCGTATGATGTAAAAAAGGCATGGGAGGAGCTCCACTATAAGGTCTATGACTTATCAAACCTGTGTGTGGGCTTGCAAGTGCAGATCACATGGTATCAATGGCCATATTGAAATTTATCTATAGATAATAACATACAGAACTAATTGCTTTGCAGCCAGTGTTTTTCTATACGAGAAATCTGACACTTATCAGCTCTGAATCATGTGAAAGCAGAGCTGCTGTGACATAAGACAGGGTCCTGATAGCACATAGACTGTGCGATTACACATGCATGTTTTCTATGATAACATAGTGACCTCTTAATCAGCAAGTCTTATATTTTCAGATTAACACGCTAGAATGCTGGCCTACATCCTGTGCGTTTGTTATTAGTCTCCAGATATTTTTCAGTAGATTAGAATATCCATCTATACGTGTTTGCATGTGACTTTGACCGAGCCTATTAATGAATTCAAATCAACCTTTAAGATCTATGCACAGGGTTATTATAAGCTGGGAAAAGTTAAGCAATTATTATAGTTTTAAAAAAAACATCACCATACCCCACAAAAAGTTGCCACATTTATAGCTTTCTTCCTTCTCCCAAACAGCACTTCTTCCCAGGCTCTGCATTGCTCCCACCAAGCTCAACCAATGAAATGCTTCATATTTACAGTCAGGGCCAAAGGTTGATTAAGTGGTGGATTAAGTTCACTTGAAACAAGCTAGATCGTATCATATGTGCTTTGACCACGTCTAAATGAGTGTTTCTATTTCTATTCTGACTGGCAATAACCGAAGGCTAAGTGAAAAGCTGTTCACCATAGCCTCTTCCTGGCTGCATCCCACTGCCTTGATCTCTTTCCAAGAACTCTGCATCTTTTGCGTATCTTTATAGTCTCAACGCTGGGGACTGGGGATAAGGAGCACACCTTCACCATCATCTCCTCAGTGGCACTGACAGTGTTGCATACCGAAGCCAAAGGTCTATCTAGTAGGCACTTGGTGAATATCTGTAGATCAGGACTTGATCAGGACAAGGATCAATGATGTGATATTTCACTATTCCTGAGGGCATACCTGGTCCTGGGCACAAAGAGTAATCAGTAGGTGTATTCGCCCCATTATTTTAAAGATATTATTTTGGACTTTGGAATAGTGTAAATAATCTCATCAACTTTATTTGAGATATGGGCAACCAACTGGGCTAAGGGCTTGCCATCCTAAAAAGTATGCTCAAAACCATATCCAATAGATATAACAAAGTCTGCACCTGGTCTGTGTGTAAAAAACAAAAAAAAAAAGTCAGTCAGTCTCTGCCTCATTCAGATTACAGCACTAAGGGTTAAAAGTTGAATGTGAGATAGCACAGTGGTGGTACCAAGAACAGAGGAAGGGCGAGGTATGGCGTACAGGAAAAAGCATGGCAGTGTTAACATTTGTGGTCGATGTGAAAGGGCAGTGAGTCATAGAATGGCAGGCCAATGTGTTTGTTTTCACGGTGGATTCACTGTGGGGTTAGTGAAAGTGTTCCCCTTTTTTGGGCTGCAGCCAAAGTTTAAACAGAGCTGGTGATGATTAGACAGAGATGGATATCCTTGAGGTCGTGTCTGTCTCACTGACTATCTGTGCACTTTTTCTCATCTTTTGTTCTGCTCGTTACAGCTTAAGTGTTGGCTTAACCTGATCAAACTGATCTTTGAGACAACTGGGAGAGGGATGTGACATGTGGTCTGGACAGAGAGTTCATAAAGTCACACAGCTACAGCAATGTATCTGTCAAGCTTGTAGTTCAGCTTTGATTATATTGCTCTGTACCCTTTAGATTGTCTATATTATACAGCATATTCAGCATATTCACTCATTTGGCTTACCTGTGTCAGTTATTTTTCTTTTCTTATTTTTCTTTCTATTATGAGTGATATAAAATAATGGTAATAATGATAATAATGGTAACAAGATTTCAACAGTGCTTTTGGGTAAGGTATGAATAAGATAGTGTAGTGAAATAGTAAAACAAATCAATAGCATAAATGGTCTGTCCCAGTAATGACACTTGCTGTCTTAGCAGACAATGTTTCCCAGTCACACATTATACGTACTTCTCCTCATAGCACTAGAAAGTAATGTACATGAGCTACTGTAGGTGAAAATCACAATTCACCATTCACAATCTTCTCCACCACACCAGTACAGTTGTTGAAGGTAATGCATCTATAGAACTGGTTTGAACCTGACGTCAACAGACATGAAGAGGTTGATGTTTTCTAACACAACAGATTTAACAAAGATCTGAGCATCTACATGAGCTAGATGACCTCAAAAATCATGTCCCAGTTAACTCCGATAAGTCTTCACACACTTGTTGGCAGTGTTGGTAGTATTGAAACAAACAAAAGTACTGTGAAGAAGGAGTTTTTTAGAGTTAAAACTATTGATTTCACTGAGAAGGCCTTAAAATAGCTAATAAATACTGGTGGTTGCCAAAGGCACTCTATAGTACCTTCCAGAGTTCAGAGTCAAATTGGGGGCAATCTCGGAACCCACTGACTATCGTCCAGTGACACGGCCACTGTTTCAGGGCTTTGGATTCTGCATTCATATGCAGCTATCTGTTTATAGAGGTTAAAATGATGTAACAGGATGGTCATGACTTTATCTCTTTACTCTTAATCTTAGCATTACCTGGGGATTATGCATGAGCCTGAAGTCTTGACCAAACCATGATGTCAAGTGAAATATTAGCACACTCCTAATGAGAGTTTTGTAAACGATTTCTATGACTGACTGACTCAGTCTACAGGCTGTGTGCATTTCTTCAATAAGTAACTAAACTATTAACAATATTTTTATTGATGTCACTCGAAGTGTCCATTATGAGTCTGACAGTGTTGTAGGTGTGCACTGCTAATATTAAGTATTACTTTATTGTGATTGTAAATAAGGTCCAGACACTTTGCTGAGTCATTATTGGGAAGATACAGAAGAGCTATTCATATTTCTATCACTGTCAACACCCTGCATCCAGTACAGACAGTTAAGTCCTCTCTTATGTAAAAATCTCAAAGTGGTGCTCTAGTATTTATAGATCATTAACATAAGGAGGTGACTGAGTTGGAGGTGAGAATTTAAACTGTCACTAAGCTGACAGCGTGACACTTTCACAACAGATGACATCCCGTCTTTTCCTTGGCTTTCACGCCACATTTCCGTCACACAGCGCATTACAAAGTGCAGTTGTAGTATGTTCTCACCCTCCTGCCTCTAACAGCATTCGTTGTCACGGCTTATAATAATAATTAAAAACGACTGTTTATTCCATATTTTGCATGTGTGTGAACGTGAGGTGAATGTGTCACTGTGCTCTGTTTATGCTGGTGTGCACAGGCGTCTGTCTGTGCCCTGACAGACATGAAACTATTACATCAACATCTGAGTCCTCGAGGAGAGGGGCATAAATCATAGTATTTGCCAAAATAATATCCAGCTTTTCTGGATCACATGCTAAGAAAAGACTCATGTTCTCACCCTATTGTAGTCTCTGCAATGATGGGAGAGGCACTGATAGGGCATGTATTTATTTCTTTATTTTCTGAAACAATGTGACATCTCTGAATGCTTTACTGTGGAGCTCAACATGCACCCTGAAGCAGTGGCCATGTTAATGTTTTCAAATGAATAAATATGAATAAATGAATAAATGATAAACTGGATTAAAAAGATGCTTAAATGTGTAAGAAAACACTTGACCAGCAATACTAAGCAACACCGTGCAGTAGTCAGGTGCATACTGCTTGGTAGCTTCAACCTTAACATTAAGTGTGATAAGACAATATAAAGAATGGACGTCGTATCCGTGACATCACCCACAGGTTTTTGAAGAGCAGTAGTGAAGAGCATGGTGACTCTGGCCGCAGCTATTTTGGCGGTGCTGCCTCTGTCACCTCCAGACTGATCCAAAATGGGCACAGATGTGGACTGTTGGTGGAGCTGAGGCAGGCTGAAGTGAATTGTAACAGCACCTACCTGTCAATTAAAGCACCCACACTGTTAATTCTGCATAATTAAGCAAGTTATGCAGAATTAACAGTGTTCATGAGTTCTATAAATTTCACCCTGAGAACAGTTGTCATGAAGGAAGAAATTAGCTATAGAAACTGTTTTTTTAACTCACCTGTTCAAATGATATTAGGGTTTAAGATTACACATACAGTAACTAACAGCGTGGCCACTTTGACTGACAGGTCTTTGATGATATTTAGAGTAGCCGGGAGACAGAAGAGGCAGGACAGTTAACATATTTGAAGCATCAAAACAGAACTATGGAAACCTATGGGTGATGTCACTCATGCACTGCTCATTCCTTTTACTGTTATTGGGTGTTGCAAGTCGTTGTTGGGACATCATAGAAGGTTTTAGGATGTCAACCATGTTCAGCCAGTGATGCCCGCGCTCTCTCCACTCATTTTCTGTCTCTTCTTTAACATATAAGCCTCTATAACATAAAAACCTGTTGGCAGTCTCTGTTATTCAGGTTAATACTTGCCACTTTTGTCAGAACTGTCTCTTTGCATGGTCTAAAACCACGGAGGCAACAAATAGCATGTTAGTTAGAGGATGGTAAAGCTAACAAATTGGGGTTGAATGGAAGGTGTGACACTGAGGCAGCTGAATTATGTTACTCTGCATGGAGCGGCACAAAAGTTGTGCTCAGTGCCATATGTTCTACCACAAACACACATTAAACATTAAAGTAGGTCATAGTTAACAATATGGTATCACTTTGGCTAATGTGCTGTAAATTAAACATCCAAGTCGGGAGGGATTCAGAGATATTCCCCAGGTAGTGACATCATCTCTTCCTGTCTCCACTGCCAGCCCCCTGACCTTGTACAGTGCGTGTTGTAAGCGAATACTCCCTCTAAATGGAGCGTCAAACAGTTGGCCCTGTTCAGGCTTCATAATGAGACTCTGGTTTGACCTGGGTGATATCCTTGTCAATACCTGTGGCTGAAACAGAGGAGAGATTCCTGTTTTTGCTGCAAAGCAGGCATGTTATCGGAAATCCCTCTAGAGGATGTTGTGCTGGCAATGTGGTTTAGATTCACAATTCTTAACTCGTGGTAAACAATTTGATTTGTGTTTATGATTTTTTTCTCCAGTCTTTGTCTTAGAAATTTGGCAATGTCTTAATACAAACAGTGATCTCTCAAACATTGATGGACAAGATCTTGTTTTTTGTGAGATACAGAAATAAAGGATACCTACAAAATGTACGAAGTACAATATGTGAACATCCCCACATTCATTTATTCTCATTTTGGACAATTTGAGTTATTGAATAGAAAGATGTTGAATGGTTTTAAGATCTGTAAATGCGAATGGATATGAAACAAGCAAAGTATGATTCAATCATTGTCTTTTTGTCTTCCGGACTGTTTTTCTCTGTTCTGCAGTTTCCTGTTAATCATAAACTATAGATTTCTATCTTCTTCTATATTGTTACAGATGGAGGGGAGGGTCCAGCAGTAGTAATTTTGCTAAATATCTGAAGCATTTTGTGGAGTGTTTTCATTAGCCTTGGACAAATCACAGACATGTTGGCAAAAAGTGAACAAAATGTTGTAGTGTTGCAGTGTCTGTCAGTGTGTGCCTTGTACACTTTCCTGAGAGAACAAAACAATAATGACTTCATTTAAAGTTGCAATAAGTATTTTCTGGGCCACGAGGGAGCACTGATAACAAGGTGTCACAGACACAACATTAACACGTTCACTGTGTAACCCCCCAACACTAACCCTCTTTTAGCTCTGATTTTGATCTAAACCACTTCTCGAGGGGAAATGCCTTTTCCTTTTAGCTGCTACACGATCCACTATGTTCTCCAGCTAGGTGTTAACTTTATCTGTCTGCTGGTGCGCTGGGGACTTTGACCAGAAGTGGATTAAGCTGCAGAAGTGAGGTTTCTATTGGTTTGGAATTCATTGTAGCAGTTGTGACTTGAAATTGATCACAGCTTTGTCCTCCACAAAAGAGCAATGCGGACTACGCGGACAATGAGGACTGTTCCTTTAAGAGTCACTGGGAATCCCAGCTGCATCCACGTGAATCCCTATCATTACACCAACAGAGAAAAACATGATTGAATTAAACAGCAATGGAGGTAGAATACCACCGACATTTCCCACTTTGCAGTGAGGTCATGGTCTTGGCTTGAGTTTGGAACCTCCACAGATAATTGAGCTCTATCTCTGAACACATGATGAAAAGACATCTTCACATCTCCAATGGCTTGTCTGTTTGCATGTTTACAGAGGCAGTCTTGGACCAGAACAAGTGACTGAAGTTTAAAGGTTTTAAAGTATCAACAGATTGGTGTTTTAGAGCTGGGCAAAGATTTCATGTGTGACTGCATGTATCAAACCTAGAGCTAACCTTGCAGGGTGGACTGAAATTTGCGTTAATAACCACTGATTAATCTATGAAAGGGTCAAGTCAGGCAAATGTTTCATATCCACAAGTTTTCTATCACTCTGACAAACTTGTGAAGACAAGTCAAGAAGATTTTTCAGGTTTTAGGATATGTGAATTTCTAAAGGATTTAAACAGTGTTCTGCATATTAGCTAGCTTAGGATGTAAATATTCAGATGTTGCTTTTGTCTTTTAACCATCTTCAAAATTTGGTTGTGTTTTCAACATAGACTAGCCTTTCACATAGCATCTGCAAGAAGCCTTTAGGAAAGTAGTTAACCAAGGCTCTGACCGAGCAACTCAAAAATAGATGGTGCGTCCAATAATTGTTAATATTTTCACAACAAGCTATAGTATAAAGCTGTAGTATAAAGACACAGAAAATGCCTTGTCCAGAATATTTAAACTGTGACTGAAAAAACTAATTTTCCAATCCATCCAGCAAAGTCAAAAAACTACAGACATGTCTCCAAGAAACCAAACGATAAAACCAATAATAGCAAAGCATCTCCATGGCCACTGTTGCCTGAGCACTTTACATCAATTTTAAATTTCGAGCCAGTGAAGGTATTGTGTCACCATCTATGATTAATGGCACAGCCGACTAGACTGCTCAGATAGTCTAAAAAAAGATTACAGTAACTTCATTAGTTTTATTTTCTCTCTTGCTTCTATGAAACGCCCATCAGTGCTGCTCATAGTTTCAGCATTTAGGTCACAGTTTGAGCTGCCAAAATGTCTCAACTCAATATTTATATCATGGCTGTGTGATTGTGCATAATTCTATGTATGGTCAAGAGGAGAGGACATATTGCAGGTATGCGCCACAAGCAGAGCTTATAAATTCTCCTGCCAGACGCTTGAGTGGCAGCTCGGTCCAATTGTCTCATGTCTCTCTCCACTCCCAATTTTTCTCTTTCATTCTCTATCACTCTCCTTCTCTCCCTCTTTGTGCAACATGATTAAATTCTCCTGTTGCAATCTGGATGTGATTCAAAGATCAGGCACTTTACAGTCATAGCTGTGGCATGCACTGGCAACGCAGACACTTAACACACACAGTTCTGCACAGCATAGACATTGATTTGCAGAAGACAAGTGAGTTTTATGTTTATGCTCTCAGTCTCATGTAGTCCAAGGCTCAGACTATCAGACAGTAGAGAGATAATTGTAATTGCAGCATTAAGTCATCTGACAAGCTATGACTCTAGTCTGGTAAGCAGTTCTTTAATGACATCATTAGTTACATGATTACCGTGTTCATTGGCCCTCTGGGTAAAGGACAGACTTTCTCCACTCTGGACAAATAACTGCATAATGACCGAGCGTCCTTTGGCATTAATCACCTGGTTGTCCTTTTGTTGGTTTGTCAGTCAGGTTTTAGGGTTGTGGATTAAAAGATCTCTCTCCATTCATGAAGTGATCTTTAGCTGAATTGTTTCTGTACTATTTTTGAAGCCATATTTCTATTTAGTTTCCTCTCATGTTGTTGGCAGATGCTTCAGAAAACCTGACACTGCAGAGACAACACATCCCTCTCTGCTCTGCATACTCACAGTAATGACTATAATTAGTTTGTTTACCGTGGTGTAGTCATTGCACAGGTCAGTGGTGTTGTTTTCTCACACAAACATGGCAACAACCTTTCACTGTAACAGCCGACGTCCAGACAGATGCACAACCAGATGTTAACGTTATGAGGCCTGTGGTGGGTATCCCAAAAAAAAGGTTATTTTCATTTAACGCCCCATTCTGTCACATTTCGACCATAAAATGTAAATAATGTTACGTTGATGTGTAATCAGGCGAATGGTGTCTGAGTCATTATCATTGTGCCCTGGGTGTAATCACCACTGAGAAGTATGTCACGCTTTACGGCACTAAGTCACACACCACCAACTATTTGACTGATTTTGGTCAAACTGGATCATATTTTATGGAGAAAATGTTTTCTGGTTTTCCCTCTGATGTCCTCGGGCTGCTCTGCCTCAACTCTCTGTTATTTACAGAGTTTCCTGATGGACAGTGAAGTAAACTGCTGACAAGTGTAGCTGCTGTTAGCTGATGTTATCTCAGTTTGTTAGCCAGGCTGCCTGGACTGTGAGTTCAGAGCACCGGGGGTGTGTTAGCATTTCTACCACAGGCACCACTGGGCTTCTTGCTGTTGGACTAGTCAGTAATATTAGCTGCTGCTATGTCTGCTGTTGGTGACCTGGTTGATGTTTGGCTGTTAGCAAGTTGTCAACTCGCTAGTTTTTGATGAAGTAATGTAATCAGATCAAATACTCGAGTACAGCTGAACATATTTACCACAGTGGGATTACACTCTGAAACTGGAGGCACTAATACACAAAAATACAAATTTCTATATAATTCAAGACACCTTTTCTGTACAAATGTAAAAGCCCTGCAAAAATTCATTTATTCCTAAGGTCTGGGAAAGTGAAAAAATATGGACACATAGGACACAGGACACATAGAGACTCAAATGAATATAAAGTAAAGAAATTCTAATAAATGATGTAGCCAAACATCACTCTAATGGAATTGTACGTAAAACAGCCTTTGATTCATGTTGCAAAAATAATGCACTCATGTTTTATAAGCAAACAGCTAACTGACTGATTTACGATCAGAAGGGTTTTATTCTTATCTCCAAATTACTTTATAATTTAAGCAACAGTAGCTAAACCAATTTATTCATGACAGAATAAAATATCACTGTAAAGATTAAAGATACAAGTAAAATGTTGCATGATTTGCCTTACACTTTTCTTTGTGTCATTACTAATTCACTTAAAAGTAAGCACACATGGAGGCACATATATTTTTACACAACATTCTTTAAAACAAGTGATGCAGGCATTCCTTTGGTGCGAACACATTTCAGCTGCCCCCCGTCTGCCAAGATGGCCAGTAGGACTTAAGGCGGTCCTGCTTCACACTAACTACGTGACATTCATTTAACGTCAAGAGTTTCTCACTTCGGTCACATTTGAGTGGTTTTTTCAAGCCGCTTTCTTGAAAGTGTTCCTATCACAAGTCTTATTATATCTTTCTCACAGTAGTTAAGACAACAAATAAAACAGAAATCGAAACATGTTTGAGTGCCAACTAAAATGTCTCGGCCTGTTGTACATAAATAATGCATGT
The DNA here is from genome assembly GCA_023373845.1 of Nibea coibor. Lineage (NCBI taxonomy): Eukaryota > Metazoa > Chordata > Actinopteri > Sciaenidae > Nibea > Nibea coibor. Next base: position 1,343,083 of record CM041733.1, on the reverse strand, counting down.
GCTGTATGTGAGTAATGTGTTCAATCTTGGCTGTGTGACTGTGTAACATCATGTGTGACGGACCCACAGGCCTCGCCACCTGTCCGCTGCAGCGGTGGTATTTAGGTGGCATCAATCACTGCGATAAGAAGCTGACACTTACAGTGCGCTTGGTTAGTGTACAGACTCAGCAGTTACAGTCAGAGCAGAATGGACTGTAGTACAGGCCTCTGAAGAGATCAGCAGATGGAGATGGTTACTGAAAGGTAAATACTGTATACAGTACAGCTGTGATCAATCAGTGAGAGCCAATGGGCAACAATTGACATAATGTATGATGTAAATACATTTCTGATGCAAGATTAAATAAGTAAGACAACAGAATGTGAACAGAAGAGCCACATTTATCCAGGCAAAGAGCCAAACGCATGTTAAGAACTTTAGCTTGGCTACCACTTATACAGAATATTTGTACAGTGATGTATAGTCAGTGTGTTTCCCTCCTGATCATGTATTAGCTACATGCTATTTAAAATGTGTAGTATCACTTGAGGGTCCATTATGCACCTGCATGTTCTATATTATTCATCACAATAAGCTGCTGACATATAAGGTCTAATCTATGGTCCAATGATTGCTCAGGTAATCTCAAAGCTGTGTATTCATTGTGTTGTAATGAAACCATGCTTGAAAAAGCTGATGGCTGAAAATAAAGAGACTATTATACAAAATTTGACAATTAGAAATAATTCTATGTGAAACTCTCAGTCTCAACCTGCACCGGATAAAAGACCTGAACCTGCCAGAATATCTCCCTCATGGTAGCAAAGTTAGGGTCAGCCTTGTGAAATTTTGGCAATCTCTTTGTGTTTTGTTTTTTCTTTGTCTGTCTAACCCTGATTTCCTTGTACATCCAGCCACATTCTTTAGAGAGTTGTGCTGAAACAATTTCTACTATTGATCTACTACTGTTTCAATAAACTGCTTTAACTGATCTTGGTCTTTTGGCATTTTGGCTCCCCTGTTCTTCATCACAACAGTTAGTGCAGTTTTAATATGTAATATAACAAGATGGGTCAGACGGATTTTCTCACTCTGCCGTTAACATAAGTCAAGCAGCAGGTCATCATTCACTGTGGAGGTGGTGAGAGCTCTTCATCAGACTGGCCAGCATCCATCTGTGTCCCACAGCTAATGAAACAATACTAATCTTTTCCTGCTGCGACCTCAGACGCTATTATGCACTCACACTCAAACCTGGATACAAACTCTGTAAATAGTCCCTATTGTCCAATTACAAGCTGCTAAAAGAAACTGGACTTAGCTCTTCACTTTCTGGACAGCATGTTGGTAACTTGTCATCTTGCAGCATGATGGAGCTCTCTGCATCTGACCTCTTCATGATATTTTACCTTCCTTGGTGTTCTTACCCTGTAAAAGCATGTGGCAAAAAAAAAGATTATTATGAGCATCATGAATCATTTTTACATGAGTAATAGCTGCCTATCAGATGTCAGGGTCTGCCTCCCTATGCCTGTAAAACGTTGCATTTGAGGGCAATTTCCTGTAGCTGGTACAATTATGTTCTCACTGCCCATGAACTGCACTACAGTTCACTTGGAAAAGGACCAAGAGCTATGTTTTCAGGTGGTGTGGATACAGATTGACTGGCATTTTTAGCACCAGACCAAATGAAGAGAACCAAGGGAGAAACGAATGTTAACCATTTCAAACATGCACACTCACTGCATGCTCACATAACACACACACTCGCTGAGTGACGCTGAACAACGCTCATCACCACATCACCAAACTCATCATCATCTCTTAGACTGTGACCAGTCACAGAGCGACCACAGATTACTGTGTGAGACAATGGATGGAAGTGAACTACATCAGCGGAGGTTTCATCGGGTTTTCACCATGCATGCTTATAAGTGTAAACTGCTTTCTGATCAGGCAGAAGATAGATGAACCGGCTGTCTCTCTGGCCCACCTCTCATGATGTCAGCAAGAAAATGAGGTGATTTCCTCGTCCAAATTGCCTCCATCTGGTTTCCTCAGTTCTGAGGTTGTGGTGACAGCAGAGACGGACTCATCATCAGGGTCCTCAGTCGGGTGATCCCCATTTAATGGGGAGCTGAATGACCTCAGACTGCATGCTGAGGGTTCCCATTGCTGGGATGCGGTATTACATTTCAATCAGCTGGGACCTTCATGCCCGCCATAGGCCTGACCCATGAATGACTCTAGATTACAGTTCTGGCACTGGATGTGCTATATAAACGTCTGATATAATATCTGATTTACCACTGAATGTGGTGACACAGGAAAAAGGGCAAGAGTTTAAAATGTAAAGCAGGGAGGTTTGAGGAACATTTGAGGAGAGTTACTCCAAAGATGAATCTGGTGTTTTTTTTATTTTCAAGGAAGAGTAATGAGTTTATTGTTATTTAACTTTAGAGGTTTGGTCCGTCAGCCACCCTTCTATCTGATCAGCAAAACCATCTCTTATCTGGAGCACTCTGTGCAGTGTTGACAATCTGACGTATATACAATCATCATGACTTGTGAGGTGTGTGTATATTAAGGTCCTATATTAGGTCCTAATTTTGCATGATTGCAAAATAAACTCCAATGATTTAACAGAATAATTTTTTCAAGGGTTTTAAGTGTCTCACAGTGTTTCTGCTGCTTAAAAGCATAATTTTATTACTAGGTTGACTCTAAGATTACTTTGGAGCTCAAGATTCAGAAACATTTTAACATATTAGTATTTTCTTAGTTTAAGAGGAGTGGGTCTAAGTGTGTGTGTGTGTGTGTGTGTGAACTTGCATTAGTTTTTAGAAATGTTCTATGAATATGTGAGAGTTTACATTATGTGAGGTGTACAGGTCATGTTCATGGATCATGGCTGCTGCTGTGGTCTGCTGCTGACGTCTACCATATATAGCATTACTGTCATTATTGCTACTATATCTCCATTACAGTTTATAGTTAATAATTTACTGCTGCTGTGCATCTGTGTCTCTCTGTCTCTATCACAGGTTCCACTGCTACTGTAATCATTCTATCATTCATTGTAATTGTACAATATGTTTGTGTTGATTGTTCTGTACATGTGACATCCATTGCACGTCTGTCCGTCCTGGGAGAGGGATCCCTCCTCTGTGGCTCTTCCTGAGCTTTCTTCCACATTTTTTCCCTGTTAAAGGTTTTTTGTGGGCAAGTTTTTCCTCACTGGAACCGAGGGTCTAAGGACAGAGGGTGTCACTCCCTGTACAGATTGTAAAGGCCTCTGAGGCTAAATGTGTTTTGTGACTTTGGGCTATACAAATACAATTTGATTTGATTTGATTTGATTTGATTTGATTTGATTTGATTTGACTTCATGCCAGGTGTCTTGAGAAGACACCTGGCATGAAGTGAGGGATTGACCTCATTGTTCCACTAACATCAGATGGCCTGAAGAACATGCAACACAAAACATCTGACAGTGACACACACAGAAACACCTACACACACACACACACACACACTGAAATCCTATCTCTGACATCACAGAGAAATTACCTTCTGATTTATGCTGAGTTCACAGCTTTGCTGCACAGAGTATGTGACTCTGACAGACACTCTGAATTTGTTGAGCTGCAGTGTTCACGGTCGACTCAATACACTGCTGTTGATCCCTTCCACACACGGACAACATACTCTGACCTCTCAGGCTTCTTCTCTACATGACCTTCTTACCCAGCCTCTTCCTGCATCCCTCATGCCTCTTTCTTTTTTTCCTTGCTGGACACTGATGGATGGTCCCCTCTGTGTGTTACAGCACTGCAGTGTTTATGTAAGGCACTGCTCTTTTTTCCTCTCCAGGGAAGAGAAGCCTCCCCCCTTCACACCAAGGGTTGTTATGAGTCATGGGAAGGGGCCTTCTAGTAAGGGCCGACATTGCACCACATAACTCATCAGACGTCATATTCCTCGGCTACATTTTGGGATATAAAACGTGTGGTTTGTGTATGTGTCTGCGTACACATGCACTGTTCATATATTGTCTTTTGTCTGTGTGTATCTGTGTGAAAGCAAGAGGAGAAAACACTATTGGGGATTCTAAGTGTTCCCATGCTATCATGATGTAATTCTGCCTCAATGACTTAATTAAGCCACTTTAGCAAATGCTTACTGTCTTCACATTAAATGGTCTGCCACATATGGAACCACTACTAACTGGGACATGTGTGGACACTTCTTCTGTGTCTTCCTCTCTTTTCTCCTAAATACAGTCATTGAAAATACATCTTTGTCAGTCATTGTCATTGCTGACCCATCACTAGTACTGAGCCCGCACGGCTTCCAGCACCCCACCATGAGCTGCTCACAACAAGCAGGAGTTAGACCAAAAAAGCAACCATGAACAACCATCCTAACACATTTACAAGGACGAACTTCTCAGTACTAACCAGTTCTTTGTTGTGGGTGTGTGCTATAGAGTGTTTAATGTAGACATCTGAAATGGGACAACATGTAACCTCATAAAATTCATTAAATTCATTTAAAGTCTTAATATCTAAGCTGTGTATTGTTTTGTCTGGCTACCAGAACTCCTCCCTTGCTACCATCTGACCTGGATATGAGTGAGACTTTGGTGAAGACCAAAGAAAGGTTGTCAGAAAGATTCACAGACATTGCTCCAGCATGTAACCATTGCAAAATGACCCAATCTTTAAATGTACATACTTTTGGAGTTCCTCCAGGCTAGCTATTTACTTGTCCTCTGTGATCCTCAAAGTAACTCTCTTGAATGCAGTCCATTGATATATTAGACTTTTCTGCACTAATACATTGGTGTGTTTAATCCTCTCACTGTATTTTATGTCTTGACATTCTTGTTCATTTTTTTTACTTACCCTGGCAGGGTACATGTTATGAATGTTTGACAATGTTCATCACTTGAAAAGAGCAATAAACAAAGTTCCAAAAAAGAAGTACTGTGCTCCAGACAGAGAAGCAGACAAACGGACAGAATGGGGTGAAAAACATCTGACACACAGGAATGCTGACGGACTTAAGAATGCGGTTATTAGTTTGACATCTTAAGTAGTTTCTCATGTCAACCTCCTCATGCCATCCTGTGGTACACGCTCCAACACTGCCTCGTCACTCATATTGCAAACATCTGCTAAGGAAACAATGAATCAGCTCACTCACTCTACACTAGCAGAGACACCTGCATTAGCACTGCCAGGTGCAGAAAACAATGTAATCTATAAAACCATAAGACTCGGACAGAATTGTATTCCATTGCAACCTATGATGGTCTGGTTGGAGTTAACCAGTTTACACATGCACACGACATGAGGGGTGGCTGTGGCTTGGAGGTAGAGCGGGTTGTCCACTAATCAGATGATCAGCAGTCCTTGGCAAGATACCTGCCATCAGTGTGTGAATGTGTATGAATGGTTAGCTCCTCAAACTGATGAGCAGTTGGCACCTTGCATGGCAGCCAATGCCATCAGTGTGTGAATGTGTGTGAATGGGTGAATGAGATACGAATGAGGTCGGAAGACTAGATATTTACCATTTATCATGAGAGTTATTAAGTTCAGCGTCAGTCAGTGGAGTTGTTATAGAGGCCACAAACCCTGCAGATCTTCCCAAACTGGTAGAGGGTGGCGTCCATGGGTTCACAAGTTTGACTGCTACAGGCTCCAACTAAAGGCCAGTCTTTATTATGCATGCCACAGGACACACTATCCTAGCATGTACTGAAAGCAAGTAGGTCACAGACATTTATGCAGTAAACAGTTGACTTTATTTATTTATAACACTTTCCAAGATATTAGGACAGGTGTAATTAGATCACCGAGTTATCAGACATTTAAAGGTGAGAATTATCGATTATCCATTATGCAAAGGTCTAAATGTCTAAATGATCAACACCGGCCTGCATTTCCAAACCAAGTCAGGCAGCCTCACTGGTGATATAATGCCACATGCTGACTAAGACTAATAATTCATCATATTTCACTATAACAAAGAGGCAAATGTTTTCCATTTGCACCCATCATGCACCTGACTGCATCCCGCTGTGCAGTGAAAGATGAATTATGTCCATGATAACTATGGGGTGTGTGTATGGGTGGGCTGTAGTCTGTGGACTTGGAGATTTGCAGATGTAATTCTTTGGCCCAGATAAGTGATACGTTGATCCTAAGCAGACCTTTAGCCTGATATTCAGCAGCACTCCAGCCAGTTTATCAGGTCAAACAAGTGTACATCTGAGTGTGCATGTCTGTCTGGGTCACTCCTTCTCTCTCTCCTGCTCTGCCTTTACCTCCCTTTTCCTTTCTATCGCTTGCTTTCTCTCCCTCCATCACCCAGAGGGGTAAAATACAAGTCTGCTAGGAGGGGGTAAGCAGTCCTCTAGTACACACGCGCCCATATATAGGCAGCAGACGTTAGGTAAACGCTAGGTAGACGTTAGGTAAACTCAAAACAGGCACTACTCAGTGAGCTACTTTATTTGTAACACCGATACGCTTCTCTGAGCTGGCAAAGATGGAGGCACATGGCACTGAGGCTTGCGTGGATGGATGTGGGAAGTGGACAGCAGGTGGATGAGAGAGACTGTGTGTGTGTGTGTATGTGTGTGCGATGACTGTGAAAGTGTATATGAATCACACTGTTTACACACATTACCACACTGATGGCCATATTCATTTGAAGAATAACACTTTAACTCTGTTTAGAAAAATGTTGGCAATAGGACTCACATTTCTGTGCCCATTTTTAGGCTGTTTTTTATTCCTGTGGACAGCTGGCCAAATGCAGACAACATGATGTCATGTCTACATGTCTCCACTGTAACTACAGTACAATAGAATTTGAATATAATAATAATAATCCATTCAAACATTCCTCCCAGACTTTGTACCAAAGTTAAACCAGAAAAGGCAGAAATCCTTTGAAGAAGAAGCGCCTCAGGTCTATGTACTGTACATATTCTCACTCTTTAAACTGGAAACAGTTCTGCTGTCTTACTCCTACCATGCCATCTTGTCCTAAATGCATGAAGTCAGACTCTCTCTGCATTACAACACAGGTTGGAGATTAGTTTGCAGTGTTTTTTTATCCTTTGCTGTCGACGTGTTCTGATGACATACGAGGAGTAATAGTAGGATTAGTGTGCAGAAGCCAAAAAAGAGGAGTATTTAAAGCTGAAATAGTCTTTTAGTTAGTCATTGTTTCCAACATTGAGCTGTATTATATTAAAACACTGTCCTGCCTTTGTTTGGTGTGTTTTTTTCTGACTTTGAGAATATAAACAGTGTTCTATGAAAAGGTCAGTTGCAATTTCTAAAAAATAGTAAATGATCTAAAGTGTTCCTTCCTGCCTGTGCAATCATAGCTCAGGGGAAGCTCGGGCCTATCCCAGGATGCATTTGGAAAGGATACAGGATGATGCACAAAACCTATAAACTCACACTAACACATTTCCCAAGTCTCTGAATTTTATACAGACCTTGACAGCTTTTTCTGTGTTTGCATGTGCAGGTGTGAGTGTAAATATGTCATCACTGACTGTAGTGGAAAGTTGTACTCGGAATGAATAAACAGGTGTGATTTTTCTGCTTGTACAAACTAACCGTGTGTTATGCTGCTTTCTCTAACTTCTAGATGATTTATAAAATTTGTCATGTTACTTTCATTTTACAGACTGCAGGAACGATTTAAGATCTGACTTCCCTTTCATGGAAATCGATCTTTTCTGTGTGTCTTCTTATGTAACAAGAGCTGAGAGGCACAGTGAACATGACACAAGAGAAAAAAGATGGCCAGGTATTCTTGTCAAATTTAATCAATTAAATGTACAACAATAACCCATAACCCAGTGTGCCTTCCCGAGTTTACCTGTCTGGATCATAATATTAAATCATAGAAACGCCTACCTCTAGTGTCTATCAAAAGCACCTTGTTGTCTGTATGTTTGGTACCTGAATTAATGAGAACAAGATTTTAAAATGTATATGGCTCTAAGCATATAGTTATTTTTCATTTTTCCTTTCATTCTTCAATCTTCTTGCCCAAGTATTATTTCACTGCATAACTATGTAGTTCCATCAAACCTGAACACAAAGCATACCAGGCCTGAAAACAGAGTAATAAAACTACACTTTAAGACCAATTATGGGTGCTCAGGTAGCACTGCCTCTCTCCCGCTTTCACTCTAACACACACTCATACAAATGCACATAAACAGCTTGGCAGCACAGGCACACACACTCATGAGGAAATACAAATATACAATACACTCTTTCTAATTAAGCCATTTTGGACAGAACTCAGATTAAAGGTATCTACATGATCACATCTCAGAAACATCTGCCACATGCCAGAAGTAAAATGGTCTTATGTCCACTCATCAACTGTGAAGCTACATTCTTCTTCAAAAGGATGAGTAAAGCACTCTTTGTAACACCGTAACCTCTGTCTCTCAGTGGTTAGGTATCATTACTGTAGCTCATTTACTTCATCTGTTTCCAGGCCCATTACCTCCAGACAAAGAAAATGTTTCAGAATCTTGCCAGACTCAGACATCGACCCTTAGGAGCTGGGACCAGCCAGCCCAAACATGGCGAAAAACCCCAGCGATAGCACTGATCGGAGTAAAAACACTGATTGTTTCCAGGTATGCTCAGTGGTGTGTCTCTATGGCAGCTGGGACAGTGTTGGACAAAAGATGTTGAGGCTTTGTGGATAAACATCCTCAGGTCTGACATCAAGACTGTTTTTATAAAGGTACAATCAGCACATGGTGGCCCCGTGTGAGAGCTGAGAGGAAGGTGTTATTTCTCATTTACTTTTTCTCTTCTTCTTTGACTTGTCTCCCTTCCCCTTCCTCTTCAGTGTCCTCTCCCCTCTCAGAAGATTTCACTTTCACAAAGACTTTTAGGTTTTCTTTTTTTGACCAGTCTATGGAGAACAGGTTTACATTTCATGTTTTGTTCATATTGAGATAAACTTCTAGTTTCTTTGATGTGTGGATGCTTGCCAAACAACCTCCACCCCCGCTTTGTGCACACACACGCACACACACACGCATGCACATCACACACACACATTTCAGACAAAAGGCTACAATCATAATGTTTATATCCTCATCAATCATCCATATTGATAAGTTACATGTACATGTATGCCAAGTCTCTAAAATATTGAAATGAGTCAGTTAGTTGGAGAAAGCCTCGCAGCTGAGAAATGGGCTTTTTATCAGGATCAACTGGAGGTATGCAGCATAGATATCTGAAAGAATATAAAACATAATGCTGCAGCGTTTTTTTCCCCTCTTTTTTTGGTAAATGTATCACCATCGGACGCATGTTTGCTATGACACAAATAAAAATGTAATTAAACTAAAGTACGTTGGGGAGTTTTTATATAAATGATGCATACATCTTTTTAGGCTATGTTTCATAAATAGATGAATGGACATTTGTGATATGCCTCGTTGAGTGTTTCCCCTCCACGCGGACATGACACTGTTGAAATCCATAAGGAACTGCTGGCACAGTTCCCTTTTTCTTTTAGAGGTGCCAAGAGAGTGGAAAGCAGGGACACTCAACTTTTACAACCCACAGACTCTCTTGCTCTTTCTATGTTCTCTTTCGCTCTCTCTCTCTCTCTCTCTCTCTCTCTCTCTCAGTCCCCCACCCACCCTTCATACTCCCTCTTTTTGGCATTAAAGAACTAAATAAATGCAGCCCGACAGTCACTGGGGGGTTAGAACAACCCATTTGGTTTAATGAGGTGATCCAGTGTGTTTTCATTCCCCCTCTTTCCTTGTTTCTGTGTGTCTCTTAGCCAATTACACAGTGTCCTGTATTGTATCCTGCACCCCCCCCCCCCCCTTCTGCTGGTCTCACTCTCTTTTTCCCTCCTTTTTTCTTAAGGCCTTGTTGAGTCCTGATAGGCTTGCTGGGGATAAAACCTGGAGCTCGAGAGAGGAGAGGGACATTTTGGAGCAAGATGGCGAGAGGGACGGTGGCCACGTACCTACATGGAGTCCTTCTCTTGGCTCTGTGGAAACCTTCACTGCAAGGAGGTGGGTCCCCTTTACTGCCTTTACTGCACTGCGCTCAGCAGCACAGCACCTGCAGATCAGGTGTCACGCTAAGGTTTGTTGGAAGGAGAGGGATGCATGAAGTCAGGTCCTCTTTTCTTTACTGTTATTTTTCTGTGTTTTTCTACGATTATGATGCAACTATGATGATGATGGCGATGAGGTTGTCTAGGATGTTAAATTGGTTGCAGCAGAATACCTGCTGCAGGATTTTTCCTAGAATGCACACTGCAAGAAATTTGCAAAAAACAATTAGTCTTCAGAGTTATTTTAAGAGTTTTGTTTCTTTCACTGTGGTTTCAGTGACTTCAGACACTTCAGAAGTCTTCAGAAGTGATTTTAGAAGAAAAGTGTTATTTTTTGCATCATCACTGTCATTCCTGCGGTCATGCAGTTTTCATCTTGTCTTTGAGGAAGTTCTGAGGTGAAGACTAAGAATGTGTGAAAAAAAATGTGTGAACCAAAAGTCAAACTCATCTCTAGTCTTGCTGTCAGATTAAGGATCTGACTGTGGACTATGGAAAATATTGGACTGAGCTTGTGTTGAACACACTTTACTTTTCTGCATCAGAAGATTTTAAAGCGTGCCCTCCCCCCTCACAGTAAAGTCTTTTTTTCTTATTAAACAAACTTTGTCTTTGTTGACATTTTTGCTGAATGATTCAAAATCCCTGTGCCGTAACTTTCTGCACCCTTTCTTTCTTGAAGAGCAATTCAATTTTCAGGTGTCTAAAAGCACTTCAATATGTAAATATGTTAAATATGACAACAGTCCTTAGACAAACCACGGTATAATAATAATAACATAATAACATTCTCCTTCTCTGTGACTTCATAAAGTCCAGGTGTATTTTTCACCTCAGTGCTTCATCTTGAGGCATGAAGTCTGGACAAACAGCTTTTAATAAGGTTCTGCACCTTATTAAAAGCTTTAATTGTAACTACGTGCTCCAGACCTCATCTCTAAAGATGTTGTCACATTGTCTTGTCTGTTTAAGCTTTGAGTTGGCTGACGCGAGGAGATTCCCCTCATCCTCTTCCTCACCTCATCACTGCACACTTGGAGACACATCATTGGTTGTTGAGCTTCTGTGTTTTGGTTTTACTGCAGCAGCCTGCAGTACTGCAAAGTGCCTTTTTTAGATCGGAGATGGTATATTGTGTGTAGTCTTCAGAATATGGCTATTTTACATTTATTTTAAATTAAACATTAAAATAGTGTCGGTGCTCATTATGAAGAACTGTATACCATGAGACAGAGAAACCAAAGAAATTGACAAATATAGACTCTGATGGTGGTGATGGGTGGGAAGTCAGAGAATCATTAAAATGCATGATAATCTGTGAAACAGTTGGTAAGACATTCAGTTTTATCTGCTGGGAACTGTGAATGTCTTTACCAGAAACAAACAAACAGACAAAACCATTTTGTTTGTTTGTTTGGGGTGGCGGGGTCACGTCACAAAATAAATGGACATTTTTGACCTGTTGGTGGTGCTAACTACCCAAACTGCCAGAGTGATGCAGTATGATATCATGGATAGAGTAATACAACGAGACAAACACCACTGCTATAAAAATTAGGAGACAGGAGACTGGCAGGGAGACATAAAGGTCAACTGTATGTATAAGTTGAGGAGGTTCAGAACAGAACAAGGGTCAAAGACAGGTCCGGGACATGTCCTAAAACAAGTGGATATTCTGCTGACTACTGATTAAGAGAACTGAGAAAGGTGTTATGATACTATCTGTATCTATGGAAAGGTGTATGGGCTGTCTAGCCCATTTTAGAGTACATAAGAACTAATTGTCTCTGTAACCCATCTCTTATCTATCTTATTTGAATTCACAACCAAACCTTGATGTGGTTTGATGAACATGTATGAAGTTATACCTGTCCAAAGTTTCATTTCAATAAAAATCTCCCAAAACAACATTTCTTTTTTCAGGTGGGGGGTGGCGGGGTCATTTGTGTCCAGCAGAATCCAGCAGGCAGAGCTGAATGACTGAACACTGAAGTTATTTACTGCGTGTTGTTAATGTGCTGTACATGGCATTACTGTGAGATCAGTAACTCACATTCTTTAGGAATCCCTACAGACCTGTTCTTTTCACATCTGGACTGTGGGATCTTGAAAAACTTTTCCTTTTATAGTTGTTCACTCTCTATGTTTCTATTTTTGGCTATTGTGATTTGTGAAACAGAACATAGGTGCAGAAAAGTGTGAGAATTATGACCAAAGATGCATGCCTTTTGGATGAAGGGCTGTTTGTTATCAGCTACACAGAGCGTCAGACTCGGAGCACAGGGGTGGTAATCACTATACACACAATGAACATGCGATACACACACACATTTTCTCTCTGCTTGTGTGGCATCTGGTCCTATTTGTTAAATGCAATCCTTGTTATTAAATTAAATTGGTTTTATTGAGTGCTGGCAAGGAGGAGAAACTCATCAGCCCTGAGTGATGACTCATACATTCCACAAATTCTGTCATCTGTTAAGAGTCAATGAAAACACCTCTCATCATTAAACAGTTGTGTGTGTATACAGCTGATCCAAATATGCCAGCTTATAAAAAAGAATAGTGTCAAATGGTTTTGTAATAATAATCATGTTTTTCTTTATGAATAATTATAAATAATATTTTTAGTGAGCAGCAGAAACCATTCAAAGTCATATTGGTTCTGTGCATCAGGTGTTTATGTACCTGCTGGTGGAGCAGCAGGAGGAGCTGGAGCCGACTTAGGACCTGGTGCAGGACGTGGAACTGGATTCGGACCAGGTGGGGCTGGAACAGGATATGGCCCTGGAGGAGCTGGAACTGGATTCGGACCAGGTGGGACCGGAACAGGATTTGGCCCTGGAGGAGCTGGAACTGGATTCGGACCAGGTGGGACCGGACCAGGATTTGGTCCTGGAGGAGCTGGACCAGGAGGCTTTGGACCAGGAGCTGGCGGGGGTATCTGCTATTTGTTTTGCCTGTTAAATATTATACTTTATTATTAAATATTATAAACATCTTGCTTTAACATATTACATTGTATCTACGTGTGTACTGTGTTTGTCCGCATCTCACAATGTCTGGATGTCCACAGGGGGCTATGGTGGTCAAGGACCAGGAGGTGTAGGCCCAGGAGGAGTTAGACCAGGAGGTATAGGCTTGGGAGGAGTTGGTCCAGGAGGTGTCGGCCCAGGAGGAGTCGGCACGGGAGGAGTTGGTCCAGGAGGTGTTGGCCCAGGAGGAATCGGCACGGGAGGAGTTGGTCCAGGAGGAATTGGTCCAGGAGGTGTCAGCCCAGGAGGAGTCGGCACGGGAGGAGTCGGCCCAGGAGGATTCAGACCTAGCACTTTTGGCACAGGGACTGGTAAGACAAATGTGACTGGTTTCCATGTTGATTATGTATTTATTCATCCACCTACTAGTAGAACAGTCTACTGTGCACAGTGCTGCTGGTTTCATTGTTCTGATTGTTTCATTCTTTCAGGTGGAAAACCTCCAAAAACAGGTAAGACATTCAGACTTCTGCACTGACTTCACATTGTGTTTTGTAGAGCCCCCCCCCCCCAAAAAAATTGTTAGTCTTTAATTACGACAGTGCAGCACGCATATCATAAATTATATGTATGATAAAGGCAAGGCTTACTTGCATCATGTGGACACAATAAGTGGAAGTTCTCTGCTTTGCACACTTGGATCAGCGGTGAGCCCCTGAACTGTAAATATTGTTCTTAGTCAATTCAATGCAGCAGGATAGGGATTACATACATGTACCATTATTTCATTTCCTCATTACATCAAGCTTAAAGCTATTGTTGAGGGGCTACTCACCCTTTCACATGCATGCACACATGCAGTGATAAAGGCTAATACATTAGGCATGGCAGGTCCCTGATAAAGGACGGAAGTCATCACGTCAGTCAGATAGACTGATTTGCTTTGGAATTTCAGGCCTCTCTGTTTTTCATCCCTCAAACATGCAAGTTGATTCTTAAGAGGTTAGACCTGTTCTGTGGAACCTTTTGAATTCCACCCATTATGTTGGTAGGTTGGAAATGGATCAGTGCCAGCACAGGAAACAGACCCGTATGTCACACTTTCCAGTTTGCCAGAAGTCTGGCCACCTTAGCTGAACACATTCTGTCATCTACGCTACACAATAATCCCCACAAAGGGTGTTTGTATTGCTCGACTCCACTCTGAAGACTTGAGATGCAAACATTCCGGTTCACCTGAACAAGTAACGGGAGCAATGCATTTATAAGTATATTAGTAATTGCAAGCAAACATCCACAGTACCAATTCAAGTCAAAACAGTGTAAAGTGTTATATATACACCTGCTTATAATTAAGAGAGCATATTAGGATATAAAATATAAAAAGAAATGTCTTTATTCAACCAGATTTGTGGAGCCAGAAGTTAGACTGACTTAGATGTATTTCAATATTAAACATCATGTTCACCAGCTTGCCTTTAACAGGGAGTAAGATCATTGAAATTAAAGTTTGATGTTGCAAAAGATTCTGTTAGAAAGAAAGGGGAATCTTGGTCTTGATGTTTTTTTCACAATCATCTCCCCACACATGATTCAGGTCCTTCTCTGCAGCCTTGTAATTGTTACTGGCACATTTACAGCCAAATCCTGTAAGACGTTGACGATGTACACTTGTTCAAAATGTTCAAAACCTTTCCAGAGAACAAGTTAATCCTTGTTCTCTGGAGAGGTTTCTCTTGGGTAGCCATCATACATGTATAACATTACAAAAGGGTGGAGTTGCAGGGAGACACACTGAATTCATTAATGTATGATGTAGTACTGTAGTCACGAGAGCAAGTATAGGAAATACTAAGTTCTGTTTCTCTTTTATCTGTCCATTAGGCCTTGGGGCAGGGGGCTTTGGTGGAGGAGCACTTGGAGCAGGCGGCCTCGGGACTGGTAGAGGTCAAGGAGCTGGTGGTCTTGGAACTGGAACTGGAACTGGAACAGGCTATGTACCTGGAGGTCAGTGGTGCTTCTTAAAACAATGTGTGAATTAAGGCCATCTCCAAGTACTGTTCTGTGGTGCATATTCAATTTATTTACTGATTTAAACATACCAGTCAGATAATCAATCCATGAATAAATAGAACTGGCCCTATTTCTGTCTAATCCCGTCCTGAGTCTCAAGTCGATCCCGACAGACATTCTGGTTTTATGTCTTCATTGTAATTGTACAATATGCTTGTGCTGATTTGTTCTGTACACGTGACATCCATTGGACGTCTGTCCGTCCTGGGAGAGGGATCCCTCCTCTGTGGCTCTTCCTGAGGTTTCTTCCACATTTTTTCCCTGTTGAAGGTTTTTTTGTGGGCAAGTTTTTCCTCACTGGAACCGAGGGTCTAAGGACAGAGGGTGTCACTCCCTGTACAGATTGTAAAGCCCTCTGAGGCTAAATGTATTTTATGACTTTGGGCTATACAATTAAAAATTGATTGATTTGATTTGATCTGATCTGACTTGAACCCAGCCAAACACAGTCAATGTTTTTTGCTGACCTTGAAGAATATATGTGCATATGTGTAAACAATCATTGTCCTGGCGCAGGTGGCTATGGAGCTTATGGACCAGGTGGTGCTGGTCAATACCCAGGAGTTGGTAGGACTGGTCTCAAACCTTCTAAAACAGGTATTAGTTTTTTTGCTAATGAATATTATAGTTTTAATCACGAAAATATCACAAATTTTTATTTATTTTCTTTACATTAGGAGCAGGAACATCACTTGGAGGAACTGGTTATGGGCCTGGTGGAGGCGGATTTGGGCCTGGTGGAACAGGATATGGGCCTGGTGGTGCAGGGGTTGGGCCTGGTGGAACTGGACTGGGGCCCGGTGGTGCAGGGGTAGGGCCTGGTGGAACGGGTTTTGGGCCTGGCGGGGCAGGGATTGGGCCTGGTGGAACGGGATTTGGGCCAGGTGGGGCAGGGGTTGGGCCTGGTGGTACAGGGTTTGGGCCTGGTGGTGCAGGGGTTGGGCCTGGTGGAACTGGACTGGGGCCTGGTGGTGCAGGGGTTGGGCCTGGTGGGACAGGATTTGGGCCAGGTGGGGCAGGGGTTGGGCCTGGTGGAACAGGATTTGGGCCTGGTGGAACTGGGCTGGGACCTGGTGGTGCAGGGGTAGGGCCTGGTGGAACGGGGTTTGGGCCAGGTGGGGCAGGGGTTGGGCCTGGTGGAACAGGATTTGGGCCTGGTGGAACTGGACTGGGACCTGGTGGTGCAGGGGTAGGGACTGGTGGAACTGGTTTTGGGCCTGGTGGAACTGGACTGGGGCCTGGTGGTGCAGGGGTTGGGCCTGGAGGAACGGGATTTGGGCCTGGTGGGGCAGGGGTTGGGCCTGGTGGAACTGGACTGGGGCCTGGTGGTGCAGGGGTTGGGCCTGGTGGAACCGGATTTGGGCCTGGAGGAGCAGCTGTGCCAGGAGGAGGTATAAAATGTGATTTATATTATTTTCTACTGTATGCATCATATACACACAGTACATGCATTGTGCAAATGAGAACGGTTTCACAATAAAAACACAAAATAAAAGTAATGAGACATAGAACTTTAAATACCTTAACATTAAAAATACAATGAGATATATTATGTTTCTGTTTCAAGAATTAAACATACATTCAGTTACATTAAGAATCTGGTTACCAGATAAATAAAATATGCTGGTTTATTTCATTTTGTCTTGTTGTTTTATATTCAGGTCCACTGCTGCCACAGACTGGTACTGCTGGGGCAGGATCAGGTGGAAAGACTGGTGGTAAAGCATCAAAACAAGTCCCAGGTAGAGGATAATCACCAATTGTTACTCAAGAATGTATATGACATTAAGTCAGTTCATTGTTTATATCATCCAGAAACACTCAATATTTCAGTGCTTTATGACAAAGCTCTAAATTTATATATGCTGTCACAGGAATAGGAGTGCCTGGACTCTATCAAGGTGGATTTGTACCCGGTCAAGGTATGGTACAAGTTATTTTGAGGGATTCAGTGTGTTTACAGAGCAGGTTGGCATATTTGTGTGAATCAGTCTTCTCATCTTCTCTGGTAAGGTTTTGGAGGTCGTGGTGTTCTCCCTGGAGTGGCCACAGGATCTGGACTTGGGCCTCAGACTGGTGTGCTCATGCCCTCCACATTAATAATCTGTTGAAAACCAAATCTAGGTTTGGAAACATACCTAAAAATTACAACTATTATCTTTTTCCTTGCAGGATCTGGAGCACTCGGTCAGGGAAGTGCTGGACCAGGAGGAGCAGGCAGTAAGAGAAGTGACAGAATGTTATATTAAAAGCAGATATTTACAGACGAGCATCTTTGTAATTTCTTTCTCACCTTAGATGGCCGTGGGCAGCAGTTGCCTGGTGTTTTCCGGGGTTACCCTCTCATATCACCAAAATCAGGTATACAGAAAACTGTACAGCTGTATGCAGAGTTACACATCAGTTAAAAATGTAAATGAAGATATCTTAATAAGATTCATTTCAATTACAGGGGCAGGCAAATCTAAGAAGAATCCAGCTAAAGCTGCAGCTAAGTATGGTAAAGACACAAGCTGAGGTCCATCCATGTTCAGCATATAAGGGTTCCATAATAATTAACTGTGCTAACATTTTTATAACCTCATCTGTGTGTGCTCTTGAGCAGGTGGAGCTGGAGCTGGAGGAGGTGCACTTGGTCAAGGAGGCGCTTTGGGGGTTGGGGCAGGAAGTCTCCCTGGAGGCGGAGCAGGAGGCACACCTGGATTTGGAGGCGGAGTTGGAACAGGTGGTGGACCTGGACTAGGTAAAACTGGATTAGTGTACATTTTTCATGTTTTGTAAGGGAAACCACAGCTCACCCATCCAAGAATGTGTGAATGTGTCATTTACCATTTCATTCATATTTTCCACAAATATGTTAATATATATATATATGTGTGTGTGCTACAGGTTATGGTCCTGGCCCTGGTGGTGCTGGCACTGGCTCTGGTGGTCTTGGTTATGGTCCCGGTGGTGCTGGCACTGGCCCTGGAGGAGCGGGTCTTGGTTATGGTCCCGGTGGTGCTGGCACTGGTCCTGGTGGTGCTGGCACTGGCCCTGGTGGTCTTGGTTATGGTCCCGGTGGTGCTGGCACTGGCCCTGGTGGTCTTGGTTATGGTCCCGGTGGTGCTGGCACTGGCCCTGGAGGAGCGGGTCTTGGTTATGGTCCCGGTGGTGCTGGCACTGGCCCTGGTGGTGCTGGCACTGGCCCTGGTGGTCTTGGTTATGGTCCCAGTGGTGCTGGCACTGGCCCTGGAGGAGCGGGTCTTGGCTATGGTCCCGGTGGTGCTGGCACTGGCCCTGGAGGAGCGGGTCCCGGTGGTGCTGGCACTGGCCCTGGAGGAGCGGGTTATGGGCCAGGCAGAACTGGTACTGGATTAGGAGGAACAGGAAGAGGACCTGGAGGTAATTATGAATCAGCAGATTCATAATTAACAGCATAATAACTTAAGAAACAGTACACAGTCATTCCACACAACTCATTTGCTTTAGCAAATACAAATGTATAACTACATTATATATCCTATTTTAGGGTATGATGCCAGTGCTAAAGCTCGTAAATATGGTAAGAATAATTACGCACCTGAAAATATGTATGCAACAGTGTTGTTACCGTATTTAAACAGGACTGTTCTTCTCTTCACAGGCATGTTAAGTGGAGCACTTGGAGGCACAGGATCAAATACTGGACTCAGACCTGGTGGTGCTGGCACAGGCTATGGACCAGGTGGAGTTGGTCCTGGTGGTGCTGGCACAGGCTACGGACCTGGTGGAGTCGGCCCTGGTGGTGCTGGCACAGGCTACGGACCTGGTGGAGTCGGCCCCGGTGGTGCTGGTACCGGCTACGGACCTGGTGGAGTCGGCCCCGGTGGTGCTGGCACAGGCTACGGACCTGGTGGAGTCGGCCCCGGTGGAGCTGGCACCGGCTATGGACCTGGTGGAGTCGGCCCCGGTGGTGCTGGCACAGGCTACGGACCTGGTGGAGTCGGCCCCGGTGGTGCTGGCACCGGCTACGGACCTGGTGGAGTCGGGCCCGGTGGTGCTGGCACAGGCTACGGACCTGGTGGAGTCGGCCCCGGTGGTGCTGGCACCGGCTACGGACCTGGTGGAGTCGGCCCCGGTGGTGCTGGTACCGGTTACAGACCTGGAGGAGTCGGCCCCGGTGGTGCCGGCATCGGCTACGGACCTGGAGGAGTCGGGCCTGGGGGTGCTGGTGCTGGTTATGGACCTGGAGGTAGGCTAAAAGACAAAGATCTGTTATATGGAGGCATGTCTGAATTCGTATGGATCATGGTATATGATACAGTGCTAAAAGATCTTCATGTGTCTGCATTATGCAGGTTATGCTGGTGCCAAAGCTCGCAAATATGGTAAGAAACAACCTTTAAAAAATATATATACCAAACTCTCATCACATGGTCTTTACAGTAAATCTGTGATTTCATGTGATTTGTGTCAATAGGCAAAAATGTAATTTTGATCAAATGTTGTTGTCTGCAGGTCTACCTGGAGGTGCTGGAGGTGCCCTGGGTGCAGGAGGACTTGGTGGGGGAGCAGGGACTAGCTCTGGACTTGGAGTAGGACGAGGTGTGGGAGTAACAACTGGTGGTGGGCCTGGAGCAGGATTGGGGACTGGTGGTGCGATACCTGGTTCTGGTGTTGGAACAGGAGGTGGGCCGGGGGGCTTTGGACCAGGCAGTGCAGGAGGTATTACACAGAACTTTTCTCTTATAGAGACAGACTGAGTCCTTACAGATGCAGCACTTTGCTACATGTCATCCCTCCTCTCTTTTTTCTCTCCTCACTCATTTGCTTCTCCCTAGGGCTTCCTAGTGGCAGCGGAACAGGAAGAACTGGGTATGGACCTGGGGGTTATGGACCTGGAGGATATGGACCTGGTGGATATGGACCTGGAGGATTTGGACCTGGAGGATTTGGACCTGGTGGAGCCTATGGCGGAGGACCAGGGGCTGGATATGGAACAGGTTCAAAGAGCAATTTTAAATTTGTCCAAGATTTTAGCCAAACTCAAACAAGCAAACTCAAAAGTTTTCTGAAATCTATAAAGCAAATATTTTTGTCCTTTGCAGGCTATGGAACTGGATCCAAATCTGCTAAATACGGTATCAGCATTTTTGTCTCTTAAACACATAATGATGGATGTTTTATCCAAATTCCAGTGAAAGTAAATACATAATGTGCCTGGTGTAGGTAAAGTTGGTGCTGGTGGAGTACTTGGAGGTGGAGCAGGACGCGGTGGTGAGTTGTTTATGTATCACTGCAAGCTGAGAGCAAAAATACATTACTCTTTATTTCTATTAGCTGGCATTCATTTTTGGGTTGCTGTTTTTTTTTTTTTTAATTATTTACTTTCCAAACCCTTTGATGGAGTTTCTTATACTCCCTCTGTTGGTTTGAACTGGTACTGGAAGTCTAGGTCAGTGTCGTAACGTGTAGTTTTGGCAATGTTTAGATCGATATCACATTTCAGTATGAACTCCTCCTTGATTGACCTCCTCCTTGCAGTGCATCTGATATGTACCTGAAGCATTGAATCAGACATACACAGTGCAGTGGAAGCAGAAGTTTTCCATGTTAACATCTTATTGCGGTATGATGAAATACTAAAACACTAAAACATTAACTTGCTTGTGAAATCAGTTCACAGCTTGCTATTCTGAAATTCTGACATGCCTCATCTCTGTCTTGCTGAATACCAAGTGAAGCAAGATGTTCTGATGTAATAATTGTTGATCCACCATTTTTGCTGTAGTTGAAGGGTGGCAATGTTGTTTTATAATTAATAAAGTTAGAAACTCTACCAGCAACCTTTGTTTATCTCATCTCAATTAGTGTTTAATTAGTGTGAATAGTCCATAGTCCCATACCACATCTTCTTTATTGTGATTCTTAGGCTATGGTACAGCTGGATCTAAAGTTGCTAAGTACGGTAAGGTGTCGTGGAACAGTATGTTTAAATTATAGTTGTTTGAACTGAGGAACAGAACTGTTTATAAGTGGTTCTCTTGAATTTACAAGATATTTCTTTCTTTTATAAACTGTAGGGCAACCTGGTGGAGTTGTACCTGGGGTAGGAGGAGGGACTGGCACCGCAGTAGCGGGCACAGGGACTGGCTCCGGAGTAGCGGGCACAGGGACTGGCTCCGGAATAGGGGGCACAGGGACTGGCACCGGAGTAGCGGGCACAGGGACTGGTACTTCAAGGACAAGTACGGGAACTGGCACTACAGGAACTGGCACTACAGGACCTGGCGCTGGGACCGGCACTGGTGTTTCAGTGAATGGCACCAGCATTGGCAGTGGTGCAGGGGCAACAGCTGGACCTACAGGTAAGTTTCTGTTTTGAGGATTAAGAAAACATCTTTTGGTTACAGCAAATTCACATTTTTTATTTAATAATCTATTTTTGATCATTTATGTCTACTGCTTCAGGAGGGGGACTTGGAGCCACAGACAGCACACCATCTCCAGCATCAGAAGGTATCTGTGGTGTTAGCACAACATAAAAGCACATTTTTTGTCACATATTACCACAACAATACACTTACTCATAATACTGACAAGGATGGAAAAGACAGTGGTGGAGGTGATGTCCAAATTAGAGAAAGACGAAAGAAAAATATAGATTATCTAAAAATTATTTTGCTTTTGTCTTTGTTTGATTCACACACGTATCCAAAGCCCCTGTATTTGGCACATTATTTTTTCAGGATTTCAGATGTTTTTGTCATACCTCCTATTTACTTATAACCTGATACAACTGTATGTACACAGTACTATTTTCAAATCTTTCATTTATTATTCCAGGTGATGGCATTGTGATAGAGGGCTCTGGAATTTCTGGAGGAGAAGGTGTGTTTAAACCTGCTGGATTCTTGAAAAACTGTCTTTTCTTACCTTGAAATTGCACAGATTTTGTGCATAGTAACAATTATCACAAAAAACACAAGCATTGAAATCCAGGTCCAACAATGAAATAATATAATAGTTACAGAAGATGGTAGACATAGAAAACACCTGACAAAATGAAGGAACAAAACACTAAAGTTACATTATTATTAGCTCTGAAATATAAAACTCACATATCTAATATTGCATTATTAAAAAGGTTGTTACATCAATATTAAAACAGGAGGTACTGCTGTAGGTGGAAGACCAATGGGTGCAGGAGGTGATGGAGATCCACTGGGTGGAACAGGAATACCCATTATTGGAGCAAAACCAGGTATTTTGGTAATGTATGCTACAAAAACAAAAGACATATTAATGCATGCCACTTTTATGGTTTTAAATTCTTGTAAATTCTTTATTAAACAGGACTCAATGGGACAGACATTCCAGGTCAGTGTTTATGATCAAAACAAGAGATTCTGCATGTTTCTCAGCCAGCACTGCATGTTCATCCATTTCAATCAGACTGCATCTCTGGCTGTGTCGCTGTTAACATGTAGGCCAAAGTGGATGTTTTGGTTCTGTATCTTCCTTTGCTTGCTTGTTAGTCCCACAAACCATTATACAGTACAGACCTCACTTAAATTTAGCAGAAAACAAAGGAATGGTATGACAGCACCATCATGTGGCCATTTGTAATGCATGTTTTATCTGTAACACTTGCAGTTGGAGGTATAAGATCATCCAGAAGTGGTTAGCACTGTTGCCTCACAGCCACAAGGTTTCTGGTTTGAATCTCGGCTGGGGCCTTTCTGTGTAGGCCGGGTAGTCTGGCTTCCTCCCGCAAAGACATGACACATAACAGGTTAATTAGTGACTCTAAATTGTCTGTAGGTGTGAATGGTTGTTTATCTCTATGTGTGCTGTGATGAGCTGCTGACTTGTCCAGGGTGTACCCCACCTCTCACCCAAAGTCAGCTGGGATAGGCTCAAGCTCCTCTGTGACCCTCATGAGGATAAGTGGTTAAAGATAATGGCATCACAGACTTGAATATCTCTGAAATGTAGTCAATAGTTTTATTTATATATCTCACTTTGAATAAGTTGCCAACTTCTTGTAGTATATGTCATGTATTTAAATAATATGCCAAATTTAGATGAGCAGTTTAGAAGGCAGAAAATTTGTTCCTCAAATGTAACTGTTATTGTTATTGTAACTGTAAGTGTTATTTAACATATTTTAACAACCAATAGAAAACTTGCTCTGATCACACCATTAATGTTACAAAGTGTTTGGACTGTATGGTTACAGGACCTTAAAGTCTGTGTAAAGGCAATTCTGAGATTTCTTTCAAAATACATTAAATATGTTGTAAAATACTTGCTGAAAACATGTGAAAGACTTTGAAGGATATATTAGTGAAATGTGGAGTTAGAGGTTCAAACAGTTTGTCACCAGTTTTCAGTCCAGGATTTTGTGGGCGGTCCTTAAAGGGTGGCTTGATGACACACCGAGGCCACTCTGAGCATACCCCTGCACCCCTAGCAGAGAGATAGAGATGAATTCATCTCACTCAGAGTGTTTCAAAGTTAGTCATGTCATTTTCTGAACTTATCTGACATGTTTCAGTCACTTCAAAATGACTGCTTCACTGCTCCCACGAGTGAGCGTGTCTACAGTGCATTCAGAGGACACGCCCCCACAGTCCTGGAACAGAGAATTAATTTTTACCCGATTTTCACGCCTAATTTAATAAACTTGTTGATATTTTTTATCATTCAAATTTGGCTGGGTGGTTAATCCTCATTATTCTTTGGTTTGACAAACTCAGAACACATTTGTTTTTTATTTTACTTAGATGGACTTTAAAGTTTCAGCTTGTGTGACACTTGTGCCACAGAAAACATACTGAGCACTGAGATGTTACTTGTAACAGGTTAATAGAGCTTACTATACAGTAAATGACTATGGAATTTGAATTGCATGGGCATAATTTAAACACAAAGTTCCGCCTGATATCTGATACCTAACTCTGATACAGTGGCATGTCACCCTATCACAAAAGCTTTAAATTATGACGCAAAACACCATATGTTTCCACTTGAATGCTTTCACAGCTGTCACTGGCGTACCTATACCCAAGAGTGAGTGTTTTCTTGCACTTCCTATCACAATACCGGTACCATAGAATGCTGCATGGCAGACTAATGCTATCTAATGAATGAAACTGGCTTAAAATATATTTAAAGTGTATTTACCAAGCAGTACGTAAAGAACCATTAGTAAAGTATACATATTGTTCTCAGGATTTCTTTACCAGTATAGCTACTCTTGTTTCAGTCAGGTGGGACAGGCGTTGGTGTGTATTCCCTGACTTTTCTGAACTTCACTGTATATACAGGTTCTGGTGGAAGCTCAACTGGGACACTGCCTGGAGCCAAGCCTCTCAAACCGCCAGGTGTATAAATTAAAATCCACTTTACTTATGATTGTTGTGTGCACTTCAGGAAGACTAGTACACTGCTGGGTAATGGACATCTCAAAAAGAGACAGCTATGGAAGTACTACACTTCTTCAACTGATCTATAGATATAGAGATCCAAATGAATTAACTCTGTACTGGTGGTTTAGATGTAGCAGTTTTGGTGATTCTTGACTTTGTTCTTGGTTCCAGTTTTAATTCTATGCTGAACTACTGGTCTGTTGTCCTTCTGTGCTCTCTCTGCAGGTGTCCCCAGAGGTGACACGCCAGGTGAAGGAGATGGAGAGGGAGGTCCTGATGGAGAGAGAGGTGGTATAGGTGTCACAGGTGGAGAACCAGAAGGAGTAGGAGGGCTTCCTACCAGTGCAGGAGCAACAGGAGGTGTTTCAGGTGTCCTAACGGGGGTGGGAAGAGGAGACAGTCCTAC
Organism: Nibea coibor; assembly: GCA_023373845.1. NCBI lineage: Eukaryota > Metazoa > Chordata > Actinopteri > Sciaenidae > Nibea > Nibea coibor. The sequence continues at coordinate 1,318,106 of CM041733.1, read as the reverse complement.
TAGTGGAACTGGGGTTGGACCAGGAGGTGCAGCTGGAGGATTAGGAGGAACACCAAAACCACCCAAAGGTCCCATTTTTGCACCTGAATGTACACTACATTATACATCTATCACCATTTAATATCCACCACTGTGTATAGAACTTAAAATCTAACACACATGACAAACATATATGTAACAAAAACATGTACTGAAGAACTTTTACTATATCTGTTATTTTTTTTAAATGTAGCATACGGACCTGATGGGACTGTAGCAGGAGGCGTAAGTGGTGGGCCTGGAGGAGTAGGTGGGGTGGCAGGTGCAGGCACAGGGGCAGTTGGAGGAGGTCCTGGAGGTGTTGGAGGAGGTCCTGGAGGAGTCGGAGCAGGTCCAGGAGGAGTTGGAGGAGGTCCTGGAGGAGTTGGAGCAGGTCCAGGAGGAGTTGGAGGAGGTCCTGGAGGAGTCGGAGCAGGTCAAGGAGGAGTTGGAGGAGGTCCTGGAGGAGTCGGAGCAGGTCCAGGAGGAGTTGGAGGAGGTCCTGGTGGAGTTAAACCTGGAAAAAGTGAGCTGCTACCATGTTTGCTCCTGAAATATTGTTGTTATTATTGTGTATTCATCTCAAATCTACATGCCTATTATTACAAGGATACCTATTTATATATTTTATCTATCATAGGCTATGGTGCTGGTGGAATTTTACCAGGTGGAGGTATGCCAAGTAAACTATTCTTACGGGCAACTGATGAGATATGATTGAAACATACCTAAACAGTATATGTATTTGCTCTTTTTCCCCTGTCAGGCATACGTTACCCAACTGGAGCTGGAGTAGGACAGGGAGTGGGAAAATCAGGCAAAGGTTCTATGATTGAGACATGATAATTATATTCTCATCTCTTTAACAATGACTTGTGTTGACTTGCTATGACTTACTTGCAATGAAACACATGTTCTCATCTATCTTTCAGTATATGGCACTCTTGGAGTGGGAGGGCGGGGTGGGGTTGGACCTGGCAGTTATGGAGCTGGTCCTGGTGGCTACGGTACTGGTCCAGGTGGCTTTGGTGCTGGGCCTGGCGGATATGGCACTGGACCTGGAAGTTACGGAGGCCAGACTGGAAGCAGAGGCACTGGTGCTGGTCCTGGGGGTGCTGGGACCCTTGGAGTAGGACAGGTTGGAACTGGAGGTTTAGGAGCAGGTCCCGGTGGAGTTGGTGGTGGATTTGGAGGATATAGTGGTGGTGTAGGTCCTGGTGGTAGGTTGACCTCTATAGAAATAAACTGAATTTAGTAATGTTGATGGAAAAAGAACACAGACAATTAAATAGCATTTCTATGCTCTGTTATACAGGTTCAAGATATGGCGCAGGTCCAGGACTGGGTACCGGCACTGGCAAACCACCAAAAAGTATGATACATTTTGACAGATGAACAGAGCAAACACAGAGATACAAGCCTTCATGCAGAGAACTGGAGCTGAATCAATATTTGATTTTAGGTTATGGAGCAAGAGCTGGTGGTACTGGGGTCGGGCCTGGTGGCTTTGGGACAGGACCAGGTGGAGTTGGTTCTGGTCCAGGAGGATTTGGACCTGGTGGCACTGGACCAGGTGGATATGGTACAGGACTGGGTGGTGTTGGAACCAGGCCAGGTGGTTTTGGAGCAGGTGGTGCCAGTACAGGACCAGGAGGCTTTGGGCCAGGTGGTGCCGGTACAGGACCAGGTGGCTTTGGACCAGGTGGTGCCGGCACAGGACCAGGTGGCTTTGGACCAGGTGGTGGCGGCACAGGACCAGGAGGCTTCGGACCAGGTGGTGTTGGCACAGGAACAGGTGGCTATGGACCTGGTGGAGCAGGGGCTGGTGTGTATACTCCTGGAGGTCAAGGACTTGGGGCAAGAAAACCACCAAAATCAGGTATAATGGTCATGATTACCATGATTATCTTTTATGAATGTTTAGTAATGTATTTAAAATACTCAGACTCAGACTTATGTCATCACTCCTTCTGACAGGCTATGGATCATCCTCACTAGGTGGAGCTGGCTATGGACAAGGTGATAAACTTTGTCATTCACTTTAACACCTAAATCTACCGATAGATAAGTGTTCTCTATTTTTCTTTATACATGAATAAATACCATATCTACATCACTAAAGATTTAGCAGTTCATATCAAGTGGAGGACAAAAAATGCTAAACAGTACTTGTGTCCTTAAAAAATAACTATGCCTGGTTTCTAGGTGCAGGTGTTGGACCTGGTGGAACAGGTACTGGACCTGGCAGATTCGGGCCTGGTGGCGTTGGTTCTGGTGGTGCTGGCACAGGACCAGGTAGCTTCGGACCAGGTGGTGCTGGCACAGGACCAGGTGGCTTCGGACCAGGCAGTGCCGGCACAGGACCAGGTGGTGCTGGCACAGGAACAGGAGGCTTCGTACCAGGTGGTGTTGGCACAGGACCAGGTAGCTTCGGACCAGGTGGTGCTGGCACAGGACCAGGAGGCTTCGGACCAGGCGGTGCCGGCACAGGACCAGGTGGCTTCGGACCAGGTGGTACTGGTACAGGACCAGGTGGTTTCGGACCAGGTGGTGCTGGCACAAGACCAGGTGGTGTTGGTACAGGACCAGGCAGCTATGGACCTGGTGGAGCAGGAGCTGGTGTGTATACTCCTGGAGGTCAAGGACTCGGGGCAAGAAAACCACCAAAATCAGGTATATTTGTCATGATTACCATGATTATCTTTTATATTGTATTTAAGACTCATCACTCCTTCTGATAGGCTATGGACAAGGTGATATTCATTCACTTTAAACCCTAAATCTACAGATTGTTTAATGTTTTTTTCTTTGCTCTTGTACATGAACAAATACAATAATTACTGCAGAGATAAACATTACATATCAACAAGTCTTTGATGTTGGTGCTTTGGACCAGTTCTGTTATTTGAAATGCAGTAAGGGAATAAACAACAAATACGGCTATACAGTACTTGTGTCTTATAAAACCTTAAAGTAGAGACATGTAACAACATATCACAGCTAAAAATTAGTTAAAAATTATGCCTGTTTTCTAGGTGCAGGTGTCGGACCTGGTGCAACAGGTACTGGACCTGGCAGATATGTGCCTGGTGGTGTTGGACCTGGTGGTGTTGGCACAGGAACAGGTGGTTTTGGTCCAGGTGGTGCTGGCACAGGAACAGGAGGCGTTGGGCCAGGTGGCTTCGGACCAGGTGGTGTTGGCACAGGAACAGGTGGTTTCGGACCAGGTGGTGTTGGCACAGGAACAGGTGGTTTCGGACCAGGTGGTGCTGGAACAGGATCAGTTGGTTTCAGACCAGGTGGTGCTGGTACAGGACCAGGTGGCTTTGGACCAGGTGGTGCTGGCACAGGAACAGGAGGTGTTGGGCCAGGTGGTACTACCACAGGAACAGGAGCCTTCAGACCAGGTGGTACTGGCATAGGACCAGGGGGCTTTGGACCAGGGGGCCAAGGACTAGGAAAAAGAAAACCATCTAAATCTGGTATTTAATTTTGTTCTTTAGTTAGGCAGATGATATACAAATATTTATTGTACAGATTTGATTGTTAGTACAACATTGTTGAGCTACTCTTTCTCATATTATTCTATGGAGAAACTGGGTATGGATCAGGTTTAGGTTAGAATTCTGGATTATGTACGTTTTTATACATTTATGCAGTATATAGTGGTACTTACATATGTAGATATCTGTTTCCCAGCAGGAGGCACAGGAGCTGGCGGCTATGGCCCAGTACCAGGAGGCTTCGGACCAGGTAGTGTTGGTACAGGACCAAGTGGGTTTGGACCAGGTGGTACCGGTACAGGACCAGGTGGCTTTGGACCAGGTAGTGCTAGTACAGGACCAGGTGGCTTTGGACCAGGTGGTACCGGTACAGGACCAGGAGGCTTTGGACCAGGTGGTGCTGGCACAAGACCAGGAGGCTTCGGCACAGGTGGTGCCGGCACAGGACCAGGGGGCTTCGGACCAGGTGGTGCTGGTACAGGACCAGGAAGCTTTGGACCAGGTGGTACCGGTACAGGGCCAGGTGGCTTTGGACCAGGTGGTGCTGGCACAAGACCAGGAGGCTTTGGACCAGGTGGTGCTGGTACAGGACCAGGTGCTGGTACAGGACCAGGTGGTGCTGGTACAGGACCAGGAGGCTTCGGACCAGGTGGTGCTGGTACTGGATATGGACCTGGAGGAAAAGCACTTGGGAAAAGGAAACCTTATGGCTCTTCATTGGGTGGAACTGGCTATAGACCAGGTGAAATTTTATACTGATGCATATACATATTTCATTACTGATAATTACTAATACATATCTATATTGTCACTGGATATTGGTCATACAGTGATATTTTCAAGCAAGTCACCACCAAGTCAAAATTAATGACTTGAGACAACCCTGAAAGTCTGAAGATTCTGACTGTAAATAAGAATCTTACTGATACTGCAGGGCATTAATGCGCCTCATCTTATAAACTGAATTGCCTCCATATTATTAATACGATAATAAAGATCTTGGACTAGCATTTATGTCTACCTATAACAGGAAGTTCACACAGACTTCCAAAGCAAATATTGATGTTGGCGTTTAGTACTCATTAGCAACAAAATAAAACAGTTGTGACATTTGTAATTGGACTGTAAAGCAGACATTACATTTACTTTGTGCTATAATGTAATTCACTTACTGATACTTATCCATTTCATGTATAGTCTATCTAATTTATGTCAACCTGACCTGTGTTCATCAGGTGGTGGAGTGCTTCCCGGTGCAGGAACAGGAGGTATCAGTGGAGGCCCAGGTGAGTTTCTTGTTTGTAATGGAAATCAAAAATGAGTGAATCTAGGCGTTGTCTTTGTAGTTTCAAAGTGTGAAATTGTTTGAACATGAAAGCTAAACTAAACTAAACTAAACTAAACTTAACTAAAGTAAACTAAACTAGCAAAGCCTTCTCTCTGCTGTTACCTTCTAGGTATTTTAAGTGTTAGACTGACTTCAAATCAAATTTTATTTGTATTGCCCAAAGTCACAAAACTTGAGGGCTTTACAATCTGTACAAGGAGTGACACCCTCTGTCCTTAGACCCTCGGTTCCAGTGAGGAAAAACTTGCCCACAAAAAACCTTTAACAGGGAAAAAATGTGGAAGAAACCTCAGGAAGAGCCACAGAGGAGGGATCCCTCTCCCAGGACAGTGGATGTCACATGCACAGAACAATCAACACAAACATATTGGACAATTACAATGAATGATAAAATGACAATGAATTACAATGAATGATAGAATGATTACAGTAGCAGTGGAACCTGTGATAGAAATAGAGAGACACATGCACAGCAGCAGTAAATCATTGACTAACTATAAACTGTAATGGAGATATAATAGCAATAAGAGAAAAAGGTTTGAGTAGTGAGTGTTCAGTAAAGAGAGATGCGACTACATCTTCAACCAGTACCTTGCCTGACTAGGCACAACCTGTGAATTCTCTGCTTTAATACACATTTGCATGTCCAGGTGGTCTAGCAGGAGGAACAGCAGGAACAGGCCAGGGAGTAGGAGCTGGAGCTGGAGCTGGTGGCTTACTAGGTCAGTTTAAATGGAACACTAATAGGAAAAAGAACAATATCATGAGAGAAAAAACCTTTGTATTTTTTAGTTTTGACATTTGAAAAGTCACACTACTGCATGCTAAATACCTCGTCTGCCCGATGGTGAGACCAGTCTAATCTTGTCAAAGTGATGCAGGCTGTAATGTGTTCACTGTTCCACCAGGGGGTGTTGGACCTGGGTATGGTGCTAGTGGAGGCTACACAGGTAAGAAAAGTCATACTTAAACAACTTTCGACACTCAGCATAATCTTTGTAGATTTATTATAATCAGTATATTCAATAAATTGAAAAGTTTAGTAGATATTCATAAACAGGATGATTAAATGCCCAAAAAGTAGTAACTGGAAAATGCTTTTATCCTGAGTCTTGCATGGTGATTTTTTTTCCTGCCTGTTTTCATTCACATGTGCTGAGATAACAAATTGGGCAAATCAGGCTATTGTCAGGATTAGCTATGATTGATTATGATTGTGTCTGTCCTGTTTCCTGTATTGTTCTCTAGGATATGCGGGAGCTGGACAAAAATGTAAGAAAACTACCTTTCTGTGTTCTTTTGGGATAAGCATGCTTCATTCTCTTAACACACGTAGATACATGTTAAAATTTGTTTTTGGAAAAACTAAGTTGTGCATATTTTTATAATACAGTTTTTATAATGTGTTTATATAATAAAAAAAATAACACAACTATATATCTTCTGAATAACTCATTTTTACTTTAATATCCTCTAGCCAAAGCACAGAAGGCAGCCAAATATGCAGCCATGCAGGCCTTTCTGGGAGCTGGAGGCCACAGAGGTAAACATCATGTTATTGCTTTACAGTAAGCTGCATCAATACACTGTGAAACATACACTGCAGTGTTGTGAGATTATTTCATTTCAATGAGTTCTTCCAGCTTCAAGTGTTATGTGTATAATTGCCTGAAAATAAGAATCATTTTTGTTTCCTTAGAATGAACCCTTTAGATCTACAGAGAGAGCGGGCCCCTTTACATGCAGTCTACCGCATACCTACAGCAGCCCAGATTAACCACTGGCTGTAGATAAGCTTTTTGTGTTCTCCACCATTGTTTTTCCTCCTGCAGGCCTGTGAGGGGAGAGTTATTCCGTTAGTTGCAGCCTTGCATTTTTTCCTCTGAATTCATTTTGGTTCAGAATTGGAATGTTTCAGAATTCACATGATTATGATGCGTGGTAGAGTGAACTGTGAAACTTGTGGACTGAACTTTAAGTTTATTAACTTTACATTACATCATCTTTGAACAAAATATTCATTTAAACTACCTTAACATGTACAGTGTGTTTTTGTTTAATGTTAATGAAAATCATTTTCTCTGTTCTGTTTTCAGGCGCTGGCTGTCAGGGTAAATACTGTGGCCGAAGGAGGAAGTGAGAGACCAATAGACAGGAAATGACCTCATTGAAACAACAGTGGTGCTATTGCATGATCCCAGATTGTAAATGTCTTACCTGCCATAGAAGCTAAAGCTTCAACTCTTTCCTCATGTTACACATTCATTTTATTTTCATGTCTCTTTCAAAAAGAGCAATGGTTCTCAACCTGTTAAAACAAGCAGTGTGGCGAAATGCCATGTGTTATGGTCAAAGAATTGAAATATTTACCGTTTTACAATAAAAAGCACAAGTTAGACTGTTATGAGGATACATCATCTTTTTCCTCTCATCAATCACCTTGTGTCACTCCTCTGAGGATCCTGACCACCAAGCTGAGAACCACTGAAAATAAAAGATTGAGATTATTCTTAAATTTTGAGGCCAAGATGTACCATAATCCACATTCTGTTTAGAGTTGTTGCATCATTTGTGTTTGATTCATCATCATGAATCCTCTGGGTGAAGACTGATACCAAGGACCCCCTCAGGGCAGCTCCTTCAGACCTGTCTGCATGCTGACATAATGTTTTTAAAGAAGACTCCAAGAACACGCTTTTTATCCAGTTAGACTGGATTTTAGATTGTAATGTGTGTGTTGTATTAATTTACTGTTTTTAGCTTTTACATAAGTGCAAACACTTTGAGCATCTATCCAGCTATGTGTACAGATAAAGAATCTGAGAAACTGCAAACAGAAGGAGCAAAGGAGATGGTCATTATCTGAACCCTGAGAGCAGTCTGTATTCATTTTACTGTCCTCAGGCCTCAGTGGTGACAAATGTGGAGAATGGCAGTCCAGCATTTGTGACATTCATTCTCTAATCACAACAATACTGTCACCGTTTCATAGCTACATAACACTAAATGGTATTGGTGTAAACACATACTTTGTTCATGTTTAGAGGGATGTATTTGTGTGGTGCAGATTTGGCTTTTACATCTGCTGTTGAGGAAAGCATTCAAGCTAAATGTGTGGGAATACATGCTGTGCATTTAAATGACATCTGAGGAGCATCGATTACTGTGTTTTTCTTTTTTTAATGTACCTCCTTTAACACTGTTTGAAATAATTGTTCACGTTTGCTAGTCTTTTTAAATTATGCTGACTAAAAGCAGCAAAAGTGCTTTATCTATTTATCCTCAGTCTCATCTTACAAATTCAAGTGCATTAATGCAAATATTTGAGTTATTTTGTGTGTGTGAGTTTTAACAGTTTTAAACTTGTGTACTATGCTAAAGATAAGTGCTCTGTTTTCTACATTGTCCTTGTGTTCTGAATCACAAGGTAGTCTGTGATGTCATGTGGATAAAAAGTGTTATTGAATCTTATCTTGCATCTGAGCTGACACTCCTGACACGTTACTGTCTCTATCGTGTGGCTCAACATTGTTTTAACATCTATGTTCCTTTCTGAATCAAATAAATGACCAATGACAGTTGTGTTGGGTTATCATGTGGCTCGTGCATACATTGTGAACTTGTAAGGGTGGGGGTGTTTTGACACACGGCGAGAGAAGGAAGCTTGAGGTAGATGTGTCAATGTGTTCATCTATCAGGGCATTCTTCTAACCACAGGTTAGGCTGAAACTAGAAAAAGGAAACAACATTACTGCCTGGCTAAAAAAAAACTTAAAGCAGAAGCTAAGCATCGCCATTGTGGTGACTCATATTGAGAGAGTAATACTGACAAGTATTTGTAATACACGCTAAAGTATATAACACTGCAGTTCACACCAACAAACAGCATGTTATGTAGAGAAGCAGAGGTGCATGAAAAACAGCTGTGACATAAACACATGACCTTGTTCTGATGTCTTTTGTGCTTCAAGCTAAATAAACAGCCGCAAAGAATGACCTGATAAACTTGAGACTGAACGGTATCAGACTTTCTTCCCTAAATCTGAACCATTTCCCATTCTTACGATTTAACTGAATTATCCCTTTGTTTGTTGTGTGTTATGAATAGAGGGCTTTAGTGCGGGGTCAGGACAGTGTGCAGTAATTGGGGCATTCATAAAGAGATTATGCCTGTGCTGATGAGAGTGGAGCTCATTTCAAAACTCTCTCTCTCACACACCACGTCTGGGAAGAACACACACGTATCTTAGCTCATGTACCCTCGTGCAGCTTCACATTTTAGACTCCCACAATGTGTGGACTCCGCAGAGCAGTGTAACTGTATCTTGCAGACGTCTACATACTGAAAGTAACAGGAGAGGGACGGTGGAGCAGAACTTCTGTACTGGGATAGGTCTGGTTCTCGGCAGCCAGCAGAGGGAGACCAGCCAGATGGTGTCAGTGGGTCAGTTTTTTCTCACACAGCTACTCTGCACATTTGAGAGAGAACTCATACACACAGGAAGCCTGTGAGCACACTGAGAGAGAGACAGAGAGAGAGAGACAGACAGAGAGAGAGAGAGGGGGGGAAAGTAAAAAAAGACAACGCCTGCAAGCAGTCACAGCAGAAGAGGTGAAGAATCTGCTCATGACACATGCAGCTAAGAAACTTCTTTCTTAAGTGGGTGGATTGTTTCTGTGTCACAGTCTATCTGTTAACTGAGAGGGCACAATGTCACGACGGGACCAGAGGTTTCGGAGAGGAATGAAAGGACGGTAAGAGCTGCTGTTATTCATCTGTGAAATGTGTATGTCTGAGTGAAAGAAGGAGTATGAAAGAGGGAACGAAACTGCAATACTTCCTCAAATAGAGCTCTGCCACAACAAGCAGATACATGAATAACCAAATTCTTATTGGCTCATATGTGTGTGTATGAGGTAAAGTCTTTTGGATCCTCTATAGTTCTATTCTATAGCCAACTACTGTTCCTCTGGTCTACATCAAAACATATAGAATAAACCACAAATGCACAGCTTACTGCTCCTGTACTATATACATAAAACCTCTGAGCCAATATCTCTGTAAAACTCAATACAGTTGGATCAAAAGCAAACGTTTCCTTTTCAGAACTGAGAGGAAGCCATGGCAGGAGAATACGTCATCAGATTCTTAACATTTGACCTACGTTGATGTTCTGACATCGTAACACGTTTGTTATAGCAGGTGCTGGTGTGTCTGCGGCTCCACTTTTAGTGACACAGGAACAGATCTTAGAACAGAGAGGAAATGTCCAAATGGCTTATGTTTAGAGGAAGATGAAGCCAGATGAGGGGAATACTCTGAGATGGAGAAATATCGTGAGGTAGGTAGCAGTAGGAAACGAAGGGGGGGGGAGAAATTCCCAGGATGTGTCTGGGCTGATTCCAGGGTCTTTCTCACATCCAGATGTTTAGGTAGAATTGCATATGTGGAGCTGGAAGGTTCCACATCCGTCACCAACAACACAATAACAAAGACAAGAGGTCTAAAATAAACCTGCAGCTGTTTGAGTTTTATTACTGAATAATCTTCCCTCCTTCCTAAGACAGGACTAATAGCTCTCTAACAGTACAATGTAAAGTACAGTGTGTGATTCAACTATGATTTCATATCATATGCATAATCACTTAAAAATAAGAACATTTGGGGGCAGCCCGTGGCGTAGTGGGCCAAGCGACCGCCCCATGTATGGAGGCTACAGTCCTCGCTGCAGCGGCTCCGGTTCGACTCCCGCATCGGACGCCCATCTACTGCATGTCACTCCCCCTCTCTCTGCCCCCTGCTTCCTGTCCATCTTCAGCTGCACTATCATTAAAAAAAAAATAAATAAGAACATTTGTTTTTTTTTAATTTAAAATGGATCCTTTTATATCTAGAGTGGGAGCAGGTCCTCTTTCATGGAGGCCACTGTGTTGCAGCCCAGAACAGACTAAATACTGACTCTAGACAGGGCCTTTTAAGTGTTGTTTCTCTTTACACTCATACAGTAGGAAGGTGAGGGTGATGTGAGGAGATTGTAATGCAGGAATTGTACCACTAGTTGCAACTAAATCCTACACACTGGATCTTTAATATGAGCCGCAGTGAACCCAGTAAGTTTATTATTCCAGTTACAGTATCTATCAAACACCACAGATGACCATAATGCTATAGGGTCTATTAAAATGAATATTCTCCGTTTAGTAAGTACCATTTTCTGTCATGAAAAGACACAAAAGGAGGGATTTGAAGCAGCAACATTTCTTTTGAATGAAGAAATGTTGCTGATGAAAGAGAAGAATCACTTGGTCTGGTTATACTAGTGACACTGAAGCAATCTCTGGCAATCTCCGATGCTAAGGCTGCAGAGATCATTTTATTTTATTATTTTCATAATGTGATAAAAAGAAAAGCTTTCAATAATTTTACCTTGCCAACGACCTCATTGTCAATAGAAAGGAAACTTTTTCATTCTCCATTGTAAGAACAGCATGGCATTTAGAGCTGAGAGGAAACATGGAGCTGTGCTCTGTCCAGGAAACCGCCTCCCACTCTGGCTGCACTGTCAGAGAGATAAGGAAGCAAGCATTATTCTACATTCAGTTCAAAACAAGGATTCCACAGAAAGTTTCTGTTTGAAGATCTTGATCAGATCTTTGCAGGACTGAACATGCAGCGCTGCACTTAAAGAGCAAGTGCTTTTTGTGGCAACTGTTGTAATGTTTGTCCTTTGTTAAATTCTTTTGCAGTCTTTTGCAATCATGGGTGTGCCGACTGGAAACTATTATTAAGTTACAGTGACTGACCAGTGACCCCACATGAGCAGTCCTTTTTGTGAGACACAATATTAGTTTGAATGTTCCCTCAGGCACAATGACATCAGCAGTTCAAGATCTACAATGTCACCAGCATCTCTGCAGCAAAGATAACTGTATTTCCTCTCAGCTTCAACTTTGTAGTCACAAAATATCACACAGGGTCAAACATAAGCAGTGGAGTTAGATGTCGGTGACACACAATCCTACTGTGTGTTAAAAAAAGAGAGGCTAAGCCGAAGACAATATTTTATGGCCCAACTGACCTGGAAGTGTTCTACCTGATCCTGTGTGTGACGATGTAGCAGGTCAACTTTCCTACCAAGTCTCATGTGTTCCGTTGCTGATTAGGCTCACATTACTTTGCTTGAACACACCTCTGAAGTATCTATCATCTTACAAAGCCTAAATTTAAACCTATATCTACATCTTCTCCTGTTTCATCTCTTCGCCGTCTTGTTGTTCCACCATCTGTCTCATTGCTGTTTCCCTCTTTTCGTCAGGTGTTGTGAGTGTGGCTGTATCCTGTCTCACTGGTACTATGAAAGAGAGGGGCAGCTCTTTTGTAAGAAGCACTACTGGGCCCGTTATGGAGAGCACTGCCACGGCTGCAAGGAGACCATCACAACAGGACTCATTATGGTAACATCATCAGCTCACTAAATACATACACACATACAACTGGGGCTGTACAATATGTTCAATATCATAATTCAATCAATAGGAATTCTTATTAAATCATGCAAAATTATTCAAATGCAAACTAGGAAAGGACACTATGACACTTCAAGCTACTTCTATAAATTAATAGTTCAGTAAAACAGTTGTTATCTTTCTTTGCTCTACATGTACTTTGAGATTACAAAAGAGAGAAGCTCAATTTCCTCATCATGTCTGACCCTTTCCTCTCATTTTGTGATGCAAACTGACATTTCATCATAATTAGTTAGAACATTACAGTTAACAAACAGTCCTGAGCCATAATCGGCCATAATCCTCTTTTCAGTTTCCTTGCTTACTCACTCCAAAACCTCAACCAGCAACAAACAGCAACAAAATAGCTGCTTTGCTGATCACTTCAAGCTGTCATTTATTCAAACTGACAAGTGGCCATACAAATATCAAATATGTACATGCACATGTAACATTTGCAGACAGAAGAATGGCAACAGTCTCCACTGGATCAAATACTGCAACAAGAAGTACAGACTCTCAGTATGCTACACCATCTATTCAAACATTAAAGCCTTCCTGCTGCTTGTTTTTTCCTGCTATGAGAGTAAATGCTTTTTTTCTTTCAACTCTCAATCCAGAGGATATGTGTGTGTGTGTGTGTGTGTGTGTGTGTGTGTGTGTGTGTGTGTGTGTGTGTGTGTGTGTGTCCTTTTATTAGTCTATCTCTCTCTTGTCGCAACTGTTGCTCTGCAATTGGGATTATTAAAGCTTCTTGAATCTTGACACGACCTTGATGCAGCAATGCAAATTATTTCCCTGTACTGTACCATGTACACATACATTGTGTTTCACCATGCTGCTTTCCTGTATAAACAGGTTGCTGGAGAGCAGAAGTACCATCCTGAATGCTTCACTTGTATGAGCTGTGAAATGTTCATTGGAGATGGTGACACCTACACACTTGTTGAACGCACCAAACTCTACTGGTAAACAACAATACAAAAAGCAACCATTTTCAGATGAATAATAATTTAAGATTCCGATTCTGATGAGTGTATTTTCTTTTATGTCTTGATTTGTCTGTTCTGCAGTGGCCACTGTTTCTCTCAGGGTGCGGTGTCAGCTGTGAGGTCAGCTTCTTCACTCACCAAGAGTCCCCACATGGTGGCGCTGGTGTCTTTCCCTCCCCATGCAGGTGGCGAAAGAGGCCTGACTGTAGCTACTGACCTCAGCCAAGAGAAAGGCCTTCTTGTCACAGTCACAGAGTAAGTCTCTGAATGCAAGACATGACCAAGTGTGAATACACTTCCTCCCATAGTCCAAAGACATGCAGGTTCATTGATGACTCTATATTGGCCGTAGGTTTGAGCGTGAGTGTCAATGGTTGTTAGTCTCTATGTGCTCTGTGATGAACTGGTGACTTGTCCAGGGTGTACCCTGCCTCTCATCCAAAGTCAGCTGGGATAGGCACTTAGAATATGGATAAGAATATGCAGTAACAGAAAATAGAGTGATAGACAGTGCTGAACTCCAACTAAACCCAAAGACTTGCCTATTTTTCCAGCATACATTCACCCATTGTTACTTTCCATCAGGTTAGACCCATCTGTCCTCAGCCCTGACCTGCTGCCTTCTCTACACACTGGTGACCGAGTACTGGAGGTCAACGGCATCCCTGTCCGCAACATTTCCCCAGAGGAGGTAGGCCTCAAACCACTGACCAATTCGTCGGTGATATCATGACTAAATGAGATGCAGATATGTTTTCTGTCAGACATAAAAATAAGCAAACAAACACTTTATCCTTTCCTCTAGATAAACTGTATGATCCAGGACACAAGCAGACCACTGCAGCTGACAATTGAACACAACCCTCAGTCTCCCGACGACCTCCTTCACTCAAACAGTCCCCAAGACGACATCAGCTGTCCTGATCCCTGTGTCTGCGAGAAACTTTCTTCAAACCACAAACTCCCAAGTCTGGAGGAAGAGCCAAGTCCAGGGGAGGAGATAGATGAACCAAGCAGATTGAGCCTCTCACCACCTCAGAACCAAGGAACCATGGGAAAGCGTTCTAGGCACATATTGTAAGTGCTGACTTTGAGGGTCTTTGATTCATTTCTCCTCTTTCCTTTTGTCTAAGTCGTTTCTGTTCTTCCACAGGCGGAGCTGTAGTATAGATAAATGTCCTCTGTCCCCTGGAACACTGTCACTTTTATCTCAAAGGAGAGAGATGGTTCGCTCCGAGTCTCTTCGTGTGGACTCTGGAGAGCGGACACATCGCATCTTCAGACCTTCAGACCTCATCCATGGTGAGGTGCTTGGAAAAGGATTCTTTGGACAGGCTGTCAAGGTACCATAGTTACATTTTCATCACTTTGACCCTTTCATTACTGTTGCCGACTCTGCTGTCAGTTCATTGATTTTAGTGAGTACTGTGATCCTGTTTCTCTCAAGGTAACCCATCAAGAGACAGGGGAAGTGATGGTGATGAAAGAGCTGATAAGGTTTGATGAGGAGACACAGAAGACCTTCTTAAAGGAGGTAAGTGGTCATCAGAAAAGGAAAGGCCTCAAGATTTAAGGTATAATTAACAAGGAGTTAACCAAGTTAAGCAAGTTAACCCTTACCAACCACAATGATTATTGCTTTATCTAGGAGACTATAAAGGGGATACAAGAACTACAGTACATATTAAATCTAAGGTTTCCAAGTTAATGAAGGTGGATGCTCTTCAGTTGCTACAAACAGTAGTGCCATTTTAAACCCATCTGACGCCATCAAGAGGGTCACTATGTAAGTATCCTACTTCTGAACATATTTGTTCTACAGGTGAAGGTGATGCGCTGTATGGACCACCCCAATGTTTTGAAGTTCATTGGACTGTTTTATAAAGACAAACGAATCAACTTTGTCTCTGAATACATTCAGGGAGGAACTCTCAGAGAGACCATCGTAAGGATGGTGAGTTCAAACAGTTTTCTATGTGTCAAGAGTATTGTCAAATGTACACATACAGACATGTTGCTTGCAATCTTCTTGTTGTAGGACAAGGATTTTCCATGGAGAACAAGAGTGGGTTATGCCAAAGACATTGCATCTGGAATGGTGAGTCATTCCAATCAATATTATAAAAGTAAAAGATTTACATCCCAAACTATTCCTTTTTCTGGTATCAACATCCTCTAATGTATATAACCTTTCTCCTTCTAAGGCCTATCTACACTCCATGAATGTTATCCACCGAGATCTAAACTCACACAACTGCCTGGTCAGAGAGGTAAACAT
Organism: Nibea coibor; assembly: GCA_023373845.1. Classification (NCBI taxonomy): domain Eukaryota; kingdom Metazoa; phylum Chordata; class Actinopteri; family Sciaenidae; genus Nibea; species Nibea coibor. The sequence goes on along the minus strand of CM041733.1, from coordinate 1,302,461 downwards.
CTCTATTACTGTGAAAAAACAAGACTAGGGTTAAGTTTTGATAGCTGTTCTTAACATCTCTGATGCTCCTTAATCAGAACCAGTCTGTGGTGGTGGCAGATTTTGGACTAGCCCGTCTGGTGACAGAGGAGAGGAATCAGATCAGAACATCCTCTCTGGAAAGGCCTGTGAAGGGGGCGCTGTCAGAGCTCCGCAGGCCTGATCGGAGAAAGCGTTACACTGTGGTAGGAAACCCCTACTGGATGGCCCCTGAGATGATCCAAGGTGAGTGCACCAAGTCTGAGGCTCTCAGTTATAGGAGAGGATCAACAGTTTCTGAGTCATCTCCAGCATGGGTCAGTACAGAACAGTAAAGATATGATTCACATTTTCACATCCTTCCTCTGCACCCCCAGGAAAAAGCTATGATGAACGGGTGGACATCTTTTCTTTTGGTATCATGATATGTGAGGTAAGAATCTCAGCAGAATAAAATATTCCAAAAAATGATGAAGCGCAAATGATGCAGTGTTGATGGAAAAAAATACTAAATTAATTTGTGTTAATTTGTGTTAATTTGTAATTTGTGTAATGTTCTATGTTCTGATGTTATGACTGAAGAATTTTATCAATTTTATATCTACAATCTAAAAAAAAAAGCATGTATCTATCTGTATCTATTGTAGATAATAGGCAGAGTGAATGCTGACCCTGACTACCTCCCCCGGAACAATGACTTTGGGTTAAATGTAGCCGGTTTCCTACAGCAGTACCACCCTCTACAGTGCCCCTCTGCCTTCCTGCCACTGGCTGTCCTCTGCTGTGACATGGACGCTGATAAACGGTATACCTGCACAAACCCAAGATGGGAATTTATAAGATTTTATTGATATCGGTGCCATTATTGATTCTGCATATTGGTCTGATTTTTCATCAACTCCCTGCTAATATTATTAACAAAGGGTGTTCATCCTTTTTAACACAAATAGATACACTCATACAACACTCATTTATGCAGGGCCCTTTGGGCTGGGCCTACTATACCATACAATATATTACACGGATAAACTAAATGTATATTTATGCCAAGTAGCCTACTAGATATTTCGTCAATGCAGTACTGCAGTAGATCATCGTTTCATCACAGCTCTTTGTCTTTCACTCTTTCAGTCCTTCATTTTCAAAGCTGGAGGAGTGGCTGGGGAACCTGCTGATGCACCTGGACATGGGTCTGCCTCTTCTATCGGAGTTAGAGCAGCTCCGCAGAGCTTTCTGGCAGAATCACAACCAACAAAGCCACTTCCACGAGCAGGGCAAGATGCTTGTTCCTCCTGAACAAACCCACTGTTCGATGGCACAAAGACAGAGCCCCAGTCCTAAGCGATGCTCGGATGATGCAAAAAAGCACACTGATAATAATCTGACTCAGAGCCAAGACCAAACTAGCACACCTGAAAGCCATTTGGACGGACAGCAACACACGCAGGATAACCATGGCATCAGGACTGAGTATGACCACGTGAGTGGAGAATGTAATGACCACTCACAAGACAAGAGACAGATGTGTCTCAGGTCTACAAGTACAGACAGAAAGAATGAATCTGAAACCGATGAACACAGTAACTCTGTGGGACAACTAATATCCCAGTATGAACTCTCACAACCACTGCAGGTGAACAGCCCGCTGCTCGGCCGGTCCAACAGGCCCAGGAGGATATGCAGAGTGCTGTGGGACAGAACTACAGAGGACAGCTCTTTTTTGTGACTGTCTGATCTAATGGCCAAGACAGAACACACTTCAAAGCCCATTTTTGAGGGATAAAACACTTAATAAAGACATTTGTGCCTTTTCAAACACTTGGAAGAGCACTAAAAGTGTCATGATGCATGGGAAACCTGCAGAAGGATAATACAGATTGGTATTCTGCATAAAAATATTAAAGACTTGTATGCAGCTTGATAACATTTGCATGTCACATTACATTTGCCTCTTATTGCTCTATGAACCAGTATTCATGTGGTTTTAACTCGAGCCCACCAAACACTGGATTTAGTCAATACCCCATGTCTTACCTTGTTCCTTTAATTCCTCACAATGTGTCATTGCTCTCTGGTGAACCGACAATGTGAAAGTCACACTGTTTCTCAATTACCTCAAATATATCTTCGCCATTTTTATGTTACAGTTTCCCTTTTTACTCATCGATCACTATCTACGTTGATAACAACAGGCTTTATCTATGATAAGCTAAAATTGACTGGTCAGTTTATTGGTTGGGCTCTAGTATCCACTTTGTCCAGAAGCTGTGAAACACGTGGCACTTTATACGTTAAGCTACATTGCATGGGTCAGTTATTTATCAGAATGCCTTATGTATTTTCAGCTGAAGATATTCAGACACACGAGCTGTGAATATAAACTACAACTGTAACATGAAATAATAGTTAACTTAATAAACAGATAAGAGAAAAAGGAGACTATTAACTAGACTCACTTGTACAAAACTTGGTAAAGTTCACTGCTCCTTGATCATTGAATGCAGTACTTCTCTTAGGCTGTTCTTCATACAGAAGGTGACCCACAATCCTCACATTTATGGTACAGACCTTTCTGACCTTTCTGTTCCATTTCTTGTAGCTGAGCCTTTCCATTGAGCCAACAGCAGCATCCTGACTCTGTTTGACCTGAATGGAATGGAACCTTAATTAGTATCTTATAGAGTTCATTAATAGACTCATTACTTAACAGGAAACCTACTGTATGTATGAAACCATTAAACATTCACCTCCTGTAGCGCTGACACTTGACTCTGATTGTTTTTATTTTCATCAAATGAATCATCACTTTACAAGGAAGCTAGCTGTAGCCACCTTAGATTAGCTATTTGTGCACCTTATGTAGCATTAGCTTATCCATAATCCTAGCTAATGCTAGGTAACCATGTGTTTCTCTGAGAGGCAGTGTTAGCTTAGCTAGCTATCTCCTAGCTCAATTTGTAATAGAACTCAAGTTAAAACGCTGTTTTTATGGTGTAGCAATGTCCATGTATTCTTTGTATTTTTCATTGTTAATTTGGATGGATTGGATTTATTTTTTTGTGCTGTGAAGTTACAAAACAACAGTTACTTAAGCTAACAAAGTGTATTTTGTTCCTATAACTTGAATACAGAGTGTAGTTTGTAGTTTTAGCGGCTTTCCGCAGGAGGAAATCTGCCCCCACACCCATTTCCATCAACCATGTGACTGTGGATGTTGTCCAGGACTACAAATACCTTGCATGGCGTATACCTGTGGGTAACCTGTGGAGGCTCCGGTCATTCAATGTATGTAACATCATGCTGAGGATGTTCTACCAGTCGGTGGTAGCTAGTGGCATCTTCTTTCGTGTGTGCTGGGGTAGCGGGCTGAGAGCAGCAGACGCCAACAAGATCAACAAGATCATCTGGAAGGCTGGCTCCTTACTGGGGGTCCAACTGGACTCTTTGTTGGAGGTGTCTGAGGGGAGGATACTGTGTAAACTGCATAGTATCCTGGACAACAACGCCCACCCTCTCCACCAGGTGCTAACCTCACACACAGCACCCACAGCAACAGACTCACTGTGTAACACAGAACACCAGAGGAAGTCCTTTCTACCTGTGGCCATCACACTGTATAACTCATCTACCTCTGGTCGTGAGAGGGACAGTGGAGACAGTGTGTCCTGATTCTGAATGTCACTTTATCAGATGTCACTTTTCACTATTTCACTGTATCACTTTATTTAGTTTGTACTTATTTTATTCCAATTCCAAATATTCCAATGCCTATAGTTGTATATTGTTGTGTCATTTTGTACATTTAGCTAGTTACTTATTTATCTTACGTTAGTCTAGATATTTTATCTCTCTCTTGTATTACTTCACCACTTTGAATCGCAACTGTTGCACAGCAACTTCCCTCACGATAATTCAAGCTTCTTGAATGAATACACAGCTCTTTGTGAACGCTCGTTAAAACCACACACTTTAACTTGAAGGTCATTCCGAACGGTGACAACGTCTGTGAACAACGTCAGTGTAATATTTGAAAAAATACTCAACATACAAGTGTGCAGTGGCGCACTTGTATGTTGAGTATTTGACTTTCTTCAAGTTCATTCAGCCGAAGCAGTGACTTGAAAAGCTTTCATGGACGCTTTTACATTTATTTATGTCCACGAGACTCGTTCTTGGAGGGTGATCTATGACCCAAAGGCTTCCAGTGATGCTTCAGGCTCAAAACTATCTTCACGCAGCAACGCAAAGGTCAGACTTCTGCTTTATCTTCATTTCAAACAGGAGAAAAGAGTTTGAACGAACACGGACTGCTTAGTTTAGTAGACGCGAGTGACTACGGCGACGGGAGCTTCCGAGACACGCAGCGGACAGTCACACGGACAGGCTAACGTTAGCGGCAGAGACGTTAGGACAGTAACGTTCACATGCTCATGAAAACTGCAGTAATAGTAGCTTTATTTATTCATGTCATTCTACTTAGTTATAGTGACAGTGGCAGATGCTGTGGGCATTCTGCGTTGAAGTCACATCAGTAAGCTGTGAGGTGACTCTCACCCCGCTCACGGACACACTGTACGCGGGTCCGTGTGCTGCGTTTAGAGACGCGTCAGAGCGCACAGCGCCCGGAGCGCACTCATTCATCACATCACACACACACACACACACACACATAGGCCACACATCACGTTGTATTAGTTCTTTTATAGTTCAGATTGTTTCGGCATCCCCAACATTTTACTTTCTTCTCTCCCACTGGTCTGGGGACACTTTAAGGAGCCGGCGGCGTCATGCAGCAAATGTCCTCACCGGTCAGGCTGCGCAGCAATAAAAGAGGTACGTCTTTAACACTGGGCAGCAGCACTCACACACAGCCAAGTTCATTGAATAACCAATAGCTCCTGGCATATATATATATATATGTGTGTGTGTGTGTGTGTGTGTGTGTGTGTATCACTAGTATTACGTCATATGTATATCACTATAATAGCCTATTTGTGTGTATGACACTTATATTATTGTATTCATAATGACCTTTTTGCTCCTCCTTTACTGTATTTCCGTCACCTCAGTACTGACCTGCACGTGTGTGATATACATGTAGTTTTATAGATTTATTTATTGATGTCAGGAGGAAAGTGTAAAGCCACTTTACATGCTTTGTTTCACATGGACAAATAATAGTATAAAGTGGTACAATATGCCAGTGTTATAATATTCTGCCCACCTTATGTAACAAGTACTTTTGCATAGTATTTTCTTTTTTATGAACTTTGTGTTTTCCCTTATTGACCCTCAAAAAAGCTGTACCGTTCTCAGAAAATGAGGTAGGAGCAGTTTGTAGACTAGTCTATAATTATATTGTTTATAGCTTGTGTGTGTGTGTGTGTGTGTGTGTGTGTGTGTGTGTGTGTGTGTGTGTGTTTTAAGAGTTAAATCTCCAACCCCCACCCTGCCAGAGCATTAGAAGCTGGGTTAAGCCTGCTACAAAGCCTTGTGGGTAATGCAAGCTGACAGGTAGAGAGAGACGCCAGATGAACCCTGATCAGACCAGCAGCACTGTGCTGTGTTGTTCTGCTGTCTTTAGACCAGGTCAACAGGACGATGTGCGGCATGCTAAGATGTAGAGGGTGGAGTCACTGAGTGTGGAAGTTATCTGTGAGGTGACCAAAACTATTAGTTATGTCCTTAAAAATGACAGAAACTATCAGCAGTATCCAGTTTGACCTAACCTACAACTCCAGACTGTCAGTGTTTTGTCTCCCCTTCCTGTCTGAACAGATGGATGAAGACCTCTGTAATGGTGTAATGGGATCACAGTTCAGGCCTAATCAGTGAAGAAAGGGTGTAGGTACTACAACAAAAAACAAGGAGGACTCATCAGGTCATGTACTCAGAAAGCATGGCCTGACAGAGCACCAGTCAGTTAGTGTTATCCTGCTTCATCTCACACAGGTGAAGTGAAAAGACTCAAAATCCAAGTGGAACATTTTATTGTCTTGCTCAAAATAATAATCCTTTAATAATAATAGTCATTTCATCCTTCATAAAGGCTGAAGATACCACGACTGATGGTTTCCTCTGATTAACAGCAACTTTGAAGGTTTCTGCTCTTTTAGCTTGGTTTACTAAAAGGTGAACTGGCACCTAGCCGACATCTTGTGTGGAATAACTGGTGTCACACTGCAGCAGTAGTGTTTTCGTAATAAGCTGAGTGTTCCTATTGTTGGGTTTGACATTTTTTCACCTTACCAATCCCTCTCCCTTGTCACACCTGACTGCAAGCCTGAAACTTAGAGTACATAGTACTATCAGTTATTTATATTTCTGAGACCATCCACATCATCTACATGTATAACTGTACTGATTCCCGTCCTAGTTGTCCAGCTTGTCCATTGAGGACCAGAAAGACACTCACTTTCCTTACGCCATGAGGGATCTGCCTCCCATCTCTCAGTCTGACGAAGAGCGCCATACACCAGGCCACCTGCCACCAGTCAACCGTGAGACTGTGGGAACTGGGACAGTACGCAATGGGAGACTCCCTAGCCTTCCCGGGACTCCCCCTCCAGCCAGTGCCATCCCGTACCACCCTCCAGACTCTCCAACAGTCCCTCCCAGACCAAATCGTGCAAGATGGGATGCAGAGTTTCAGCCCGTGCCGCTGAGGCAGCTTGTCTCTCAGGTGTCTGTGGATTGTCCACTCAGCCCAGCCTCACGTCCACACAGCCCCTGGTCTCGCTTTGACCCATATGACTCTCCAGAGGTGTGCTTCTGTATATTTTTGTTTTTCTATGATGAATATGTGCCATGAACATCAGTGCTGTCTCAGTGGCACGTTGTCCCATAGATTTCTGAGGAGCAGTTGTGAAGTTCAGTGTGGTAGTTTTGGAATCTTGCCATTTTAGCAGTGACTGACTACACTTTACTCTGATACAAATAAAAGCAAAGAGGAGGAGCTGAGCTGAGTTATATGCAAAGCCTCAGTACAGTTGTCATGAACAGGGAAATTAGAGACCAAAACAGTTTTTTGTACCAGGCTGTGAACATGTTTATTACCGCTGCGAACATTGGACTTTTGAACATGGGGACTTATGGAGACTGACTCACTTCTGGAGCCAACCTCAAGTGGATGTTTGAGGAACTGCAGTTTTGGGCACATCTGTACTGTCTGTAGATTTTCAACCAAGGAGTTTGCTGTTATGTGCGTACATTAGTTTGTATTATTGTCTTTTTGAGCATTTGAAGATTGAAAAGACAGCAATGTGAAAATTAACCAGGCAAATTCACAATAGTTTTAAGATCTATCAATAAACAAATACATCCCCGAGAAGAAAGCAACCATGTGAGCTGAAGAACAGTGAATCAAATCAAATCAAATCAAATTTTATTTGTATAGCCCAAAGTCACAAAACACATTTTGCCTCAGAGGGCTTTACAATCTGTACAGGGAGTGACACCCTCTGTCCTTAGACCCTCGGTTCGAGTGAGGAAAAACTTGCCCACAAAAAACCCTTTTGACAGGGAAAAAAATGTGGAAGAAACCTCAGGAAGAGCCACAGAGGAGGGATCCCTCTTCCAGGACGGACAGACGTGCAATGGATGTCACATGTACAGAACAATCAACACAAACATATTGTACAATTACAATCAATTACAATAAATGGTGAGGTGATTGCAGTAGCAGTGGAACACAGATGCACAGCAGCAATAAGTCATTAACCAACAAAGCTGTAGTGGGGATGGTAGCAATAATGACTATATATGGCATGTAATGCTAAATATGGTGGACGTCAGCAGCAGACCACGGCGGCAGCCACGATCCATGAGAACCTGCTGGACGAGAAAGCACAGAAACTCCGGGGAAGAGGTGTAGTTAGTAATATCCAAAGAAAAGGTGTAAGAGAGATAACGATTGACAGAACAATAAAACCTCAGGCCCCGTTATGCGGACTCTAAGGGTTATCGAACTGCTTTACATTGAGAGAGAGAGAGAGAGAGAGAGAGAGAGAGAGAGAGGCTTTACAGTAAGGCATGGACATCAGCAGCAGACCACAGCAGCACTCACGATCCATGAGAACCTGCTGGACGAGAAAGCACAGAAACTCCGGGGAAGAAGTTTAGTTAGTAAGGGGGGGGGGGGGGGGGGGGTCCCCCGGTAGTCTAGTCCTATGGCAGTGAACAGCATTCACTGTGATATTTGAACTAGTAATTTGAGTTCACTTATTAAGACACATTGTGTTGCTTTCTCTTAATGCAGGATCGGGAAAAGGAGTACGTGGGCTTTGCCACATTGCCCAACCAGGTTAATAGAAAGTCAGTGAAGAAAGGGTTTGCGTTCACGCTAATGGTGGCAGGTGAGTCCTTCCATATGTCTGCTGACTGTGACAACTTGAGACTGTTATCATGACTAAATGAATTGTGTTGCAGACAGGATTGTGACTGTGTTCAGTTATTGTGAGACATGCACATCTGGATGAGTCAGGTTTATAGTCTCTCTTTCTCTCTGTAGGGGAGTCTGGCCTCGGGAAATCTACATTTATCAACAGTCTGTTCCTCACAGACCTCTACAAAGACAGGAAGGTTCCTAATGCAGAAGGTGAAATTAGATTATTTACACATAGCTTCCATATGTGGCTATTGAAAACACAAGCTGAACACGTACCTGTCCTGCTAAAAATGTTGTTCAATCAGTTGTAAATACATATTCATCTGTATTTAATGTCTATGCTAACATTTATGTAAATGAAGTGATGCTCGGCAAGACTCATTAACCCCTTCTGATGACCTTTTTTGGAACTCCTCATTGGCTGACAGAACAAGGGGCTTCAGGAGGGACTGCAGCAAGATGTCATGATGTTACTACTTCATGAAGAATGTGTATGCATGTGTGTGTGTGTATACACTACTAACCTGGTGCCTGTGTAAATGTAGTTACTTTGCACGTGTGTGTGTCTGCAGAGCGGATCGATCAAACAGTGAACATTGTCAAACACACAGTTAGCATTGAGGAGAAAGGAATCAAACTGAGGCTCACCATCATAGACACACCGGGATTCGGAGACGCCATCGACAACACAGAATGGTGAGGTTATTAACATGCACCTTCAGTGTTTTTCTCCTACTGCAAGTCAAAGATCCAGACACATGACACAGCACCATTTCTTAAATCTGAATTTAAATTAAACCGGACAAAAAGGAAGAAAGCGTTCTGAAGTGTGTTGGCGGAGCAAGGTAGGAACAGAAGTCTGTCACTGGAGCACTCCTCTGTCTTTATATAATATGCTTTTATTTTGAAATAGCTGACATTATAATCTGTCCGTTCTCCATTCGTGTTGTTGTTTCACTCAGAGGTTCTACTGTATGTGTTTCTAACAGCTATAAGCCCATAGAAGACTACATATCACAGCAGCTCGAGCAGTATTTTAGAGATGACAGCAGCTTGAACAGAAGGAACATCCAGGATAACAGAGTTCACTGCTGCCTCTACTTCATCCCTCCGTTTGGCCACGGGTACGCCAACAGCACGCCTTACTTCAGTTACTAACAGTTACTGCTGCAGCCTCAGAGGAGTCACTCAATGTCTGCTGGGCATATTTGTGCACGTACATAAATGCACATGTGTGATTTGCTCCCATCAGTCTTCGACCTCTGGATGTGGAGTACATGAAGGCCCTGCATGAAAAAGTCAACATAGTACCTGTGCTGGCCAAAGCTGACAGCATGACAGAGGAAGAGCTTCGCAGAAAGAAGACGAAGGTAAGAGATCATCAACACACACACACTGAATGTAGGCACATGGCCATCCATTAGCATTGCACTTCCATACAGTCTAACTTTGCACAACGCAACTCAATAGTTTAGAAGTCTCACTGTTTCTATGGATTCCTCGGGGAGAGTTCAGCTGTTGAGGCTGTCCAATCTCCATCAAGACAGAAGTTGTGTTTGTGTTGATGTACTCACAGGTCAGAGAGGAGATCAAGCAGTTTGGGATCAAAATCTACCAGTTTCCTGAATGTGATTCAGATGAGGACGAAGACTTTAAGAAACAGGACCAAATACTTAAGGTCCGTGAGTTGACTCATCCATGTCTCATGATACAAATGTGCTGTATCGTCCTCGTTAAGGCTGACAGGTTATTGTTTTTGCCTCTTCCTGCAGGACAGCATTCCCTTTGCAGTAATTGGGAGTACTGTTCAGGCGGAGATTAAAGGTCGTAAGGTCAGAGCTCGTGCCTATCCCTGGGGCCTGGTAGAAGGTATATGCAATGCAAATCACATCATCTGGATAGTTTTGGTCCACTTTGACCTTACAGATCATCAGTTCATTCATTTTATCAGTTTTTAACATTGTTGTTGGTGACAAAAATCAGCCGCCTGCTGTAACATGTTGTCATTGCATTGCTCAGTGGAAGACCCAGCTCACTCTGACTTCCTGCTGCTGAGGGACATGCTGGTGAAGACACACATGCTGGATCTAAAAGACGTGACACAAGAGATACACTATGAAAACTACCGAACTCAGCGTATCCAGAACCTGACCAGCAGGGTAGTGCAGGAGAGGAAACGCAGGTGAGTGGAGTCAGTATATATGACACAGTTTGATCGACTGAACAGATTTACCTCTTACAGTCTTGTCACAGATCCTGTCTGCTCTTCTGCAGTTTGCGTGACAAGCAAGGTGTGGTGGCAGATTTCCCTCTGCCGCTGGCCACCATTGATCCAGAGACCAATCACATCTATTTTGACTGTGACGGAGAGGTACGTATCTCAAGCTGCCTCACCCATTCATACCTCTGTTACAGAGTAATCACTGGTCCTTCATTTACTCCCCCATGTAGAGGAGGATTCAGGGGCAGAGCCAGCACAATCAAAGAGGAGGCTTGTGATTCTGCCATGGTTCCCCAGCAGAGGAGGAGGCGAGGAGCGGCCAGGAAGCCTTGTATGAAAGAAATGTTCTTTTCTTCAGGGCAACTTTATAGTGAGTGACACCTGAACGTCTCTTCAAAAGGCCGAGTTCAGGTGACAAAAGAAAGAAATAAATGTACTCTCAGAGTCTGAACAAGTATCAAAGACGTTTGCTTCTGTGGACAAACGGACGTTCCAGTATTAAGCAGACACTGAATTAGTGTTTCAGTAGGGCACACTGCTGGATTGAGTTACTCTGCTACTCAGATGAATTACTTTTATTCCTTTTGTTTTATTAATGTGTTCCAGGATGTCTCCTTGATTACTGTTATACTGTGGTATCACTGCTATCTAGTGGTCATTTAGTGACACAGACTTTGGGTTTTAAATGTGTTTTCATGTTTTATTACTTGTGAGTGCATTTTTTAAAAATTGTTAATTATCAATTAAATGAAGGAAAAAAAGACCAAACTGCAGTTTATGTCTAATTATATAGTTACACCAGAGCATTAAACACAGGAGCACAGTGTGTTGTAAATGTAACAAGATTTATTAAGAATCTTTATTATTTCATCAGCATAATTCTTCATCATTAATATGTTGTATCCATTATCATCATGGTTATCTTAAACAGTGGACAGTTAGATCTAAAAGGCAGCCCAAAGTGTACAGGCGATATATAACTTAAAACTTTCTCCATAGGGAAAACATGTTTTTATATTCATATATAATATCAATGTAGCATGAGGTCCAAGATCCTGCCCACGTTATACAGTATTGTACATGGTCCCAAAAGTAAAAACAGAAAAACAAAACCTTGAAACAAAAGAAACTAAACAGCAATCTACATGCAAAACAAAACCAGAAAGAAACAAGCATTTGAAAATGTGAAGATACATACAGTCATATGCCAAAACGTGCATACGATCACAAATTTACAAAACTTTCATACGTACATACAAATATTACAAAACTCAAATTGAATATTAGACATTATTGTGTTATCAAGAAAAGAGCAACAACTTTTTTTTTTTTACCTTTTCCACTCCACGTTCAGTCCAAAACTTCAAAACATAAAAAAACAACGAGGACAGTAAATCTGTCTCTTCCATTCGCCCAATGTGTACGTGTTTCTCCACAGTTGTCACAGTGTCCAGGAAAACTGAGTATAGGCACACACAATAGCACCCAAACAGGCTCATACCATAAATGACCTCTGTGTAAAAAAATAGGTTGCTTACCACACACACACACACACACACACACACACAATCATGCACATGTCAAAGTGTATAACCAAAAAAGACAGAGCCATGCTACAGGTACAGTAGGATTAACTATAGTACAGAATATAAAACATACTGAATACAGTCACATGTACAGACAGACAGAAAGAGCAGACGAGGCGAGGAGTAGATCACGCAACATTGACTACATACACATACACTGACAGGAGTTTCATGGTGTGACATGTATAGACTGGACGAAAAGTCTGTGAAACCATGAACATTTTGAGTATGTGCACATAAACACACGCAAACATAAACACACAAAAGACGCACAAAAAGGATTTGGGCCACGCAACAGATTTTCCATTCTCAAAGTAAAGATGTGTCTGGATGAGAGCAGAGGATTTGGGTTTGGTTGATGTTGTTTGTCAGGTCAATGCCAAATTTTTATTCACAAACTTCTTTCATTTTTTGTGCTATATCCAAACATGTCAAGACTCGCGAGGAAAATGTATCAGTAAAAAAAACAACGCAAGCTCTACTGTAGCTGTCACCCACACCTCAATCTTCTCTGCTGCGTGTGATATACTGCAGCACAAAACATCAGTCAGGGTTATTTCATGAGTTAAGATTTTATCTGCCAAGAACTGTTTTCAAGAGAGTGACCTTTAAACTCTGCACGTCTTTCTTTTCCCAAATTTTAAAGGGTTGAGCAGGAAGCTTGTGTTGTGTGAGTAACACCAGGATGAGGTCTGGGATGAGGCAGCAGAGGGAGCTGTTGCATTAGAGAGAAGAGCATGAAGAGGAAACCTGTCACTGAACAGAGAGCAGTTGGCGGGGTTTATACGGGACGCAGCATCTTCTGTCTTTGAAAACTTTCCATGTGGATCTTCAATGAGCCTGATGGGCAGCTTTACTGTCCACACTGTCTGCTACAGGCCCTGACTGGTTTGCAATGGAATTGATTGGTTGATGAACAATCTCATTAAAAGCTGATGTGATGCCCACGCAAACACTTTAAGATATTGGCTGGTGTCCTGAGCTTTTATGCTTCAAACATTTGATGGGAGTCATTGTGCTGACAGATCTGTGCGTGCAGGCTGCTTTGACTTCTCTCAGTGGAATCATCTTGGCGTATCTCTCTAAGCTGTGTGCACCGGAAGAATCAAATCTTTGAAAAGCTCTTAGAAGAGAGCTGACACTTAACTCTGACCAAGCTTTTCACCGCGAGACTGCTCAAAACTGGAGTGCACTGCATTTATACATGTAACTGACTGCATGAATGACTTCAGAAAATCCCATTTTGCCAGACAACTTGTCTGTTTGAGGACTTTCTGACTGCTGTCCTCAAACTTGCTGCTCTACTTTTATATCTGTAGTTTAGTGGTTTCCTACAAGGAAATTCAATCTCTGCAACAGCAAAGGTCATGTTGTCCGCAGACATGACTTCTCCACAAGGTCAGTGATCACATATAGTTTATGTCTTTGTCCTTTTTGTCTTTGTAACTGTAGATTGGATCCAGTTTGATTATTGCACTCTTCATTATTTTTTCTTGAACTATTTGCAAGCTGTGCAGTGTTGAGGAACCTTCATTTGGAAGGAAGATGCAGAGGTAAACGGTTACTTCAAGGAGCAGGTTTGGTGCTGGGATCAGGGTGAAAGCAAGGAGGAGAAATTAACAGGAAGCAACATGACCAAAAAAGGAGAATTGCATCAATAAATGACAATGTGTTAGCTCTGCTGCTTCATCAAATCAGACCACCGAGCTACTTCCTCCTCCTCTCAAACACATCACTGAAATTATTCCACCAGAATGTCCCACATGACATCACAAATATATGAATATAAAAGGGCACATATCACCACGGTAACAGCCTGATGACAAACAATTCTCTCATGTGAGTGAATGAATAGTTAAGGTAAATCCTTGATGCCTGAGTGTGAACTGAGCTTATTATGTTAGTGCTTCTGGTTATTAAGGAAGGAAGGAAGGAAGGAAGGAAGGAAGGAAGGAAGGAAGGAAGGAAGGAGGTAAAGAAGGAAGGTCAAACAGAGTTGCTGTCTTTGCAGCGCAGACAAATGTCACAGTCTTATTTTCACAAACAATGGCCTGACCCACTGACTCGACTTTAATGTGACTGATCACAAACAATCTGATCTGTGATCAGAATATCTCTGAAGATATTCATCTCAAGTTGTCCAAAAACAGCTGATGTTTTTTTCATGTGTCTGTCAGAGATTCTCTGTGATTGATTACTGGTAGGAGTGTGAAGTCATCCAGAAGTTCTGAATCTTTCTCTCCTTCTCACATCTTCCATCCGTCAGTCCATCCATCTTTCAGGCCAGTTTGAGTGTGCTGACAGGGAAGGTTGGGACTGTAACCATGGTGACAGGGTTGAGGACGGCAGCCTGTCCGACCAGTTGTGGGTGGGGGGCCAGCACTGCTGTGGGTTTCCCTAGCGATGTGCTCCCCTGGCTCATCACAGCTGCACTGTTCACCTGGGCTCCGTTAGTGTTAGCTTGAGGATTAGCCTGGACGTGCGGCAGGGTGTGATGGGTGAAGGTGTGAGTGATGTGGCCCACCATAGTGGGCTGTGACACAGACACGCCCTGCGGGTACAGAGTTGGGATGTGGGATGGCAGGGGACCTCCCAGGTGAGCCACTGGGTGGACGGTGATGTGTCCGATAGGCTGGGCGGCTATCTGCTGGTGGGTGGCGGCTGGAGCCGCTGCAATTGGCTGAGGGGTGGAGGAGGTGGGGCCAGGTGACGGGGCGATGTGCGTCAGGTGTTTGTGATTGGCTGGCAGGCCATGATTGACAGCCTGGATGACTGAGGGGTGGGAGACAGCGGCATGAGCGATAACTGTAGGCTGGACTTGCATAGCAGGGGGCTGGATGGGGTGAGGGGGCAGACCTGGGGCCGGGGCGATGGCTTGAGGGGGAGCTGAGGAGGAGGATGTAGTCAGGACACTAGAGAGAGGCAGGGTGGTGTGCTGGATCGACAGGTGAGAGGTGAGGAGCGGCTGGGCTTGTAAGATGGGAGGTGTCGGTTTGGGGATGGACGTGGCAGCAGAAGGTGGGGCAGGGACATCATCGTCAATGTCCTGCTCAAAGTTGTCTTCTCCTTCTGTAGACCAGAGAGGACACTGTTAGTCATCACGTAATACAAAGTGTCTCTATGTACTGTGTATACATGAATGTTCCTGCACATATGATAAATATGAAAGACAGACAGACATGCAAAAAATGTGACTGTGCATTCTTCTTCAGAGCAGAGTGATTCTTGTGATCAGTTCTGTATAGTCTATATGTAATGTATACTAAAGGGTTGTTGCGTCTCCTCTCTGTACCTGAGGCGGTAGACGTGGAGGCCTGGTCGTCCTCTGGCTGGATGGTCTGTCGGAGGACTCTGTCGATCTCGATGACGTCCATGCACTGGCTGAGCTCGTTCTTCAGCTCGGCCAGCCGCTGCTGCGTAGCGATCTTCTCTCTGGCCAAGCGCTCCATCTCATGCTCGTACTCCTTCTCCTTCCTCTTCAGAGTCTTCCAAAGGAGACACAGACAGATTGTGTAAAACAACACTTCAAACTTCAAACTTCTGTACTTAACAATAATCATGTTAAACCACACCAACAGTGATATTGTGTATATACAACAATTACCAACTTCATTAAATTATATAAACAAAATAAGAAAAAAAAGACCCTTGTGTCATTCTGATCTCAGTTTCCCCAGAGATACACAGAAAACAATCAAGCAGTAGACTCCTATATGTAATGGAACCCAGTTTACTATTCCAGCAAGTAGTCTGAGCCTTAGCAACGACCTTAGCAAATGAGATGATTTCTAGTCCCAGACAACAAAGGTAAACAGAGTTTTGCAAACTGAATAAATAGACACATATAAACACTGAACTGCTTTGCTATATCGGTCCTATAGTGACGAAGATATCTGCTGAACAAGAGTCAGGTGTGCTGTCATGCTGATTTGAGCACATAGCTCAAACACAGATTGCTCATTCAGAACTACTTGTTGTTGTATAATATAAAACAAATGAAGGAAATGTTGTGCTTGCATTAGTAGTTAAGAGCAGCAACAGTAAATTAACAAGGCAGCAGATCATAAGACAGCTAAACATGGCATCAACATAGATTTTTAAAGAGAAATAAAGAGCCACTTACTGAGAATATAGCTCATGTACAGTCTGTGAAGCTAGATTTACTTTGAATAAGGCTGGCATTGCAACAGAAAAAGGAATTCAGACCAACTTTCTCTCTCTCTCTATAGTTTTGGCCACTCCTACATTTCAACCAGCTTGCACAATCGCTCGATCAACACTCCATGCTCTCCAGTTTCCAACACCAGCCGGAAGGCATGCATGCAAATTCAAGCATGTTCAAACTGCTTTTGTTGGCTTTATCTCCTTCAGCTCCTCCCATTTCCTGGATATCACGCCTGTGTTTTTCGAGAGAACGGGGTCAGAGTGGGAGCAAACGTCCTGTTATGTTTCATTTACACCTATTACTATCATGTTCATCATGTTCCAAGAAAATGTGATGCCACTGAAAAAGTACAGCCTGAAGCCAGATGTGACTGAATTCAAGTATTCATTGTCAGAGGGTGATCTTCAAATGTCAAGAGGAAGAAGAAAGACCCAGGAGGAAAAGAACCACAGAGTGCAGCTTCTGGAGCCCTACCACACCGTCTGTGACCCAGTTTCTAGGTGGGTCAGCTGACACATGAACACCGAGGACTATGGTGGGCTGAGGACATTAAGACAGATTACAAGGGAGGAATGAGGGAGAGGAGAGGTACAGAAAAATGATGTGTAAAGGAGGGCAGAGGATGGCGTGTGACAAGAGGAACGGGTTAAGGTGGTAACTTTTTTCTCCACATCAGAAAATATGTTCAGCTGTCCAACTGCCACCATCGTGAGCTTAAAATACAGTCAACCCTACTCAGTTACAGCCAGGTCATACAAGTAGCAACTTTACTCATATAAGAACTATATTATTATATTATTATCCATTGAACTTAGTTCACCGAGTCCTGAACAGAGCTACCAGGTGGAAAAGGGATACCCCTGATCTGCACTTACGTATTTCTTGTTTGGAGCCTCTATTACATTTTTTTGACTATGTCCACGTCACATTTTAGCTCATAACTAATCACAGATGTACGAAAAGAGGACACACATGACCATACTACACGACACTGTTCACTCAGTCACGCGATGGCCTCACACACACACTTTCTTCACCACTCCTGATCTAATTCACAGCTCTCTTTGAACTTTGCCACATTATAACAGCTCACTGTCACTTATCCGACACCTCCGCTCTGTGTGCTTCCACACCTTCAGCCTTTCCCCCATAATTGTAGGAGCACTTTTTAGGGGTCATGAGTGAAAAAAGGAGCCTTTACAAATGAACTGTCTGTTATTTCATGGCATACATGTCCAGACAAAGCCTGACACTACTGACACACATAGACTCAAAACACAAACATTATATGGCTCACGCTGGCCACAGAGGAACTACAACTGCCTGTGTACACATGTACACTCATGAACATCATCTCAAGGTCTCCCCATACAAACCCAGACACCATTAGGCCTGCAGCAAATCACCAAGGAAACAGCTGTCACCCATAGCAGTTTCCTTGGCAACGTCATCGGTGAGGATTTGCCTGCTTGAGCAGCAGTTTGTAGAAAAACATAAGGAGATCTCTAATTGGGTGAAGCATAGGGGAGGAGTGATGCGATGTGTGATGTGATGTGACTGGATGTTTGCCAGTCGAGCACTTCAGATCACTCTCAAGCCCCGCCTCCTCCTCCTCCTCTACACTTCCATCCTACTCCCCCATCCATCGCTCCCTTGACACCCTCCCCCTTTTCCCTCTCCTCCTCCCCCTCCTCCTGCGCTTCATCTATGCCTTCTTTATCTGTCCTCTTTCAACACATTTCCGATAATAAAAAAGGTGAAAATGACTCAAGTGTGATGGTATTTTGGCCTGAAAGGTGTGTGCCATGATCACATATGCATCTGTGTAGACATGTCCCCTTCACAGGGTTGATGTAAGGACAAAGAATTTCTGATCTGAGTCCTGAAAGCTTGTAGCAGAGCTCAGTATAATATATACCAATATAAGCAGAATTGGATTGGTTTAGTCCATAAACACACACACACAAATTATGGAGATACTGACTGAGTACAGTGCCATGGCCACCTGCCGCCCGTTGCTATGGTTACCAAGTGTTCTGAACATGAGACATCAGGGAGACGCAGGATGAGATGGACAGAGATGAAGGGAGGAAAAGGTTTAGTTCAAAGACAAAAGAAAATCTGTAACAACCGTTTCGAATCATCGGTTTGCATTTCACTGTAATAACCATGGAAACGCTGCCGCACTGCTCCGCTCGTGCACGCTGTACCCAGCACAGTCTCTGCAATCTAGCAGCGCGCGCCAGACGGGGTGCACTTTGGTGACGTCGTCAGGCTCACGCTAGCCATGTGCTCAGATCTCACATGGCTCAGGGAGAGGGAGAGTGAGGGAGCGAGGTTTGCACGAGGAGAGGAACCAAGAGAGGAGGTGGGAAAGAACTAGGGAGGGGGGGTACCACAATAACTCCTAGGATAATTCTGTTATATATGATTTATAATGTATTATATTATGAATCAGAGGAGAAGGGGCCCAAACAGGGATATGGAGACAGATAAGTGGCTGCTTCAATTTTTAGAACACCTTTGTAGGTTTGGCAGCCATGTCAGATTCAAATTATTATTAATTATTTTAAAATGTTTGAAATTTCCAAATGAAAGATTCCATTTAAATCCTACTTTAATATAGGATACTCAGGAGTGAAACAATTGGGCTTAACATTTTTTCCCCACATATAAGCCATCCAGTGATACTGAAAAAATACTGTCATAAAAAATATTGTTATGACATATACACACACACACACACACACACACACACACACACACACACACACACACACACACACACACACACACATATATATATATATATATATATATATATATATATATATATATATATATATATATATATATATATATATATATATATATATATATATATATATATATATAATATGTTATTATTGTTATTTATTTATTCAGGGGAGTCGTACGCCTGGAAGCTGCCCAGTCTGACCACAGTCTGATCTGCTGGCCACTGAGCAGCTGCACTAGAGCAGTTTGAGTGGTAACATGGGTCCCTTCTATTCTGCCGGTCTGGGATTAAACTTTAATACTATCTAATTACTGATTAGATTTTGATTCATAATTTTTCATTTCATATTTCAGCCATGGATGTCCACTCATATACTGTATGTCCTCTGGAATATTAAAACTGGTGCAGAGGTGGTACAGTGGCTAGCACTGTCACTTCACAGCAAGAAGCTTCCTGATTCGAACTTGTCTGTACATTACTTTTAAAACATGAGTCTGTGCAGTATAGATTTTCTTACCACCACCTTGGCCCTGCTTCCTGTTAAATGGCTCTGTGTTGTGCTCCCCGAAAGGTGGCCCAATGTCTTGCAGGCACTCTTCAATCTCATGGCCTAATTTAGCTCATTTCACTGACTGCCCATTGCATATTCCACTGAACTCAACATCATGAAGTTTGGACTCCACACAAAGAGGACGCTGCATGGAGCTCTGAGCTGAAATTCATTTCTGCCACAGTGCAGAAATCCTCTGTCTACATTTATAGACTGAAAACAGTTCTCTCAGCAATGCAATGTTAGCACACTACAATATGCTACAAATCTTTCCCCACAGAAATGTTACTCTTTTGCTCTTTCCAGTTATTTAGTTCTTGGTACATCTATTCCATACTGTATGATACTACATGGAAGAACGAAGTGAAACTAAAATGCAAACTGAGGTTTCTAGGAAACACAAAGTCCAAATGTGTTATAATAATAGTCATCACATCATACAGACTGAGAAGAACTTATTTCAAGCTTCCTTACAGGCTGAATCACCAGTATTTGGCAGACACCATATCATAGTCACAAGAGACTAACCGACACTAAAGAGCTAAATCACTAACAAAACAGGCATTGTATATCAGTTACACTGGACCAGAGCCTGTGCTGTTCTCAGAGCTGAGCAAATCAATTCAAGCAAGAAAGATGAAAACAATACGATGACAAACAGGAAGAGTAGTGCTCAAAACGCTGTGACCACGCCAGTAAAATCTTACCGTGTGGGGAAAGCTGAGAAAATGTATTCCAACTCTACCTGTATGTAACGCAGAGCGCTGCGGAGAACGCTGAGGTTGGAGGTTTTCTTCTCATCAACATTTGGAACGTTCTTCTTCAGCGTCTCGAAACACTCTTTAAGGTGCGCTCGCCTGAAGGGCCAAGAGTCAGAAACAAGGAGTAACACTCTTAATATGGTTGACACTGGTTTACTGTCCTGGAGAATATTCAGTATTTAATAGTGGAAGTTTAACTATGAGGCTTCATAACTCTAATTCTGCATGCTTGAGAAGAATTTTATGGTTGATATAATTTGAGAAAATTCAATGACCTTTCGGTTGTTGATGTCTTTCATACAACACTTACACCAAGCTTACTGCAACAACGAGAAGTTCACATTGTCATGACTAACCTGTTCTTCTCCAGTTTGTTGTGCACCTCTCTGGTCCCCGCACTGGAAACACAAAATAAATGGTCAAACAAAAGCAGGAACCAATCTGCATTTTCAGATCAACTGTAACACACACAGGAACTGACCCTCCTGGTCTCCTCTTCCCTTCCATCCCCCTCATGTCTTCCATTGTTACCCCATTAGGCCGCGGCTGAGATGTGGGTGAAGCTTGATGGGGGAGCAGTGCATGTTGAGAACCAGAGCCATTAGTGCTGATGGAGGTTGGGTACTGAATCTGAACCTGAGGTTGTGATTGACTGGGCTTTGCACCAACAAGCTGCTGACTGGTCTCCATCATCTGAGGGGCGCACAAAAGGTGAGGAGAGGCAGGCTGCTGCTGCTGCAGCTGTTGCTGCTGCTGCTGGCGTGGGGGGGAGGAGGCGTTCTTGGCTGGCGGGGAGCATTTGAGAGTCGCTGCTGCAGCGATTGGCGTGGTAAGTGGGAGGTGCGGGACCGAGGGTGTCGCAGTGACAACGGGGACCATTGGGATGACAGCAATGGGGACTTGAGTAGGCGGGAGGGAGGGGGGCGGAGGGGCAGGAGGTTGTTGCGGCTGGCGGTGAGTGTCATCACTCCAGGTGATGTGGTTGGCTCTGACTGGCTGCGACAGTGAGGTCACAAGTTCCACGCGCCTTGACTCTGCCTCCCTGTTGATGAGCTCCTTCTCTTTGCGCTGCTCTTCCTCTGTAGGAGGTGAGAAAAAAAATAATGAATGACCAAAGAAGTTTGAAGAACACAGGATAAGTGTGGATGTAGGTGGAGGTAAACAGGATAGTTAGTTGTAGAGACCATTAAACAACTCGCCTTCACTTTAGACTTAAGAAAAACTCATGATCCACCAGTTTGAAAAGCATTAATTACTTGTAATCTCTCAGCCAAGATTGATTAAATGCAGCCGGATCCATTCAGGTGACCTCAGCTGTTTTATGGTTGTGCTACAGTTCACTTTCTCAGAGTCACTTTGTTTGTAGAATCAACACTTTGTGCACACAAACACACAATAAGAATGATGTCATTGGTGAAGGAGGGGGAAATAAGCACAGAAACTGTGTCTGCATCCTTTTCCCGACTGGAGAGAACACCCCCCTGTCTGCCCTGTGATTGGACTGCTCCAGCTCCGAGCATGTTCTTACCTCTGGGCTACGTCAGGGCCGTCTGACCAACAGGAGTGGACCATTGTCAGGAGCCTCTCTGCTTTGTATACTAGAGCTGGCAACATGACAGCATATAAATAAAGTATCGTCGTGTCGCAATATTACAAAAGTTTATTTTTAAAATCAGATGGTAGGGACAGGAATGCTCCCACATTGTGTTCGTGTGGAGTACAACACACATATAGCAGCACACACACAGACTTAATGATATAAGTGAGTAGTTACTGCACACCGTAGCAGTCAGACTCAAAGCAATGTGGAAAGCCCTCAGTTACCATGGAAACAGCAACATTAGAAACAGAAGATCCTAGGGATTCCACAAACCTGCACAACGCCAACACACAGCCCAGCCATGATAAAATGAAAAAACCCCACACGCCAACATGGCTGGCTGTGTGTTAAGTAACACTTTGATTCTTCTTCTCATGATGCGGCAAACTCCTAACGACACCGTTTCCTTTCACACAGTTCGCATCACATAGAGACGCCCAGTTACATACAGCCATCACGATGACACAGATGATTACTCTGCACTCATTTATTCTCTTAATTAGAGAGATCTGACAACAGTCAAATGAAGACATTATTAATAAAGCTACAACAGATTATTATATTAGCTTTTCATGTGTTCACATCTTTTCTAACTCTTGCAGACTGGTGAAAGACAGATCTATAACTGTGTTTGTGGTCATCATGCTTGGTTTTAAGCAGGACTGGATGAGATCTTATCGTAGTTATGAATCTTATGAATAGAAAAACTGTATCTCCACTGTGTATTCTCCAGTGTGAGGCTGTCTCTTTTCCCTGTTAAAGTCAATTATAAATGTATGATTACACTATTGTCTGACATTTTCCACTAAAATGATTAATCGATTAATCAAGAAAATATACATTTATTGTATTTACACACACACACACACACAAAGGACTCATATGTGCAAATGTGGAGAGATAGTGGAATGAGCAGTTAGGGGTTCAGCACCTTGCTCAAGGGCACCTCAGCAGTGCCCAGGTGGTGAACTGGCTCCACCCTCCAGACTGTGGCCCATGCTGTAACTGACCCTGCCACCTGCCCTTCAGATTGAACTACTGCCGTTCCATATTATCATGCCTGTGATTACAACACTGTTACTCAGCCCTGGTCAGAAGATGCACTGCTGTGTTGAGAGCAGAATGCAGCTCAGGCTGCAAAGTTAACATTTCTGTCTGTTGGCCAAATAGCAAGTTCAACTTTGGCAGCCATTTGCATTTTACCAGAATTTGGCTGATGCTAATTTTGTACCCTGTTTGCAAATATGGCATAAAAAGGGTCGATTCCACATTGTCCTGTTTGCACACACAGAAGCAGATATCAGCTGAGTATGCTGTCATATGCCGACTTGTTTTTCTAGCTTCTTTAGAACACACACACACACACAAAGCTCCAGTTCGTCAAATGCACGCAAACGTAAATTACATAACTTCTGCATTGAGTTGCATTGGGTTGGGTGGGAGTGAGCAGGGCCGCTGCCCTACTTACCCCCCTTCCCTTTCTCTCTTTCTGACCCGCCACTGTCAGTAGTCTGAATGGGAAGGGTGGGGACGAGTGTTTGTGTGTGTGTGTGTGTGTCTGCGTGCGCGTAGGTGTGTGTCTAGAGAAAGGGGGGCTGTGCACGTGGTCGTTGTGGGCGGATCCTAGCACGCGGTAGGGTAAGTATGCACGGGGGGTGGGGGGTGATTTGTCTGACACGTCATCAGAGAACAGAAACACAAAAAGCAGCCTCCCGTCTGTTTCACTGATGATTCTTACACCGACACATTGTACTTAGAAAATAAAGAAGAGAAGCACAAACAAAGAGTTCATGTGCTCGCGCGCAGATATACAAATCGGACGGGGTGAGCGCGTGAGGTGAGGGCCCGCCCCGCTGTGTGTCATAAGATAGCTGAGCAATGTCAGGGTATTATGTAAAGACCAGCCTCTGCTCGCCACCGCCCTGCCGGCGCTCGACGGACAAAAAACTGGGCCAAATCGATTCTTAAGGGGCAATTTTATAACACACATGTGATATGTGAAACTCTTTTGAAAATAAAACCACCCACACCGATTTAAGTGAATGTTTAAAAATATGTTTCAGCTTTTAAATAAAGTCCGCTCTTTGCAGCTAGCCTAGCTGCTTCACAACAAAGATACAATAGATAAATGAACCACGGTTAGTGACAGGAACTCTCTCATACACACATACACATACACACACACACACACACACACACACACGGGGAGTCACTTGAGTGTCGAAACTGTCACACACACACACACAAACACACACACGCCGAGAGCGCGCAAAGTAGTTCGCAAAACAACTTTGACCATTTCCGCATTTAGAGAAGACAAATGTGCGCGATAATTGGCCGCTGCGGACTCGTCGATAGTTCGCACTGACTTCAGCCTCTTTCTGGCACGAGCCCAGGGCGATAAAAACAAATTACAGGCGCTTCCGTTTATCATAGGCGGGTCGGTTGAAAATGCAAAGCCCAGCCGTAACGGGATACGCTCCTCCAAAAAGGCAGTTCAGGATGAAGCACACACTATACTATGTTATTTGGTGTCATGTACGTGCAGCACAATGCACCAGTCTGCCGTTCCACTTACCACGTGCGATCTGTTGTTGCTGGGCTTGCCATTCCAGATATCTGGCCGCCTCCAGAAGCGTATCGATACTCATTGCGCGTAAACCCTGACGGCAGGCGACCCGGTGGCCCGGGACGGAAGACGAAAGACAGAGGGGGTAGGTAGTGTCCCGGTAGGAAGCGCCGTGTGCACGGTTCAGACCCGCACACCCGAGCTTTTCGTCCCCTGTGTTTTTCCAAAAAGCACACGGACGATTTGTAATCCGGCCGAACGGAAAGTAGATCCTGGCATACGTAAAAATAGGATTGCAACAAGATGGCGATGCGAGCACGGGAATACACACAACAAGGCGAGTCGTGTTCTCGTTAAGGCCCACCCCTCCCGGATTCCTGCCCCGCCCTGTTACTACAACCTCCGACAAAACCCGGCGACCGCACCACTCCCTCCTCTTCCGCGCTGTCACACTCTGTCAGATCCGTTAGTCCTAAATCACAGCCTTTCCCTCATAATTATCATAACCGCTGCTTGAAAGCCCCGGGAGCGAAACGGGCTCACGGTGTACCCACGAATCTTTGTGTGACTCGAGAAAGTGAAGTCCTATTGAAGTCGCCGGTCCTCCATGTTTTCCTTCCCGCCGCTGGCCCGCAGCGCATGAAGAACAATCAGTCGCCAAGGAGCCAATCAGCGCTCAGAACAACAAGGCATGGTGCTGGTCCACATGGGCACCCGCCCGGCCCGAGCGCGGCTCATTTGCATGGCGAGAGCGTGACTGGCCACCCTGCTGTCTCGGGATTAGAGCTGTCAATCAAAGGGCGAGGGGCGGGGTTTCCCACTGTATGTGATTAAATAATGAAGAGGAGCAGTTATTATTATTATTAGCAGTATTAGATATGTGTGTGTGTGTGTGTGTGTGTCTGTGTCTGTCTGTGTGTATGTCTGTGTTGTATAATTATATTATATGGTGTTATTTTATTAAATTGTGCACAGAAATTCCCAATAATGTGAAAGCAAATACTGAGATTTATATATGGACAACTATGATGTGATTTAAACTATATACATTTACAAAACACAAGTAGCTATATTCATTTCCTACAGCTAAAATGTTGTTACTATACAATGAATATGAAACAACTCTACACAGATAGACAGTCATTTTTAAACCCCCCCCCCCCCAAAAAAAAGGAATGGAAGAAACCGTTGCTGAGTTGTAAGTGGTGTGTAAAAAGTCCATTATCTCTCCTCTTGCCAGTTTATTGGTACTGTTTCTGATATGATTATGATTAATGGTTTATGTTCTAGTGGTGTGTTTGTCTATATACTGTATACAGAAGCATGGCTGCATGGTAACAGCCTTTGATTGGGCACTGCTCAGTGGTATATATCCTTCACCACATCACAGGATCTCTACTGTCTCAGCCAATCACAACAGCAGCTCAGGAGTACACCAGAGCTGCCTCGCCACACCATGCATCCTACCTGCATATACAAACCTACACCATTACTATGTGAAAAAAACTCAAGATGATGAGAAACAAATGAAAGTGACTGTGTGTGTGAGTGTGAGGGAGGGAGTGAGAGAGAGAGGGAAAGAGAGAGAGGGGAGGGGGGGGTCATTTTGCAACAGGCTGAGACACTGTGAGAGGATGTGACAGAAAGTGAATCAGGCTGAAAAGGGGGAGGAGGGAGTGAACAGGGAGGAGAAGGCTGCTGCTGCTGCACATGCTAAGCACATGAGCTGCATGAAAAAAAGTTTAAGGATGTATGCTGATAGAGAGGGAAAAGGGGAGATGGGAGTGGGGGTGGCTTGGAAAGCCAAGGGGGGTGGGAGGGATGTGAGGGTGGGATGGGCTGACCCACTTAGAAGTGCTGCATCACTAGTGCATCTACAGAGCACAAAGAGAAAGCAATGCAATAGAGGAGATTTTACACAGGAGATGTTCAAATGTTAAATGAACCTCACAAACATAATGTGATGACGTCCAAAAGTCCATATTTAACTGAAAACAACAACTTATCAAATGTTGAACCTGAGAAATATGTTTGAAAAATGTTTATGAATATTTAGAATTTCTGAAAAAGTTGGACAGTGTCAAGTAAAGTCTGTAAAAGTTGTGAAATACTGAAAGAAAGCAGCTGGTGGAACACCTCACAATGAATGAAGTTAAAGTGTCAACATTTTAGTAACATGACTGGGTCTAAAAACAACAACCAGAGAGGTGGTGATCCTCGGGCCCTCAGAGAACACTGCATCAAAAACAGACATGATTCTGTTTAGATCACTGAATGGGCTGAGAACACTTCCATAAGCCAGCATCTGTAAACAAAGTTCATCTCTGCATCCACAAATGATTGAAACTCCAAAGTACTATGAGTTCTTTTAGATATGATGGTGCCTGACCATGAAGAGCTTTGTATGTAAGGAGAAGGATTTTAAATTCTATTCTAGATTTTACGGTATAGCAATAGGAATATATAGCAGGTGGCTTCTGAAACACAAAATAGGGAGGATCAAAACACTCAAAACACATTCAAACAGTCTAGATTTGGCCTTTAACATTGAAGAATGTCAAGCATCTCAAAGAATGAGCATGTGCTGTCAACTAATGGTGTGATACATCACTATGAGCCCAGGTGAAAGGATAAAAATCTGAATTTCGTGATGTACATATGATCAAATCATCACAGACAGCACTCTCACTTTATCCTGTAATCATGTCCTAAATTGTTCTTGTGTTCTATCTTACTTTTTATGTTCCCCTTTATTATTATTTTTTAACTTTCCTTATTTTATTTATTTTAACTATGCTGCAACATCCACATTTCATTTTATCTTGAATGCACAGCATTCATTCTGAACTTTAAGTAAGAAACATTCTCATTCTTACATAAACCACAACTCCAATTACAAGCCCAGCCCATGACTTGGAAAATATGACAAACAAAAATGTCTTTTTTTTCTTCAAGCATCTTCTTGATCTTATTTTCATTGTGAAGATAGAACTGCAAAAACAGACTCATTAATATTTCTCCTCTGCTGCCTGCTCTAAGAACACAAGAACATGGGACATCAAACCCCTCTATTCATATTACCACTAGAGAGCGCCACATCCTGTATGATACTTTGTCCAGACCTCCCCATTATCCTCCCCCAGCTTTGCAGGGATTAGAACACTGGTCACGTAAACTTTACTGGGACTCACATAAGCTATACAAGGATGACACACAAACCTATATATTAATACAGATCCTACAGCTACCTGCACATGTTCATAAAGAAAAGCCAGCCCCTTGAGTAAAATAGTTCAATCTTCTCTGAGAGAATCAATACTGCTGCATATTTCAGAGACACGTCTGGTGTACACAATGACCTTGAAACCTCTCAACACTTTCATATCATGCCAGCTTATCTGAATCAATGCTGGCTTATCGCTCTGCAGATCCTTTCACTTTCTCTCTTTGTCTTATATCTGTATCAACAGTGTCATGAGAGGGAGAGAAATGGGTGACCTAGAAGCAATATAAATGAGGAAGTGAGCTTTTTCTACTCTGTTTTGATGTCTTCATCTTGCATGAGGTGAAAAGTGTGTGTAAGGCATGAGCGTGTGGTGGTGGGTGAATGTGGGCCAATGTTTCTACTCCACTGACTCTGTTAAAGAACTGGAGTTTTAGACTAAGACAGGTTTATTATCTTTTCATTAAGTCCCATGAAGCTACGTCTCCTTCTATGTGTGTCCACTTCCACCACAGTCTTCTCATTCTCACTGTCCTTGTGCTGTAATAACTTTTTGGCATCTGCATCTTATGCCTTACACTACCACCCAGTTTCTCCACCCTCACAGACCAGCAAGACATAGGAAGGTGTGGCGTGTGCTCACTTGTCATCCTGGCAACTGTTGCCAGGTTACAACAGAGGGAGCACAGAGAAAGAGTAATTGCCGTGTGGGTGAGTGAGCAGGTGTGTGTGAGGACAAAAGTAGGCTGGGGTACCGTACATAATTGATAAAGGGGCCTGAACTGTCCCTGTTGCCTTCTTGATGTCTTTGCCTCTCCAGTCTGAGCTCTCAGTGGAAGAACTGAGCTGTACCTGAGGAATAAATGCAGTACCACATCCTTCCCCTCTCCCTGCAAGGTCAAGATCTGTTTCTCCTTGATCTTCAATAACAGCACTGACAGTTAGTATCTGATCCCTGCTCATGTGGAAGTTAGCAAAAGATGCTAAAAGGCTATAGTGTAGCAACAGACCAACATCTGTGCACAAGGAGGCTGAGTTATACATAAATAATATTCACTGTCTAGAGGAGCAGGTTTTGTGACCCATTTCTTTTCTAACATCTTACTCTGATGATTTAGTTATCAGACTCCGATATTTTTAAATAATAAAAACACATTTTGTGGACTACACACTGTTAGTACTATCCACATCACAAATATTGTCTTATTGAAGCAAATTGTACTTTACAGAGGCCTGCATTTTGGTTCTGCAAATGTCACAGAGCCACTACCAACACGTTTAATAGTGAGAGAATCAATGGTTCAGGGAATGTTTCAGCCAGAAGAAAAAAGCTGCATTAACCCTTTGTCTCAATTCAAACTGCAATATGACAAGTGCATAGGTACCAAGCAAAAATTTAAATGGTGCATATTTGCAAGCACTGCCGTGTTTCATGTATTTAACGTAGGATGAACTGGAAGGTCTGCAGCACTACGTGACCTCGCTGTGAAACTCTGCCATAATAAATCCTGTCTGACTCTCTGACACCTCATTTCACCTCCTTCCCTGAAAGAAAATACACAAATAGATAACTTATATTTACAGAATTTTATTTCATTATGTTGCAAACAATGACATCCAGATATATTGATACACAACTTTTACTGTGCGTGTATGTGCATTTGTGAGTGTATGTGCATGTGTGTGTAAAGAGAGCAGTGAGACCACAGAAAGCAGAATGTAAATCCTGTGTGAGGAAGCCCTCAATGGGTTAACAAGGCAGAAATAGCGAGCAAAGAGGGCACCGGGCGATTCTCTGGGCTGACATACACACACACAAACCTCATAAAAGGTGAGCAGACTTTTTCCTCTGTAAAACACACGTTTGCTATGGGGCGTGTGCCTGTGCTCTCAGCAGCTTAGGGATCATTAAGGTCCTGTGAGTGTCTACTAGAAAGCAAGTTTGTTAAAAGAGATGAAGTAGTATGAATGAACACAGTGGGTGAGAAGCTTTGCCTCCTCTCTCCCTCTGACCATCAGAGCAGAGACAGCAGAGAGATTCTCCTGTCATAATATACAAACACACACTCACACAATGTATACACACATGTACAGGTGCACTCGCCCACAGAACCTCATGTGATTCAACTAGGGAGCTGCGTCCGGCCTAATGTTTTCGTCTTGTCCTGGACAGCTTCCACTCATTCTCTCCTTCATGCTCACTTTCCTCTCACCTTCCCTATCACCATCCACGTTGTGACAGACCACAATGATGGAGGCATGGAGTGGAAACAAAACAAAACCTAAACCTCTTCAACAAAGGGTGTAGTCAGTCAGTTAACCAAAATCTACCTGCGCCAGCACACAAGGATTTTTCCCCTTTGACCCGTCAGGAAGTCATGGAAACAGTATGCAAATTAGGCAAATTTAACAGTATACAATTTTTTGTTTGATTCACCATGCAAGGAATACTTATCTTTTGAGTGTGTTTATGTGTCAGAGATTGCGTGACATTTATTAAGCGTACCCTACATCCAGAATAATTACATAAAAGGACAATAGTCATCTTAATAGGGCTGAACTGATGTAGGGGAAGAGGGAAGGAGAGGGGGAGCAAGGGGAGAGGACAGGAGGAGGAGAGGGTAAAGCGCAATGGTCAACTATGGTTTGGAGTACGAAGAGGTGAGGGGCTGGGCTGGGTGTCAGGACAGAAGGATGAGGGCTGAGGTGCAAAGAGAGGGGTCGGGTAAAGTGGGGTTCAGGGCTGTATTTAGAGTTTGGGGCGAGATGGAGGCAGTCTCAGCGGCACTCCCAGACTTTGACTGTCTGATCGACACTGCCCGTCACCACGTAGGGAGCAGTCTTGTGGAAATCTGCAAGAGAGGTAAACCTTTGTTCAGGTACACTGGATAGAGTTACAACAAGTGAGAATTTCATGTAGAAGACGTCAAATGAATTCCATTAATCGCTGAGTCTTACCCAGAGAGGTAACAAAGTGTTCATGGGCACACAGGGTCTTCATGCAGCGTTTGTTCTTGTAGTCCCAGATCCTTAGAGTTTTGTCATCAGCGCAGCTCACTATGAATCTTCCTCCAGGATGAACCAACACTCCACGCACCCAGTTGTCATGTCCCACCTGAAGAAAGACGACAAATTATCCACCACTCCCCTCATTCATAAGCAATGAATGCAGACACAGTGAGGACAGTTGCTCAGTCTCACCAGAGTCATAAGGCAGATGCCAATACTGACGTCCCACATCTTAATTGTTTTATCTCTGGATCCGGAGAGGAGGAAGGGGCCGGGCTTTCCACTCTTCTTGCTCTGGAAAGCAGGAGAAGAAAAAACATTGACTGGTCACATGAAAGACAACATAGGACATTACACTGTGACATAGCACTTTTCAGCCATGCTAGCACCAATATCATCGTAGAATGAACCAAAACTAATGACATTTACTGTTAATTAGCAAATATTAGCAGACTAAACACTAAAAGATGGTGACCATGGTAAACATTACAATTAGCATCACCGTAGCAACACTGAGCTGAAGTACAGTCCCACTGAGCTGTTGGTATGTCTGCAGACTGGCTATAAACGTGGATGCAGATATGAAAACACAAACATCTGATTTATAACCTGACCAATGGATTTATTCAACTGAGAAAGTCAAAAGTGAATGAAATGTTGTTTAAATGTTGCTGAAATGTCATTCAGTGCACATGGCTTGTCTTCACTATAAAGCACTTGTGGAAAACCGTGCAGCTGAAGTGAGCGTACACAAACACCCTCTGTAGGTAAATGTCACATCCTGCAGCAGCTGTACATACCTCTGAGCCCGTGGCCTCCAAGATGGTGGGGTGAGCGCTGTCTGGGGCCCAGGCGATACACTCGACCACGTGTTCATGCTCCCGCAGCTCAGCTTTGCACTCCTTCGAGGCGACCACCCAGACACGCACCGTCTGGTCATTGGAGCAACTGGCAATCAACGAGCCATCCTGGTTGGGGCGCACCATCCTCACCCACTCCCTGTGGCCTGTAAATGTCTTCACACAGTACCTGCAGGAGGAAATATCAATAAGCTTTTAGTACTAATTCATTGGAAAACAATACAATAAGGATAAAAGCAGGACCATGGAACAGAAGGATGAAACATGTTAAACTACACTACCAAGTCTTTATTAGAACTCGTGATAGAGATAGTTGAAACAAGACTCCCCCCTACTTACCCAGTGGCCACCTCCCACATCTTGATGGTCTTGTCTCTGGAGGCAGACACTATGTGGTCACCATTTGGCATGATGGCTACAGACGACACATTGTGATCGTGGCCTGGAAGGCACAGTTAAGAGTTTAGTTCTATGTCTGGCCTGAGTTCATCTTAATGTAGTAATGTAAGACAATTTGAATCAAACAGTTAAGAATGTGTGTGTTTCTTTTGTAGTGTAAGCATGTGTAAGCATTATTTCTTCATGGTTACTTCATCTCTTACCATGCATTGTTCGGACGCACTCGAACCCCTGAAAGTCCCAAAGTTTGATGCTCATGTCAGCTGAACATGAAGCCAGCAGCTTTCCTGTCTGGTCAAAACAGATGTCCTGCACTGAGTCTGTGTGGCCCTTCAGGGTCCGCTCAAAGTCCCCTGCCTCATAGTCCCACACCTAAAAGAACAGACAGAGACAGTCAGTCATCAAGACACTGCCCTAAAAACCAAACGTTACTATGAAGTCAGTCTCATTGATCAATAACTGAGGCATGAGGAATCAGTGATGGTCAGGTTTTGTAGTTACAAAGCTGAGTAAGTATTTTATAGTTATAGCTACAATCAGGTTATATAAACCAAACAATCTGCTGACATGGTTTAATCAATAAAAAACACTGAAGAGGGGGGGGCTAATTTGCATATCTCACAAGGTGCTGTGCTCTGGGAGTGTTGCCTCTGACAACATGAGCATCAGCCCATCTCTACATAGATGAATAGATGAGCAGTGACAAAGCAGAAAAAGGAAAGTGAGTGAGGAAGGAGGAGAAACAGGGAGGGAGGGAGGAGGATAAAGGGAGGAGGCAGAGAGAGTGAGGGGAGGGCACTGAGGATGAAAAGAGAGAACAGGCTCAGATCTGCAGTACAGCTTTGATCTGAAGGGTCAGGGCTGCAGAGGCTGTTGTGGTGGTGTGCTGCAACGCTCACTGGTTTGCTTAGAAATGCTACTGCATGCAGCCATCACTGAGCTTTAAGAGCAGTGCTCACTCACAGTATGTGACCAGCAGAAAAGCAAGAGGAGTCTAACACACCTTAATGGTAGCATCCTCAGAGGCTGTGACCATGACAGAGAACACAGGGTGGAATATGACCCGTGTGACAGGGGCACGGTGGCCGCTAAGGGCGTATCGCTCTGGGGGACGGGGGATCCACTCCTTGGGGTCCCTCTTCTGACCCACGGATCCTCCGTGTGTCATCTCCTCCTTTGCCTCGTTCAACTTCGACTCCAGCTCCATCACCTGAGGCAGCATGGTGGGTGAAAGAGCAGAGCAGTCAGAGGACTCTGTAACATCAGTAAAATCCAGCTCTCAGTTAGCACACAAACATTCCTTACCTTCTTCTGTAATCTGATGACTGAGGTCCATTTCTTTTCCAAAAGGCCTGCATATTTTTTATCTACCTCTTCATTCTATGAACGGAGAAAAGACATGAATCTACACCATCTCTGTCATTCATAATCATGTTTTTGTGCAGCTGCCTGTCCTTACCATGTCTAACTCTGCCTCTTTCTTAAAGGTGGAATAGGCCTCCTCATATCCATTGGAACGGAGATAATCGGCTATGGCCCGGTTTCTGTGAAAGGAATGAAATACATTTTTAAAAGGTGTTAACTTCCTCACAGATACTAGCATATGCCAACTGCCAAGTATCTGTGTGTTTTCATATGATTCTGCCCATAATTAGGCTAAATTAATAACCTGTCAAAGTGAGGTTGTCATTTATCAAACATTAGCTCCACCTTAACAGAAATGCTAGTTCCTCCTTAAAAGAGAGGGGACCACACCCTGCCTAACAGATGGGAGCAATGGGATTCACGTTTCACATTTCCACCTTAAATGTCAGCAAATCTGACTGAGTGCCATAAGAAATTACAACCCTTCAGTGAAGGAACACAAACATCACTGGGAAAGTGTTTGGTGCTGCTATGGAAACCAGAGACTTGCCACAAAGAGTATGAGAATGGACGCCACAAGGACAGGACAACCACACACACACAAGGAAACACAAACACACAAGGAAATGCACGTTAAAAACAGTTAGAGTGGAAAAGCTCTGTTATGAGGTAAAGGGTGAATATTTCATGAGTAACGATGCTAAATTTAGGCTTCAGCTGCAGGCCTACTTTTTTTTTTTTTTTAAATGGCTGATAACTGTAATCCTGATTCAACAGTCTGCTACAGACTTTGAACATTAGGCCATCATTGGCAGCAGGATTTCCACTAAATTCTCCCAATCAAAAGAACATAAATAGTCCAGGTGTAGTTACTCCTCAACGACAAGATCAGATATCTGCTCTCGACTGTGCCAAGCATCTGATCAGTGGGCAGTCACTCCACAGAGCTGCTCGCATTAACCAGCCATCATCTGAAGTTCATCCTTCTTCCCCATCCCCCTCACTTCTTCGCTCCTGTCATGGGGGTTATGAAATATTCACTAAGTAGCTATCAAGTGAAACACCATGAACCTCATGTCTTCACATTTTCTCTATGATTACACAGTCTTGGGGCAGCTGTGGCTTGGAGGCAGAGTGGGTTGTCCACTAATCAGAAAATCAGCGGTTCGATCCCTGGTTTGACCCCCCTCCAGTCTGCATGTCGAAGTGTCCTTGAATGGTTAGCTCCTCAAACTGATGAGCAGCTTGGCACCTTGCACTGCAGCCAATGCTGTGAATGTGTGAATGAATGGGTGTGAGTGGGTGAATGAGACATGTAGCGTAAAGCACTTTGAGTGGTTGATACTATTTATTCTTGTAAAGGACAACTCACAACATCTGCATAAACCTCATATGGATGGAGAAGTAAACCTGATGTACTGATGTCTGTGCCTTGTTGCTAAAAGGCGTACATGTACACACACTTAAATGCTCCTCTTCACTACACTACATGTCTCTTCTTGTTTGCATGTCTAATGAGGCTGCACACCCGCATATTTACATCTGGCCACTCACAGTTCATCTCTTTGTCTCTGTGACAGCACCATGCTGCTGTTCTCTCCCTCTTGGGGAGGTGAGGGTGAGGCAATGTGCTGAGGCTGGGGAAGAGTGCGCCTGGGAGGCGTCCGAGTCCCTCTGTGATCTTCTTCCTTCAGATACTCTGGAGGTGGCAAAAAGAGTGCCACACAAAGGGAGGTGAACTGCTGTCAGTTAACTGCAGGAACAAGACTCGACGAGTATCCACAGGTCCAAATGTTTCTCACTGATCAGATGTGCCCATAGCCTGATGGAGAGAGAGAGAACAGGAAAAGTCAAGCAGCTGATGGACAGCAAACATATATTCTAGGATTGAAAGATAAACAGTTGACAGTTAAAAGTTTAATGATATACAGTGTTGGGGAGTAAGCGGTCCTCCTGTTCATTTATTGGTTCACTGATGGATACATCTTCAGGCTCTACACATTGGCCACAAACTTTACTCTATTACATCCATTTCCAAACACACTCAGAACAGAGATTCATTTTACAACTAAAGACTGGACTAGCAACTCAACCTTCTGCACACTAGATCTTAAGACTCTGGATGCAAATTATTTGTTTTAAAAAGTAGCAGTTAGGCTGACTGTGTGACTTTGCACCAATTATCATAATCTGTGGTCGTATCAAACTGATTTTGAAATCTGAGTTTTTGGATAATGTGACCATCCTAACAGAAGAGCACAGATCAAACTCAGAACATGCTGACATATCAAAACACACCATTCAGCATTGTGAAGCTAATAAGAACATTCACTTCCTGAGCTTCATCATTGCAGGCACCTGGGGCCACAATAGACCTAAGCTGCTTAGCAGCTACACCAGACAGAGTCTGTGTGTGTGTGTGTGTGTGTGTTTCTGGTGATAGAGACCACAAGTCGTCCATACAGCTGACAACGCGATGTAAAGAAGGGACTGGACAGCTAACAGGATTAATCCCAGACACAGAGAAAAGGCCTTAACAACAAGCCATCATTGCATGTGTTACAGGCTGCTGCATCACTTCTAAACACACACAAGAAAACACTTTAAGAAAATAAATGAAATGATACTTTTTACTTCAGATATTTCTTCTTTATATAGCTGCCCCTAAAAGTCGTTGATTCCAGTCATGGAATGTAGTCAAGAAGACTCTGAATCGACTTGTATGGTCAGTCGCATCAATGCATTTTTTTTTTTCAAACTGCGTCACTATACACAGAGCAATGCTGATCAACAGCATGGTGGGCTGTCAACTTAACAGAGTCACACAATGACCACGACACAGAAAGCTAACTGATGGAAGCAGAGACACAAATGGGGGGCGAGTGAGTGCAGTCTGTTGGCTGCTCTGATACTCTCTACTCCGGTAATGAGCGTCAGTGAAGTTGGCTGAACCACATTTGAAGTAGACAGTGATACACGCTCATCTGCTGTCCAGTGTGACTGAGTCTTTGGCGGACAGCGCTGTCAGAAGATGCTCCGCTGTGCACATGGATTTGAACTATGAGCAGAACACACTGGAAATCAGAGTAAGACAGAAAGCCTTGTGTAGGCTGCTACAGAAGTTTAGTGTGAAAAGAAAGAAAGGGAAAAAAAGTTGAATTTTTGTATTGAACAGCCCAATCCCATTCCACTGACAGGTCAGCTACAGTCTCACTACTTTACAGATGTTGTGTGCTGGAGCATTACATTTCAGCGGCACGGGAACAAAACATTTAGCCGGGGACATGCCTTGCCAAGTGTCCTGGAGAGAACTCTTTTTCCCTGTCTGCAAACATGATGAGTGCTCTGAGCTGACTGGACAGAGATAGTGATTTTAGCTGAGCAGCACTCTCAGCGTGGTTCAAAAATAGCCTTTTGACCAAACAGACCAACCTCTAAACTATTATGTAACCAAGACAACCTCGGTAGCTTCTGCACCTGCCTGAGACTCTTGAGCTTCAACAGAACTGAATTTGTGAGGGAGAACGCACCAAAAGTGACAGTATGAAGCCTGGGTTCAGTCTGCAGGAGTCAGACAGTGAACACACTGAAAGACAAGCGTGCACTTATCTAGGCTCAGTACTTAAACAGAGAACATGGTCAGAGTCGATGATCAAGAAGAAGGGATGAAGGTCCTGTCACTGAATCAGTCTTATTCAAATACTGAATAATAATAATAATAAATAATAGTGAATAATACATAAATAAACCTTTTTCTGGAGCAGTAAACCAAAAAATAAAAAACAAACAGCTCTGAGGACCAGTCTAAAAACACTCCATTCACTGTGAGCTGAGCTCAGGCTAATGCTCACACGTGAAGGCGGCACATCATGCTGTAGCATTATTCTCCAGCCTGAGTATGGCCACATGTCCTCAGAGATGAACACTCCTATATCACCAGTCATTCATTTGACCTGTATCCTGTGAGAGGCTGCTTAAGTGCTGTGGGGTCGGGGACTCGTCTTGTTCTGCTAATCAACACATTTGATGCTGTTGTACATGTGTTTGCAGTGTTTCCAGACACAGATCAGATTTGGTCCACGTTTGCTGTAACTAACTGCGAAACTGGGTTGGCCTCAGATTCAGAACCATTTTACCACTCATATGCATCCACTCATGTATGGAAGCAAGTGAAAGCAACTTCTATTTAACACTATTTTTCTGTCTTAAACAGAACACACAGTGCTTGGATGTTGTTTAGCTCAGTTGGTAGAGCAGCCGCCCTATGTACCACGGCCAGGGTTCAAATCCGACCTGTGGCTCTTCCCGCATGTCATTCCTCATCTCTCTCACCTCACATTTCCTGTCACTCTTCAGCTGTCTCTATCAAATAAAGCTCAAAAGGCCAAAAAAAAGAACACACAGCTCTCTGCAGGATGCAGAGGTAATGTACCTGTACTGTCAAACTGTAATACGATAATGGAATTCTGTTGAATGACCGTGCAGGGATGACTCATGTTTTCACCCATGCTCTGTCACTGAAGAGCAACAAAAAACTAAAAGAGACAGTCTATTTTATTTTTGTCTTTGCTGATCCTGCACCAGTACCAGCCATAACCACAAGACGTATGAAAATATGTGGCAAAAATAAAATTCTATAAGAAGATTCAATGCAGAACTTTGCCTGGGAAAATGTGAACATACGCTCAGCCAGTCCAAGTGCTGTCAAAAATTTTGTCTGATTTTGTGGGGAGCCAGACTCAGTGCCCGACAGTAAGAAGATAGAAATAGCTTATCTTCTTCACCGTTTCACAATCTGTTCAAAACTCCATGTAGTAGCCCAACTAGGAATGCTCAAGTTGTAGAGCCCAGCTGTCATTAAAGAGAGCAACTCCTTGCATCAGCTTTGTTTTATATGCACCCGGCTCAGGACCTATATGGATCCTTAGGATGAGCTCAGTACATCCACAGTTTGAAGTTTTTCATTGAATAAAATGAATTGATAAGACAGAACAGGCACTGATGACCTGGTGACAGGGTGAATGAAGGGCCTCAGTTCAGCCTTTTCCTCCTCCTGTGGCACCAAGTTCACAATGACTACAAGTAAAACAGACAGTACTAATACAATAAAGTATAAGCATCTATGTGAGCTAATAAACATAAAGAAATTACAGTTAGATAAAGGTTTATTTTGAAAGAGTATCATCATTTATTAGTACTATAGAGCAGTGACAAGCTGCAATTGTGTTGGAATGGTAAATGATTATTTATGCAGCTTCTTGTGTTATTCACCAGTTTGAAAATAGGAGTAAAAGGTCCAGATTTTCATTTAATAAGTGGTGGATCCAAAGAGTGGTTTAGATGGATCTATAAAAGAGAAATAGTTTTTAGCAAGTTCAAGCTTAGCGTGTAAGCAAAGAAACTTTTAAGCGCTAAATTTAAAAATGCAATTTGGTGTGATGGTAGAATGACAACACTTTCACTTTCATTCAGATAGAGCTGTACCCAGACAGAACAGCCTGTGCCAAACAGAAGAGGATAACATGGCTTTGAAATAATGAATGCACAAGTCTTTGTCTGTAAAAATGGTGGATCACTGGGAAATGAAATATTTCTAACCATAAAACATCAAACACAAGTTTAACACTACGTTTGTCCAAGCTCACAAATGTTATTATCAGTCCTCTCTCTAGCAGGTCACTAGATAAAAACTAGGATGCACTGGGTGAAGATTGGCATCAGCCGATGTTCGCCTCATTAACTGCCATTGGCCATTGGCAAATAAAGGTGACATTCACTGATAGCAGTCGCTGGTGTTTATATGTTGATTCACATGTCGCATGAACACTGTGCTGAGGAGAAACCTCTTTTCCTTTTTTGGAGGCACCGAAACTCAAGTCTCTGGCAAGCCGCGTACGCGCTACGGTTTTGGACCGTCCTGCACACGACATCAAACACCACCGGGAGTGTTTCAGAAGTTTAGCCCGCCAGACTTTGTTTACTTGCTCAGTTTTGGCCATTTTCCTGGTGTATGTTCTTCTAAAGATGCTTCTACATGTGTAAATATGCTATGTAGTTACTTAGTCTCGCCTTTGTCTGTTTTTATGACCGGCAGTTTGCACGGACTAAACTCTGATCATCTACCTGTGTGTGTTCTCTCTTTGTCTACCAGCTTCTAAATCTGAGTCTGACTGGCAATTTACGCCGCAAAATGTAAAAACATGAAGAAGTTTAATTTGATTTGTGTCTGATGATTAGAGAGACAGCGAGAGAGGGAGCTGTTATTAATCAGAAAAGTAAAAAAGTTATTTCCTGATTGTTTCACATCGGTTACATTCAGCAGGTATAGACACGCCCACAGCCACCCACCTCAGCACCACCGGTTGCTGGTTTCCCTGTCCCTGTGTGAATGTAGCCATATTCAGTGTGTAGCCGAGCGTAGAGACACTTCTGGGACGCTTCAAGAAAGACCCACGTTATGCAGTTTGCAATACATGTAACAAACATCGGTATTGGCCAAGTTGTTATTTTAAGCATCGGTATCAGCCCAGAATTTCACAATCAGTGCATCCCTACCAAAAACTGAAAAAGATGGAGAAACAATCCCTTCACAATATGTAACACGACTCAGTGACGTGTCAATAAAGAGGCCACGAAACATACAGACAGCATGATGACCACATTTCATTTCCCTCCCATCTCTCTGCATCTGCTCATAATCACAACACAGATCACACGGCTTAGATTGGTGCTTCTTTCTTAAGGAATACAAAATGTTACCATAACACATGGTCTGGGTTTTTAGCTGTGAAACATAAAAAGATGAACATGATGTGACTAAGCTCCCATTAGGCTACAATATCAGACTGTGACGTCAGTTATGCCTCATCTGTCCTCCTCAGGGCGCTGAACATTTGTCTGAACACAGAGCCACATTCAGCTCCACATGAACAACACTTATCAATCCTGGAATGAATGCCCCGTCCTCTCTAACAACATGTACAGAAATGCTCTCCCTCAGCGTTTGGACTGTGAAGACCTCCTTCCTGAGATATACATCATCACACTGAAAAACTCTGGGTTGTTGGCTGTTTATAAAATTAAGCAAGCTGCACAATTATGGCAAAATATGATGGTAGGTCAGGATCGTTCATTGATTTTGCCCTTCACATTGTGCTACATTCCTGCTAATGTCCAAATCTGTGTATCAAAGTCAGAATGATATTTATTCACAGTATTATTACCTTAAATTAAACATCAACAGAGCACTGTGCTCCCTAGAGAGATATGGTGACACGCTGTACAGCTTCATGCTTATGGATGTCTGAGATGACACTGGAAAAGGACGATAGCGATGTCACTCTCTTTGGCCTTCAAGCGTTCATCGTGCTGTACTTTGTGCTGTTTTTTTCAGGCTGTTAGTTGCAATTTGTTCTTGCTTATATTACTTGCCCTAAATCCCAAACACTTCCAAACAACAGATGATGATCTGTTTCAGGGGGTTGGTCTTCACCTTCTCCTCCAGGCATTTGAATTTCATTTAGCCGTCTGCTCTCTGTTGTATATTACTTTTCTACTCCCAACTGTAGCTGCAACATCCAGGATTGCATGACAGCTCCCCAAGAGTGAAACCTAATAGATCATCCTTGGTGGCTGGCTGCTAGTTAAGGAAACGCTTGATTTGAAACACTACAGCCTTATGAATTTACCGATTAGTCTAGAACGATGTCCATCACAGTTTTCTTTCTTGTTTTGTCAGTCCTAGACCCCAAAATTGACCAAATAAAACTGAATATAGCAGCTGACCCTCACACTAGAGAAGCTGAAACCACAGAGTGATTTTCATTATTTAAACAATCTATTCATTTCAACTGTCAATCAAATCAAACAAAAACAAAACAAACCTGGCAATGAAAGCAGCCACAGGCATTAACTCTGGCTGCATATCAAGTCATCATGCCTGGTTTGTGTCAAGCTGCTGTACAATGCCCCTCCTTATGGGTGACCTTCAGGCCAAACAAGTCCCTGCTGGCACAAACTGAACCACAGAGCAAATCCTTTTCTTTCCTTTAACTGGCAGCCTTCAGCACATCATTACATTTTCTTAATCAAGCAGCTCTCTCAGGGTTTATCATGACATTACTCTATTGCCCTACAATAAAAACAGAGTTCAAAAGTTTATCTGTAAGATGCCGTGCACCATCAGTGCCAACAGTCAAGATTCAAATGTGACAAGGACGTGACAGAATATCAAAACATGACATCGATCCAGATTTGATGATTTCATTATTGTATCCATGTAGCTATTCTCATCCAGAGAGGATGCAGGTATGAATACTGAATGAAAGCCTTTACTGCATTTTCAACAACAACAACAACATTTTATTATATTTGAAAACATTTAAGAAACAAAACATGGTGGAGTAGTTTGACAAATTAAGTGCATATAAAGGTTCATAATATTCATAGTCACGGGCCCTCGCCTTTAATGCTCTACAGCTACTGCACAATTACTGGGCATTCAATCAGCTCAGTGAAATTCAGCCATGACACAGTTTTGTCCAGCCTTCTTGAATATCACCATTTCACTATCACTATTTTTTTAGTCTCCACCCTGCTGATTCCTCAAACCTTCGGTACGCATGAAAGCAACACAGATCATTTGACGGCTGCTTTATTTTCTGGGTGAAACAGATTGACTGAGTTCAAAATGTGGCTCGGGTGACGTCTTCGCAGGCTTCGGTGGCCACAAGGGCAAAGTTGCAGCAATGGCTCAGCAACGCCCTTCCCAGCTAACGTTAGCATAGCATGATAACGTAGATGTTAAGTGGAGCTGTCAGTGTGAGCAGGCTGGATTTACACCGCCACTGCCACCAGACCACAACACACAAAGGGCGTTGGTCTACGCCGACACACAGCCAATCATCATAGGCATTTGTTGAAAATGAATAATATCAGTAATATCCCTTCAAATGTTCAGAGGAATGGAACTTTGATAACAGGGCTGTTAGCTGATATTTCCCAGTACAAGACAACAAACACTGTTGAAGCTAACTGTTATAGTGCCAGGTTATTGACATGAATTTGGCTTTTCACAATAAATAAGGTCAACTTCTGGAGTTGGAAATTTGGCATTTGTTTTATCCATTTCAGAATATTTTGGCCAGGCTGTGGAAATATGGCAGCGAGCTGACAGCTCCTAACTTAGCATAGCCGGCTAACGCACCACGTTAGCTCATCCCCACAGAACTTCCATAAATAGACGCGGCTAACGTTAGCCGAGCGACCAGTTAGGCTTCACAACAAGTGTATCGGTACAAATCACGCGCTGACCGAGGAACACAGAAATGGTTTGAATTCGGCGAACACATTCAGCACAGTTGATAAATACACTGCTGTGTTACCTTCATGCTCCGTCTCTACACCGACGCTCCTGTGAATGCCAACTTTGCCACTTAGCTTAGCTTTCGGCCTCTCCGCCATTTTGAGGTCGGAACGGGAGAGCGCAGACACTGCAGGCGATTCGTCGTCAGAAATAACAAGTCTTTCTAAGTGCCAAAACAAAAATACAGACGGGTATAAAGACTGCTAACTTACCCTCTGACAAAAGTTCATTCTCATATCTCCTCGTAAGGTCTGAGCATGCGATGGGAAAGCCTACTTTTGATGTGCTATTGTGACTTTTCACATCACCCGGCACAGTGGCTCAGATTTTTTCTCCTCTTTGGTACCACCGCATTCGCCCGGCCCCAGCTAACGGTCGCGATTGGATATCGGCTGCGCGCACGTTGAGGCGGGCGGGGGCGCGCAGCGTGCATATATATCGCTCCTGGGATTAAAGCAAAAACACACCATAAATACAAGTTATATAGGTTATTTTTATTGTTATATTTAATCACATTTGGATTATATATATATATATATATATATATATATATATATATATATATATATATATATATATATATATATATATATATATATATATATATATATATTATTGTAAACAAGTTTCTCAGTGAAATGAGCAGTAGCAGGACAGACTGCAGGGATGATGTCACCTAGACACAAATCATGCAGCCTCTCCATAGATGGTGAATAATGACACAACTCCAGTAAAGTATAACAGAAAATATAATAGTTTACACTATATGGGTACATTTTTACTTAACAGTTGCAAGCAATACATCGAAATATCAGTTATTAGGGCTGACAACTAAAATGAAATTCACTAAATTCACAGTCACTCACTCATTTGGTGTCAGTGGACCAGCTAATAACAAGGCCAGTTCAAAGTGTAATGTTCTCATTTCAGTTGAAGTTCAGATATGACTAATTTGGTTTGTTCTAAGAGAATGATAGGCGAGATGATGGCCCATGTTGTTTTTTAGCAGTCACAATGTTACTGACAACATGGATTCAATTATTATGGGCATCCAAAACAACCATGAAGATTATTTTAATATTCAGGTAGAGACAAGTCATTGGCTGTATCATGTTCTGGGACGT
The DNA here is from genome assembly GCA_023373845.1 of Nibea coibor. Taxonomy (NCBI): domain Eukaryota; kingdom Metazoa; phylum Chordata; class Actinopteri; family Sciaenidae; genus Nibea; species Nibea coibor. The sequence continues at coordinate 1,258,503 of CM041733.1, read as the reverse complement.
GGCACGAGTGTGAAGCCCAGTGGACACACTGGGGACTGCAAGAGGATTTGGGCCATTTGAGTTTATTTTACTTTTTAACTTTAAACTCAAAAGTCACATACATTTTACACATACATTTCACATACATACGTTTACAGGTGGCCTTTTGTACAATACAGTGGCACATCATTTAACTGTTGATATATTTCTTTTTCTCAGATGACGTAGGCCTGAAATATTGTGCTTGTACCTTCACCCAGCAATGTACATTGTATTGAAAGGTCCAGTGTGAAACATTTAAGGGAATATATTGGCTACCTTCCACCCTGTTGAACCAGCATGTTTCTGCAAACACAGAACTGACAAACCAAACATTGGCTCTAGATAGGACCTTTTCTGTTTTTCACAAGTTTCACGGCCACTGTAGTTTAACCTGTATGGTTGGAAATGGAGGGTGAGGCAGGCAGTATTCAGTTCGTTGCAATCTGCAACTTCACCACTAGATGCCACTAAATCCTACACACTGCACATTCCATATGTAGGTTTTGTGCATTTTTCTGACACAAATGAGAGAGTTCTACATGTTTGCCGTCAGAGTTACAGCCAGCGAGTTCATTTATTGATCCCATATATTTCAACAAGAGCTATATAATTGGTGCAGGTAGGTCTGCATTAGATACAGCCAGTCCTCCACAGACAACAGCAGAACATAGTCCTCTTCTAAAAGGAGACATTTGCACCTGTTGTCATTTGCCATTGTCAAGTCAGATTGACTACAGAGATGATCTCTTACAGCTGTTTCCTTAATCCTTCAGTGCTGTTTTCTGTTGACTGAGGTTCTTAAGTCTTTTCTCCATCTCTTCCATTTGAACCTTTTCTTTCAACTCAGTCCTTAGTTCTGTGATTTCTTTTGCACTAGAGAGAGAAGACATAATAATACGTACAGTATATGTGAGGAAATCATCCATCCTTCATCAGAATAGTCATTAGGTGAGATGAGCGTTACACCCACCACATTAACAGTTATTTATGACTTCATAACTTGGACTGTGTCAACATTCACCTGAGGGGAATAAGAATGATTCCACACACAAGGTTGAGCTGCTGAAGAATTGTGGGAAGACTTGGGGTGGAGAACTGGAGAGAAGCACAGGCAAGATAAAGTATCAAACAACCAGAAATATTTGCATGTATACATGTATTAACAAATCTCTACAAACCTTTGGAGGAGGAATACAGGCACTGTGTGTGTTACTGTAGAGCTGGTTGATGGCTTTCTGGAGGACCACAGCCTGCTGAGTGAGACTCTTCAGGTAATCTGAGCTTTCCTTTGTGCTGTCATGGTCCTCACCAACCTTCACATGTGCAACAAAGAGGTCTCTCAGTTGAAATTGTGAGTTTATAGCACAAACAAAGAACCAACAAACATGGGAATCAAGAATTTAAAGCATACCTGGCTCTTGTATAGTGAATAAGCCTCTTTCTCGTGCTGCAGAGCTGATCGAAACTCTCCTTTACTCTCATACACTGTGGCGAGCAGATGATGACTACACAAAAGATAGACATGGAGAGGCAGAGGGGTTAAGAACAATTTATACAGAGTAAATCAAGAAAGGTAGTTGTACTTATAATGTGTTGCAGTCTGTGTGTTTGTCTTTCTGGCTGTTTCATTACAGAGCAGGAGTCTTACCTGTGTGCATGCTTCAGGGACATGGTACCGTGGTATTTTGAGGTTAAAATTAAGGCATTCTGCAGGAACTTCAGGGAAAGCTCATACTCCATCAGTCCATGAAGCACTAGACCCAGCATACTCTAATGCAGTGGAGCACAACAGGACATTAACAGATGATTTCCAACACACAAAAGATGTAAGACCTTCTAGCACAAATAAAGTGGTAATATGTAGAAGTCCTGCCTGAGGTTCATAAATGAGGACAGGTTATCAAGTAACTTTTTTAGACTCATGTTCAGGATTCCCAGTTCCTTTTCATTACATCCTTTACCTTACATTTTTATTTCACATGTGGTCCTGAACACCTTACTAATCTTAAAATGGTCGTCATTATTTTAGTCTTCCTTAACTCACCAAATGTTAAAGTATTATAATGCACTGTCTAAAAATAAACAGAATATAAAATACCTTTAAAGTAGCTCTAAACAGATAGACTGATGTTTGTACACATAGGCAGACAGGTTGCAGTGAAGTCTCACTTACGTCCAGCAGTGCAACTTGTGGATGGTCTTCTCCAATCACAAGCAGGGTGAGATACCGAGCGCGATACAGCAGCTGTAGGGAAGTTGAGAGTCGGCCTCCAGCAAAGCAGTACAGGGCCAGATGAGTCTGAATGACAGAATGGTGAATGTGAAATATTATACAGATAGACTTAATTTAACTTATGTGGGTCGATGAGAAGGTAAAGGAACTCACATAGTCTTGTATGGTCTGTGGATGGTCTATACCTTGCACTCTCTCACTACTCAGAACAGCTTTCTCCTGGTGGCTGAGGGCCTGTGAGGTGTGTGGAAACAAGGGAAACAAAACATTATGAGAGCTCACAAGTCTTTATGTGTCTGTTCGTATCATAATGCGGGAGTGTATGATATATCACTTAATAAAACCAGAGATGTGGGTGATGATTCAGAAGTCTGGGACCAGGTTAGGTAAAAGGTTGTGGGTAGAAATGAATCATAATGCATATTTACATCTGCAAATTCCCCCAAGATGTAGTTGAGCCGTCCCAGGAGACGCAGGCACATGCACACATCCTCATGCAGGACCCCGCATACGCTGCTGAACAGAGTCAAGGCCTGCCTAATCAATTCATGACCCTCTTTGAGAAGCCCTGAAAGCAAACACAAAACACTGCTGATAAGACCCGAATGTACAGAAATAACATTTGCTCTTCATGTGAATCCAGGTCAGGGCTCTACTTGTATCTATGCTGTGCACAGAATGCATAGTACATGTGATATTATGGTGCCTTCAGATGGAGTCAGGTGGACTTCAGATGGATGTTTACTGTGTGCAAGGGTCCATTTGAATGACCCACTGATTTATAATCTAATGTTGGTGTATTTATAATCTAACATAAAGGATAGGATCACATTTTAAGTGTATCTCTATACATACAGTGCTCACATGGTAAATGGTAAATGGACTGTGCTTATATAGCTTCAACTACTCATCAGTTTTAGGAGCTAACCATACACATTCACACACTGATGGCGCAGCTGCTTGAGACTCCTGAGGCTCATTGAAACATCACCTGAGCTTAGGAATGTATTTACACACAGAATGAGGACTGTGGATTTTGTCCATTATCACTTTAGATAAAATCTTTGTGTTTAAAATGGACAGCATGGACAATTACAGCAAAAAAAGGTCTTATTATCATGTGAGTATTGATTTAAGGCTTGAAAATGTGAACTTTAAAGTGTCTGATACCTCTGAATGGTTGTCAGAAAGTTAATAGTTATTTTTAATAATTTCTTTCTCATTCCTAAAAACAAGGTTAAAATTCAGAACACACCAAATAATTCACGGCTGTTTTAAATAATCAATAGTTCCATTAATTTTGTCAGTTGCCTAGCAACAGCGTTCTTAAGACTTAAACCACTTGAATGTAAAATTTTACTTTACTGTAATAAATTAAACTTCACTTCACTGAAAATATGACCTCATGAGTTCAACTTAAAGACACCAAAAATATCAGAGGTGTGACATTTGCAGCTCTCTGATGTTCTTGTTCACATGACAATGTGTGTCATGTGATATATGATGAATTATGTGACACTTCTGATGCTTGTAGGTACACATTTTTTTCACTACACATCCCTCACAGTGCCTGTATAGCTGAGAATGTTGTAGTCAAGACTAACTAAACCACGGCCAAGTCAGCACCAAGAGAGTGTATCACAAGTGAGACAATGACAAGACTTTGGGGAGTTGAGACCAAGTCAAGACCAAGACCAGACAGTATACAGCATACTTAGGCAGCTAATAACCACGAAAACTCTGGTTGAAGTGTGGTTGTTCATTGAGTCACCTCTTTAAGTGTTCTTTTGGATGTTGTTCTGGAGATGAACTCTTTGTCATGTAGAAAACCAAATTTGATTCCAAAAGATTTGGCTGATGTCTCCTACCAGGCAGTTGACAAAGAAATCAGACAAGGCAATTATGTGATATCCCACAGTTGTGGTCTTGACTGGTCTTGAACTAAGACCAGAGTCCTCTTTGTCTGAGTAAAAATGCAGTCCATCCGAGACAAGACCAAGGCCTTTAAAAAGTAGTCTTGAGACTGGTCTCAACACCAAGGCCGATGTCAAGTACTACAACACTGGTAGCTAGTAAGGATATAATGCCTTGCTCAACAGCACATCAGCAGGACAGATACTTCCAAATTGAGCCTTGAGATAATGCCCAGTCACATTAAGCACCCAAGCGGAGCCACTAATCCTAGCCTACATATAAAAGTAATCCTGCATTTTATGCAGTTGTAAGTGTTTGTATGAGTGTCTGAGCCCCTCACCCTGCTGTACTGCCACCTGTGCATGCTGCACCAGTCGCGTGGCATCTGTTCCTGTAGGTTTGAGGTGTTTGACAACAGGGAACATGTTGACAACATCTTCTTCACAAAACGCTGGCCTGTGTCGAGAGTCGAACACGTACTCCCTCAGCTGCACCTGCAGATTAAAGGAAGCATGTGTGAAAGGGGAAGAGCTGAATTTGTAAGCTACACTAGATAACTAGCCCCCGGCCATTGCCGGAGATAATATTAGTTTTAGGGTTTGTTGGAAAAATCCTGGAGCATAATATCATACCTCTGTTACATTATAAAGCATCAAATGTGAGCATACTTTTTTTTTCTCTGTGAACTTGATAAGATTGAGGTACAAGATTACCCAGAATCTCATCTTGGCTGACACAAAACTTTTTTACAGTTTTCAGTCAATATAGAACTTGTTGCTTAGAGTAACATTTCATATTTTTCTCTTTCTAGTTCTCCAGTCCTTATTGCTTTCTTTGTTTGAACCAAAAAATGTCCTGCCTACTCAAATAAAGCAGGATCTAAGGTAGTAGAAAACCCTTTATTACAGTTCCAGATATGATTTGTAATGATATCAATAGTTTCTTGTATAGTTTCAAGATAAACATAAAGAAATTATTTTAAGAGAAGCATTATAGATGTCTGACCTGAATGCCTGTCTTGATGGCAATCTCTCTCAGCAGAGAGATCCTCTGAAGGCCGTGCTTTTCTATTTCTTCATCTATATTTTCACTGAACACAAAGAGGAGCGTCAAATCAGTGTAAAATCCAACCACACACACATACGCACACACACACACATACACACACACACACACACACACACACACACACACGCACGCACACACCTGTCTATTGTGTAGTGATAATAATCTCCAGCCTCAGCCCTGATCCTGACCCACAGCTCACTGGGGGTCAGTCTAGCCCACGCGCTGTCCGTCAATAAGGAGACTCGACTCCCGTGGCTCCTTCGACGTCGACTCCGGCGGCGAAAGAGTAGCTCATCTGAGCAGGAGTCAGGGAGACAGGAGGAAGAACTCAGGAGGCAGTTTAGGAAGTGACTGACAGCAGCAGAGAATGCTGCAGGTTCCACATCCTGAGACAAAATCAGATAAAAGCTGCTATTAGAAAGTTAATGCTTGATTACCGTAATACATTTTAATATTTTGACAACACTATTGAAATACCTCACCTGCAGATAGGTCCTGAAGATGTGTTTAGCACTTCTAATGATTACCTCACTGATAGAGATTCTCTGTGAAGGAACATTTAATGAGTAAATTGATGAGGAACACTTTATCAGTATAAAAATAAACTCAAAAGCATGCTACAGGCAGCTATGATGTCTCTACAGCCATGTTTTATGGTTTATATTAGCTGTGGCAAGTACCTGTATGTGGCTGAGTCTCCCTTTCTCTTCCATCTTGTCCAGCTCCCTGAGTAGGGTGCCCAGATATCGCACATTCACACCCCGCTGATGTAGAGCTGCAGTTAGGGTCGCTCCATCCACTGGCACTACTGCGTGTTCAAGGCAGTCCCTCAGCTACCACACACACACGCACACAAACACACAGACACACAGTAGTAGCATGGAGATGTCATCTTAAATGGAATGCACATTATAGACTTGAACAGTACTGTTCAAGACATGACATGACACGACTCACCACTGCTGGAATCTGTTTGGACAGTAGAAAAGCAGCCGCGTCCCATAACAACTGTCTCTGCCTCTGAACCTCCTCGACACACTCAGAGGGGAAACGAACACCTGCAGCAGAGACACACACTTCAATCTTTGTCTGATTTAAATGTGTGTGTGTGTGTCCGCGCACACGTGTGTGTGTGTGTGTGTGTGTGTGTCTGTGTGTGTGTGTGTGTGTGTGTGTGCGTGCGTGTGTGCATGCAGTACCTGGAGAGCAAACATCAGGATTGAAGCAGATGTTAAAGCCAGAGTCACTCACTGATCCAGCAGCCTTACAAGCCTTTATAATCACATTTCTTCTCTGAAGTTCTACAAAAGTAAAATACAAATTAACATAATTAATTGAAATAGCACAGTCATTCAATCAATCAATCAATCTATCTATCTATCTATCTATCTATCTATCTATCTATCTATCTATCTATCTATCTATCTATCTATCTATCTATCTATCTATCTATCTATCTATCTATCTATCTATCTATCTATCTATCTATCAGCATTTTAATGTTTTATTCAGTTGAAGTAGAACAAATTTGAATGACTTTTGCTGCACAGTTGGATAGTTTAATCTTTAAAAATAGATCTCATTTTAAGAACTAATATGTAAAATCCTAATTTGAAAATTAAATACTATGCAGTAATTAATATTATAATATATTTCTTATTTATTTCTATCATCTTTGTGTGTGTGAGCTACTGTGACAAGTGAATTTCCCTGGCATGAGATCATTAAAGTGTATCCTATATTAATGTAACAGAAAACTGTACTTTAACACAGTACATGAGTAAATATATGTATATTACATTCCAATACACAGACTGAATTTCTGACCTCAGCTTTGAAGATGTGATGTGAACACTCCAGGAATGAATTATTATTGTACTTTTTGTATGATTTATACCTTATCAGTCTGTGTTTCTCAGCATAATTTCTCTAATTTATTTCATTTCATTTAGCTTATTCACCCATGTCAGCACCGTCTGTGGCTGCGTCTCCAGTTCTCAGCTCAGAGACTGTGGATTTTTCCTGTTCTTCCAGTTGGATGAGTCCCTGGGACACCATCTTGACATAAAGTTCATACCTGTAACAGGAAACACAAGATAATAACAATGATCATTTCCAAACCTCAGTTCATCACCATTGGTTTAACAGGAAAATAAATGGTAGTCACATTCATGTCATGGACGTGGTTCCACCTCTTCCTCACCTGTGCTGGACGAAGGCCTCTATCAGCTCTGGTCTCAGGCTGGCAAGGCTGTGATGATGTCGCCTTGGGTAACCAAAGCTCTGACACTCTTTTGGCACCTCGTTGCTCTCTGCTGTCTCTATGAACTGGTGGTTAAGGTCAGGGGGGAAGGTCCGGAGAAGGTCCAAGATGTAGGGTCTTCCATCGTTACCCAGGATGCCTTTGGTCTCTATGCCAGAGCAAAGCTCCACTGGGTTGTTCCTGTGGTCGAGCACCTGGTGACGCTGGATTCTTAATAGTTTACTGGTTTTATCCAGAAGTTCCAAAAACCTGAAATGATATTGAGAAAATTAAAAGTAGCCTGATATGTGAGAAATGTAAATACCTGTGTATGTGTTGATTTTTTTACGTGTTACCGGGGGTGTGTAAAAACTGTTTGTCCATAGTCGTTAGAGCCATATACTACACTCTGCTCCTGATTTTTCTCCAGTATCCCAGGAACAATTGTCTGAGCGATAACACGAACACCACGATAATCCACCACAGCTGTCCCAAGTGTGTGAAGCCCTTCTATGTCGACAGATGTGTATGCCTGCAGCAGTGGGGATATTTTTGTTTTTATCACAACAACACGAAAAGATAAGGTTAGACACAACTGCAAGGAAGATTATAATCTTGGTGAATATTATTTTTCGTTTTTTTAACCACATAATCAAACACATACAAACATGCATCCCAAACACCTCACTAGTCATGCAGGTATTCTTGTCAGGACCTCTACCTGTGCTCCTCTCAGGTCACAGATGGCAGCAGCATGAGCAGCAGTGTTGCCCCCTAGTGGGTGGTAGTGCTCAGATATGTCAAACCCCAGGCTGAAGAAGAGATTGTTCCAGATGAACATCTGCATATGAGGTGCTTCGGCTGGGTTTAACGGCATGACATTACCATCGACAACAGCTACAGCACCTCTTGCAGCAGCTTCAACAAAGTCACTGTTGGTCTGCATGGAGAAATTGAATTTTTCGTTAATTTCTCTTCTTTGATTTTGGTAAAAAAAAAAAAAAAAAAAAAGTGAGACAGTCTAATCACAGACGTTCCCAAGATCTGTGGTCTCACCCTGAATATGCTTCTCTCTCGGTGCAGGCGCTCCTGAAGGGAGTTCCTAGTGAGTTCCCTGCATCCTTGCAGTTCTTCATTCCAGTCCCGGTTCTGTGATCATAATCAGCATCATCATCACCACTGGGTAGCCTCAAATGCAGCACAAATGTTTTGCACAAAAGCTTCTGTATTTCAATGCAAGGTTATACTTCTATATATGTTTGCAACCTGCCCAGCTGTGTGCTCATCCTGCCCCATGCGACTGGTGTGTGTCTCCTCAGCTCTGATGCAATCGAGGGTGTGGTCTTCCTGATGGGCGATCCAGGTGAATAACTGGAAAGGTGTTGCGATCCGCTCATAAGGGTGTTGCTGGACTCTGGTTCACAGTAACAGAAAATTGTTGTATTAGTAATGTATTAGTAAAGGGTGTGAGAATTTCATTTCCAACTTGATTACAGGCAGTTTGCTCACCTCTTCTTCTGCAGGGCACTGAAGGTTTTCCTGAAAGCAGGGCTGACTTGACTCAGCAGCTCAACTAGAGAGTGGCAAAGGATTTTGGGAATTGCAGGTTTAGGGTTGAAGTTGAAGGCAGTTGACCTGGAGCAGTCAGAGAACAAGAAGGTACATGAAAATTGTTAGGATGAATTTGTGTTGAGATGTATGTGACAAAAGTTGTTTGTATTCATTCATCAATTTGACATTCACACGTGGTAGAAGGCCAAGACAGGTATACTGATGTTGTTCCTGAAGCCCTAGGATGAGTAACGGATCAGGTTCAGAATGGGACCCTAAATGCTGATAAGAGACACAACGGGGGAGGTCCAGAGAAATGTAAAGTGTTTCCAGATGTGCCAAACATATTAAGGCTATATATTAAGGCTGTATCTTATATGTTGAACAAGACTGAATGTGGTCTCCTCAGTGCTTATATTAAACCATCAAATGAAGATCAACTTGTTGTCTGTTGTGTGTAATCAACTACCTGTTTCTCTCTTGGTCCACGGTTGACAGGATGATATCTGGCTTTCTCTTTGGATGGTTGATTGAAGGGTCAAAGGTCTAGCAATTGAACTGTTGGAATATTTGCCCATTTTTCAGAGTGGTGAACCTTACTCCATCCTTGCTTGTGAATGACTGAGCCTTTCCAAAATGCCCCTTTCACACTCAATCATGATACAGTCACCTGTTACCAGTGAACCTGTTTAAGTTTCAGTGTTAAATATCTTTGTGGTGTAAACAGCAAAGAGATCCCCAAAGTCATTAGGATTTATCTTTAGAAACCATTAATATCTGTACAAATTTTCAAGGTGATCAGTTTAACACTCACTGGTTGAGGTAGAAACCACGAGTAGAAGAAGTAATATTGAGCTCCTTGTCTTCCATCGTCAAGACATTGAGGTACATTAAGTCACCATGCATCTTCCTGTTTCCTGGAGGGGGATTCCAGCTGCTCATGGTCAGAACCCGCAGGCACTGTAATGGCTGCAAAGATACATTCATAAAATTCCACTGTTGCTTCAATATAACTAAATACATACTGAATACATTTAATTTGTCATCCAAAAACTGATTTCTCACCTTCCAGTCATCTCTGACAGGCTGCAGTGGACTGAGTAGCCGGTCTTTACATCCAGGGAGGATGTATTCTGGAGGCCTGAAGTTGACAGACTCCTTTTCAGAAGCTCGCCTGCTCCCCACACTTTCACTATCTGAAAGGATGAATATGGAGGTGAAAATGTTGATGGATTACTGACAGAAATGCTCAGACAAAAGTGAGGAAGTAATGTGGGAACAATAGTACTTTTGTCTCCTCTGGTGTAAAACATTAGATAAGACAGTGAGCTGCGGTTCACTCCGTTGTATGCATCTGCAGGGTCGAGGCTCCTCAGAAGATCGCGTACATGTCTGAGATGAAGACGAGCATCACGCACTGAGTAAGAATCTGCAACAAGATCAGAAAAGATGCTTAAAAAGTGTATGGTGAGGAGGCTCGCCCTGAGGTTTCTTCCACATTTTTTCCCTGTTAAAGGTTTTTTGTGGGCAAGTTTTTCCTCACTGGAACCGAGGGTCTAAGGACAGAGGGTGTCACTCCCTGTACAGATTGTAAAGCCTCTGAGGCTAAATGTGTTTTGTGACTTTGGACTATACAAATAAAATTTGATTTGATTTGATTTGATTTGATTAAACATTCCTAGATGAGGCATCTTCTCTGAGAATTTTCACCATGTTTGCACCTCCTAATAATCGGAGCATGTGCAGTCTGTGGTAGCAGACAGATGTAGAGGTCAATAACAGTTTGAAAGGTTGAGAGGTCAACATCTTACCGTCCATCTGAAGTCTAATAAAAGAATGGTGCTGACGATGTTGTACTGACTAAAAAGACAAGAGAAAAAAGAAAAAGGTGAGGCAGTTACCCTCCACCACCTTGATCAGTGCTCCATCCTGGATGCCTTCAATGGAGCACAGCTCTGTGAGGCTGTCGAGTACTGTGCCTCCCAGCTGGAGGGAAAAGCATGTGCGGTGGCAGGTGATCTCATGCTCCATCAGGACTTGGTGCAGCTCTGCCACCAAAAGCTGGCCTGACACCTAAGAGCGGAGGAGAGACAGAATTGGGTTTCAAATGACATGATGATACAGTGAAGTATCTTAGAAAATAACACCAGGTGTACAACAGAACCTGAAGCTCGAAACTTTCTGCTCCAGGAGACTGAATTCTGACAGTAAAGCCGGTCTCCTGGAGATCAACTATGTCACGGATGGTAAGTTGTTTCCTTTTATCAGTATCGGACTGCTCTGGCCTATCATCCTCGGGGCTTTCTTCAGTTGGACTTGGAAGTGCTGTTGACAACAGAAGGGACAAAATAAAGGCATGAGGGTGAAACCTGGCTCTGTGGAAGATTTTATGTGTGTTTTATGTGTATTTTATGTGTCTTATGTGAGAGGATATTCTTATCAAAACTAAAATAAACTTTTATCATGTTGCAATATAGGATAATCGGACAATAATTAAATGTTAGTTTCAGACTATTCAAACATTCATATATATAATAGAGTCATTTATATATCCAATTTCCTTTTCCAGGTTACTTTAATTATTTCCTGATTAGTCAATTTCTCTTTTGATTTTCCATTTCCAATTTAATTTAGTTAGTAATGAGTAATACTGATGATCCAGACAACACTTTGAATATCACAGAAAAAATCCCACTGCACAGAAAATATAAAGAAATCAAATCAAATTAGATTACACACCTTTGACATGTGGTGCTGCCAGAAACAGCCTGTCAACTGAAAACAGCATAATCTCCTCCTCCACCTGTGGCTCCACAGCACGCTGCAGACCAGTCTTGTTGTCGCCTTCTTCCCTCTTCATGTTTTCTTGAATATGATCTGATGACTCTGTGTGCTCCTCAGGCAGATGGATGTTTGATGTTGTGTTGATAGCCTTTTCTTTCAGATCTGTCCCTACAGTCAGCTGTCCAGTCTGTTCACTAGCCTCATCGCTCCGTCGTGTCAGGTGTACACCACTCTCCTCCACTATTTCAGTGTTGATGATGTTATATTTTGTTGGTTCCATGTTCTTCTGTGACTTCCCAGGAGCGATGTTCTCATCTATGTTATGTAGAATGTGTTTAGACAGTGTCACTGAGGTGCACCCTGATTCAAACTTTCGTTCTCTGCCCTCAGCGTTCTCTTGTGTGGCCAAAGTGTGGTGCAACTCAAAGACGTTCTCTTCATCCATGTTTATCTCTTCTATGAGCTCTGTAGTTCGTTTTGTTTCGAATACATGCTTTGTGAAAGAGGAGGTCAGACCCTCATGGATGGGTTCTTCTTTCATTTCTTTTTGTTCTGTGCCCTTGTATATATCTTTGGTCAGTTTATTTCTCTCTGTTTGTCTCTCCGTCTTCTCTGGCACCCCCAAGTCAACAAAAGAGTTGATGTCAGACCAGTTTCCAGAGTCTGTTGCCTTTGGTTGTTTCTCTGGTGCCATTTCAATGACAGCTTCCGAGTGTCCCTCTTGTGATGTCGGTGCCTCCAGGGTCACATCCACCTGTTTCAGTATTCCATGTTCTTCCCAAACACCCACAACCATCTTGTCTGTAGCACCAGTGTCTGTTAGTGTGTTTTCCTGTCTCCCCACAATCTCATTATGGCACCCAAGTATTTCCATTTGTGCCTGGACTTTTGTTTGTGACTCTGTCTGAGTCTGTACCCCCATAGCAATCTGTGTCTCCACCTCAGTCTGTGTCTCAACCTCAGAAAAACCCCTGTTTCTCCCTCTGTTACTTCTCTCTTGTCCATCTCCCCGCTCATCCAGCCTTACTTCCTCTTCCTCCTCAGACACCAGCAGACACACCATCGGCTCCACCAGCGTCACGTCTCCTCCAAGGTTGCTACTCAGGATGATATCAGGATATAGGAAGTTCTCTGGTTCGAGGGTTGGGTTTGTCACACTGGTGGAAATGGTCAGCAGATTGTCCTCCAAGTCGTCCTGCAGGCTCGGTGAGTCACATTCACTCTCATCACTGGAGAGCAGAGGGGATCTTTCTGGCCCACCCTGGCCCAGTGCATCCTTACACTTAAAGTAGTTTGAGAATGTGTGACAGCACTGGACTATGTTTCCCATGGTGCCCTGGTGCATAAAACTGCAATGCAACTCTGCAGGTGGCCTGAGGAGAAAAGACCACAGTATTTAGGGGTTCAGGGACAATAAACTAGCCGGACAAACTTTACATTAGAAATGGGTATTATTTCTGTTGCTTCAGCCAGTGATTGAATTGGTTATGATAACAGTGCTTACACCAAAGTAGTGTTAAATTTAGCCAAATTAGCAACTGTTTTCACATGATTCCTCAAATCTAACTATGGTATTATATTATAACACCAAATGTTGTTTTTGCTGACCTCCAGAGGTTTAACTCCCCAGCCAGCTGCAGTGATGTAGAACATCTCAGAAACTGTCTTTCTAGAGACTTAATTAATTTAGATGGAATCAACCTGGCCTCCAGCTCCACCATAAAGAATCTTGTAGTTATCTTTGATAAGGATTTGCAGATGCAGAAAAAAAATCCTTCTCCTTACATACAAAGCTCTTCATGGTCAGGCACCATCATATCTAAAAGAACTCATAGTACCCTACTACCCCTCTAGACCACTGCGCTCTCAGAATGCTGGGTTCCTTGTGGTTCCTATAGTTTCAGCTACCAAGCTCCTCTTCTGTGGAACAAACTACCTTTCTGGCTTCTGCAGGCAGACACGGTCAACACCTTCAAGAGTAGACTTAAGACTTTCCTTTTTGATAGCGCTTATAGTTAGGGCTGGCTCAGGTCATCCCTTAGTTATGCTGCTATAGGTCCACACTTCTGACTATAGCTAACTACCTACTTACTGCTGCAGGTAGACAGAGGTGAAACTGTGACTACTACTGAAAACTTTCTTCTGTTTTTTTACCCTGCTGTTAAATTATCTTTTAGTTCTCTTCAATCAAAGTCTGTACTGCAAAAGGCTTTGTCACTGTCACGTGTGTGTCTGTTGTTATGGCATGTGTCATTGCAAGCAGCTAAGAGCCTTAGACAACAGCTGATGACAGGGAGATTATGAAGTGGTCCTGCAGTGGTGTCACCTTACAGTGGAAATCACAGGAAGACCTTGGAGACTAAATCTCATCAGATGAACCCTGGAATGATGTTGGATGGTGGGAATTCTGGGACACATGAAAGAGAACACTGAGAATAATTTTAGGGTAAAACAAAAATACTTTAAATTACAGTACCATATATGTCTAAACCAGAACAGCAGCAAATCTTAAATAGACTCAAGCTCATAAGAATACATAAGTGCAGCAGAAAACGTGCATATATGTCAAACAGCAGAACATATCACATTATGTCTATGGGCCCTACCTGCCAGTGCAGAGAGAAGGAGAGACTGCCAGTCTGTGTCATCTTCTCCACACTCCTCTGCTGATCATCCTGCTCAAATCACAGAGCTCAGTTCCTCAGGCTTTTCCTCTGCTGCTGGAAGCTCCCCTGTCCTTGCTGTGAAACCACGCTACCCAAACTGTATTCCAGTGCATGTGTGTGTCTGCCCTTCATGGGTGGAGAGGAGCTGTGAGAGAGCATGTAGGCCCTCTATTCACACACACACATACACCCACACACCCACACACATTCACACACACTTAGTACCCTTCCAAGTCCAGAAGAGGGCAACCTTTCTGCTGTTCATGATGTAACTTCCTCTTTTCACGCCAGTCTATGCACTCTCTATCAACCTTGAATGTGAGCATGTGAAGGTGTATAATAGCAGCAGCAGGGGGTCTGGCACCTCTTCACATTTTGCTCACGCCTCTCTTCAACACAAGGCATGACACAGCACACCGCTCCTCAGGCACAGAAAAACAGTCCTGGAGACAACCTCCAGTTTTCTCACTCCGTTCTCTTCACACACTTTCAGCCATGAGCTGGCTGGAATGCAGCTCTCTGGTTGCCATGGCAGCGCTGCAGAGAGACATTAACATTCTGAGCACAGACTCCACGACAACTGTGGGAACATTCTAGAATGGGACGTTTGTTGGGAGACGCATTTGTATGTTACCACAACGCCCACAGCTGAGTATATAGTATCTTGCTCAATATCTTCTGATGACTGTCAATAAATGAATCACTGAGTCCATAATGTCCTTATGTATCCTCCTGTTGTACAGTAGAAAAGACAGAGCAGATGAAGGACAGTCTTCACAATCTTCCTCTGAAATATTCACCTCCTCTCTCTTTTAATCTTTCATTCAATCAACTGTAACTGTCCTCCTTTTTCTTCTTTGGCATTATCAGTTTTGCAGACAAATCTGATCACACTTTAGTCTCAGTCAAGGTTTGGTTGTACTGCCACCCAGTGTAGGATTTGATATAAATGCTTCTGTTAGCTCCCGGTTCAATGTTCCAGATCCATAAGAGAGTGTTGGGCTATTCTGAGAGCGTTATGCTCCTATTTGTCATGGTGAATATGGCAGATTATTCTCTTGGTTAATCAATTAGTTGTTCTATATAGCTTGCATAGCCTCAGAAACATAAAAATAGACAAAAATACTTTTGACCAACGGTCCAAACTCCAAAGATTTAGTTTACAAAAGAAAACTCAATAAATTGACCAATTGTTTCAGTTCTTGTACAATTTGAGTATTAATTGGAAAACAATTGAGATATTGATACAAAGAAAATGTGTCTGTCAAAGCAGGAAAAGCACAGGTCTGCTGTAATGAACAATGGGTGAGTTCTATTTAGATGTTTCTGTCCTCAGTCCTAGTGTAGTGACTGCTTGTCAACATGTTTATTTATGCTGAGAAGTTGGGCATTTTAACATAGGGGCATATGGAGACTGACTAGCTCTGCAGCCAGCCTCAGGTGGACGTTCATGGAACTGCAGTTTTTGGCACTTCTGCATTGGCTTCACTTCACAGCCATGGATGCTACACAAAGACTTACCAAAAATGTAAACACTGAAAACAGACAACATGACACCAGAAGTACTTTTCTGCCATTACTAGGCACATTGCATGAATTTAATAAAGTGCAAATCATACAAAATGTCCCTAAGCCTTGGAGAGTGACTTTCCAAACCTGGAATACGGCTAGTACAGTGCAAAAGCAGGTTGCCACTTTGAATAGTAAGGTGTCAGAGTTCATGAACCCAGAGGCAAGGCTACTAATTACAGGCAAAAGCCGTGATTGACAGTGTTGAAATCAAAAGGCATTCATATGAAACAGTCCCACTATCAGTCCACTCATTTCTTCACACTTTCAAAGTACATGTTGTGCCATCAATGTGGCAAATTCAGTTAATATGTCTATGTGTTGGTTTGACCACACACTCTTGTGCAACTAACTCTAAATATCTAACTCACTTCCTGAAATCTACAAACAATCACAAGTTACATCTCTCTCATTAAGCTTTTTCTAGTATAACTGCATCCGATGTTGAGTGATCTTGGCCGAGACCTCTTGGAAGACAACTTTGTCTCTTTTTTCTTCATCACAGAGCAGTTTCTCCCTCTCCTGCTCCCATGTCCACCCTCCTGTGTACCCTGCTGTCCTCTATATCCTCCCACTCGTCCTCCAGCCCCTCTCCTTCCTGTGTTCTGATTGGTTGGTTCAAGCGAAGAAGGCGGTACCTGAGTGGCACTAAGAAGAGGGCGGGGTCAGGCATGGGGTGTGGCCTCTGTGGTGACGTCACTCTCTCCTGAGGGATGCAAGCTCTAACCCTTTCCTCCCTCACACGCCTCTTATGTCTTGCCTCTGGTTGGCTGGGAGAGACTGGAGGAGGGGGCGACAGAAGCCAGTCTGAGCTCTCCCCTTCATAGTCTTCATCCTCCTCTTCTTCTTCATCTTCATCCTCTTCTTCCTCTCCTTCTTCTACCTCCTTACCTCTGGGTTCCTCCTCTCCCTCTGCAGCAGATTCTGTGCTCTGCTGTTGCTGGAACAGTTTTAAGCGTGCAGTATGGAGCTCATGGCAGAGGCTTGTTGTGATGACATTTTGGCGTTGCAGTTCACGACTCAGCAGCGTGATCTTGTGGCTGCGGCGTTTCAGTTCCTCCAGGAAGCATCTCTCTTCTTCCCTGAGACTTCTTCCAAGTGCTGATGCCCGTGCCCGGCCAGCCCGCAGCTCCCCACGCGCAGCTAGCATCATGCACTGCTGGTCCTCTAGGAGACGCTCTGCAGCTTCACAGCGTGCTGCCAACTCTGCTTCCTCCTCTGGAAACAGACATAAACACAGTCAGTATGGACAAACGCTCCTTGTGTCCTTATGCGCTCATTCACATGCTTATTCAAAACAAATTATACACAAACATTGAGTCATTTTGCTTCTCTGTGGTTTGAATTCATTTTATGTTGTTGATGTTGCAGATTTAGAGGTTTAAATCAAACTGCTTTAATAAAGGAATCATCTCGTTTACTTAATCTTAGAATCCATTGGATATTATCTGATGACAACTTAGCCAATGTTTGGGACCTCAGCTGTGCCCAGGAGGTGAACTGACACCTCTCCAGCTCCCAGTCCATGCTCCATACAGTGGTCCGCGCTGGACTTGAACCTGCCACCCTCTGGTTTCCAAGCTAAGTCACTAGAGACTGAGCTATTGTTTCCCATTGCCATAGTGTGCACAGATTATGTCATTGCCAAACATGAAAGTCAGTATAACAGTCAGCACTCAGTAATCAGTAGTATTCAGTAATATATAAATATAAATGTTTATCTCACTGTTCTGTTATAATGTTGGATCCTGCCTCGTCATTGCACCCCTGTCTATCAGGAGGTCCTTGTAAATTCCCAATTCTCCCCTGCACAGCTTTTGTGCTTTCCTCTCCATAATTAGGATATACAATATCGGCATCTCCCACGTATCATTTTCCCTCTCGTCAGCAAGGAGTTGTAATGTCTTACCTTCTGTGTTTCTGTCAGGAAACCTGGAGTCCAGCTCACAGCTCAGCTCTGAAGCCAGAGGAGGAGATACACAACAGGTGGCAGACAGACATGAAAAAAAGATGAGACAAGGTGACAGACAGGTAGTCAAAGTGTGACCACAGTGCACACATTAAGAGATGGAGAGCAGCAGGTCACCAGTAGACTGACCATGACAGCGCCTCTTCAGGTGTGTGATCTCCAGCTGCAGACCAGTCAGCATGGCCAGGTGCTCCTGCTTCAGGAAGGCGATGCCTCTGTCCACACTGGCCACCTGCTGCTCCAGCCTCCCTGCATCCATGACTGAAACCAAACACAACCTGCACACACAGATGCTGGCAGCTGGATGAAAAGGGATTTCCCAGGACAGTCTGTTTACGTTACAGCAGTGTCCCACTTTGAGCTCTGATATAGAACAGAGCTCGAATGAGCTCCATGGAAAACATATATATAATGATGATAACGATATGAATATGAGAGCGATAGACCATGATCCGCTCCATAATAAGATATTATTGTGATGTCACTCTATAATTAATTGAATTACTGTGTTTTTTTCTGCAGCATTCAAGAGGTTTGTTAGATAATTATCCTGTGAGCTTATTTGCAAAATATCGAATTTAACCCCATAGCCCATTAAATCTTTTGGATCTCTGCACCGTTGGTCACTAGGTGCTCCGCGTCTACCTGTAACCGTGCACCCATCACTCTGACCGTGGCCTACCGTGATACTGAAGCGGTATCCTAATCAAAGCGCGTCTCATGGATCCTCGTATCGCCCTGTTATCTCTGTCCTTGATGCAGCACAGATGGAGAAAACAAAAGACGCATGCAAAAAACGTCCAGTGCGCAAAAACGCCACTTTCCTCGCTTCTCTTCCCGCTCTCACATGAGCGGTTTCACTGCTGCATCTGGGTTTTTTTCTCGCTGTGAATGGATCCTGCTGCAGTCAGGAGTCGGAATAACCTCCTCATAACCTTCTGGTTGTACGTGCAATACGGTGTCGCTGCTGTATTCACAACAAAGCAGCCCGGTATGAGGGGTGATCAGTGCCACAGGAGGAGGAGGAGGAGGAGGAGGAGGAGGAGGAGGAGGAGGAGGAGGAGGAAGAGGAGGAGGAGCTCCGTGGAACTGATGATCTGAGCTGCTGCCAAAAGAAAGGTTAATATGATGTTTTATTTTTTAGCAGTGATCATCCTCTGGGCCACAGCCGGTATTTATATTTACTTTTCATCCAAAGTGTGGGCTGATTTCTTTACTTGACAATAGTGTATATATCCTGGATTCCTATTACAAGCATAGAGCAGCAAAGCAAAATATCAGAAGTATATTTGTTATGAAGAGTAATTCTTATTGTAGATTTATTTTTAGGTGTTCAGCCAGCATGGACAAACAAAGGCAATAAACATCAAAGGAGCAAAAGAACAGGTAATACATGTCAAACAATGCAGAACAGAAATAAAAACACAGTCCTGCTCTTTGGACATCACAGCTAGTGATGTACTGGACTACAGACTGAAGCGCCCTCACCATCTAATACAAACTGAGCAAAGTGAAATAAATCTGGACATTCTGCAGACATCTTTTGAAAAAGCTTTTGTATCTGACATTGTGATATAATGGAAAATAGAACAGTGCATTTTATTTTCAGCCTATCCCAGATCATACAGGTGACACCTCTCCTCTGGAATATAGTGCAAGCTTCCAGTTTCCACCACCAGACGCAGGATACCACATCTGGACTAAGAACAAACAGACCTCTGTGCTCTGGATGATACCCTTAATCACACTATAAGTTCTCAATTTTACAAGCTCTCTTTTCTTAATATTAATATCATTCTTATAATTCTAATATAATAATTCTAATCCCAATAGAATATTAGTGTAAATCTGTTGTGTCACATTGTTTGCTTACATTAATCCCAGACCCCTGCACCAAGCGTATAAAAAAAGAGTTGATGTATGAAAAATGATTCATATTCTCATTATCAATTTAACTGCTGATTATTTTCCTAAATAATCATTTTGTAAGATTAAATATACATGCACGCGTATGCATATAAGAGAGGCTGGGACTAATAAATACTGTTACTACTGCAGTGTTTCTCAACCTCTCTCAAGTAGCACCATTATATAAAATACAGCAGCATAGTCTGACTCTGTTCAATTATAGACAGTTGACACAGGAGGCAGGTTTATTCCTAATAAGAATCTTATTTCATTTATTGTTGACCTTTATTGAAACCTATTATATATTGTATCGATTGAGGTTTTGAACTGTTCATTTTACCTCCACTTACTATCACGCTGTCACATGTTTACTAATCATGGATGTGTGTGTCCTACACACTACCTGCCTGCCAGCTCAGGCTGATACTGCAACAAAATATTAGAGCAATGAAAAACTTATCCTAAATGACATTCCAGCATAGTCTTAGGTAGTGTGATATCACAGTTTGAGAACAGTGCTCTACTGTAATAATATGTTATGTATACTGTACGTGTTCACTATGTAGCATGCATGTGGGTTGAGTGCAGCATAAACATCCTGACTATGACTGGTTGCATGCAAACATTTCCATCAGACTGCTGCTCTTCTCTTCACCAGTGAGACACGAGACAATTCGGACAAGCATGTGAAGAGATGCATGATGTGAACGATGGCAGTTCAAATGCCATCCAGAGTTTTTCATATTAAACAATGTTGCAGTAAAATTATTATTACAGTATTAAAACTGATTTTATTTCTGCTGTGTCATGCTTCATCTCTTCATCTGTGTAATCATGTGAAAATAATACATAAATACATTTTACACACAGTAGGTAGAATGAAATGTTTTTTCTGTCTTCTATCTGTTTCTGTTTCCTGTGAAATGTTTGACAAGACTCAGCCTCTCCTCACTGGCCCCTCTTTTCTCAGTCATGCCAGGGAGGGCAACACGCTCACTGTGTGACGAGGTCTCATAGTAAGGACAGACATTTAGATGAGCAGATATAGGAGGGGTGTCTGCCAAATGCCACGAATCCACTGCTGAGAAGAGGTGACTAAACTCCCATACCTGGAGAGAAACAGGAAGAAAGTCAAATGTAAGAAATGGAAAATACGAATCACAGCTTGTACGGAAAATGATTGATGGATGGCTGGTTGACTTAGTAATATCTCACAGGTTTGGCCTTCCACTTGGCTGCTCCATGTGAGTAGGTCTTCTTCTCCCAGTGCAGGGTGACAATCCCTCTCTCCTTCAGTAGCGTAAAGCACACCTGCCTCATGAGCCGGGACACCAGAGCCAGCTGAGACAGGGACAGACTGTCCAGGAAACTGGCCATGTGGCACAGCACCTCAAAGGGCAGCGAGCTCAGTGAGTCCTCCCCTCCTCCCACCTGACCTCTTCTCTTCTTCTGAACGGTGGAGTTCCTGTTCAGCTGGGAGTCATCACCCACTGAGTCCTCAAGTGTTGGCTGCAAGTTGAAGCTCCTGAGCTGCCGACTGCATGGAAGAAAAGATGCTGGTGAGGAAGTTTAGCTTTATTTTACTTTAGTGTGTTGTGAAGTGTGAGCAGGTACAACATATATCAGAGCAACAGTGTCTATCATTCTCCACTGATTAACATTCAGACTACAGGTGGGATATTAAGCAGCAAGTGAACACTTTGTTCTCAAAGATGACGTGTTACAATCAGAAAAATGGGCAAGTAAAGGATTGAGCGACTTTGAGAGTGGTCAACTTGTGATGGCTCGACGACTGGGTCAGAACATGCAGCTCTTGTGGGGTGATCCCGGTCTGCAGTGGTCAGTACATATCAAAAGTTGTCCAAGAGGGAAAAGACGTGAATCGATGACACAGTCATGGGTTGCCAAGGCTCATTCATGCACATGAGGAGCAAAGGCTGGCCTGTGAAGTCTGATCCACAACTACTGTTCTACTGTAGCTCTTATAGAAAGAAGAAAGTGTCAGAACACTCAGTCTAACAGAGTTTGCTGTGCATGGAGCTGTGTAGAAACAGACCAGTCCAGGGTGTCTGTGCTGACCCCTGTCCACTGATCAAAATGTTCTAGCTGATTGGTGTATGTTTGTGTCAGCGCTCATCCAAAGATAAAAACTACTTGTGAATATACTCGTGCAAATACTTGTGCACCAGTCAAACAAGTGGGACGCTTTCTGAAAAGTTGGTGGGTAAAAGTTGGGAATGCAGGTCAAAGCATCAAAACATCAATTCACCTTGTCATTTGATTAATATAAACATATTATTTATAGCAAGTGTAAACTTTTAACTTGTGAAATTATGGAAACACAAATGAAAACATAAATAGTGAAATCTAGACTGTTGACTGTGAGTTGTGCTCACTCGTAGGAGACGGTGGCTTTATGCGTGGAGGGCTGAAACCTCTTCTGGCTGTAGGTGCATCCCAGATATGCTAGGGGACATCTCTGCTCAAACCATCCGCTCAGAGAGGTCTGGATATCACTGTGAACGTTCCTGTAAAGAACACGATGATTAGTACATTAATTAAACACCACTCACCTGTAGGGAGGGAAAAGGGTGCTCATATCCAACCGTTTTGCAGGTTGGGGGGGATAAATTAAAAAAATTCTACATGAACAGTATTTATGTACTCTAACCCTATCACATGTGACAGGAGTAAGGTATGAGGCACCTGAAATGTGTGGCGAACTCTTTGCGGTGGAAGGTGTGACCACAGAGGAAGGTGAAGACACAGCTGGCTCTGGTGTGTCTGCCGCTCACCCTCTCTGACTCCAGCTGAAGATGAAGCTTCTGGGGTCTGTCCCCCAAGACCTCTGCCAGGGTCGTCTTTTGTTTAAACGGAGCCGTGCGGAACGAGTGCGTCTGTGTTCCCTCGTCAACATAGAGTCCATCAACTCCCTTCAACTCGCTGATCTGCATGAATACAGGCTAAGATGTCTAACTATTCAACAAGTAAATGGGTTCCAGTTCCAGAGCTCTGGAGCTGCAAATGTAACAATAGTGGGAGCGGCAATTCATTTAAATCCTAAATATTTAATTTATTTATTTATTTTGGACATGACCTCAAAATAGTCAAGGCAACAGTTGTGTACATTTATTTACGTTGAACACAATAAACATGACTTTAATTGCACAGTGTTCCCTTCACTTCACTTCTCAAGTTATTCATGTCATTATGTTGAAATAACAAATCCTGCTATTCTGAGATAGTGACACCTTGTTTTTCTGAGATGACGACATAACTAATTCAAGATCTCAGCATAATTAATGAAATGATCAGTCTGGCAGGTTAACAATGGGCAAACAGAGTCTCGTTATCTCGAGATCTTGAGAAAATGATTCTGTTATCGTGGGAGAAGAACATTTGTAATTTCAACATAATGTCATAAATAACTTGAGATCTCAACAAATCAGAGGAAATAAAATGTTGCTTGCAAGTAAAACTGTTATTGTCATAATGCAGTCATTTTTCTACATTTATTAATGTACACAACAGTAAAAGTGCATGTATTTATTTTGGCCCTTTAGTTGGTACCAGGACCACCAAAAATGACATGCACATCCGTAATACTATGAGCGTATTGCTGTCACTTCCATGTTAACTAGTCTTTCTTTGTGAAGTGTTAAAAATTGGTCTCTGGTATTATGCTTAAAGAAAATACACGATAGGATTACGCATAGTCTAAGAAGTCTTTTTATTTATAGCATCATAATATCTGACTGACCTTGTGACCCATGACCTCTTTCTCAGCGTAGCCCAGCAGCGTGGCTTCTGCTTCGTCACTTAACCAGTCCTCTTCGGTGGCACCAAGGTCTGACGTGTCCACACCGCGAGGCTCGCTTTTAACCCGAGCCTGTTTGTTATAATCCCGCTGCCTGTAGTGATAGCTGTCAGGGACCTTATGAAAGAAATGTATTAGAATATATGACTTTAGCAGCCGGGAGAGTACAATGAACACAACGTTTGTAAATAAAGCTGCATCATTGGCTGCATTGGTCAGCACAGGACTTTCTGTCTTTTAAAGGGGGCAAAACTTTTAAAGGATGTTTCAGCTTCAGCTGATGGGATCCAACAAGAACATCCATTTTCTGCCAATGTGAGAAACATTTTGGTGAATTCACATAATGTATTCTGTCTGTGTAGTTAGATAAATGTACTTTGAACTCATCACCTTGAAAGAGCGCAGAGTCTGGACTGGGATTGGCTCCAGGCTGCCGTAGACGAAATCTTCCTCCCTTGGTGTACAGGCCTTGATTTTTCCGAAGGTGAGTAGCATGCGCCCATGATGCACCATATACATGTTGTACTCCCGTGGAGTGAGATCCTGCCCCAGACGCTCCAGCACGCCCTCCTGCCACGGGGCGTGCCCTGTCAGACCTGTGTCTGGTGGAGGGCAGTTTTTGGCTGCTGCTCCATCTTTCTCGGTGTCTTTGTGGGTCCTACCCTCCTCTACAGGTTTCGAGTTTTTTTTGTCTTTGTTTTCCTGAGCGACAGCACAAGCACCTCTCTCCATGCCGAACATCATCTCACACAAGTTGTAGTTCTCTATGTTGATGCTGAAATCTTTCCCCACACTATCTGGTACAGTCTCTTCAACAGCATTACTCTCACATAGGCTGTTTCCTGCGCATGCAGATGTGGAGAGAGCCATAGGGGAAATATAAAAACACATTATTATTTATAAAATGTTAATGGGCTTCATCTGGACTGTGCAGGTTTGGTTTGATCAGATTGGATTAATAGTGACAGTAACAACCCACTGACTGTCATCAGAGTCAGACTCAAAGGTTGCCTAGTCCTGATTGGTTCACAGATGTATGTGACATCACGATGTTTGTGAGCTCAGAGAGCAAAACAAATACAGGAATCTCTAAATCTGTTCTTTATTTTAAGAATTCTAAATTGATGTCAGACCAGCCTACTTAAGGTGAGAAAGTATTTTCAGGTTTCAGGTTATTATGGGCCTTTAAAGTGACTCCTGCCTCTAATAATCCCCCATAATGGACACCATTTTTCATCTGTTATTCTCATGTTGGACCAAAGCAGCATTATTTACCTTCATTGGTGTCTTTATTTGAAGCACCGTTCACAAACACTTCCGCTGCCATCTCCTCTTGCTGATCCTTTATTTCCTCCTCTTCTTCCTCCATCAGCTCTGGATAGAGGTTCTTCATTTTCAAGCGGGCAAAAAGCTCTGTCTGATCAACCAGGGCCATGGCAAAATCCAAAGCCTCCTCCTGCACCTCATTTTCCTTCATCACATTCTCCTGCAGAGCTAGGTTACTGTGTGGGTTTGTGTCATCAACTGGCCAGCGGATCCACTCCATGGAGCAACACACCACACTGGCTGGACACAGCTGGAGGTGAGCCGCCTGTGAGGAGCGGGGCAGGTGAAGTGGGCAGCCAAACTCAGCATTGAGGCAGGGCACCCTCACATTAGGGCAGAGCAGCATGTGATCGTCCTCTTTGCACAGATGGAAGAGAGCTCCACAGAGCAGGCGGCAGGGGATGACGGCACAGCTCACAGAGACCTCCACCCGAGCCCTGCAGCGCCGGCTGTAGCAGGAGTCACAGTGAACATGCTGTTGCACCCTGGAGGCTCGAGAACGATGACTCTGATTGGATGAGAAAGGGAAAAAAAAGAAGGTGAATGAATAATTAAGGAGAAAGATGACATAGAGATAAAGTATATTAACATCAATAATTAAATCAGGAAAGTCAGTGGCTCACCATGTTAACAGGACTTTGAATAAGACGTCTTTTAATCCTGCAAGAGAATCAAAAAAATAAAATATACTTACTGTAATTTGTAACATCAGCTTCTAAAGTATCAGACCAGTCAGTCCTAAACCTTTGACTACTGACAACAAACCAATGTCAACCTGTGATACATCAACACAGGTTGCATATGTCAGATTATTATTATTAGCTCAACCAAAGAGTGATTTTTAAATTATTTTCAGGGGCCTGAAGCAGTGAAATTGTCTAATAGAATTCAGTTTGGGTAGCAAAAATGTTTTATTTTTGTTTTTCCTGTCCTGTTCTCTTATTACAGTCACAGTAAAGTAACCCGGGGTGGGAAAACAGCCAAAATGCATTAAAATATACTTATTCCAAAATCTTACTGTGAAAATAATAACACATTCAGAGTTGTGTTAAAAAACTGTAAAATCTTAACAGTAAACCAGATAAGCACTAAAAGTAACTGAAATATTTGACTTCTACCTTTTATTACTTGCCTGAATACTTTCATACTGTTTGCAGTCTAGATCAAGTATTTCAACACAGCTATCTAGAAAAAAAGGCTTACCAAGGTGCCACCACAGACCCTCGATCCCTCCCTTTAGTTTTCTAATGTCGCTTTCAGTCCCTGTGCTCTTTGAACTGCTGGGTTAAAATTAGCCAAGAAGGAACAAGCAGGTTCAGCAGGAGAAATAACTCCCCTCTCAATTTCTCACTCTGCAGCAGTGGATTGAAGCCACAGCCAAACTTTATCTAAATCTCTTCATTCTGGGCGGGGATGAACGTGTTTGAGCATCTGTTTTCAGTACAAAATAAACAGGGAAGATTCTGTTTGAAAGAATGCAATGCTTACACTTAAATATCCACTGGAGGACACTTTGGGTGTTAAATCAGAATGCGAGTCTCACTTTGTTCTCTGCAGGTTGAGATCAATTAAACCCAGCAGCCGGTATTAATCAAAGGGAAGAAGGTGAGAGATTTTTTTTTTTTGGAGAGTTGTACATACAGTGGGCTGTAACCCAAACCATGTTCCTGACCACCTGTGTAACATTTCTCAGTCAGTGCTCAGCGCTATTTATAACACACACATACACACACACACACACACACACACACACACACACACACACACACACACACACACACACACACACACACACACACACACACGCATAGTACAGACACACAGACACTTTGGTCACAAGACGGAGTGCAGGAGCGTGTTTCTAATTTCCAAATCTTACAGCGGTAGGCTAAAGTCTCTAATTCGCTCTTCCCATTGACAAATGCCACAGGGCTCTGCTGGTTTTGTGCTGTTGTGAGTTTACATGCAGTTTTTGTTTCAAGCTGATGTTCTGTCAGACTTTGAGATTCATTGTTTTCTTCCTGTTTGCAGGACAGACGTACAACTTGAGATTGAAACTGGTGGCAGAAGATCTGAAGCATGGTATGGTTTCATTTTGTTAAAGTCATCTGACAGCATCATATACAATGCTGTTTTTGGCTCATGACTAAATCTATATGATGTTTACACAGGTGAAAGATTTAAATCTATTCCTTATTGCTAAACTGTTCCAGCAAATTGAAGTATTGTAGATGTATTTTGCATCATTTTATACAAAGAATCTTCAAATTCAGTCAAATATTTGGTATTTTTAGAGGCTTTAGGAATTCCTCCAAAATTCTGAATGAAGCTATAAGGCACACATTTGTAACTAGTGATCTACCTGCAGGTCAGTGGGGTTAATCTAATGATGCACCAGAACTGCTTAATAAATACTCTATTTAAGATGTTTGTTATGTGACGATTCTATGGTTTCTTCACTAAATCTAAAACTAAAAAATGCTGTTCACTGATTGTTCTTCATTCTGATAAATCCAATCAGAGTCATCGTTCTCGAGCCTCCAGGGTGCAAGAGCATGTTCACTGTGACTCCTGCTACAGCCGGCGCTGCAGGGCTCGGGTGGAGGTCTCTGTGAGCTGTGCCGTCATCCCCTGCCGCCTGCTCTGTGGAGCTCTCTTCCATCTGTGCAAAGAGGACGATCACATGCTGCTCTGCCCTAATGTGAGGGTGCCCTGCCTCAATGCTGAGTTTGGCTGCCCACTTCACCTGCCCCGCTCCTCGCAGGCGGCTCACCTCCAGCTGTGTCCAGCCAGTGTGGTGTGTTGCTCCATGGAGTGGAACCGCTGGCCGGCGGACGATGCCCATTCCTACCCAAACACAGATCTTCATGAAAACCTGCTCAGGGAAAGAGAGCAGGGAGGATGTCTGGACCTGGCCATGGCCCTGAAGGACCAGGAACGCCTGTTTCACTCCATGAAGATGAAGAAACTGTTCCCAGAGCTGATCCAAAGTGTGGGGCAGGAGAAGAAAGAGAACAAGGGGAGAGAGGAGGAAAGTAGGAATGAGAAGCAGAAGCAGAGAAAGGCATCAGAAAGGGCTGCTGCAAAGGAAGCCAGTAGTCACACCTGGGAGCCTTTTAACTTATATGATATCCATACCTCAGATGAAAAAGATGATGAGGATGAGGATGAAGATGAGGTTGAGGTTGACGTTGAGGTTGAGGTTGAGGTTGAGCGGGCACTAACCCAGGAGGAAAGAGAAGCTTTAGCCAGAGCCTCAGATGTGAATCCTGAACTATTAGACAACTACAATGCCTGGGAGCGCATGTTCAGTATGGAAATAAGTGGCTGCAGAGAGACTGAAGGAGCAGGCAAAGGTCAGGCTCTGGCTAAAGGGAGAGGAAAGGGTCTAGAAACTCTGACAGAGGAAGATACCTGTGTGGGTGCAACAGCACCAAACAGCTGCCAACAGGTGAGCAGTGCATCCATTGTTTCCTCTACATCCTCCTCCTGTCTCACTGGAAATCTGAAGAAGAAGAAATTTGTTTATGGATATGTGGAGCCGATGAAGATTATCACTGTGCGGACATTTAAGATCCCAACCAGCTTCTCTGCCAGGCAGGGCCGCATCCGCAACCCTGGTTTCTACAGGAGGGCGAGTCAAGCTGTGGATACCAGTGACCTGGCAGTGGTGGAGATGCCAGTGTGGGATGAAGTTCAGGTGAGAGAGAGAGATAGAAATTTATTCTCCGATCCAATTTTGTCCCTTTTTACACCTGCCTAAGTTTTACCTGAGTTTCTGGCCACTTGGGGGCAGTGGAAACAAGGTGTGAATATACAGTATCACTGACATATCATCATTTTATAAAATCAGAAATTACTTAGCAAACAGTTGGCTTTTTACACATCCAGCAGACACTCAGAAAACATAGGGCTAAGTGTCTTGTTTCCTGCCACCTGGTGATTGTGAATCTGTTTTTGATCTCCTGGGGCAATATCTGGCTCTTTAGCGGCTAAATGTTGCACCGTAACTCAACTGTCAACTTGTCATGTCATTTGGTGCTGAGCATGTTGAGTACAGTAAATAGGAAAATTGCGGACTATAAAACCAAAACAATGAGCTGAATGGCTGTAAAGTGCACTGCATGCCGGTTACTAATAAGATCCAAGAAACAATACCACATCACCCACATTCTAGCATCTGTGCTTCAAGATGAACACAGCCTGTTTTAGGAGTTCGATAGCGTACTGAGTCAAGTAAGGCCTGATTTTTTCATTTGAAGTGCAAAGTGGCACGACCTGGCAATCCAGGCAATGATCATGACTCCTAAGTTTCTTGTTACCCTGGTGGGGGCAAGACACAGGGAGTCAGTTTTGATGTAGATGATGTAGATGTCATGGTATATAGATTGGGGGACCAACAATTCAGTATTTGAGAAGTGTGCCTACATCCATGTAGATATTTCTGAAAAACATGCAGAGATCGAGACCGAGGGGTCATCAGGTTGAAATGACAGATAGAGCTGAGTCTCATCTGCGTAGCAGTGATATGAGAAGCCATGCAAGTGGATAATCAGA
This sequence comes from Nibea coibor, assembly GCA_023373845.1. Classification (NCBI taxonomy): domain Eukaryota; kingdom Metazoa; phylum Chordata; class Actinopteri; family Sciaenidae; genus Nibea; species Nibea coibor. The sequence goes on along the minus strand of CM041733.1, from coordinate 1,228,878 downwards.
CCCAGAGAGGTGGTGTAAATAGCAAAGAGAAAGGGCCTCAGCACAGATCCCTGGGGCACCTCTGTGGCGAGGTGATGCGAAGTGGACAACTGTCCAAACCAGGATACATTGAACGAGCGCCCTGTGAGGTAGTATTCAAACCAGGAAAGAGCTGAACCAGAGATGCCCATGTTTGAGAGAACAGAGATGTGATGGCTCACTGTGTCAAAGGCAGCTGACAGGAGGAGAAGCTGTCTGATATGGAGGAAAACAGAGTTGATCTCTGTCAGCAAAGACACCACAGCCAAGCTGAGATAGCGAACAGAAGAAGGCAGAGGACTGTGCTGCTGCTCTGGTTTCTTTTAAAGCTTCTGTCGCAGACAACAGAGCAATTTCAGTTGAGTGACCACTCTTGAAACCTGATTGATTTGGATCAAGAAGATTGTTCAGTGAGAGGAATTCTGAGAGTTGTTCAATAGCTTTGGATAGGAAGAGAAGAAGTGAGACTGGACGATACTTCTCAGCCTGGGCAGGGTTCAGGGAGGGTTTCTAAAGTAGCGGTGGATACCAAGTATCCACATATATACTAAATATGCATCACATGATATGTTCAATTGACTCCTTAGGCCTCCCTGCTGTGCTCCCTAGAGAAGGAACGAAGAGGGCACCTCATCGCAGAGAGTGTATGCACAGATGGTCTGCTACAAGATGAAGGTACACAGACCTACAACTTCCTGTCAGCTCCTTTCCAGGGAAACACTACACTGGCTGACCTGACGGCTGCTAAACCACTAGAGCTGCACCTTCAGCTGCAAGTGGAGAGCGTCACCAGCCGACATCACAAGGCCAGCTCTGCCTTTACTTTCCTCTGTGGACACACTTTCCAGCGCAGAGAATACGGCAAACATTATAAGTGGGTTTATAATACTAAAAATGTTATCACTCGGGTCAATAGTACCCTCTAAGTTAATGTTACATGACTGTACTGGACCAAAGTAATGTACAAACAACATGTTTCATTTTCTAATAATATTATGTTTTCATATGCAGGAATGTTCACAGTGACATCCAGATGGGTGTGAATGGATGGTTTGAGCAGAGATGCCCTCTGGCGTACCTGGGATGCACATACAGCCAGAAGAGGTTTCAGCCCTCCACACATGAAGCCAATGTCACCTACAAGTGAGATGAAATTAATCAATGACTTTTTTACAGCATGGTACTGAAGCACTTCTTTATTTAGATCTAGCAGTGACCTAAAGTCAATTAACTCAAATTAAAGCCATCAAATTTCAGCAATTCCCTGATATTGTTCAACAAGCCCATTAACCCCCTTCAGATAAATTACTGTAATGCAGGGCAGTGAAAATTTACTGTAATGCACCTATAAAGACTGGCTTTGACTTGGCTTTCAGTGAGGATCTGGGCTGTTTTAGCCTGCGTCTCAGCATCCCTGTCTCTCTGTGTGACGCCTCCCAGCCACCCAGGAACTCAACGGACACCTCCGCCTCCACCCCTCAGAGGAAACAAGGAGGTGAGGCACGAGGAGGGAAGGACTCACTGAGCTCGCTGCCCTTTGAGGTGCTGTGCCACATGGCCAGTTTCCTGGACAGTCTGTCCCTGTCTCAGCTGGCCCTGGTGTCCCAACTCATGAGGCAGGTGTGCTCCTCGCTACTGCAGGAGCGAGGGATTGTCACCCTTCACTGGGAGAAGAAGACCTACTCACATGGAGCAGCCAAGTGGAGAGTGAAGCACAGGGTAAGAATCTGTGTGTCTGCCTGGACACTAAGAATGTGAAGTGACAGTCACCTGGGCATTTGGAGTACACGAAAGAGAAAGTTCTACACATGGTCAGAATGAAGGTGATAATACAGCATGAGGCAGGACAGAATTTCATTCATACACAGATGGTACATTTCAGAGGATCTGACAGCTAAGGTTACTTTCACTTAAGTGTACAGTTGTGTCACCTTGTCATGTTGTGGCTCAGATGATTGGTTCATCATTGTTATCCACTGTCTCTTGTTTTTCATCTGGATCTTGGCAACTGGAAAGTCACTGCTTAGCTCAGTAAATGAAACTGAACATTCAGTTCTCTGTCTCACTATCTGACTTCAGGTATGGAAGTTCAGCACTTTGTTCACTCCTGTGGACACCTGGTGCTTCCAGGACGTGCCACCCATGTCGGAGCACCTGAAGATATGTCCCTACTATGAGAGAGAGTTCAGGACGGAGAAGATTGATCTGCCGCGCAGGAAGGAGGAAGTCCAAACCAAAACAAGCTGCAATGGTCCGACTCTGGTTAACTTGTTCCGGCAGAAGAGGATAATGATGTAGTGTAAAGACAGTGACTGCTGAAATGTATGCTGGATGGTGAGAGTTGGAGAAAGTTATGAGTCTTAAAGCGCACAAATCTGAAGCTATTTTATTTCAAGAATGAATAGAAGTCAGACACAAAGTTAATCATGATATCTGATGTTTTGATTCAGATGTTTCTGTCCAGAATAACAAACGTCAGGTTATAGAAATGAAAAATGTCACACTTTCAGATTTTTTCTTTTCTTTATGGAATTATGTTATGTGTTTATACTTTTGAAATGCAGTTAACAACTGTCATATAGACTGTGAACACAACATAAATAAATGAGTGTATATAATAATATCTTTATCAATTCACAAATATTATTTTAAAATACTGAGATTTTTTTTCTGTTTTTAGGAGATTAGCCAGATTATCTGTGACATAAACACAAATTATCAACTTCCAATACAGTACACTGGAACTGAAAACTTCACTTGTGTGATTGTTGTTAACTTTCCTTTAGATTATACCAAGCACAGTTTCGTTACACAGGGCTTCATTTTCTTGAATCAGTGTTCAGCTACATCATGAGGTAAAGAAACACAGCACTGGTTCCCTCTAGTGGTCCTTGCCAGTGCTACCTGTGTTGGTGAGGATGTCTGCTCTGAGCAGCCTGTAACAAAGCACCATGTTCATGGTGGAGATGAGACTCAGGCCTACTGTCCCCATCATCAGGACGTAGCGAGGCACGAGTTCACTGTGAGTTGTGAGCCAGTGGATCATCCAACCAGTTGTACAGACACGAAACACCAGGAACCTGCAGGACACACAGGGAATCAGACAGAGACTGTGAGCACAACTGAAAACCTTATGTGTGTGTATATATATATATATATATATATATTTTATAGCCATCATTCTTTAATTTTGCACAGCTTGTTTTTCTACTATCTCTATGTTGTTATGCACCACAAACATGACATTCCCTGTATTTGAGCTCTACATCTGTTCAACAACATTCATTAATTTCTCATGTAGAGATAAATGTACAGACAGAGTATGAAAACTGACTGTGACTTTGTTTTTCCACATGTGACCTGTGTGAAACCTTGAGAAGAGAAGCACTGAGTCACCCACGTTCCCAGGTTGAGCCAGCTGGTCACGCTGTAGGTCGCAGAGGGCTGAGGGGCTGTAATTTCAGTCCCTGGCCTGTTCCTCTGACCTGACAGGAGGAGAAGCTGTCTGATATGGAGGAAAACAGAGTTGATCTCCATCAGCAAAGACACCACAGCCAAGCCAAGATAAAGACGTGACTTTACGGCCAAACTGAAGCAGGAGATCACCTGAGAAAAGAGTTTGAATCAAAGGTGGTGGAAAATAATTATGTTCTGTACTTTTGTGCAATTTTGAGTTACTTGTACTTTACTAGTTTTTCTGCTACTTTATACTTCTATTCCATATACATAATATATAATTCAGAGGGAAATATTGTACTTTTTTATTTGGTAACTGCCATTGTTGGACATGTATTAGACAGAAATGAGCAGGAGTACAGGGGGTCATCGCAGATCTCAACCTCCTTGACATCAACGCCAGTGAGACGCTGATCCTTCACATTGAGATATGTTTTACTATCTACACGCAAACATACCTACAATATAAAATGTGTCATATCTTAAAATGTTGTAACACTGAAGACAAACACAGAGACACACACACACACTGAGGCCTTGAGCTGATGCCCTGCTGGAGGTGAATCGGGTCACGACCTCTGCTGCCTGAGATTAAAGTGTCACACTGATCAAGGCTGAATGCTATCCAGGGACAAACAATGAAGATGAGCTCTGAGTCACAACACACAGAGGCTAAAGTTAATGAAAATTATCAGCAAAATTCACTGAAAGAATCAAACGCAAAATGACTCATTCTGCTATCCATTATTATTACTAATTATTACTGCAAATTAACACGTAAGCAGGATTGTAGTGCTGCAGTTGGTTGAGATAATGAAATACTAAAAACATCCATCCATTTCTATGACCGCTTATCAGGCTCACAGGCAGCTGAAAACAATCTGAGCTGACTTTGGGCAAGAGGCTTGGTACATCCAGAAAAAAATCGGCAGTTCGTCACAGGGCACATAGAGACAAACAACCATTCACAGTTACAGTCACACCTTTGGACAATCTAGAGTCACTAATTAACCTGCAGGTCTTTGGACTGTGGGAGGAAGCCGGAGAGAAGCCTCGCAGACACGAGGAGAACATACAAACAGAAAGGCTGCAGCCATTGCACCACTGTGTTACCCTAAATACCAATACACTACTACTACTCTATGCTACTTTTTTTACTACTTTTGTTCAAGAGTGGACTGCTGTCTGGGCAAAGGGGACAATTGTCCTAGAACTGCCTGGTCTACTGGCATCAATTATGATGAGCCCCTTACATTGCTATTGAATCTTTGTCCTGTGGAGGGGCCATGTGTAAAAATATAGTTTTAAGTAATAACATAACATTATGTTACATATTAGTTATATATAATCACATTTTAACATAGAAGGGGCTCTTGCAATTGCATTGTCTAGGGTAACTGTAGCTTGTATTCAATATTATCATAAATTACATACAGAAATAAACTGGCACATTCATTGTCGTGTTCTCACAGCATTTCTGCATTCTTTAGGCAGCAAATGTGTTGAGAAAGTGATAAAGTGCTTGTGTTTTATCTACAGTATGTGTGTGTTTTCGCAAGTTGCAGTGCGTTTAGCTCACTGCAGGCAAGCACAGACACACACACACACAGAAGGTGCAGTGTTTATTACCGTAGAGTGGTGGAGGAGCACCTCCCAGGATTGTTTGATGGACTGATTCAAGGCCAAGTCCAAGACATCATTGATAAAATAGCCTAAAGGAGAAAGAGTTGTATGTAAGCATGTAAAGGACAGGGAAACTCTTTATTAAATGAATGTCCAGGATGTGATTTGCAAGTATTACATTTGACTAGATTCCATCCAGAAATAATGGAGCCTGCACATTCTAACGTCCTGTGCTGCTCTAATGTAATTCTGACACGTGAGCTTGTGTGTGTCGCGGTGTTACTACAGTTACCTGTAGACACAGCTACAAGGCTGTGGGAGAACAAGGAATGAAAGGAGATCAGGTCCTCCGCCATGTGTGGTTGATTGTACAAACTGCATGGCGAGAAGAGACAAACAGGAAGAGTAAAACTAGAAATAAATGGCAGTACCAACCCAGATTACTGCGTCTTTACTCACCACAGAACAGCCCATGCCCCTGTCAGCGAGCTGTGAGCTAAAGAGGTGATGATGTTCCTCCACTTCCAGGCCTTCTTGTGTGCCGGCTCCGGTGTTGGCAGGAATCTGACGATTGTGTTCAACAGTTTGAAAGAACACGCAGATCCTCCAATGACCAGAAGTGTTGACTTCAAATCCATAACTTCAGCACAGAGCCTGATCCCCTGAGTTCACTTCAAATCCCATGTGCTCCTGTGTTCAGGATACTTTTCAGCTTGGAGAGCATCAGCTGAGACACAAACTGCTGAAGTATCTTTAACATGCAGTGTATGTGTCTACAATCCCTGCCCTTTAACACACATTCTTCCCCTCATTTGAGGTGATAAAGTGGTCACTGATAACTGGTGTGTGGTTATGGTCATGACATGATCATGGCATAACTCCTGTCCTGCTATCCACGCATTGTTTTCTTACTCACACAGTACTTTGTTTCATTCACTGCTGATTTCTCCAACATGAAACCAGCTTCACATTTTTATACATAGATGAAAATGCTAAGAATAAGAAACAGGTGTCTGGTTGTTAAGAGCACTGGTTATAACAATAAGAAATGTACAATAGAAGAAATGTAAGTAACAATATTCATGCAACTTTTCAATAAATGGGAACATCAGCCAAAGAAAGCCATATGAAACGCTGAGTCTTGTTTTTATGGAAAATGCCTACAAACCTGACCTACAAACTTCAAACTGAGTTAGACTGAGTCTGAAGTTTGGACAGTCACACAGATACAATGTATTCTGTGTGGAACATGAACGTGTTGTGTTGTGTTGTATATCACGCCAAACTACAGATACGAACCTCATAGTAGCATTAAAGACTCACTCTGTGGGCATCATGAATGTCATCATAGCCATTGTTGCTGTCAAAAATGAAAGAAATAAATGTAAAAATATTGTTTAAAATATACTTTTTAAAATTACTAAAATGTATTCATTAAATTGTTACATTAAATTATGCCTGCTATAACTGGCTGTTCATTCATATGAGGATTTATGGGGAGTTCTTCTTTAACTTGTAAAGCTAGAATAAGGGCCTACATTCCTCAGTGTGTGAAGACTCCTTCTCAAGAACTGTATAACTGTGTTGCTTTCTTTTAGTCTTTGTCAGACTCTGAACTGTGTGTGTGTGTGTGTGTCTGTGTGTGGACCTCTGACCTTTCAGCTGAAATAGTTTGAGCTCATCTGGTAACTTTGTTTCTGTTCAGAGCAGAGAGAATTCTTATTGACAGGTAGTTCGGTGCTGTTCCTTGTCAGGATGCTCTTGATGGAATACCTGAAACCCAAAGTCAAGTTCCTTTGAGTAAAATGTTTTGTGTTCATTCCAAATGCAGCACATCTACCTGTGTTTAGTCTCCTAACATGTGAGCTTTGCCCTGATTCTTGAAACTTGAAACTCTGTGACTGGACTGGACCTCCGGTTTTGTGCTTTGTCGTCTGTCTATTCAGGGTCAACTGCCTCGTCAGCCTTTCTCCATCTGCCGCTGTGAAACACAAAAGACCGCCACCGGCTTTCTCTTCAACAATACCGGGACAGAACACGACCAGTGACATCACAGACACCGTTCATTCACCCGAGACCCAAAAGTAACTTTTTGCTTGATTTTGCCTTTTGTCTTATCAAACACTTTTCTCACAGTCTCCCCGGATCAAGGGATGAGGGTCGGGGATGGACCGGTTGCCGTGGAAACGGACTCCTCTCCCGTCGTTGAGCTGATTAGCAGAAAACGTGAAACTTCGACCGGAGCAACTGAACAACTTTGAATGTTTGTGGAGGCCTTTGTGTATTTGCGGTGTTGCAGCTGAATCAGAGATGTCTGGGACCAAACCACGTGAGTTTCATTTCGGATTGTTGGCTTTGCAGAGCTCAGATAGAACTACACTTTACCAACCTGTCACTCAGCTTCTCAGCAATTTAGTCTTTGGGTCTTTTCCTGGCTGTCATTAATTAAACTCCATCTGTCCTTTAACTAAAATGCGTGTGCATGTGTGCGCTTTCGTGTTCGTGTGTGCGTGTGCGTGCGTGCGTGCGTGTGTGTGTGTGCGTGTGTGTTCGTTCAGCCTCTCATGAGTTTCCGGACTCTGATCCAGAGGACCCATCAGAGGAGCTGACAGAGATGGTTTGTCTGGAGTCAGACCTGCGGGATGGACAGTAAGGAGGGGGGATGTTCACAACCTAGCAACCGGAAACCTGATAATAACAATTAAAGAAACATTAATTAACAATTGTCAGCCACGCAAACATGTAGTCAACGCATGGATCTCTTATAAACAAAGGGACCAACAAGCTAGTGTATGTAGCTCACCAAATTACATAGCAATCCATCCAATAGTTGTCCAGATTTTTCACTAAAAACCTTGAATGTGAGCCTCAGGGTCACATTCAGGATCAGGATCACATTCAGGATCAGGATCACATTCAGAATCACATTCACAGAAAAGCCAGAGGATCACAGTAGTCAGGACGATTCATCCTCTGGAGGCCATGAATGGCATTCCATGTCATAGTTGTTAAGATATTTCAGTCTGGACCAAAGAGGTGGCAAAGCTTAAACATGAACCTACACTCACAACACAGCAGAGTTCGCAAACATAAGTCTACAAACAATGGTTGCACAAAATCTCTATATTCAAGCACACCTTGTTGAATAATATGTTCACGCACACCTTGTTGAATAATCTGAAACTCCACAAAGCCTGAAGCCCAGTGCAATATGTCTGTGTATGTGTATGTTACCTCAGGATGATGGAGGTTGAGGTGAGACATCACAGCGTGCTGTTGACACGCAGTGAGGGCAAATACACCGCCATTGGTAACCAGTGTACACACTACGGTGCCCCACTCAGCAAAGGTAAAAAGGCGACACACCTTCATTCAGCATTTGAGCAATACAGAGCAACTCCATGAGACTCATTGTGGAGGATGGGATGTTTTCATATGCCATACTCATAGGCCTTGGTACATACATATGAAAGATATGGAGCATATGGAAACACTGCATTTACTTTGATTCAGAACCAGCAGAGTAATGGACGTATGATTCATCTATAACTGCTGCAGTATAAAGATGAATTTACATTAAAGCAGCCATGTGCATCATAGCATGGTAATTTATATTGAAAAATAAAAATAATGACACAGTTACAGTATGTTTTCTATGTGTATTGCTACTTTTATTAATGAAAATACCATATCTGTAAATGACCTGTGTGTGTGTGCATGTGTGTTCAGGGGTTATCACGGGCCAAACAGTACGCTGTCCATGGCACGGCGCCTGTTTCAATGCCCTGACGGGAGATCTGGAGGAGTACCCTGGTATAGATGGTTTACCCTGCCACAAGGTACAAACCAGAGACAGACAGACAGACAGACAGACACACACACACACACACACACACACACTGATATTTACAGGACATTTGCTGTCATTTTAACTTGTCTCTTTCTCTTTTGAAGGTCAAAATTCAAAACAGCAAAGTGTACGTGTCCATAAACAAAAAGGTTAGTAGGTTCACACCATCATCACCATCTGGAAATAAGGGTGTATGAGTTTGAGGTTTAATATTAGTATTTTACTGAGATATTTTCTGTTCATATTCAATCATTTAGTAGTAATTAGTAGTCTTTACAATTGTCCCAGTAGACAAGACCAAAACTCAGCCATCATTCATTTTCTTGTGCTTTTCTGTGACATGTCAAAATGTCTTCTGTGGAAAATGCTAGCAAAGTTGTTGTCAGGAAGCTGTCAAACATAATGTGAGACAATCTGATCAGGTCAGAGTGAAAGCCCGTGTGTGTGTGTGTGTGTGTGCGTGTGTGTGTGTGTTTGTGTATAGACAATTTAAGATTAATTCAAGAAATGAATCAATAAGAGGTTACGTTACAGTTACTGGAACAGTTAAAACCACAAATGGTACAAAAATAATGAACAGGACACACTTTGTAAAGTAATCATCTAATCAATATAGGGATGCTGTGTTTGAGATTTATTGTACGCAACTAACTAACATAATGTTTCTAGTGTTGGACATTTGTAATAATTGATTTTTGACACTGTGTTTCGTCCATGATTCAGACTCTCTGGCAGAAAACAAGAATAAAGAGGATGGGAGCTGCAGTACCCGGAGTTACTCACACTATTCTGCTGCTGGGAGGAGGTGAGTGTGACCACTCTATGTGTCTTTGTTTAAGTATGTACACAAGGTAAGATAAGACTACATTATAATTATGACACCTTTAACAGCTCTCTTTTATTTTGAAAGTGTTCAAAGGTTTTGAGGATATATCACATATTGTAAATGCAGGTCTGGTAGATATTGTGTGTTGTCTCACCTCACTGTATCAGTACAGTATTTTTGATACACTGAGCTGCCTTATTGGACTGGGAATACCTATACAGTGAACAGTCAACAAGTGGCTGCTAGATACTGTATCATCCATTCTGAGTCTGAATGGACAGAAACATTACTGGATGAAGAGATGAACAGAAGCACATGTGCCAGGAGTTCTTCAGGAGTCAGTGTGTGATGGTGTGTTAACTGCGTGTAAGTGCAGGAGCCGCGTCGCTGATCTGTGCTGAGATTCTACGGCAGGAAAACTTCGGCGGCAGAATCATCTTGGCCACCAGAGACGAACTTTTACCTTATGACAAAACCCGACTCAGCAAGGTGCCGCAGCGTGACTGACATGATACACACATCAACAATTAAGGGACGGATATATGTGTGTGTGTTGTTTCTAAGTGACTGCCATGTTGCAGGTAATGAATGTGGAGAGTGACACTATTCTACTGAGGAAGAGGGAGTTCTACCATCAGTATGACATTGAGGTGTGGCTCAGGAAAGAAGTGAGTTGATTTTCTTTCTGCTGTCTCCCACACATCTTTAGTCTTGTTGTAGAATTCCTCAGCTCACCTGTGATTAGTTCAGATTTAAAGTCCACACTGTGAAACTGAGTGGACTCTGTGTTTGCAGGCGCTGTCAGTGGACACAGACAAGAAGACAGTCACATTCGATGATGGTTCAGTCCAGAGCTACGATCAGCTCCTCATCTCAACGGGCTGCAGGTACAGACAGATACACACAACCTCTTTTTGGAGCACTGGGCAGCCTGCCCTCAGCCCTCAAATATGCAAATGTGCACTACACTAATTAAGTAGTATTTAGACTGTTAAAATCACTATAATGAAAAGAACAACAGCAAAAAATGACTTGGTAAAATGTCTAGAGAAATTAAAAATGCTTTGTATAGAGACCCCAAAATGTGCCCCTTTTTAATGACCAAAATCAGTGATTGTATCTTTAAATATTCAGCTTCTTAACTTGTGCTTTGAGAATTGTACTTGTACTTGATTACTGACCAGGCTCTCATTTTACACAAGTATCTTGAGAGAGCTTGAGATCTTAAGAGGTGTTTTCCAAAAGCATTGTGGCCTGTGTGAGGCTAAGAGCATCTCCACATGCTGTGGAATGAATGCAGTGTTTTAAGGATGCTGCTTGTAAAGAGTAGGTGACACAGAAATGATGTCTGACTGTCTTTCACAGTATGTGACGTGCATATTCAATTCTTCAGGTTAAATGTAAAAATCATGTTTCTCTGAATCAATCAACATTTTCTTGAACTGACTACCACCCTGAAACATGAATTATAAAGGGCAACAAGCTGAAGACTTTAGACTGTTTACTGTTAAGCTTGATTTAAATGCTTTAAATGCTTTACATCACTTACAGACTGTTAATATGATGTGATAACCATATCTTAACTTTGTATCACTTTAATGATCATTAAAGTGCAGCATTACTACACTGCAGTTCATCGCTTATAAACAGAATCATGCCTCATCCTTTAGGGCAAAGCCTCTGGATGTGCCCGGCATGGATTTGGACAATGTCAAGATGTTGGAGACGCCGGAGGACGCCCGGCAAATCCATGAAGCCAGTATGGGCACCAACGTCGCCCTCGTGGGAACTTCTTTTGTTGGTACTGTGTTTGTAAAATATTTGTTCAGACTGATGATGTGTAGGAAGTAGACTGTGAGAAGACATGACGGCATCAAATGAACTGCAATGCTTTATTTGATCCTGAAATTTAGATAAAACAGCAAGTTATTATTATTATTTTCTAATTAAAAGTCCATTCATTAGTTGTATGGAAGCCCAAAACCAACAAAACTCAGATTACATCATTTCAGAGCTTTCATTCTATTTTTCTATTCATCTTTAATTAATTCTTTCCTTTACTACAAACCAGTTGATAACATAAATTACAACTTCATTTCTTTTGCTCCTTGTTAATTAGCTTATTATTAGCTCCTAGCTAATTTATTTATGTATTTATTGCTGCATACATTTGTAGTATTTGGTGTGCTTGTTTGGTTCATATTTTAATATTTTTGCTTTTTTTTCCAGGAATGGAAATTGCCTCTTATTTGATAGAGAAAGCCTCCTCCATCACAGTGATCGGCAGCAGCGAGATGCCATACCAAAACACTCTGGGCAGTGAAATTGGCAGAGCCATAATGAAGGTAAGTGAACGAGTCATGTCCTCACAGAACTTCTCTTCGCAGGTCTGTTACCTGTGGTTTATCGAACTCTGTCTGTCTGTCTCAGATACTGTCAGAGAAAAACGTGAAATTCCACATGAGCGATCATGTGACAGAGATCAAAGGTGTGGATGGAAAGGTAAAGTGTGAAATACACAGACTTCAAATTCAACGAACTATGAATGACACTTTGCTTTGGAACGTTCAGTCCTTCCTGTCCTTCTTTTTCAAGGTGAAGGAGGTCGTGCTTAGAAGTGGAAAAGTTGTCCCAGCAGATATTGTGGTTGTTGGTATTGGTGAGTGCAATGCAAACATTCACACACATCTGTTTTATCTATAAAACTGCCTTCATTACTCTATCATTTAGTCAGCCGTCTCCTATAGAGCACAATCACTTTATATACAAACAATGAAATATCTAATTGAGTTATTTTTTCAGGTTCACACAATGTTGATTGTATTATTCATTATTTTTTAATTCTGTTACCTCAAAATAACAAAGCTTGTTTTCTCAAAATAATGAGGCATTTTGCCTCTGAAGTGCAGTCACCTGTGAGGTTTCAGTTGACTGTCTTCTCCTTAAAAGATGAGGACTGACCTGAATGAATCTATCCACTGTGTCACAGTCTGACTGTCTGTGTGACTGTCTGTCCGTCTGCCTGTCTGCCTGTCTGTTTCTACACCTGTTTATGTGGAGTTTGAGTGATTATCGTGAATGCTCTAAATAATGCTTTGTATGACAACAGTTTCATTATGTTTAGTTTATCATGACCGAGTTGGTGACTGCCCTTCAGCAATGAAAGAACTGATAAATGACCTTGCTGTTATAAAATGAGCTCTGTTATCTCGATATAATAAGAGAATTAACTTGTGATATTTAGATAATTTAATAAAAAAATATTTGCAAGCACAGCCTTTCTCAGCTTTGTGGTAATCCTTGTTGTACCAGTAATCATTGATGATACCAGTGATTACTGGTACCACCACAAAGTGTGGTTTAAAACCACAAGTCCCAGAATTCCGGGAGCAGCAAACAAAACATAGTTTAAACAAAGAACTCAGCCAGTAAGTGGTAATTTCCCATCATTCTGTGCACAGGCATGATCTAACTTTATGCTGCAGACAGCACGAGTCTGCGTACAGCAACAGTGAAAGTGGTTAGCCGCCTGAGGAATTCTGAAATTTGCAGCTCTTTACTTAACATCTCACTGTGGCTGCTCCTTCTTGTTCTATTACTCCCTGCAATATTTCACCGATTCACCACCAAAAGATGTCAAAATTGATTGTTGTCCATTGCTGTAGACGCATTTCCAAAGTGGTATCTGCATTCTTTTGTAATTCTATTATATTTCTTAATGGCACATAAAGACCACTGATAGATTTGATGTTTCAGAGAAATAAATAAACCTCTGGTCTTCTCTGTCTTTTTTCCATCAGGCATCAAACCTAACTCAGAGTTCCTGCGGGGCAGTAAAATACAGATGGACTCCAAAAACTTTGTAACAGTCGACAAGGTCAGCAAATAACTGCTGTTCACCTGAAGATGTAGATGTATTCTTCTTTTTTCCTTCCTATTATTTGTGGTCTCACAGGCCCATTGCTTTATGTGTAATGGTAATAATAATGATAATGGCATAACTGGAATGATGATTAATGATTAGCAGAAGAAGACAAGCTGGCCATACAATGTTCAGTATGATTTGTGAGAAGTTAAAAATAAGGTTTTCCAGGAGCCCCGGTCTAACATTAGGCTTAATAAGCATGTTCTTCCGCACATTAATCAGTATGTTCTGCCTCTCTTCTGCAGTACATGCGCACCAATGTCCCCGGTGTGTTCTGTGCAGGCGACGTGGCCACTTTCCCCTTGGCAATGGCCAAAGGCCGGATGGTCAACATTGGACACTGGCAGATGGCACAAGCACATGGTAATGTAGTGACAATAAATGTAGTCACACAGTCCTGGACTAGTTTTTAAGACAGATGATGACAGCAGTGTGTGCAAAGCAGCTTAGCCCCTGATTATCTGTTGTAAGTTATAAATAAAAAGTTTTTAGTGAGTTAGTGAGAAAATTCTGTGGAGTGTGTAATGATCCCAAAAACACCCAGGAGCAAATCTCAGCGCAGCGTAGCAGTCAGACCCAGACTCTACCTCAAACAGCAATATAATATCAAAGCATGTGTAGCAGAGATCTGGGCAGAGATATTAGGATTCAGGCTAATAGTAATTAATTCAACTAATCCTCGTTATCTGTTATTCTTATACAATAATTATAATATAATATAATTCTAATATAATACATGTACATGTAAATGAATGTTTGTTAATGGTTCAGGGAGGATAGCAGCTCTGAACATGCTGGAGAAACAGACTGAACTCAGCTCAGTCCCTTTTTACTGGACCATCCTACTGGGTGCAACCATCCGATATGCAGGTGGGCACACACACACACACACATACATACACACACACTTTGATTATGAAGTGTACCTCATGTTTTTATTCTGCTTGTGTGCAGGCTGTGGGGAGGGGTACACTGATGTTGTAATCAAAGGGAAGTTTGAGGACATGAAGTTTCTGGCCTTGTACATCAAGTAAGTTGAGAAAAAGAGTTTTTGTTGTTTAACAAACAAGAAGTTATGCAATCTGCAAAACTGTATTTGTACTGTACTTTATGTCCAGGTATACACAATTTTCATCTTATATTTCACCTGCAGGGATGATGAGGTCATAGCAGCAGCTAGCCTAAACTTTGACCCAGCAGTGTCTGCAGTCGCTGAGCGGCTCGTGACAGGGAAAGTAATCACAAAGAAAGAGGCTGAGTATGTCAGATCTGTCACTTAATGTCGCTTTATATGTATATGTATATGTATGTGTATGTGTATATGTATGTGTATGTGTATGTGTATATGTATGTGTATGTGTATATGTATGTGTATATGTATATGTATGTGTATGTGTATATGTATGTGTATGTGTATATGTATGTGTATATGTATATGTATGTGTATATGTATGTGTATGTGTATATGTATATATGTATATGTATGTGTATGTGTATATGTATGTGTATATGTATGTGTATGTGTATATGTATGTGTATGTGTATATGTATATGTATGTGTATGTGTATATGTATGTGTATGTGTATATGTATATGTATGTGTATATGTAAGTGTATATGTACGTGTATGTGTATGTGTATATGTATGTGTATATGAATGTGTATGTGTATATGTATGTGTATATGTATGTGTATGTGTATATGTAAGTGTATATGTATGTGTATGTGTATATGTATGTGTATATGTATGTGTATGTGTATATGTATGTGTATATGTATATGTATGTGTATATGTATGTGTATATGTATGTGTATGTGTTTATGTATGTGTATGTGTATATGTATGTGTATGTGTATATGTATATGTATGTTTATATGTATGTGTATGTGTATATGTATGTGTATATGTATATGTATGTGTATGTGTATATGTATGTGTATATGTATGTATATGTGTATATGTAAGTGTATATGTATGTGTATATATATGTGTATATGTATATGTGTGTGTATGTGTATATGTATGTGTATATGTATGTGTATGTGTATATGTATGTGTATGTGTATGTGTATATGTATGTGTATATGTATGTGTATGTGTATGTGTATGTGTATATGTATGTGTATGTGTATATGTATGTGTATATGTATGTGTATATGTATCTGTATGTGTATATGTATGTGTATGCGTATATGTATGTGTATGTGTATATGTATGTGTATGTGTATGTGTATATGTATGTGTATATGTATATGTATGTGTATATGTATGTGTATGCGTATGTGTATATGTATGTGTATGTGTATATGTATATGTATATGTATATTTGTATATGCATAGTGATATTGTTGACAGGTCTTGCTTTGAGGTGTCATGTTTTACTTTTTTTGCCAGCCAATCAGCACACTTTTGTGTGAAAACAGTCAGATCTTTATTATACCAGCGTCGTTTCTCAGGAGACCACATTTCCCACAAATGCTGTTGCTTTCTGTCTCACAAAGGTTTATGTTTGATACTTCGACTTCAGGGTCACTTCACATGGTTACATTCTCTTAATGTGACTGAATGGCAAATTTGAATTTGAACACAGATCAACAGGAGTTTGATTGAAGTGATTGAAGCTCTAGTTTGTGCCTCTCACCATTACTCCTCCTTCAAGTGGGACTGATATAAATCCATATGAAAGCATGCCTTCTTTTGTCCTCTCCCTGACAGATCACATGACCTTAGCTGGCTGAAGTTGTCCTGATCTATACCTTCCTCCAGTCACCCGCTCAGCATATCACCTGTATGATGTCGACACACAGCCAGACATCAGTCATCTGTCAGTCATCTGTTTCTCCTCTGCTGGATTCAAATGTGTGATTCAGGAGAGACAGACTTCACCGCTCTGTGTCAAACCACTTTATATTTACAATGTATTGGATTGAAACTGGACATTATATAGTCATGTGAAGGGGACTCCACCATGCAAACAACAGATACCTCAGATAAATGCAGCTTTGGGACTTTTTTTTAGTCTTTTTTTAATCATTTCATTGGATTTTATTTTTTAATTTTATGGCTTTATGTCTCCAAAAAGTATTTCAGTAACAGTCCAGAGGCATCACATTTACGATGCCTCAGTATGTTCTTTTCCGCTGGTAATATTTTAAAGGCAGTGTACACTGCTTTTTACCTGGATGGCTCTGGTGGAAAAAAGTGACCTTAACGCCCACCATGGTCCGGTCAGTGAGTCAGAGGCGGGATTAGGAGAACAGAAGGGGAGTGTTCGGCTCTTTGAAGCAGAGATGCTGAAATAGGCAACGGTAACAAAACACACCAACAGGGAACAATAGGCCTGCAACAAACAGCACACAAAAACAGGGTGACAAAAGAAATGCTGTGTTCCCCCTCCACCCCCCTCTCTGCTGGCTCATGACTGTCTTTACCTCACACCTCTCTTTCCACCTCCACGTTTATTCTTCGCTTCACTCTCAGCACCCTTCCTGTCAACAGCATCTGTTCACTTTATACAGGGGTGCCAGACTTTCAAAGGCCTGTACCTGTTATGATATTTAGGAATGAAGAATAGTGCTATAATCCATTAAAACCCATATTTTTTCTTATTTGTGGTAACAGAACAATCAACATTGTAAATAGTGTATAGCGTCATACATTTAAATTCAATTGGTAATGTCAGCGATGACAGCAACATTCCTGCAGAGAGCTCAGAGTAACAGGATGTAACAGCCTCAAATTAAACTTGTGTGTAGCAGGAACACCTTTAAGCTTTATTTTACACATCAATACATTTCATCAGTATATAAGTCATTTAGCACATTTTGAGTTCTTGAGGTAGGAAAAATATCAGCTTTGTTCTCCTGATGACTGTTAATTAGAATGATTATTCTGCCTCTTACAAGATTGAAAAGTTCAAATAATGAATATCAGCCCTCATTTTAGAAACAGCTTTGTCATCAATGTAAAGTGAACCCAGGGAGAAATAACAGCAATGTACTTGTCATGCAAACCCTTTGTCTTGTTTTTCACTTTGTTCATGCATTAAAAAATCTCAGGCACAACAGCACTGCCTCCTCTCCGTTCAATGACCAAACTCATGATTCTCTCAGGACTTTTCTGCCACCTGTCGTCCAACAGCGGCGGTGTTTCTGAAAATGTCACGGACAGGAACAATAACCCTCCCGTGTTGTCACAGTGGAGGGTTCACTCAATTCTATAAATTCTATAAATGCAAAAGTCATATGAAATAATCTGCATGTGCACATTGTACAGGTCAGAGACGGCAGCAACAATTCAGAGATCCTGGATCCTTATGAGGCTTCAAACTTTACCATGAAAATATCATTCAGATCAGATATTTTCACACCACTGCTGCTGCCATTCAGTGATGAGCTGACAGTGAATATATATTAATAATATATAATTAATAATACATTTTTATAATAATTAAATACCTGACTGTAAAAACATTCCTATGAAATTCACAGTAAAATTCATAAATAACTTAATGTAAAAAAAAACAAAACAACTGTTAACAAAGTTATTAACTGCTAAATTTTGATCATCATAATTTGATCACAACAGCAGGGTAATGTATCTAAATATTACTTAATGAGCAAATATACCAAATCATTAAATCACAGTTTTCAGTGTTAGGGTTAGGTGGTACATTACTTTGGTCAGCTATAAAGAGTGTCAGTGAACAGCAGTTAGCTGTAAATTGTCTGTTTCTCTACTTCTGCCAATTAAAACAAACAGTGTATTAGAAGGAAATGAGCAGGAGTACAGGGGGGTCATCTCAACCACCTTCACATCAGCTCCAGCGAGGTGAAGCAGATGGTGATCGACCTCAGGGGGAAGACGCCTCAGACCACAGCAGTGAACATCCAGGGATTGGATATGGAGATGGTGGGAGCATACAAATACCTGGGTGATCACCTCAACAACAAACTGAACTCATAGTCATCTCCACTTACTGTGGAGACTGAGGTCCTTTGGAGTGTGCAGGACTCTGTTAAAAACCTTCTATGACTCTGGGGTGACATCTGCAATATTCTATGCAGGCGTCGGGGAGGACAGAGAGGGCCAGCTCTGTCCTGGACTGCCCCCTAGACTCCATAAAAGAAGTAGGGGGGGGGGGGCTGCATCCGCCCCAGCCAGGCCTGGTTCACCAGTACCACCAGTCTTGCAGTAGAAGACGTTTTTCCTGTTCCACCCTTGGGCCCTCAGCTGGTGGTGCTGGCTCCAGTGACCTCATATGTGCCTTTTCCAGGTTGTTCAGTGTCAGTCTCTCCTCTACTTCCTCTCCTGTTCCAGCTCCAAAACTCCAAAAACTGGCCAGACAAGTGCTGCAAAACATGTGCAAGACATGTGGGTGTGGGTTCAGAGTGAGGTGAAAGAGGGAGGGGGCTTATCCCTGAGGACCCTGCACATTAGATCAGTCAACATGCTGAAGATATGTGAAGAAGATTTTATTAGATAGTGTGACAGTTTAGCACATTGTTACAGTCCAACTCAGCTTTGATTAAACAACTCCACATCCTCTCTGCTGAGCAGCTTTCTGGGTATTTTTGTTTTGTTTAAATTAAAAAAGAAAATTGCTCACCTATATCTTACACTTCTGTCATATGACCCCCACCATCCATTTAACCTTCCTGTACCTCTGACCTTTGGACATGCATCTGTGAGGGGGGGTTCAGTGGTATTATCCTGATTGGGTTTCAGACCTGAAAGATCAACTTTAGGTCTCTTGTGGAAGAGATGCATAATTCAGACCCAGATAAACAAAGTGCAAATCCTTTATTATTTGTACCTGACAGAAGATTTCTTCAGGCTTTAGAGTTTGCAAAACAATTTCTCTTCACTTCTTCACAGCGCCCAAGGAGCTGTTTTCAGTTGTGAAGAATAGGCCTGAGATGACTAACAGCATAAGCTTCTTTAATTCAGATCCAGTCGAAGCTCTTTCTCTCTGCTCCTTTAATGAGAAGTCTGTCTCACTGCATTTCTTTCAACAGAGCCTCTCTGTGCGCGATGTACCGCTGCCGCCTGTTAGCCCTGTACACCTCCAGTCTCCTCTCCTCAGCCTGGGGGTCATCCAGCACTCCCTCCCACCTCAGGCTCTCCCTGGCCTGGGTGCTGACCTCTGCCACAAATCTCTGCACTGGAGATTCGCTCTCACTTGTTTTGTTTGTCACTGTCAGCAGGGATGTTAAATTCTTGATGTTTTTTTTGCTCTTCCGACCACTCCTGGCTGGCCGTTCTCTATCCTTCTTACTTGCAGGTCTGGGCTTGGGCAGCTGGCTTTGAGGTTGACCTGAGTTAAGACTCCGAGGAGGCAGCAGGGACATCGGTAAGGTCTCAGGAGGCAAAGATGACGCCTGAGGTTTCTCTGTGGGGAGGCAACATAAACATATAGGCACGAATAGACTAGCAAACAAAGCTGAGGGTTTGGATTACTAATGACTCCCTCGGGAGTCGGGGGGATAATGGCTTGGTTTACAGTAATGAGCTGTAATAGGACAGTGATGGGAAGTGACACTGGGGGCCTATTCTCTAATGACCTATTCAACCCTACAGGGAATCCTCTACCACACCACATGATCCCCATACTATGTTTACATTGTGTGCATTAACAGTGACCTTTGTTTGAACTTACAAAGTGCTGATACTTCAAATGAATGTTTTCTCCAGAGGGACATCATCTGGAATTCTAAAGGGCCTGGTTTAAATAAAAGAATGTGACATAATCATGTAATACTGTAACAGTCCTGCACTTTGGTGAAGACAGTACATCAGGATTTTATTTTCTGGCTTGTCTTGACATGCAATGCATATTAATTCATTTTTTTGTCCTGCACACACCTACATTGATACACTGATACATTTTATATTGGAGACTGTTTTTGTATTGTACTGTGGAATATTTAATGGCAAAACATGTATTTTATACAGCATTCATATGATGAAATGGTGATATCAGTTATATGGCAAACCATTTCTTTTGATGGAAAAAAACTGTAAAGTATGAAATAAAACAGCAACTTTAAATGTGAGATCAAAGGTACTAAAATCATTTTAGCGTAGGCTAATATTAGAAAAAGTTCTACTGAATGTATTACAGTAAAGTTCTGGTATCAGAGCTGCCAGTTTTTGACTGTAAAAACAACTGTTTCTTTATTCTTTTTCTTTTTTACACTGACCCCATTGTTCTCACAATGACCACGATGGCACAGTAAGCAGGCCTTTTACTTAAATTACTGCAGTATGATACACAAAAAGTCAAAATAATACTGAAACACATGTTCCTGCAGTCAAAATTTACAGTCCATTAAAAATGTCCTTTTGCAGGACTTCCAAGAATCCCTCATATAATGTAACACTTCATTTTGCCACTGACATTATGCTGCTAAGGATTTCTATTTACACTGATGCAGGACTTGTGCATCTACCTGAATTTTGTGGAGGAGAGCTGGAAGCAGTGGATCTCTTGCTTTTCTTCCTCTCCTTCCTCTTCTTGTCTGTGCTCCTGCATGGCTGAGGCTGCTGCTTCTCTTCTGGCATGATGTGGACTTGGCACACAGTGCTGCTGAATACGTCTGTGCAGGCTGAACAAGTTCACCAAGACTGGAGACGATGATGGCCTGAGGAGAAATTCTTCTCCCATGAATCCTCTCAGTCACTGCGGCAGCATTAAACGGAGACATTCACAACAACGCGACTGGGTGTGCAGCTCCGTGGATCAGCACCTGTTGGTGTTCGTCACTGTTAAAACGAGCTGCTTCATTTTCAACAGAAGACACATGAACTGAGGACGTGCTGGATGCTACATTACTAACGCTGAGCTTTGTTGTGGGACACGCATTACCAAATCACGCTTCACCGCCGCGTTGCCCAGGGACGCGTCCCCATGGCAACGTGACACAGCCTGTGTGGATTTAAAGCCACTCTCTATTCACAAAAATGCAGCACAACCGCAGTGAAAAAAACAGTGACAAACATTTGTAACGTACGCATCGAGAATAAATAGCAAGAGCCAGATGAGCATAACAATAAGATGTTAAAATAGTAGATGATCAGTACACTATACATCACATTCTGTATGTATACACAATATGATATGATGTGTATACAGCAGGTCAGAGAAGTATAAATAAGTGTATTTCTATGTATCAGGTGTATTTTCACGTCCAGATTCAGAAAAACAGAAAAGAAGACAGCATGTGAGGAGCACAGAGAAAAGCGCTGATGTGTGCTGTGACTTCCGGTAGGATTTAGGAAAGAATTTGATTTTACATACGACAGCGACAGTTCAAATAAGTTTAAGTGCGCTTAAGTAAATATTTGACCCCGACGTGATTTGAACACGCAACCTTCTGATCTGGAGTCAGACGCGCTACCGTTGCGCCACGAGGTCTATATAATAAACATTGACCAGATGAGTAAATGTAGAACTGACTGTTTTATTTATTTGTTTGTTTGTTACCATAGGAGTGACGTAGATAAACGTAGATAAAGAATAAAGCATATGTCAGGCCCTGCAGCGTGGACCACTTGTTGATCAATTCTGTGACAGTCTAAGACACACTGAAAAACATCCGATCAACACAAACAGAACATTCCAACTGTACGCTTTGCGTCATCACATTGAAAGGAAATCTCAAAGGTGGGCACACGTGGTCGTCAGATGAAACCAGAGCAGAGACCTGTCGGTGCAAACAATTTTAAGCTGTTGGATAAATGTGGGCGAAGGTCCTGCAGGCATTGATGAGTTCTTTGAGTTAGCTGCACGGAGCTGAAGCCACAGTGATGACACAACAAGGAACAGCTGATTATCAGTGCACATCAAACACTCTATTTTGGATTTGAACTCATAAGCAGTGAACAGTAACCGTATGGCTCACCAGGTCATACGGAGGTCTGTGATGAGCAGTAGACTAGTGCTAGCTAACTCTGGATAGACACTGTGTAACTGACATCACAGAGTCAGACTTTATGACTCTTCTCTATTTGTGACATTATGTTTTAGCATTTTTCCATATTAGAACTTTTAACAGTTGCCTATTTTACACATCAGGAGAGCTATTGACTACGTGATGGACTGAAGTCCTGTATTCACTCCTTTAAGCTCTGTTTTGGACTCCACCATCTCCGAAGACAATTATCTGGCTCCACTCCACTGTGTTTGACCATATGCCAGGTGGCATACAGTCAATTTCTTAGAGCCTCATCTCTCTCTTGAACACAAAACAGCACAAGTTTTTGGCTAGAAAACCAAAATAAGGAGCTGAAAGTTTATATAATGCTCCACACCGCTGAGAAGAGCTGAGGAGTTGGGTACTAATTCTCTCTGGGGTTGTCACTATTTTTTTTCACATGTAAGCAGTCATGTCATTTCAAGGTAAATATACCACCCTGGTTTTAAAACAATTGCTTTATTTTGACCTATTGGTGGACTTGATTAATATTATTAGTATTTTTTTCTGTATCAAAAATTAGCTTAAAGAAAAACAGAAGAAAAAGAAGAAAAAAGTGCTTCGTTTTACATTTATTTGTGAAAGCTTGTCCTTCTAAATCCCCGCGTGGGGATTTTCATATGTTGTCTCTGACAACGTACACAGCATGCACTGTGGTATTTTCCAGGGAGTTTCCATCCTATTCTGGCACACACACTGGTTCCTCATTACTGTGCACACATCTCATGCATGTACAGAGAAACAAACACACACATGCTGAATTTATGACATTTATAAATTTGTCCATTTAATGCGTTTGTAAAGTGTAACCTTTCTAATAATGACTAGGTAAAGAGTTACTGCAATGTTCTGCCTGCTATTAAACCATACACCCACCAGTGCTATGAATAGAGCTCGAACAAGTCTGTCCTGCTTCTGCATTCCCCCACATATCTGAGCTCTTTCAGTAAGAACTACAGGAAGGAAGAAAGAGGATGAATCGTGATGTTGAGTCAGAGAGGACACGCAATATTTATCCACGCCAGGTGCTTTTTTAAAGGCCCTTATACATGACGGAGCAAGCTGTCACATGAAATCAAACTTCACACACTGTCACATGTGGAGGCAGAGTGGTTGGTTTGTGGCCCACACACAGACGAGCCGATGGCTGATTTCATTTCACAACCTTTGACCCACAATTCTCATAATCCACCTCATTTTTTATGTGTTGTGAACTATGCCCTTGTTCACGTCTTGTTCTGATGATCTTGTCACGACAGCAGTGGGGGTAAATGTGACTCACACACTTTCTCCATCTGGTGTGGACATCAATATACAAACACATCTTGAGTTGCAGTAAGTGCTCTGGCATCTGAGATCATTTTCAACAACAAAAACGCCAAATTAGAATTTGTTTGGAAGTGAAATTACAATCTAATGATGGTGAATGTTTTACTGAAGCATGTCTTGGTATACCTCCAGGCACTTTTGATATGAATCTGAACAGTTTTCAGAGAGCAAATAGATCATCTTACGTGTTGGAGCAGGTTATTCTGTGTCAGACATGTTTAGTAACAGCTTATTCTTTGGGCTGAATTAGTATCTGAAACCAGTAAATGTTATATTCATAGCCACCATATTTAAACCATTGACAGAGCTGAGGCAGGCTGAATGAAGACATACATCTGCAATGACACCCACCTGTCAATCAAAGTGGCCACACTCTTAATTCCGCATAAATTATATAATAAAAAAATATAATTTGTAATTATGCTTTTTTGTACTAGGCTGGAAACGTTTATTTCTGTTTATTTCAGATATCTGGGTTAAGACGTCCTCTGGTGGATCAGGTCTGAATAGCAACTTCATATGTGAGAATGACTCATTTTTGCATTTATCTGCGTATGAATGCAAATAACTACAAAAGCTAATGCAAAGTTAGATCAGAAGATAGTCAAAGCCAGATTTAGATTTGTGCTCTGCCTCGTTTGCTCCCCACACAGACTGTTGCAACCTAAGCCCACTCAAATATGACTGGTCACTACAAACAGACTACAAATGAAAAGCAGAAGTCTTGGCCCCTCACCTACAGATTCTGCATTCATATGCAGATATCTGTTCAAAGAGATTAGTGCTGTAATGATGATCGCTAATTCATAACGATTCCACCTCCACAAATGCCTATTATGGACACTGAGCTGAATCAGGTCACGGGTTACCATCGAGCAATGAGCAACTGGAGTGATGAACATAAATCTGATCACAGGCAAAGTAAATCTACCTTTGGTCACATGTTCGGTGGAAAACATGGAGGAGACATGAGAATGACACAGTGGATTTGGTCCCGTGAGGATTTGCTATGTGCGCTCACTGTGTCAGGTGACAGTGAGGAAGCAGCTTCTTAAAGTTCACAAACCTTAAAGCTGCAGAGTGACAAGCCCAGGTTCAGAGGAGAGAGAGAGAGAGAGAGACAGACAGACAGACAGACAGACAAAGAGAGAGAGAGACAGAGAATGAGAGAGACAGAGAGAGAGAGAGAGACAGAGAATGAGAGAGACAGAGAGAGAGAGAGAGACAGAGAAAGGAGAGCGGCCTTACACTCCTTGCTGTGGGAGTGTGCGTCAGTGTTGAGAGACTAACAAGTTCATCTTGTCCTGCTGATGTCTCTGGAGGCCATTTGCAGACTCATAGTGTGTTAACACAGCACATTTTTATGCAGTTTTATTCAGGTTCAAACTGAAACCTTAACAGCTGCTTTGTCTCGTCCTGTGCCTCTCAGATCTTTACACTTCATGTCTTCTCCCTTGCTGAGACTTTGAACACAGTTTAACCAGAAGCAGAAGCTGCTCATGTAAAAGATGAAGCATTGCTGACAGGATTCAGATTTCTGAACATGGCTGCAGATGAAACACGATTGCTCAGTTAAGTAGATGGTAGACCTAATGGTGAGCAAACTTATGGCTGTGTGGCTGAAGCATGTTAGTGAAACACTTCAATAGTCTTCTCTTACTTTTCTAATGAAATCATTTAAATGTTAAAATGTTGACATGCTAAAATATTGTGTGGCTGCAGCTCAGGTAAAGAAATACTGTAAAGTCAGCCATGCTAAGCAGGTCTAACATATGGTAACATTAATTGGACACCATACATTAGGGTCATACCAGACAGAGTGAAGCAGCAGCAAAACAACGAGGACGAGTGTGTATGACTGGAAATCCATCTTTCATTTGTAAGTGGAGGAATGTGATTTCTTTCACATACTCACTGTGAGGCAGTTTATGTCAAACCAGTTGCCACACTACTGTCAGGCTTCAGGTGGCCCCTGGGGTCCGAGTTAGATATTGACTCCAAGGACTCTTTTGCCTCTTTAGATTATTCAAAGTCATTAAAACAGATAAACAGAAAATGCTGAGGCATCTTTTAATGAGTGAGCTACAACTGAGACTCCTTTGACCAAACTTTAATGTTTGGACCTGTTTCATTGTTGGCATATTCTTTATTCTGATCACACTGATCAGTGAAAGACAGATAATCATCCATAACATATCAAATGCTGATGCCAATCAGCCAAGGATGCTAAGAAGGGAGATAAAACCACCTCAGATTGTGTGGACACAAGACATTATGGGGGCTACAAGAACCACCACACACAGGCCACGACACCAGGAGAGTTAAGTACACAGAGGCACACCAAGCACACCAACATGCAGTGACAACGGCACAACCCGTCTGTCTGCTACGAAGCTACAAGAGTGTGATAAAACCGAGAAAATAAAGCATTAGCATCATTAGCATTATTAGTGTTGGCACCAACATCTCTAAAAGCCCATCCACATGTTGGGTCGACTAACAAAGCACAAACAAAGCACTAACAAAGCAACAAAGCAGGGATCCTAAAATGACAAATCAAGCACCACTGAGTGCATATTAGACAAAACTCATTTACCTCACACAATGCTGTGTTCGTAAGCCTGCTCTGACTCCACAGTGGAAACTCAGCAAGCGTGTTCTATGGAAATCTATCTATCTAAATCTATGCATCTATAAAATGGTAAAAAGGTGTCTTTGTTTGACAAACCTTTAAAACAGCGTGTGCTTGCTTAAAATGCCTGCAGTAAAACAAAGTCCATAGATTAATAAAAAAAAGTCTTTATAAAGTTCATGGAGGTAAAAACAGAGTCACTGTTAAAACACCAGGAGATGAACTCATTCACTTACCACCTGGGCCTGGACACAGACCTCCAGGCTGAGTCTCTCATATATGTTTCCTCTTAATGGACAGATGTTTCCAGGTGTATGTCTACTCATGATCAAAAGGGGAAAGTGACAGCTGGGGTGGCAGTCTATTGGCTCAAAGTCTGCCTATCACACTGACCTGTGCCTCCAGCAGTACAGCCATACTAACTCTACTTTGGTCATCTTGTTATTTCTGTCCAGTCATCATAAAGTCAGTGTAATAATTCAAAGTTTAATGAAGAAAATGCCCCCTCATGCTGCTTAACAACTGAAATAAATATAAATAAAATCTTTTTTCAAGATACTTTATGATCATAAACTTTATTCAGACCACGGTTACAATGTTAAAACATTCAACGACACAACTAAAAAACAATATTACAGCACAAAACGTTAATAAAACGTCAATAAAACGTTAATAAAACGGTTGTTAGAGAAAGCTAAAACAAAACGCTTTTTTCGGCTCGTGCGTGCAGACGTCAGATTAGTGCAGATTCCGCGTCCGCCTCTCGTGGTTTCTACGTCATCACGTTGCCAGCTGATCGGAGTGGGAAGCCGGGTGTGTGTCTGACATGGGTGTATGTGTGTGTGTGTGAGAGAGAGAGAAAACGAGAGAGAGAGAGAGAGAGAGAGAGAGAGAGAGAGAGAGAGAGGACTGGGGCTGGAGTTGTGTAAAAGGGGCTGAAGTCCTGCGCTGCGTCCTCCTCCTGCTGCTCCGCTCAAACTCACTTCCACAGACATGAATAGCATGTATATCTCCGCTTTCTGTCGTGGATGACAGCGGCACACCCTGCTGAAGGTCCGGGACTCCGCCGCGCGGTGGGCGAGGCAGTCTGAACTCCAGCGGACCGTTCAGATGTGTTGGCCGCGCAGGAGCGACCCGGCCGGTGGTCAAGGTGGGGCGTATTACTGACTGAGGTAATGTGTGTGTGTGTGTGTGTGTGTGTGTTCGTGCTGGCTGAACGCTTGTTCCTGTCAGCCTGATTTAGCCTGTGGCGGCTTGATGACCCAGTTTGCGTGGAAACGGCTACCTGGGAAACACGAGTCCGATTCACCTCCGCGGGTCTGATTCCTGCTTTCTGCACATTTCGGCGTCGTCAGATAGTCGTGGCCGTACAGCTGATTTTATAGGAGTTCTGGCTGAAGGCCTGTGTGTGTGTGTCATGTAGATCATATGGTCCGGGCCCACAGACACAGAGGAGCTGATATGAATTATGGGGACTCAAGAAATTTGTTCCCAGCTCCTGCGAACATTTCATCAACATTCAGATGCTTGGCTCAGTGAAATTGTGGCCAGAGGCTTTGCTAAAAGTGCTGCATGGAGTATTTGCACATGCAGTTATTTCACAGAGGCTGATAGCAGCTAAAGAGCTGCTTAAAATGTGCTGAAAAGTCAGAATTCTGTCTAAATGACACACAGGAAGGCCAGCAAAGGCTCACTGACAGCACACTCGCTGATTTACAGATTTGTTTTTACATTGTATTTAAATCCATCGTGTGTCATGGCATTTAGAAAACCAGGAAACTACTCTAGAGAACTGTTTTCATACGTACTTCAGGGTCGAATGTCGGATATCAAGGTCTGAATTTCTCTAATCCAAACATGTGAAGAAGTGTCAGCACTCAGAGCTCCTTCAAATTTGCTGAGTTCATAACAGGCCGAGGGAAAAGCCTGTGCTCAAGTAGGGGATAGGTGAAATCAGGAAGATAACTCGGGCCGAGTCATTCCACAGAAATGTGGTGACACCAGCAGTCACCTGCCAGATCTTACTTTATTAACCGTGTATGACTGTACATATGTGGAGCAGAAACACATTCTTAAGCAGTCGACGTAAGAAAAATATTTAGGCCTCTCCGCCTGTCAGGCTTCAGGCTGGAGTCTCCTCAGCTCATACACACGTATATCATCGTCACACTGATATAAAACATTTAAAAAGAGAAGCGCAGTGATTTAGAAGTCGTCTTTCTCTGGGATGAGTGGTTACGGGAGGAGGAGGAAGAGGAGGGTGATCACTGTAGTGTATGTTACAGCGATGGAGTCTTACATAATTGTACTGCCAGAGTTCAGTGTGCCGGTAGGAATGCGCAATAGGCTGTGTCACGAGATGCATTCGTGCCATTGCAGCCCAGAGCGTGACATAAGCCATCCTGTCAATGAGGATCACATGGCAATGACAGGGTGTCAGTTAAAAAGCAGCTCATCTTGTCTACGTGCGTTGTTTGCTCTGCATCCGGTCAAAATAAGCAACCTCTCCTGCTGCTGTTTTCACTGCCTACATTTGCAGAAGTGAAGCCATCTTGCTCAACTTGGGTTACACCCTTCATTCCTGTTGCGTGCCTTGTCAAGGGAGGATGGGGCAAGAAGGGATGTGTTATGTAGGTTCATTTAGAAAAAAAGAAAGAAAAAAATCCAGTTCTTTCAAACTAAATGGCACACAGTGCCTGGGGACAGGTTTACAGGCCTCGTGCAGCACACTATCAGGATGTTGTGGATTCAGAATGGCATTCAGCTCTCCCTCTTACAGTGAAACAACCTGGACCCCTGTGTTTGGAGTCATCTCTGGGTTTAAAGTCCAGCAAACAGTGAGCAGCAGAGCATAAGAAGAGGCTCCCTGCACTATGATCAGTGCATTGCCAAAGCCACCGCCCTTTCCCTGTCTTTGTCCCCATTCCCAGTCTAAAATGATCAGTCTATATTACAGAGTACAATCTGGGGCAGTAAACACTCTCCCACTGGGCCACACCCGCAGCAGAGGAATGTACCTGAATTGATGTATGTAATGTAACATTTAATTATCATGCGTCTGCGTTCACAGAGCTGTAAGCAGCAGTGTAGACGTCTGCAATTTCATGCACGTCTTCACATATTTTCTCATGTAGACTGTCAGACTGATGATTGAGGTGTTTGATTTCATGACCTCACACATGAAAAGGTCAAATGAGAGTACAGAGAGAGGTCCTTCGTTTTCCTGTACTCCTGTTTACACACCATAATTCCTATTTCACATCCCGTCAGTTCGACTCCTGTGTGTCTTCCCCTTTTCTTATCCTCCCTGCTGTGGCAGAGAATTCACAACCACAGTCTCAGATAAGCTCAGTCTTTTGTGTATTAGACTGTGTGTTATCTCTTTTTACACTGTTGAATGTATAAAAGCCTGTCTCAAGGCCTTCCATGCTAGCTGTCATGTGGCTTTCTGCCTGACTCCCTCGTCCAGATAAAGTCAAGAGAAAGAAAGAAAGAAAGAAAGAAAGAAAGAAAGAAAGAAAGAAAGAAAGAAAGAAAGAAAGGAGGGGGGAGGTATGAGGTGCAAAACAAAAAGGCAAAGGCAGAGTGGAGGTGAAGGTGATCCTGACGGTAAAGCCACGTCCGCCCCGGTCCGGTACAGACCAGATTTAGATGAGTAGATGCAGAGGAGATGGGTGAAGGATAGAGGGATGGAAAAGAAGGCTGTGTGATCCCACAGCAGCTGGATGGAATTTCTAACATACGCAGCTGGAATGTGAGGAATGCAGGACAGTCTGATCTGACTGAGAAAGAGGGTGGAGAGGACAGACGAGTCAGGAAAGACCAAAAAACAAAACAAAACAAAAAAAAGAAGAGGAAGAGATAGAGGAAAGAGTGGCACAGTAAAAGAGTCAACACTGGCTGTCATTGTGAACATAAAGATACACAGTCCCTGTTTGTGGACGGGCTGGCACGCTATGGAACAAATATCTAATTCAGTTTCAGTTTGAGGTTGTGGCAGCCATAGTCAGCCATTAAGTGGCCCTGTGTGTGGCCCAAGGTCTTGTACTGTACATCCTCCTCCCTGACTTCATTCAGACTAACACTGGCACGAGTGCGTGTGCAGGCCTGTGGGGGAGGAGGGTGGTGGTTCACTTCATGATCCTGATGAAAAAATCATGTCAAATTAGTCATGGTCTGTCAGTCCACTGTTTTTCATCTCGTGCCATCTTTGTGTTCCAATCAAACACCTCTAAAATGACATTTCAATCACTCTCTTTGTGTTCAGTGTGATTTAGCAATTGTTAGCATGCTAACATGCTAAGTTAAATTGGTGAGCATGGTAAACATTATACTTGTAAGTATGTTAGCATTTTCACTGTGAACATGTTAGAACCAAGCGACAACATCTGTGACTGGGAAATAAAGCCAAGTGCTAAAAACTGTAATTCCTTGAGTGGCCACTGGAGGCTGGCTACAGTACATTTCAACCAGCATATGTCCCCATGTTAACACTTCACAGCAGAAATAAACATGTTTAAAGCCTGGTATAAAAACAGTTTTGGTCTCTTTAGCTAATTTCTCAGTTTATGACAACTGTACTGAGGGTGAATTTATATACAACTCACCAGGTTCGCTGATGATCCAAGTGTTGATATTTAGATTAGCCTGGAGGCGGAAGAAACAGTGCATCCACCCGAAGGTCTTCGAGTCTGATTGAAAAAATGTCATTGCACGGCACGCATCTTGCTAGTGGCCAACAGCAGTACTGCAACAATTAAAACTCCTCTGTAGCCCCAAATTATATAAAGGGTATCTGTAAACCTGATGTAGCAACTGACTTTACTTTTATTATGAATTTTAGTATTAGTAAAAACTTTCAAGGGTCAATGGACCGAACAACATGGATGCAATCCAGGCAGAGTGAACAATTTTGCAATATGCAGTAAGTGTGTGACACCAGCCAGGATTAAGTGCCTATGAATGATTGATTTTAAATAAACAGACTACAGTATGATGAAAAGATAAGCATGCAGTGTGGAGGTGAGCTGCATCAATAGTGTATAGCAGCAAAAATGTTAGATGAAGACTGAGAGCGGAGTGGACATACGACCATATTCGGCTAATGAGCGTCAGCTCTGAATGCAGACTACTGAAAGAGAGGAGAGGTGAAACTCCCACAGGCAGAACAGCAGCGACATAACAGCACCTCAGAAGTACAATTAATGGCCGCCATTTTGTAGTCCTGTTGTCGGTTGCATGGCTGAAGATCAAGACTTGATTTTAGAAGATTTATGACTTTGATTGGATTTGTAAAAGAATACATCTGGCGCAGCAGCAGTACATTTCTTTTAGTGCTTTTAAAAAAGATAGGCGTGGTAGTTCTGGCTGTGGGTACTTTTTTCAGAGGACATCAGTCACAAGTCAGAACAGGCAGTCGAGGCGTCTGCATGCTGACTCACCCACTTCAAAAAGATTCTGACATTTGTCATGTAGATAAATTTGGCAGGTGGTGGAAGAAAATCTCAATAGTGTTTTTCCAGGTACAGCCTGTGTATTTTCCACAATGATCACAGTTTATCTGAGTGGAAAAGGCAGATCCTCTCAGAATAATCCCAAAGTAAAATCCAAAGTGTCAAACAGAATCATTTCTCCCTGCAGCAGTGTCTGTAAAAGTTTAATCCTGTTGATTGTGACCTGCCCCCGACCTGCCTGTAGACTGTGCTCAGTCTACAGGCTACAGGACACTCAAATACCTGAGATTATTCTGGGTGTCCTTAGTGCAGGAATGTACAGCATGTGTTACTCATCGTCAACCAGAGAAGTGGAGCATGTCCTCAATATCTCAAGATCACCACAAGATTATCTCTTTGAAGGCAAGAAAAGCACAGACCTGCTTTAGGCGCCTTAGTCTTGAAGTGATTCAACTTTTTTTAAACAGTGTGTTGGCAGACTCGAAGGCTGTATTAGAGCACGGTGGTGATCTTAGCAAAATGCTAATGTTAGCATGCTAACCTGCTCATATTTAGCAGGTATGTTTATCATGTTCACCATCTTAGTTTAGGGTGTTAGCATCATTAGCAACATTTGCTAATTAGCATAGCACATGTAGGGCTGAGGCTGATGGGAACGTCATTATCGGTCGTTTACAAGTTCAGATTTTGACATGATGATGGCACCATGTTGAACCGCCATGTTTCTACAGTAGCCCAGAATGGACAAACTAAACACTGGCCGTTCATCTTCTTCATAAGTTTAGTGGCTGACGTCACTACTGTCAATAACCTGTTGATCAGGTGCAGCTACATTTTTTCCTTTGGAAGCACCTTAACATTCATTTTATTAAAGAAGACTTCAACCACAAATAGTTTTTCATTTGACTTCTGAAAGTATTCCAAGATCTCTTCTTTCATATTGAGTCTGTCTACTCCTCTTCATCGCCTCTCACTCATATGTTGTAACCACAGTAACCGACAGAAAAAGTAGAGTGCTTTTTTTCCAAATGCCATTTTTGAATTTGTGTACCAGAACTGTGAGAATATTGAAGAATTTCTTGTTGGCACGGTCCAACATGCAGAGGCAGAGTTGAGCTGCTGATGCGTGTATCCTGCCTGATAATCTGACGCATGATCTTGTGTGCATCTCCCAGTCATTCCTGCATATCAACTCATTTCACCCACTTACTGTATGTGTGTGACTGGCTGCAGGCCAACTCATACCCACGCTAGTGGAACAGGGAGTTTAGAGGGGAAGTTGAATTATCTCTTCTTTTCTTTCTGCAGGAATGTGCACCTAAATCTGATGAATGAAGAGGAGTGACCATTTGGGACTTAAAGAGGGCCGTCCGTCACTCCAGGCTGTCTGGTTTGAACTCTCACGCTCGCTGGCTGACTCCCAGTACTCCGTCACCCTTGGCCCTGAATGGCTGACACACAGCAGTTCTTCACTGGCAAGCTTTATGTTCCTGTACACATGCTAAAGCTGCCAGCTGAAGAACTGTTCTGGTCAGCCCTGCCCCGGATGAGTCAAGAAGAGGAAGTGGATGGGGGTTGGTGGGAAGAAGACTGAGGAAAGCAGCATTCACATGCTCAAACTGGACTTTAATAAGCTGCCAGTTTTAGGCCACCATTGTTTAAATTCCTGTGTTGATCACATGCATATCTGACTTAAGCTGTACAGAATGTTTAGTTTGTGTTGACAAATAGTCTGAAATGATGCATCGTCTTACAATAAAAAGCACAAAAAATTCTCAGTGTGAAGGTTTTTTGTTATGAGCAAAAGTGCACACTGTGGACAAGAAAAACATATCACAGCACCGAACGCTCACACACAATATATGAATGCAAAAATATGTCATGTATTCAATTTAACTTTGTGATCCCATCAGAGTAGAGAGAGAGAAACTTTATGATCTTTGTCCACAAGCTGACATTTAGTCAGGATGGAACCAGATGTGTGCTCTTAAGGACCTGAAAAAATGACCAGATGTTTGAAGGATACTTCCACAAACTTTCACAGCATGTTCACTGATCACTTCACTTCATTATCAAACTGATTTTAAGTTCACTGATTACGAACATGTTAAATCACGGCTGTGAGCTCTTCTCTCTCTTACTCTGAGCTGTGTTTTACATCACAGATGACTCTGGTGTACTCCATTATATCATCACAAGAGTCGTTCTCCTTCATTATACTAGAACGTTTTATAAGTTTATACTACAGTTTTCATATCGACTAACAGCGATACTTTATATCTGCAATAAACTAACACTGGTTAATATAATCAGCCGACTGATATTGTTGGTCTCTGACCAATATTCACAGCAGTGTCTCTCTCTCTTTAGCTTGAGCAGCAGATTCAAATGTTACTTTATAAATGTAAGCTGAACTGGTTTCAGAATAGAACCAATGAATGTTCATAAAGAGTCCATTCGGCATTTTACTTCACAGACCTGGTTGAGTTCTGTTCGTTTAGCAAAGCAAATACTATATTAAAAACTCTAATGACTTTTTACACTGAAAATCAGAAAATTATAGAGACTGTCTGATGTGTGAGGAGGGGAGAAGGCAATACTGGAGAGCTGCTGCCTCCATTCTTTGTGCAGTTTCTTTAAAACCACCACTAGATGGAGGAATGATCTCTGCAAAACTTCAAGCTTAAAACACGTCATGCTGAGAGAAATAAAACCAGAAATACTGCCACCTCGTGTGGATGAACGTGGTATAAAATCTGCATCTGTGTGTTATTACCGTGGGTAAAAATGAGCATGATATGTAACTCTCAAAACAGGTTTCCTAATTCACCCAGTGAGAGTGACAGTGAGCATCTTCACTCTGTCCCCCTCACCGCGTTCCAGGTCACTTTCGTTCGATAATTCTGGGGATGTGCAACAAAATGTCACAAATTCTTTACTGAGATTATTACACAGATGGACATTCACCGTGAAGTTGATCAACTAAACTAACCAACACAGTGAAATATTTCTATATTCTGATTTTAGTTTTCTTCTTCCAGCTATTCTGTGTTTTCACATTATCAGAGTATCCGGTGAGATTTGAGGGGTTCAGATGTTTCATGGAGCGAAACTCGAACAGCTGGGACACAGTGAGGTTCCTGTTAAACGTTGACTTTCCTGAAGGACCTGAGTCAGCAGAGCGTGCATGCGTTGAAAGGCTTGTGGTTCATAGTGTCCACCTTCTTCACTCTTCCTCACACACCCTGTGCGGGGCCCTACTTGCTGATCCAGCTGATGCCGCCCGTGCGTAAATGGAAAGCTTTTACGCACCGCGCGCTTTCACTTCAGAAGAGGTTTAATTGTTGTTTTTTGCATTGTCACGCGCCTCTCCCGGTGCATAAGTAGGCCTCAGAAACTGGGGATGTGCTGTGTAGATGTAAGAGTTGCGGTAATACCTCACTACATAATAGAGGGGAGGGAGGGGGGGTAAAAGGCAAGTCGTTCGTCCGGACGCTCACCGCCAACTAAACGCGAGAGGGACTCAGACATCAATAACATCTCGCTCATCAATAAGACATTTTGATGGAGTTAGACTGCTTAATTAAATAGGTTGCCTTGAAGGTATTAGTCTCTCTGAATTTATAATATTTAATCTAATGACCCCCAATGGAGAACATCTGAAGGAAGACACTCCAGCATCTCTATCCACAGGACAGCGGCTCGGTCAGACACAGAGTAACACTTGGAGATTTCTTATCTTTCAGTGATGGCTATCAACACTGATGCTGCCTTTGGTAAAAGCGCTCTCGGCGAGAGGGAAGTTTCCAATCCCACCGACTTTCACGACACGGAGAAGCTGCTGAGCACCGCGACCAGCGAGCCCACCGGGCAAAGTAACATCAAGCCGTCCGACTCCTTCTCCCTTACCATCAGAGGGAGCGTCCAGTCCCTGGACGCGCACCAGAACGGGCACAGATCGCCGTTAAAGTCGGGCTCCATCGGGCAGTTGTCGGCCCCACCCAAGTCCTCATCCCGGCTGAGCCTGGGTCCGCTGCCCTCCCCGGTGCCGCCCGGGTCCGCACCCCGGAATTATCTCTGGCTCGCCGTGCTGTCCTGTTTCTGCCCTGCCTGGCCGCTCAACATGTGCGCCCTGTGGTACTCATATGTGGTGAGTGTTGCATTTATTTACAGCTTTAACTTTCTTAAACCCGTAAATGTCGATTGTTATTATTATTATTACCTATCTGTGCCTCAGATACGTGGCTAAATTCTAAATACAGTTGTAATCTCAGTCTGTTCAAACACCACAGGTGCTTTGTTGCTTCCATTGTATTTAAATAATTAATTGTTGATTACCTCCTTCCCCTTCTTTCCCATTAGTCGAGGTCTGTTCTCCATACAGGAGATGTTGTAGGAGCAAGGAAGTATGGGCGTCTCTCTGTGTTGCTCAGCTGTCTGGCGATGCTGCTGGGTGTGGCTGTCATCATCTTCATAGTGTTTACAATTGGTATGGAAGAAAGACAAAGCAGACACACAGTCACAAAGCTCACTGTAAAGTTGTGTATCATCCTAATTTTGATTTTTTTTCTCTGTCTCTCAGAGCTCCAGCAGCCCAAGTGAAGGATGGAAGGAGTCTCCTTTTACTTCATCTGATTTAAAATTTGCACAGAAGACAGAGGAGGGAAAAAAATAGTTTTGAAGATGAAAAAGCACAAAACCTGAGTGGAAAACAAACTAAAGAGACTCTAACGTACAACTTAATGCTTTTTCTGCTACGGACGAAAGAAAGAAAAAGAAAAGAAGTCGCAGGCCGTTTCTCTTTTTCTGGTAACACTCATGTCCAATAAGCCCACAAACTCAGGAACCAAAGGAGGGAAGATGAAGGCTGCACACAGCAGTAGTGTGGGATCATCAGACAGCACATTCTGTGGAAGTGTAACTACTCATAGTCCAAACTAGTGGTGCATTGAAGTACTCACAGATAATTGGATGTCACCATATTTTGCACTTTTAAAAAAAAAGGCATGTCATCATTAGATAAAGTCAAGTAAAGGCATCAGTGCACCTCTAGTCTGTAATGCGCCACTGCCTGCCCTGTTTCTTTCTCTGTTCTATCCGGACTTTTGTGGCTATGGGAA
Organism: Nibea coibor; assembly: GCA_023373845.1. Classification (NCBI taxonomy): domain Eukaryota; kingdom Metazoa; phylum Chordata; class Actinopteri; family Sciaenidae; genus Nibea; species Nibea coibor. Next base: position 1,191,670 of record CM041733.1, on the reverse strand, counting down.
GATGTATAAACTTTCATACACTGTTTACAAGTTTAAACTCATGTACGTTACTGCAGTCATAGTGTGATATCTTGCTTTGCGTGCTACTATGATAAACTGAGCAGATTCCTGTTTGGACTTGACTGAACCGCCTGGATCTCTACACCTTGTTATGTTTACGATATACTGCAAGATATGAATGGGGTTGTTCTCCCTGTATGCACTGTTCATGGCACTCTGATGTTGATGTTTATACATTTATACTGTATGACTGGTTTCCAGTGCCATAGTTCTGCATGTCTGAAATAAACTTGAATGAGCATGACGAAGATGAAAGTGAGCTCACCACCTTTATTTTATGAGGCAATGGCAACACTATGGAAAGTATGACGTGAACGTTACATAATCCCAGTCAAATATAACTTTTTACAATTGCAGAGATAAAATTACTACACAATATAAGCAGGAGTATAGAAATCCCAAGATGGAAATGTTAGAATTCAGAAAATAAATAAACTTCCAAATTAAGACTTTTAATTTTCAAAACAAAATCCTTTCTTAACTCTTCAAACTTTTATTTTAAGGAGAGTAAATGACAATGGAAGGAAGAACATATAAAAAGATTTTTAAAAAAAACATGAATATTTTCTGTCTGGTCAGCTGACCGGTGCATCAGTGGAAAGTGTACAGCAACAGGAGTATGGTGCAGACGCCAATCACCCCGCCTAGAATTAAAGAGTCCCGCCTCTTGCGCAAATTGATTTTCTGGATGAGACTGTTGATGGCTGGGAAACGATCTGAGGGGTGGGGAAGTGTGGTGAAGGAAAATAATTAAGAAGAGTTTTTCCTTTCCTTGCAGTAAGTAAGAGACAGAAAGCAGCAGTGAAAATATATCAGCAGGAAAAGAAGATACTAAATGGAGCCTAATGGTTTAGTTCACTGTCACAGCAGCTCTCACTCTAAGTGAGATTTTGTTACTCTGGCCTCATGTGGACCGGCTCTGTGCTCAGTCCTGTACAGACTACCAGCACTAAAGTGAAATTCTGACACAGAGAATGCAGAGAAGGAGAACAAAGGATTAAAATGATAAAGGATACTGGCCAAAGTCGTGACCCTGGTCTGAATGGACTTGAGCATCCCACGCTGAAACATGATGTTCTCTTTGGTAGCCATGGCGATACTGGAGGGAGAGAAACCACAAGGGATTAGTGGCAGGAAAAGATACACATAACTCTATACACAGCTCCACATTAAGTTGGTTTGAATGTTTGGAAGTGTGTATGTGTGTGTGAGAGAGAGATAGATAGACTTGAGTGAGTGAGAGTGAAAGGAGGAGAGTGAACAGAGCAATAAAGCTTACCTTATTGCGTTGTCAATAAGACTATCTGAGCTGTGAAATGGAAAAAAAAGAGGGAGGTCGGATGAAGTCATCTAAAACACTTTGATTTACAGAGTCAGCCTGAAATCCTGCATCCATCCCATCATGCACCTCTGTTAAAAACACATTTCAAACATACAGGATATGTTTCTCCTGGATTAAGAGTCATGAAGTACAGTACAGTGCAGGAGCCTGTGCCATGAAACCACACAGCTCTTTGGGTCTATAATCATAAAAGGAGCACTTCCTGTGATTCCTGCGAGACTGGAGAGAGTGCTGGTTAATGGAGGAGGGTTTTTTGGGGGACAGTCTGAATCTGATTGGTCAAATTCCCATCATATCGCAAACCAATAATATAAACCTCTAATATAACCACTCTGAACACAGATGTAGAAATCTCAGGATGGTAAACTGATGCCTGTGTTATTTGTTTTAGGTGAAGAACAGACGCGCAGATGTACAACGCTGAGCCTGAGCACACATGGACCAGCTGTACATCAGCTGCCATTAGCTGATGAGATAAGTGACGGACAGAAAAATGAAGTGTTCAGTCCGGAGCTGAGCAGAGCATATAAGGGCAGCAGCGTGCATCCTGGCAGACTCCACTGGAGACCAAAAATCAATACTAGGCTTTATACTTCCTCCATCTATCCATCCACCTCTCCCACCATCTATCTACTGCTGTCCTCTGCTTTTTCTCTCAGTTCTTCATTAGCTGACAAAGTCCATGAAGGCAGCTTCATGCTTTTGTTTATGTTCTTCTTTCTTTACTTAATTACTACCTTATTACATGGAACTTCTTCAGTACTTATAAAACCTCACAAATTATCTAGTCAATATTTTGACTAGAAAACTTCACAAGTGAGCAAAGTAAAATCAAATGAGCAATAGTAATAATTCAACAAAACAAAGATAACGCATCAAAAAAATAACACAAAATGAAACGCAGCTTCATGCAACAAATTATATTTTTGTGCATACTTCAAAGTGAGGCCAGCTGCGTCTGCTGCTGGCTTAGAAAACACAAGAGATGCAGGCTGGAACTGCAGAGGCATGCATGTTCTGAGACTTTGTCCAGTGAAGGATCCATTTGAGGGAAACTCTGGTTTGTTGTGGCTGAGAGGCTGATCAACAATTAGTTACGGCTTTGGTTATTTACAGTAAGTCACAGAGCTAATGGTTCACTGTGACATGAACCAGGACTGCCTGCCATTACACGTATTAGCATGTAGTCACTCAAATAATTAGCAAACAAGTACACATGAATAATTAAATACACAAATTCCTTCATTTTAAACAGAAATGGTGAGACTGGCGACCAACAACAGAAAACAGCACTAAAAAAAGGTTTTCAGAACACACACACATTAAACAGCTTTAAGATAAACAAACCACTGAGCCCAATCTCAGCATGAAACCATCACCTAAAAATCACCAAGAAACAAATGTGAGTTTTTAAACGGCAGTTTGAAGAGCTGATAGCACTTAACAGGTGTACTGTATTTATTTATTTATATATGTTGACATATACAGAGTGTACTGCTGAAATGATTTGTCATGCAGTGAAAACTGGAAACATCAAAGCTACAAAATGACATTCAAATAAGCAACAATTCAATCTTCTCACTAGCCATTTCTTATTTATATTATAAAGTACTGACATGAAATCCTCATGTAGGCAGATCATAACTCATTTTTAATATCTAAATGACGATTAGTTGATTTAGCAAAATGAAATGTGTCGTAACATGAGCTCCTCATATGTCAAGTGTTAAAGAGTGTGACAGCTGTTGGAATGAAGGACCTGTGGTAGCTCTCCTTCTTACATGATGCTAAAACCTTATAAAGAAATAGAGAGAGTGCACCTAAGAAACAGTAGTAGGCCTAGTCAGAACTCAACGCCATTCTAAAAAAGTGGGTCTTAAGCTTAGATTTAAAAAGGCTGAGATCAGTAGTGGCGTGAATATCGGGGCAGTTTGTTCCACAGTCTGGGAGCAGCGACGGCAAAAGAACAATTGCCCCACTGTTTAGATCTCGACCTAGGGACCTCTAACAGAACCTGACCCGGGGAGTGCAGGGCTCTGCCACAATTGCGAAAAGTTAAAATCTCTGACAGGTAAGAGGGGGCTGAGCCATTAATGGCGTTAAAAACCAACAACATAAGTTTAAAATCAATTCTAAAATGCCAGTGGGGTGATGACAGCACAGGGGTAATGTGTTCGCATCTGGACGTGCTTGTTAAAAATCGGGCAGCAGAGTTCTGGACAAGTTGAAGACGGGAAATTGAAGACTGACTGAGGCCAACATAGAGGACATTACAGTAGTCCAGTCTGGAACCGATGAACGCGTGGATAGCTCTTTCGAGGTCCTGCCGACTGAGAAAGGAGATCACTTTTGCCAGGAGACGGAGTTGAAAAAAGCTCATGCTAATCATGCTAATCAACAGAGCTAATCTGTTTGTCGAATTTGAGTCCATTATTGAAAGTTACACCCAGATTTTTGACGTGGGGAGCCGGAGTGCCAGTGTTTGTGGTAAAAACACTGAATATAGATGGTGAACCAAACAACATGCATTCAGTTTTGCTGTCATTTAGGTGCAAGAAGTTCTGTGCCAGCCACTGCTTTAAGTCTGTATTGCAGTCCAGTAGCTTATTAAGTGCCGTGTTTTTGTTAGGTCTGACTGGCAAATATATTTGAAATGGCAAGTGGGGGACAGGTCTAAAGGTGGAGAGCACCGAAGAGTCAAGATACAGAGGGGCCTAACCATAGCGTGTTTGAAGGCAGCTGGAACAGACCCTGAGCTAAGACAAGTGTTTATCAAAACAAGCAAACTTGGACCAACAGAACTCAAAACCTCCTTCAAGAACTTGGCTGGAATGATACCTAATGGACAGTTCGTGGGTTTCATGCCACTGACCACCTTAGTAAAAAACAACAGTGAAATGGTGTCAAACCGGTCACAAACAGCAGTCTGTGCCGGAGGAGTACATCACCAAGAGGCATATTCATATTACAGATATTCTGCCTGACAGAGGCAACTTTATTAGTGAAAAAAGACACAAACTCTTTGCAGATTGCAGTGGAGGCATCGGACAGGACAGTGGGGCGTGGATTAACGACAGAATCAATAATATTAAATAGCAGTCTTGTATGATGAGAACTGTTGGCTATGATGGAGGACAAATATTTGGACTTGGCTTCCTTTAGAGCTCTCTGATAGGCCACCAAGCTATCCCTTAACCAACCCAGGGATACATGCAATCTGTCCTTTTCCATCGTTGTTCAGCCCGTCTGCATTGCTGTCTGAGCTGACGGGTGTAGTCATTTAACCAGGGATCTGACTTGGTTTTCATCATCAGTTCTTGGTTTGAGTATTAAAAAATGTGCTAATGTAATCTGTAATCTGATGTAACACTGTCTTTGAAACGATGATCAGACCTGCGTCATGTTCAGTTCAAGTGCTCTGTTGTGCTTTTGTTTACATTGACATGTTACTCATTAATCAGACATGGCGTCTGCAGTGATCATGTTGAACAGTCCTGATCAATAACATTAGAGCCAGACAGAAAGACAGCTGCAGAGTGTGAACATGGAATTTGACAGCACAGCATTTTTTACATCATCACTTTTCTTCATCTTTTCAGCCCTGTCTGTCTATATTTCAGCATGACCAGAATTTAACATTTCAATCAGTTGCAATGTAGGGAAGGTAGGCGCTGAGAACAAGTACAATGTGAAAGGTAAGTCTAACTCTGAAATGTAACTTCCTGTGGGATCACCTGGAGAGTTTTATGAGACCATCATCTCTGACAGGTGATACTGGAGAACATGCTTCTGTGGGTAACATCAACAACATTCATGTTTCTGAAACAAACCAAAGATGCACTGAAGGAAAAAACAACCACACTGTGACAGGTGGGTTATCTCTCTCATGTGACTGTGTGTTGTTACGGCTGCAGCTGGCTGCCATTTAGTTTGTTGTGTTTTACAGGTAAAGCAGGCTGTGTGATCCCCCTGTCAAGGATTGGTTCCCTCTTGGAGCTAGGACCGCCCTCCCGAGTTCTGTGTCCTGTCACCTGTGTTGGTGTGGCTGTGATGCAGCCAATCAGAATCGTCAGTCAACCCCAGCTGCAGTTAAATAGACTGTGTGTCTGCAGTTCCTGGCGGCTTATGTCTGAGGTGTGTAAGCTCGCCACATAATTTATATCGGAGACTGTGTTTAAAAGCTGTGGAGGTTGGTGGAGAAATTGTTGGGACAGACGCTAGGTTCAGCTGCCCTTGACATTTATTGTATTTTTAGGGCCCGAGCACGCACTGTGTGCAGGGCCCTATTGTTTTTTGTTTGGTCATTTTCTTCCCCAAAGTAAATCGCATTTTCGACGGCCTATATGTACTCGAAAACTTACGAAAATTTGCCTACCCCCCCAAAGTCAGGTGTAAAATTACGTATTTTGGGGGTCTCGCACATGGGCGTACAGAAATGGCTCTACGGCGCCACCTACGTTTTTGTTTTCGGAGGAGCATCTGGACACGGTTTCATCCACCAGCACGAAACTTTGTGGGAGTATGTAAACTACCGAGACACGCAAAAAAGTCTCTTGGAGACCCGGGCTATATCGAAGCGTACGCCGTCCACTTTGTTTCAAAGTTGGCATTTTCGTGTTTCTGGGGTCATTTTCAGGGGTCGTATTTGAACGAACTCCTCCTAGAGCTTTCGTCCTATCTGTTTGAAACTTGGCGTGTGTGTTCTTAAGGCCTCGACCATGAAAAGTTATCAAAATCGTGAGGTTCAGATTTACTGTGTGAGGGGGGCGGGGCCACGAAATTTGGCATGTCATCATGAAATTTCGACGTGCTATAACTTTGCCAAAAATACTCCAATCTTCACCAAACTTCTGATATATAATCGCAGTCTGGCCTAGAATACATTTCCATAAAAATATTTGGAGATTATCACAGCGCCCCCTAGTGGCGACCAAAAAGACCACTTTTACGAAATGACGTCCAGCTCGGAAAATATTGACCATATCCACCTCAAACTAGGTGGAGATGTTGTCAAGGCCTTGGGGTTGACATCTGAGAAAAAATTTTAACTTGACATCAGAGGGCGTGGCCGTGACGGCGCGTCAAAGTCAAGCGTGCAGATTTTTTAGGTAAAAAAACAAACTCCATTGACTTTTTGGATGATTTTCAGGCAAAGCTGTTGTGCTTTCAGATACTTTCTCAGACCTGTCTGAAACTTCTTGTGGTTGTTAAGAACACTATTATGCAAAGTTCGGCTGCATAATTAATGAGAGGGCACTGCGAAATCGCTCTATAGCACCCCCTTGCATTTTTCTTTGAGGCAGCCCCGCCACAGCTTTGGACACAGAGTTATGAAACCTCAGCCGAATTGTAGAGGGAGACAAGATCTACAAAAAAGTCTCTGGGCCAAAATTAACAGGAAGTGAGATATTTAAGAATGAAAGTTGCTGTTTCGAGCTGGCTGAGAAGAAAGAAGAAATCTCCATCGACTTTTTGTATGATTTTGAGGAAAAACTGTTGGGCTTTCTTATACTTTGTCAGAGCTGTCTGAAACTTCTTGTGGTTATTAAGACCAATGAGATGCAAAGTTTGGCTGCATCATTAATTAGGGGGCGGGGCGGGGGGCGGGGCGGGGCAAAATTGTAATTAACATTACAACTACTAAATATCAGCAATGTCTAAGGGTCTAAGGACAGAGGGTGTCACTCCCTGTACAGATTGTAAAGCCCTCTGAGGCTAAATGTGTTTTGTGACTTTGGGCTATACAAATAAAATTTGATTTGATTTGATGTGAAATGACTGTGTCATTACCAGACTAGCCAATTAGTGTATTATGACTGAGTGGCAGCAAGGTGGGGCTATATCCAAATCATTGGACAGAGCTGTGATTGGTGCTCTGAAGCTATAGAATAGAATAGAATAGAATAGAATAGAATAGAATAGAATAGAATAGAAATTTGATTGATCATTCAAGCATCACAGGTTTTTACATACGTTTCACCCGAAATACAACCACACACATAAAGGGCTCATTGACCTGCAAATGTGCAGTGATGGGCAGTGGCGCCCTGGAAGCAGATAGGACGTTGGTACCTTGCTCAAGGGTGCCCAGAAGGTGAAGTGGCACCCCTTCAGCTACAACTCCACCCTCCATACTGGAATTGACCAGCCACCCTCTGATTCCCAAGCCAAGTCTCTACAGTCTCTCGATCTCGACTGAGGTACTGCTGCCCCAATGATCTGGAAGTCTAAAGAACGTCCCACACTCACACAAGTGCATACATTAATACTGTAGAAAGGAAAAAGAAATTGCAGAGAAAAGCACAGAGCAGCAAGAATGTCCCTCAATTACGAAATGTCTGAAATGTAAGAAAACCCCAGACACCACATTGTTGATTCACAGGCTTTAGTTCATAACCACTACAAAGCCAAACTGAAATTAAAGCTTCAGCTCAGACAGTCAGGTTAATGTCAGAGCCCAAACTCATGCCTCACGGTGGGTTTGTTTTCAGTTTGGCACTTTTTTTAACATGACTGTCATAATGGTGTTTGAATGTTACATGTCTAATGAAAATATTGAGCCAACTTACACAGATAAGAGATACAGAGGGTCACATGACTAAACATATTTTGTTAAAGGATGTAAAAGTGATTAATTCTTTGCTGTGAACTCCATGACAACTCGTCATTTTGTGGATACTGTTAAGAACAATACATCATGTGTGAAGGTAATTATTCCCAGAATATGAGGTAGTCTCATGTAGTCTTTGTAACAAGTAATGTAACACTAATTCAGTGTCCCCTGAAGCCCAGCTGATGCAGCACAGGGAGACCCAGGTCCCCTTTAGACTGTGTGGGAATGAAGAGTTTTTCTGAACAAACAAAACACCTGTTCCTCCTCTTGAACCCCCAAAGATGTCCTGCACTCGCATGTGCAGGACATAAAAAGCAGCGTCAATTCTCCTCAATTCAGACAGCTCACCTCTTAACACAGGAGAAACTACTGAAACCAGTGCTAAGTCTACGAGTGCTGTTTCTTTGTTTCTCATGTCTGTCTCTTTTAAATAAAACAAATGTACTTCAATCTTATCTGTTATTGTGCTTTTCATATTGAGGCTAAGACAGACTCTCTTAGGCTTTGTGCATAAATAAAATGCTCCAAATGAAAAATGTCAACATTTTTGCTAACAACACTGCTAACATTGACAATGTAAATCCATTGATCCACTGGAGCAAAGAACATCTATGAAGATAAACAGGTGAGTTATTCCTGATATTGCTGGGACCATGTGAACAGTTAATTTCTGATTAATTTCTGATTTAAGGCAGAAATCTGTGTTTCTGTGGTTAACTTAATTTTAACATTTCAACAGGAGGACAGAAGGATGGAACACCTATTGGCAAAACTACCAATGTTAATGTTGTTTTTTTATTTTTATTTTTAATTTGGGGTGACACGGTGGTGCAGTGTTTAGCAATGTCTGCTCACAGCAATCAAGATTCCTGGTTTGAAGCTCAGCTGGTTCTTTCTGTGTGGAGTTTGCATGTTCTCCCCATGTCTGTGTGAATGCTCACCGCGTACTCCAGCTTCCTCCCATAATCCAACGACCACCACTGCAGAGGTCTAAACTCATTGTAGAGTTGGATAGAAATTATGTTTGCTTAAAGGTGGGGTAGGAGATGTTTTCTGGAGCATTTTTACCATATTGCTTGAAAACCTCTTCATGACCGCATTGCAGCCAGTAAAATAGAAAATAGAAGGTTTGTTAAAAAAACGAAATGTTTTAGTCCAGTCTAGAGGGCGAGATCATGGGAAAACACTGTCCAATCAGGCAGAAGCCTGAGTTTCTGTGGTCAACTTTTTATATTTTAACACGAGGACTGAAGAATGTTGGCAACACTACCAATGTTAATGTTGGTAATACCTCTGGATCAATTGGTGCAGACAGTACCATTAACACTGACTGAGGTAAGAAGTCAAAGATTGATTTGCTTGCTCCAACAGATGTACAACTTTTCTAACAAAAAAAAAAAAAAGACCACTCTTAAAATTATTAAGAGGTGACTATTATTTTCATACTGCTGAAATATCTTAGTAATAGTTTTTGTTGTTAGTAGAAAGTAATAAATGTTAAAATCATGATTTCATAATGTGACATTAATGTAAAGAAAGCTGAAATAAAAATAGTAGAGAATAATAGAGTCCATCTTCTCTACTGTCTTATATGGATATATTTATATTTTTTATTTGTGACTGCTGTATTCTGAGGGATATTCAGTGCCTTGAAATGTTTCTTATATTCTTCATCTACACAGTGATCAATCTGTTTTGAATGTTGCCTTGTTTTTGTGATGTAGGTTTTGTTTGGGAGCTGGCTAACCAGCAGTTTAAAAAAATAGCTATTCCAGAATTGAACCAAAAAAACAAAAAAAAATACTGCAACTTAGCAAAAAACAAAACAAAACAAAAAAGTCTTTTCTGTTTTCCATCTGCTCATTGCTGTTTTCAAAGTCCCCTTCATTAAATGCTTGAACATATCATCCTGCTGTCATATCATCCTGCTCGATACCTCTGGCAGCCTGTCTAACAGCTCTCATTGCTCAGCCTCATTTTGGGGAACACAGGCTAAGTGTGAGCGAATGCTGAAATGAATATGACTTTGTTACATTCTGGATCCATGATGTGCTCTACATTACAAAGATACAGCAAAGACATAACAAACTCTTCTGTGGCAGATTGTTTTTCTAATAGCCGAGCTTGTGTAAGGTGCAGACAGCTGCTGCTGTAAGTGAGACTGTCGGTCAAAGAAGCTTTATATCTGTGCTCAGTGCTTCAGATGACATCCAACACTTGCATATGAAACAAGAGATTATGCCAATATATCCAGTGTCTTTAAACTTTGAACTGTGCAGTTAAATTTACTGGTAAGGAAGACAAATAGATACAGATATGTTTTATAGAGGACCTAAAGGATTGAGGATATAAAACTGATGGAGTGAAAATTTTAAGTGTAAGATTAAATAAATATCACAATATAAATAATATACTGCACATGTGAATACAGTCTGTATCACAGTATAGAAAATATTTGGAAAATGGCATAAAATCAATGTCAAATTACAAATAAATCTTATCTTAGCATACAATGTATGAAAAAAACACTTTTTTTATATACATAACATTTCCTGACGCTGATCCTCAGAAATATTAATGTTATAATAATATATTAATATACTGTGTGACCACATCTTGATGAAATCACTCCACTGAAAGTGGAAAGTGCCCAAAGTCGATAATTCATGCAAACATTTCAAACATCTTCTTAATGTCATTTAACATGTCTGTGTGTGTTTGAAATGTAGTTACTAATGAGATGATAATGTGCACAATGTGGCACAGTTCTTTCTGGTTATAATGGCACAATTTCAAATTCACAGTCATGCAGTTGAAGCTAAAAAAGTGTCTTTGGTTAGTCAAACATAAAATGACTGATACTGATGCTTATATTTAACATGTTTTAGTAATAACCGCTCAATAATGAGTTCTCAGAATGAAACTCAGCTCATGTAGCAGTACTAGACAAAATTTCCTCTTTAGATTCTGTGGAGGATTTGAGCTGACTGTAAAAACCTCCTGCTCACTACGAGAAAGTTTACAATGTTCGTGTTCCAAGTTTACAAAGAAGTCTCACGAGTCTTCTTTTGTCATATCAACAAGCACAGACAAATTTGTGAACAGAGGTAAGATAATAACTGCTTGAATGACTCTGTATTTCTACACAGACTTTTATGTTTTAAATATTTTTTACATCTCAAACATTCAGCCAACCCTGAGCCAATGTTGTCTTTTTGTCTGAACACTGATTTCATTTTATTTGTGTTACAGTTTTGTACATCAGTATTAGTGAGCTCTGCACACAGGTTGCTGTTGATGATATGATTATGATTATTATATGCTTATGTAAACATGAAAATTGTGTAATACACAAAGTGAAGGCAGCTCTGGGTGCTTAAAGGGTCCTCCACGGATTAAGCATTCTCTAGAATTAATCTGGATTAATTGTAGACTTCTAGACTAATTCTAGACTAGGATTAAATACTGGAACCTCAGGAAGCATGGGATGTCAGAGTGGAAACTCTGGATCCACTGCTTCAGGGAATACCGGCAATGTGAGGGGTGAGTTTGGTGTCTCATACTGCTGGGAAGTTAGAAGGAGTGGGCAGTTAATGATTCCTGATTATTAACTCAAAATCTGTGCAATAAGATTATCAGTTTTATATGATTGTATCTATTTGTCATTTTTGTTTTTAAGAGGAATAAATTAAGTCAATATGGGCAACATAACTAATATGGAATTGGAGAAAACATAGGTGACATCGGTGCAAATAACAACTGTAATGTCAGTGGTGAGTGCTATATCTCATGTTAGAGTTCATAAAAAGGAGGGAATTAATGATTTCTGATTGGTTACTCATGTAATAAAATTAGAACCTGTAAACTTAAGATGTGAGTATGATTATATTCTTTCATTATTCATTGTATTTCCACAGGCAGAAAAGGTGTCAAACTCAGTATTGGTAACATGAATACTGGATCCAACACAGGAGACATTGGTGCACGAAACAATTACAATATAATAGATGAATCATCTTTCTCACATGACTTCTGTTTTGTTACTGATGCATTCAGTGCAGTCAAAAAATACAAGGGGCTGAGTTGGCGGTGCGTTTAGATAGCACACTGATATTGATATTTAAAGATCTGCTTGGACATGATGAAGGCATCACTTATTTAAATGACCTCAAATGTATCTTTGATATATAATACTGAAACAGATATTTCTGCAGAGAGAATACTGTCCTGGACAATATTAGAACTCTGGGAAATTATCACAGCACTGCAGCAAATATTGATGGATGCATTTTGATAAGCAGTAATATTGTTATTATTCTCTGTATTTCAATGGGAGGTGAGCAAGTCAAAATAGCCATTGGTAACATAGGTAACATGACAGCTGGAGACAATGCAGGAGGCATTGGTGTAGGAAAGAACAAGTCCTGTAATGTATATGGCTGGAAAGGTTCTTATAGCTTTCATGATTTCTGACTGATGTGATATGATTTTATGTATTTTTCATTGTAAACAAACGGGAGGAAAGGAGTAGAAATTAATATTGGCAATGCAACAAACGCAGTGCTCAGGTCCAATGCCAGAATGGTGCAGGGTGTTGTAATCGCTGAAGCCAAAGGTCAGTGTGAGCTCAGGAAGAAAGAAAGTGTTGAGGAGCCTCTGATGTCTTATGCTGTATTATTTATTGACACTTGATCAAGGAGAATTAGAGACATTCTCATAAAGCATCAGAAGTGCCTGAGTCGGTCTCACATTCTGCCCAACTCATGCTGGTGGATAGACTTTAAACCCAGAGATAACATCACAAACACTATACGCCCCGGATTAGGTAAAAGAGAATGCTTTTACCAAGGATGGTGTCTTCGTCAACATGATTAAGTCTGGAGACACAGATGTCTGTTTATGCAGATTGGAATGTCAGTGGCAAGCTGTCTATTATGTCTAAGCATGCAGCACCAGAGTCCTTCGACCCTGGCCACAACAGTGTTGAGATAGGATGACACCTGCTACTGCCAGCCAAAGACAAACAGCTAATACTGCTGAGGACCTCAAGGCCCACATGTGACTTCATGTAACCTTGTATAATGTCTGTATGTGTGTTTGTGCTTTTATTATATTCCATTTAAAAGTATGTATGTGTCACTCAGAACACTACAAGAATAGAAAATTCCATAACACAGGGAACAATATTAACATTAGCCAATGTGAGTAACACAGTTTGGATGTGTTCACATTGGTGTGCTTGTATTATTATTAAGAATATATGCATCATTTTAAACTTTGCCGTTATCTAAAACATTCTTGTATATTTGTCGTCACTTTGTCACTTTGCTTTTCTCCACTTCTTTCCCCCAGAAAACCCAGACCAAAAGATCATGGACCACAGCACTGTACATCCTAACATTAAGAAACAACAACATCTGTGGACATGTCAACTATTGATTAGATTAATGTTCAAAATGTTCTTTTAAAGTTTTAAATAAAAGCACTTTTTACAATCTTGTCTGTCTGATTGTCTCGAATAAAGTTTTTTGGAGATAGTCTTTATTGAACTATTTTGGACAGTTTCACCTCTGAACAATAACAACAGAGTATTTAATAATAATTACTGTGGTGTGAAAGGACACAGGTACAGATGGGGAAACAATTATTTATGAATGACGTGCAGAAGAAACCTGTTTCAGGGATTGTATGTAATTACACTGACGGTCCAAATGTTACCTTACTGCCGGTGAATGTGACAGTCAACTGAGACTGTTGGGAAAACTTTACAGGTATTTGTTTAAAAAACAAAAATTACGGCATATGATTACATATGATGAAAACTCTGAATCACCAAAGTAATGAGGGTTTATTTTCTGGGAAATGCCTGTAAAACGTATGTTGCGACCTTCACAGTAAAAGGATCTCAACTGAACTAAACATCAAGATCAACACAAAGATACATCACACCTATGATGTGCATTGTGGCATGGTGTCCTCTCCTGTGTCCCTGCAAACATGATTACCAAAGGGAGGAATATATTTTTGAAGGAAGGGCAGCACTGAGGCTGTTTTGGAGGTTCATGGTGGCTTAACAACTTACTAAGACATTCAAAGACTAGAGACGTCCTGAGCTGATCCAGGCTAAAACATACAAACAAAATAATAAATAAATAATATCTTTATAAATAAATAAAATAAACTATCTTTAATCTACCTATGTTCAACTCATCCTGCTAGCTTCACTCTCCTTTGACTGGACTCTGTTGTTCTCATATACCTGTATACCAGTATACCATACACTAAAAAATGATTTGGCTGCAGCCATGAATGACTCTAAATATTAACTAATGCAGAGATCAGTTCAGTTCAGGTGCGGGTAATAACAAGTATTTTGATTAAGCTCATCTCAGACCAGCAGACTTCTAATGTTAGGTTCCACATCAGGACCAAAAAAAAATGTGATCGGAACATCTCCACTAAAAGATTTTGGATTCTTTATGACCAAGTTTGCTCATTGGTTTCACTACTCACTGGAAACACATTGTTGCAATCAGCTAAAAGTCACATGATGTCTACGTCTGACCACATATCCTGTTTCATATTTGTTCTGTTTGAATGTTGTCATGTGAAACTGCTGAAGAAGTAGATTATCAGCCACAAGAAGCCGTGATGTTAACGAGTGTTAACCACCATCATCAAAACACCAAATGTGAGGGTATGTTTCAGTAGAATGATGTCTATCCCTCACAGAGAGCAACTTTGACATGTTTTCCTCACCACATTTGCTGTTTTACTGCTCTTTTGTTCTGTGTTACACAAGGTTACATGATTAATAGCATGTCCAGTTATCCACAGACATGCATATGTACATGTACACATAATCAGGCCCAAACACAGGCATGTGAAGTATGTCTATAGTCATGTTTCACACCACACTGCCCACTAGAAAAACTTAATCAGGTAACCCAACATGCTCCTCATATGCTATAGTGTTTACCTACAGGTATTAGATAATGAGCTTTCTCAGAAGGTTCTTAGGTTCATGAATTTGTCGGCTGCTTCTGCCTTCAGTGCACTGATCTCAGAGGAGTCATTGTCATAATGGACTCAGATAACAAACGATATAATAGAATATAACAGAATAATACATATAAGCTATAACTCAATTAGGGCTGTCTAGTGTACACATACATTGTGGAAATTGTTCAGGCCGCTATGTCATGAAGCTTAAATTTCACACTCAAACAGAACAAACTGTAAACAGGGAGGGATTCCAGACAGCGAAAACAAAAATAAGTTCTACCATTCTGTTCTTAAGTGATAAGAGATTAAGAAATCTCTTACTTTCTGAGATGTTCGTGTTCCTTCAGGAAGAGCTCAGTCCTTCTGTTATTCACTCCAGAGCTGCTCTTGTAGGACCTGAATGAGAAAACACGAGAGAGAAACATCAATGATCTGGAATTGGATTGAAAATAGGAACAGGATACATTTCTTGCCTTTCTTTAATAGAGTAGACATCAGGCAGGAAATGACTAAGACCTAATAGCTAAGAGTCCACAGCCATACTAGCTGGGCTTTGCAGCTGTATTTCAGCATTAGCTCATAATGACAACGCTACATAGAAGTGAACAATGTACAGCCAAGGACCCTCATGTATAAAACACTGTAAAAACAGTAATCACTGTTTAGTCGTGTAGTCACACATGTACACTGGACAGCATGTGGGCTTTATCCAGAGCACATAATGCTAATGTTTTCTTAATTGAATCTGCAACTTCTAATTCACTCCAAAGTTGTCTTCACATCACATCCCAAATGAAGGATCTATTTTCTAAAAATATCACAATAAATTCACTGTTTTGTCAAATAACAATTCTAGCCAAATAGAGTTTTTTTGGGGGCCACTGTATCCACAACTCTCATCGCTATGACAATAAATTCAATCCACTGTCATCCTTTGTATCAACATGAGATCAGGACAATGAGTTCCTCTGCCTCTCTGTTTGACTGTTCTGCTCTCCATCTCTTCCCCTGATAAAGCATTTCTGTGTTTCAGGCAGGCCAGATGTAACCACTATCCCTCAGCTTTGGTTGAATGAAAGCCTTGCGGTTTGATTTACTGTAGAAGGCACTTAGGAAAGATATCCCCAGAGAAAGAGAGAGAGGCTGACAGAGAGAGAGAGAAGGAGATCAGCTAATAAGAAGAGGTGCCTTTTATTAAAGGATGAAACATGATAGAAGGAATGAAGACCATCATAGGGTGGAGGAATTCAGCAACAAACTGGACTTTTCTGCCCCCTACTGGTTAAGAATAACATGTAATAATGTTAATATAACAACAGGACTGAGCTTTCAAGATGACAAAATACTTTGAATTGATGATTTCCCAGGGAGTGAAATTAGTAGAGGCCAGACACAGAGCATATGTGTTAAACATGAAATTAAAGTTTATTCATGGAAGGGTATCTTTATGGGGAAAAGATCTAACCTCAAATAACCTGCATCAAAAAATGTGATGGAGGTCCAATCCACTTACAGCAGGGGTGTCAAACTGTTCCACAAAGGGCCGGTGTGGCTGCAGGTTTTTGTTCCAACCAAACAAGAGCACACAGTTTGACCAATCAACTCTCTGAAGACTGAGATCAGTTGATTAAATGAGTCAAGTCTGGTGTGCTGCTGCTTGGTTGAAAAGAAAACCTGCAGCCATACCGGCCCTTTGTGGAACAGTTTGACACCCCTGACTTACAGCATTATAGGATAGAAGGAGAAATGAAGCCTTTCTTGTAGGACAGGTGTTATATCAGGTGTTATACTGTGCATTTGAATTGTCAACAGTTCTTATTGTTCACATGCATGTCTTGCAAAAAAAGAAAAGAAAGAAAAGAACTTTTCTTGTCAAAAGTGACAGTGCTTACTCAATGTCTCTGTGAACGGAGCCCAGCAGGTCCTCTCGCTCTCGCAAGCTGAAGAAGTTGCTCTTGGTTTTGTGGAACTCATGAGTATAGTCCTACAGGACAAAACATAAAATAAGAATCAGCAAGACCTGACCATACTGCCATAATGACATAAGAGCGATTCATAAAGACAAAATGTCTCTTCAATATATGAAACATGCTTAAAACAACATACATGTGGAGCACGAGAAATAATACAGGAAAGTGAATTAATTGGATTGATACAATTGTATCAGTCCATTATCTATAAGTTCTTATCCTGATCAGGGTCAAAGTGGAGCTGAAGCCTATCGCAGCTGACTTTGGGTGAAACGCGGGGTACACCCTGGACAAGTACACCATTCACACCTACAGACAATTTAGAGTCACCAATGAACCTGTTAAGGTTCATGTCTTTGGACTGTGGGAGGAAGTACGCAGAGAGAACCCATGCAGACACATGTAAACTCCACACAGAAAGGCTCCAGCTGGGGTATGAACTGGGAACCTTCTGGCCACTGCGCATGAATTAATTCTATGTACCTGTAAAATGTCTCTATGTCTCTGTAAAGTGTGCATCAATGCTGCATGTTGTGATGAAGTTCCTGGAGTGTTTGTGTATTCTGCCATTTTGTTGTTGACTGCTGTGAGCTGCAAAAAAGAAAAAAAGATAGCACTGATATCATGAGGTAACTCACGTTAAAACAACTTATCAGAAACTTAACAAAATGATAGTTTTTATAGTATTATCATGAACATAAACTGAAATTATAACAGTCTGAACAATCTGCAAGACAATCTCTTGATGATGATCTCCAAGCAAATAGAAGATGACAACATGAGCTTTGGTTGGCTGTTCACTTTCTTCCTGAGTACAGATCAGTTTATACATTTTTGGCATCACATCATCTCCATCTCATGAGCTGAGGCTTCAACAGTGATGATGAAAGGAATCTTAAAACCCCTTCAATTATGGCTATTAATGACCATATCTGTGTGACTCTTGACTTACATTGGCCAAGAGCTGTTCCAGCTCTGTAGTCATGGCAACGAGCATATTGTCTTGAGACGATCCACCAGAATCAGACCTGATTTAAGAACGAGAGGGAAAGGATAAAAAAAAAGCTTAATGTCAGACAAAAAGTGTAGAGACTAGTGCAACACAATTTCATTTTCTATTTTTCTATAGGATAAAAAAAAAATATGTATCTGAGTGGCTGTGCTCAGCATGGTGAACTGTGTTCATGTTATAATGTGGCCCAGATTCTGGTGAATAAATTAAATACCCTATTGTTGGAAAATAAAACATATTATATTACTATTACTACTATTGTGTTACATAGAAATGTAAAATAATGCTTTGTTAATTATAAAACTATGTGTTTATGGTAGACAACAATGGTAATACAGTAAATTCAAAATAAAATATTCAGCACTGCTATTTACTTTAATTTACTTCCCACAGATTCTGAAACCACAAACGAATTCTAAAACAGTTTTGAGTCAGTTCAGCTTATAGACCTGTACACAGGTATACATATCTAAATTGTATATCCACCCACACGGCCGCTGACCTGCTGTCTCTTGCCCTCTGGTCCCGGCTGCTGCTGTCGCTGTAGGTGGTGCAGAGTTTACTGAAGGACACCAGCTTCAGGTCCAGCTCGTTCTCCAGCTGTCTGGCCTGTTTTCGCAAATCTGAGCGAAGCAATAGAAAAAATCTCAGGTCCAATATTTCATGATGAAAACAGATATTTGTATATCTGTCCTAAGGAGGACTGATACAACTAACTGATGGCATGTGTGTGTGTGTGTGTGTAGCGACGTCACATCATGAAAAACGGGTCACGTGGCAGCCTGATTTGTCTATGTATCTGAATGTGATATGAATTAGTACTAGGTGAGGGAAATCTCACTTATGAGTATTGTGGGGTTTTTTTTTTTTTACACCTTTAGCAGCTATACAGTCGCTGTGGGAGGAATCAAACAGAAAGTGGATGTTTGATTAGTATCAGGTGCAAACATGCTTCATTAGTCAAACTTTGAATTTGAAACTTTGAGTTTCTCCTGTAAACAGGCAGTTAGAAGAGGTCTTAAAAAAAACACACAGTCAAACACATTGACACGTTTGCAGACAGCTGAGCCACCTGGACGAAGAGCGGAACATTAATAACTACCATTAATAACTAAGTGTTCACAACCTTTCCTGGTGTTAAAAGGCTAACAAGCTAACAGGTTAGCCTATGCTAAACATAGCGCGTCCCCGCGGATATAGTTTATTAACGCGGCGTGTGACGTATTACGAGTCAGTGGAGAAGTAAAACAGACGTAGACGCACGCAGTGGCTTTAAATGAGACGGCGTAACATCATTTACCTTCCCAATAGTTGCTGCTGGCTGCCATGTTTGTTGTTGACATGTCATCATCAGTCGTCAAGACGAAACAACTGTCGCAATTGTCATTGGAGTCACAGCGGCCTCTAGTGGTTTCCGGCGGCGGCGGGAGGCAGCACTTACTGAAGCGGATCAATAGCTCTCAGCGGGCACGTGCACTCATTATTATCATTACTATGATCTCAAGGGTCCAGAGTGAAACACGATAGCAGAGCAATAACAGGCTCAATGATTTGAAAACACACTCAAAGCTGCACAAAGGCTTGTGAAGTGTTTTCCCTGGTGTACTGTAGCTGCATGATGATTGCTCTTCTTTAGTGTATGCCGACATAAAACACCCCGTTAGAAGTTATGGGTGAAATTTCGTAGACAGTAAACGAACAGATATATTATCAACTGAATTTACTTAAAACATCAAAAGTAGAAGCGCTCAGTCATTAGGCAGAATGGCTCATGACAGTGTTATAGTGTCCGTGTTATAATTATAGGCTATTACAATGCATTGGTGTGAAAGCACTATTTTAATGATGTAGGTGGCAACTCCTGTAGTTTAACTGATAATGATAAAGTTCATCACGTTGTTTTTTATGTAAAATCCTGATCTATAAAGTATATATACTTTATTCTACTTTTCTGTCCACTATTGTTTGGTCTATTATTAATAGATTACAGTATTTCGTTTTTCAGCTGAGTCAAAGTAAATTCATTGTGCAGGTATAATATATCTGATAAAACTGAAACTTTGCAAGAAAGTCACATAACTCTGATGCAGTACATACAGCCTGTGTCAGCCTGTTACATATTGATTCAAGATGATTTAGATATGAGATGTGCTCAGGACTCTTTTAATCTTTCTTAGTTCTAGCTCATTCATCAATCTTAGTTTATTCCTATTAAAATTTAGTTTTAGGCAGTATTTCAGAAACCTGACCTCTAATAATTTATTCATTTGAAACTGATGATTTAGGTGGTTACTATTCAGCACACATACAGTGTTGACAGAGTTGAAACTGTGTGAATATTTAACCCAAAAATGTTAAATTTTCCCTTCAATTAATTCAGGTTTTCCACGTTGTTTATATGGTTCATTCTCATCCATACCTTCATTTTTAATTTCATGTATATTTTGCAGAATGACTATTATAATTTGAACTGTTTGCTTCTCACCAGTGATGTCAAAATGTCAATGGATGAAGACGAGACACATTGTGATTGAGGTACATGTCACTCGCATTGTCAAGCTCTCTGTTTCTTTGCTCATTCTCTTTATTCATTGTCTTGAACATAGGCAGTCATGGGTATCACAGTAATAGCAAGACTGGCGATGGTGTTGATGTAGAAGACAATGGCGATGGTGATGATGATGATACTGATGATGCCATCAATGGTGGTGATGAAAAAGAGCAAAAACTTTGAGGAGTTTTCACCGTTCTGCTGCCAACCTCGGCAGCCCTCTCTTTCACACTGATTCAGCTTTTTCTCTCAATTCTGTCATTCCTTTTTCTGTCTTTCTTACATCTTTCCTTTCTTTTGCGATGTTTCTTAAAAAAAAAAAAGTGCTGTGAACAACCGACACCAGTAAGCACCAGAACTCCAGCCCAGGATCCTACTCAGACTAGCGGGACCAGTGGAGCCTGGGAGATGGAGATTGGGGGAGAAGAGGAAGAAAAGGAGGGATGGAAGTGCAGGAGCAGGGAGGGGAGGAGGGGCAGGAGGAGGAGATAAGAAAGTGTGAAGGAAGCTCCCCTCTTAGTGCTGGATCCTCCTGATGGACTGAATCTGAGGAGTGTGGGAGTGGGAGCCAAACTCGCGGTAACACTTGTACTCTCCTCCGCGACAGTCACACTCCATGATGTACTGGTAGCCACGGTATCCAGGGTACTGGTAGCACACAAAGCTGCAGGAATAGAAAGTGCAGGAAGTTCATACACTTTAATAACAAAGTAAACAAATGCTGATTTCAGTAGCTGAAGGTGCACTATTTCCAAACACTGAGTTTTTAGCTGTTGTTCAGGATCAGTTGAAGGTATGTCAACTTTGGTGTACTTCAAACATCACAATGATGGACTTACGCTCCACACTGAACGTGCATGGATCCAACCTCGTTGTTCATCCATCCCATGGCCTGCAGAGAGGGGTAGTCGTCACACAGCTCGAACTGACGACCCATCATGTTCTCCATCTCAAAGATGGTCATGCGGGACTCCTTGTGGCTCTGTAGAAAGGAGGAGAAAGGAGGTTTAGCACAACTTGAGATGAATCTCAGCCTAAGGTGAACTAAGTTCAGACGTTACTGTGTTGCATATTAAACCCACAGCACAGCAGATGGGCCTGAAGGAGATCATCCTCTCAATGCGGTAAGAGTTGCTGCCACTGTAGGCCTCAAAACGGGGGTAGTCTCCCTTCTCCAAGACAAACTGCTGGCCACAGAAGCTGGAGTGCTCGTAGCCCACCCAGCTACAAACAGAAAGCGAAAATAATAGTAAAAGTCAGTCAAAGTACATAATCAGCAGTCTCTGTATAAGGGACTCAGACTCTAAAGAGGAGTTAGTACATTTTAGTTTTTAAATAAGCTTTAGTATTCACATTGATTTGTAATGCTTAAATTGCTGGCAAAGTTTTATTTGGGCAATAAAGTTAAAAAAAAAATAAATCAGCTTTAGCCTTTAAATGAAGAAAAGCTCTGATGATACATACGCGCCACACTCGACCTTCAGGGAACGGATGTTCTCCATGCCACACTCCATGATGTTCTGGCAGCAGGCAGTGAACTCCATGCGCCTGCCCTGGAAGTACTCCTGATCGTA
The DNA here is from genome assembly GCA_023373845.1 of Nibea coibor. Classification (NCBI taxonomy): domain Eukaryota; kingdom Metazoa; phylum Chordata; class Actinopteri; family Sciaenidae; genus Nibea; species Nibea coibor. The sequence continues at coordinate 1,169,543 of CM041733.1, read as the reverse complement.
CACAGTGATCTGCAAAGCACGAGAAGGGTGAGTGCCCAAACAGACACATAATAAACGAAACACTAAATATGCTGATGGGTAACGTTGTCTTAACAATATAGGGCACATGCTTACCTTCCATGGTCCCATGGGCATAGGATTCATCTGAGCCATTTTGTTGTTTTTTTCAGTAGTACCTGTGGGGAAATACACACAGTCAGGGTGGGGATGGAAGAAAACTAAAACAAACCTGTATATTATATCACACTGTCTTCTCTCCCACATCTGAATATCAAACCATTCTTCATCCTCTCTGCTACTCTGGGTGGCACTTTATCTTGGCACTGTATAGTATATACACACTATATACATACACACTGTATTAGCCTAATAAGCCCAAGCCTCCTATTTCCTTTTCTTGATTTGTTTTAAGACTCTTTTATTTGCAGTAAGGTAAGGCAACGGTAAGGCAACAAAAACCAGCATCGAGCATTAGAGAGTCTTACTACATCATGTCCATAGATTGGGAAACTGTACTGTATTTGTAACTAGTCTGACCTACCTAAACTGGTGAGCTGTGTGTCGCAGTGTTCCACTGAATGGTCTGCAGAGTCAGTGTGCATGGCACTATATATACACCCGTGGGTGCCAGGGGCCAGGGGGCAGGCACGCCTGGACTCATGTCAGCATTTTGCTTTGGACTCCATTGTTTTGTTGTGTGAGCCACAGAGGGGTTAACACAGACACACAGCGATTCATGCAAACACAAAGAGGGCACACGGCTGGCTATACTGCATTACCTATACCTCTGTGGTAAATGTTGGGACAAAACAGCTTTCCCCATCAGATCTCTGATCAAATAGGCTTATATGTGAAACTACAGATAAGTGTAAAACACTTTATGTTGCTGATTTGATTTATTTTAAAAGAACTGATGATTGTTGATTTAATCTCATGGAAGATTGTTGAAAGCATTTGCTTTTAGCTTTTAGTACACACTCACAGTATGTATTCAAGCAATTTTCAGATTCATGAGATGAAAAACTATTGATGGTAATATTCATTTAGTTACATTTGATTCTCCCAAAGCCACCCTTAGAAAGACATTCCTAGTCAAAGTTATATCTTCTTTGAGCTATTAATTAATTACATGTATTCAACCACCAATGAACATATTTCTTTTTCTCCTTTTTGTATCTTGCAGTACGCTGGTGTCTGTGCCAGGATAGAAGTTTTATTTGTATGAAGTGAGTTTGTCTTAACATCCTCAACTCTGACTGACCTCCAGTGTCTCTACTTATTAAAATATATGCACTATATGTTCCAGACATCATCATTTTGTTTGTGACAGATCAATTGTTGGTCTCCACCCTGTGTTGATTCATTTGAAAATGCATTTCAACAGTAATCTAATTTCCTGAAAAGATCAAGTTTAATGATGGCAAGGCAAACCAGATCAATGACATTAACACTAGATTTGAAATAGGAAGATGGTGGCTGTGTTGGAAATCTAATCACGCTGTTTTATTGATCATTAAAAAAAATGCAGCAATCTGTGTGGAGGAACAATATTGTTGGAAATAAAGTAAGCGGTCTGTCATGAAAGTCTGCTGTGTATCATGAGAGCGTAGTGGGAGAGCAGAGCCTGATTCACCCTCTGTGTGATCACAAATACAGTTAAAACCATGGCACTGTTATTGTTGTCATTTGGATGTGAATTATGAATGAACATACCTGTTGCTATTTATGGAAAACCCGTACAAGTGAATAAATCAACAATGAAGGTTAGCTGGGGGTAATGGCACCAAATGAAAGACCTCTTTGGCAGGACTGGTGGCACTTTGGCATCGACTGATGAGCTGGAATTGGCAGCTCGAATAGATTATCAGTTCACAGGGAAAATGATGTAGTAATTGTATTTTTTGAAGTTCACGGTTATGGAAGCCATTTTAAAGCATTGTTCTCTAATGTATTAAAAGGTGTGTTTTACATTATTTTACAGTCATTTAAGTAATCAAGCACAGAGTGAACAAAACAGGGAAAGCAGATGGTAGGTACATAACGGAGCCGCTGCCCTGCTCACTCCTCTAGCTGCACAGAACAATAAACATTTAGGAATGGCTTACTGAGGTCAGCACATTGCCCAGACTCTATGTCTGTGTGTGTGTGTGTGTGTAACTCCCTGAATGTGTCTGCTGCAGCAGAGAGAACGACACATGTATCACAAACAAAACAGATAAATGTCTCAATAGAAAATATATGTTTGTGAGCTCATTCCTGTTCAAACTGCATTTGTTTAGATCAGAAATAGGAGAGGCATATATGTTTGCATGTCATGTGCGTGTGTGTGTGTGTGTGTGTATCTGTTTCTGCTGATGGTAGCAGCAGCAACTCAGATGTGACAAAGGGACCAGCAAACTCAGCAGGCCGATGTGAAGAGCCCACAGTGACCATATAGCCCACTCTCAGTATGCACACACAGCTGTCACACATAACAGAACCTCACTTTCTTCTATACCTGTTTAACAGACCTCTCTGTGGCTCATATAGGATCTCTCACAGACACACACTGGTGAACAAACCTGGACAAAATAAGCTAAAACTACAATAGCTGTTGAGATGTGTTTACAAAATGTCGACTTTTAATGTCATTTTTCTATTCTAAGTTTCTAAATAATTTCATAGCCTTTCTTCCCTGTTTGAATGTTTGTGCCACTTCTGAGCTAGGAGAACCTGTAGCATCTTTGGCAGGTGATATTTTTATATCAAGTAAAAGTCACTTCTCATCTGACCTGAATGAAATTGCACACTCATGGTCAGCGGTACCACCACAGCTACAGTATGCTTACAGAAATCATTCTTATTTCTTCTTTTGCTGCCCAGGAAAGTACTAACCAAAGTCTAGATTGGGTACTGGCTTTGCAGTAAATGCACACTGCCTCTAGGGTGCAACATTTCCACATGAACTCTCCAGGTCTTTCATCATGATTAATTGAGGTAATCATCAGGCTCTTAACAACCTCTCAAACTTTCTGGGGTCAATCAGTGCAAATACTAATATTATTAGGCCTTTGTCTTAATTGGTGCTTTGTTGTTGTGGCTGCTGCTGTTCCAGCTGGTCTGGCACTGTTATCATCACACAGTGCCATTGCACAGCTGTAATGGAAAGTCATGTGTGACTGAGCTGTCCACTGAGTCATACACATACTTTACATGCATCAGTGGAGAGTGAATGAGAGACAGAAATAGGATTAAAAGCTCACCGAGGTGTTTCCATTCTTCCTGTTTTCTTTCTGTTTATAGTCTGTTTATACAGTATACACACATGATGTGACTTTATTCCTCTCTCACTGTACAGTGCAGTATTAATGTATGTTTGGTGTGTGAGGTTGTAATTTAGCCTTACTACATGTTTTGTTTGGGAGAATTGTAGGGTGCACAGAAGTGCCACAAAAGCAGTGGTGGGAGTCCTCAGATCATTTACTTAGGTAAGGCTAGAAATAACAAAAACCCTCCTAAGAAAACCTTTCCTACAGGTGGACACATCAGCTCATTGCTCTGCAGAGGGGCATGTTCACACTCATGATGCAGTGGAGCCCAAAATTTGTCATATTTCCTTCACTTCATTGCACCCTGTGGATACACTTGAACTTGTGTACATCTATCTTTGTAATAACTTTAAGATATTTCTTCTGTTTTCTGTTGTCTTCTGTTTCTTCTGTTCTGTTTTTTCCCTGTTAAAGGTTTTTTGTGGGCAAGTTTTTCCTCACTGGAACCAAGGGTCTAAGGACAGAGGGTGTCACTCCCTGTACAGATTGTAAAGCCCTCTGAGGCTAAATGTGTTTTGTGACTTTACAATACAAATAAAATTTGATTTGATTTGATTTGATTTGATTTTGACCAGCTGTCCAATAACAACTGTACACCTCAAAGCCAGCCTTGCCTTGGTCCCCTGTGTAATTTAAAGGGTGCTGATGACAGTCCATTTGTTAGGACTACAGCCTGGAGATCAGCATAAAGAAATCTAATCCAACAGAGACATTCTCCCAGGTTTTAATAATAATGCAATTACTGCCATATTTACAGAGGAAGGGGCCCAGTATCTAGAGCCTTTTTATACATTTCAAACATAGGCAATATTAGTGTGTCTCAAAAAGTTTTACAAATTTCACTGGGAGTCCTGTCGGGCCCAGGGGTTTTTCCTCTGTCATACAGCTTATGGCCACAGATAATTATTCAGTAGTTATATGATGTTTAATGATTCCAAAGAATCATTTTGTCTTTCCAAAGCTGGGACTGAATAATCTGTGCTCTATAAATAAAAGCCATGAAAGCTTTATTCATTTCTTTAGGATCACTAGTTTCCAGGCCATCATCTGATTGATCTGACTGTGTTTATTGCTCGTTCTTTCTGCTTAATACGCCAGGCCAAGAGCTAACTAGCCTTTTCCCCTTGCTCATAAGACTGCTTCAGTTTAAGCAAGCTTTTGCCTTTTGCCTTTATCTGCTTATTTACAGATAAAACGTTATATTTAGCTTTAAGTTCTTTAAATGGCCTTGGTGTTGTAAAATGTAATACTTCTCTGATCTGAAATGCTTCCCACCGTATAGAAGCTGATGTTTGAGTTATTAAAAAGTAATCACTGATTTGTTTACCAATGAACTCCATAAATGAAGCCAAAAAGACGGCTTTCCTCCAAAGGATGGAGTGGCGCTGTTGAGGGCCGCCGCTGAGACCCCCCCCCCCCCCCCCTTCTTTTCCCTCCTCCTCCTCATTGACAGCAACGACCATCTGCCGCCTCTTTTTCAGTTTCAAGCCAGGCAGATTATTTCCACCGACTTCTAGCTTCACTTGACACAACCGAAATAACGTCTGAGGGGGGCAGCTGCGCAGTAAAGACTGCGCTCTCCTCTCCGCGCATTGAGGCCGTTTGCGCGCAGCCCCGTCTGCGGAGAACAGACTGCAGCCTCATCCAGACGGAGCGGATTTGAATTAAGCAGCTGATAACAGACAGCAACTGTGCATCATTCAGTGAAGGAGGGAGGGAGGGGGAGAGGGAGGCAGGCAACTGTTTTGTATCTTGGAAGCCCTGGGTTAGGAGAGGGGGAGGAGGAGCGGAGAATGAGCTATTCTTGTACCAGCAGAGGCAACAGCCAGGACCCATCAAGCGCTGAGAAGCCTGCCGGTAGTAAACCAGACAGAGACACCGGAGGCACAGACGGCAGCGGCAACGGCAGCCCGAAGCAACCGGCGGCGATGAAAGTGAAGAAAGGCTGCAACTCGACCGACGTGGGAGTCCCGGTGACCACGGAGGAGGACCTGCTCGCCAGCGCGGTGATCTCTCCGGAGGATGTTCTGGGCTTGCAGAAGATCACAGAGAGTAAGTTCACTGCTGCTGTGTCGGTTGTTGAGTGATGAAGGTGAACAAAGGTGCTGAATGAGTCATGTATCACGTCATTACCGTGTCCCCTCATGCACAAGCTTACACGTCTTCCTTTCAAGGTGACTTTATTTGACAGGAAAGGTGCAGAGTGAGGCGCTCATCCTCCAGAACAGCCTGTTTATGCTTCACAAGTTCACATTTAGTTCAGTGCAGAGCTGAATCATCAGCACAATTCAGTTCAGTTTTATTCATATAGCACCATATCATAACAAAGGTCATCTCATGACACTTTCCATACAGAGGTCTATACTGTGCTCTTTATAATATTGTTACAGAGACCAACAGTTCCACCATGAGCGAGCACTTGGTGACAGTGGCAAGGAAAAACTTCCTTTAACAGGCAGAAACCTCGAGCAGACCCAAACTCACTGGTAGACAGTCATCCACCATGACCGGTTGAGTTAAAGATAGAGAGGGGCAGATAGAGAGAGAGAGAGAGGGGAGATAGATAGATAAATAGAGAGAGATAGAGAGACACAGATGCACAGCAGCAGTAAATCATTGACTAACTATAAACTTTAATGGAGATATGGTAGCAATAATGACAGTAATAATATATGTAGTGGACGTCATGCAGGACCACAGCAGCAGCCACGATCCATAACAAAATGGTCATGTTCTACATATTCTCCCCTTCCTTGAAGTCTACCATGTTGTTCTATGGTAGCCCAGAATGGACAAATAAACACCGGCTCCATAAACTGTTCCTTTGGTTGAAACTGGCTCCTTTCGTGCATTTCATGTATTTATTTATTGTATTTCTCCTCCATGCTAGGAATGAATGGTTGAGACGAGGTGGTTGCAATGAGCAACTACAGTATACAGCTAAATCCTACAGACACACACACACACACACACACACACACACACACACACACACACACTGGGCCTGTAAGTTAAAGTAGCAATTCCACAGTGTCACAGTAAAAGTCATTGCATACAGGATCCAACAAACCGCCTCTGTGATTGTTATGTTATGTTATTGCTTTATTGTTTATGCTGCAGTTATGGCTTGGAGCTCATTTGAACTCTATATAGTTGCTGGGTATTGAAACAGAGTACTTGACTACATGTTTCACATGTTGTACATGTGTTCTTTTATACTTCATGATGAAAAGATTAGTAGATTCAAACTTCTTTTGAAGCACTGCTCTGCTAGTGTACAAACATTTAGTGTACACCTCAGTCCAACACGAACAGTCTGTGTCTCACAAAGTGATGGCAGAGCGGCTTCACTCATAAACAAACTCATTTGATGAAAAGGGTATTTTCTGCCACTTGTGACATAGTGATTACTATTGTTGCAGTTGAAAACAAGCTTGGAATAGCCCACTTTGCTTATTCATAATGTCATAATGAAAAAGCTGCTGATCACAGAGCACATTACTTAATGCTTTTTAATTATGTCACACCTCTAAATCTCTAATAAGGCTCACCCAGAGAAACAGAGGTAGAGATAGTCAAGAAGCTCTTGTCTGCACAAGAACGCCTACATCTATCAACACCTCAGGTCTTACACCAGCAGTAAGCTAACAGGTGGCCTGGCAGGGCACTTGACTATTTAAAGGCCAGTGTAATGCCAAACTTACACAACACAGTTACGTTGGCTGTTACGATGCATACTGAGTGAGATAACATGCAAACACTGTGTCAGAGTTTTGGGTTTTGAGTTTGGCGAGAACCGATGGTAGTGCATCTTTTGTGAACAGCCTGACTGAACACACGCAGAGGTCTCTTGAAGCTAGTCGTACAGCAAAGATGTGTCCACTCAAATCATATCTTTCATCTTTTTCTCTTTTTGCTCAGTGTTGTTCATGTTGTTAAGAAAATAATAGATAATACAGGAAGTTTATGTTGTGATGAGGAATGAGTTCTTGCTTGTCTAGTCCAAAGTAATCACAGCTGAGACGAGGAAGAGCTCTGGGAACATTCTTTGTTGTCCTTCCTTCCTGGTAGTTTGGTCCTTTCTTTTAATTGTCCTTTGACTGTCAGTTGTTTGAACCAGAAGAATATCTGCAACTATATGTTGTGCAAGTGAGTGTCTATCTTGTGATTTTATCAGTGAATTTGTTGTTGGTGATCCCCCCTGAGTGAGGAATCATGGTCCAGCTGCACAGCCACGTGTATGTGGGAACATTGTGACTCTGTCTCCCACGCTGGACCCTATTATGGTCTTGGAAATTCTCACTTTCCTACCTCACAGCGTCATCGCTGGAGGCAAGAGGAGGCGCGTGTGAATCACCACAGCAACATGGATACACGCTTGAATCACTACGGCAATGTGAAGCATGTCCCCGTGGTTACAGGCAGCGGGGTGTGCATCTCTGTTCTCCCACACACTTCCTCCTCTACTTTCTCTTCTTCCTTTGCTCTCGACTGTCCCCTGTTTAACAGTGTCCTGCCACATAGGCAGAGATGGACACACACACTCATTTGTTTGATACAGTTTCAGGTGGTCAAACAAAGCTGGAAACAGCCAGCGATCTCTCTCTTGAGAAGACACTGAAGCTGCTTTGTGGCTCGTCTGTTTTTACCTCTGACTGCTGCTCATTCTCAAGGGGCTGAAATTGATTCTCTAAGTGGCTTGATACACAATTGACAATACTTAGCACAGCCAGACTCGACAACCCTGAGTCATTTTTTCTTTTCTTTTTTCTTCTAAACAAATAGGGAAACTTTTTGTTTGATTTAATTGAGTCAAATATCCAGCGCGTAGCATTCAGCTGTGTGGTGAGACTAGATGATTATGCAGACAGTAAATGGAACCTGTTTGGTCCACCTTAACTAACATTTGCATATCTATTTTATTTTTTTAAGCGGGAAGCTCTCTTGCCCTGACAGCTCTTGTTAAAGTACCAGTGTAGTGTAGGATTTAGTGGCATCTAGTGGTCTAGTTAGTAATTGCAACACTCTCTCCTCATAATACCCTTCCAAGAATATTGGAGAGCCTATGGTGGCTGTGAAAAACACAAAAGCTCCTATCTAGAGCCAGTGTTTGCTCTGTGTGGAAACAGAATGGATCAACATGGCGGACTCCATGAAGAGGAGTCGCTCTCTCTAAAAGTCATTCTGAGCTTTCTTCACTAATGAAAACATACTTATGAATATTATTGAATATTATATTTCATTTGTGGCAATAGATACTTTTAATGTTGCCTCTAATAACTTTGTGTACCATCCATCTGGTAATAAAAACAAGCTGCAGAGACTGATTGATCTGATCCAAACTTGTTCAGAACTGAATCTTGATGTGTGGTACCATCACAACCCTCTGTGAGAGAGCTGCAGAGAGGCTCCCTACAGACACTTGTCTCTTTCAGGGAGTTTGTTTCATTATGATTATTGTTCCCAGTGGATCAATTGTTTTGTTTAGAGATGAAGTCAGCTCCCATCAGTAGATGGGTAGAAAAATCATTCATCCAAATTGTGGATGACAAAATTGTGAAGAATGCCAAATATTCACTGATTCTAGATGCGTAGATGAGACAATTAGCTGTTCTGTTTTTCTTCATCATGTCAAAAATATCTTTGTTTATATACTGTTTTCTATAAAGCTTTAAAATGTGACAAAATAAAAAAGCTCAAGGTGACGCCTCAGATTTAGAGCTGCAACAATGAGTGGATTAAAGGTTCAGTGTATCACATTTAGAGTTCTCTATTTACAGTTATGGCAGAAATAGAACATAGTTTGCAACACTATGCTTTACTTAATGACAGGGATGTAACGATGCATCATGACACGATTAAAAATCGCTAGAAATGCATGATGATTTGCACCGGTTGACAGAAACAATGAATGGTGAATGCGAGAGGAATAGGATATGTTCTTTTTCTTCTTTTCTTTTTTAAGAGATGGGTTACATTATCTTTTAAAAAGTCGCTGGTTGGTGAAGCATTTGTTCAACATCAGACATCAAGTCACATGACTTATGTCACGATGTGGGTACGGGGCACAGGACGAGGGAAGACATGGTGACGGTAGGCAACAACTTTGAAATAACAACTTTGAGGATAAACCAAGCAGTTTTAAATCATCTGTCTGGCGGCATTTTGGATTCCCTTTATACACAGATACAACCGGTGAGAAATGGACAGACAAAACCAAAACAGCATGGAAATATTGCAAGAGACTGCATAACATATAGCAGCAACTCAGTCAGTCCCTTCTCCGCCTACTCCTCCCAGCTTCCCGCCTTGTGTTTGTCACGCCCCTAATCACCTGTGTATTCAAACCCTTTGTTTCCCCTTCCCCAGCGCCAGATTGTTAGTGTACCATGCGTCCTACTTTCCAGTCGTGAGTTGAGTGTATTGTTACATCCTTACTTAATGACAATAACCTGAAAATTAGAATCATTATATTTTTGAAGGAATATCGGCCACCTGTTATAGTAAAATGTTAATCCTTGATAATCAATAGTAACTTCCAAGATGATCTGCAGAGATGCTGGAAATCCATCAGGTTTAAAATATTAATTTGGCTGGGTAGTTATGAACAACATTTTAAACAACAACTTGAGAAAGTTTTTTTCACTACCTCAGACACAAAAACACTAAAGCAGCTCCACTGTCAACAGAACAAATGCAGAGAACTGCAGGAGATGAAAAGGAACGAACCACGATCAGTTCATCAGAGTTTATAAGAATACAGCAGAGTGAGGACACAGCAGGTTTCACAGAGGAGATGGGCATCTGAGATTCACAGAGGAACTTGAAAAACTGTATATATGGACACCTCTGTCCATATTTGCATGTTATCTCTTACTTGTCCCTATGTGCTCTTTCCGTTCTGTGAGTCTATATCAGACTGTTTTTCATTAATTGCAGCCTTTTTTAATGTCTGGTTGTCAATGCCCAAAGATCCTCCAAAGAACACTGGAATGTTCAAATAATAGACGCCATTGGCATGGTCCGTTGTATCCTTTGCTAAAGGAGATAAGAAAGGAAGCACTGAAGCTCTTTTTCTTAACCTTTAGAGAAGTCAAACAGCTCTTGTCATGGTGGCTATGCAGATACTTCTGGGTCATTTTACTCAGTGAGGAAACTTTCAAAGCAAAAATGACTATTCGACTGCACCTAGAGTCTTTAGCATTTTATCATTTCTTTTGCATTCTAAATCAAATCAAATCAAATCAAATTTTATTTGTATAGCCCAAAGTCACAAAACACATTTTGCCTCAGAGGGCTTTACAATCTGTACAGGGAGTGACACCCTCTGTCCTTAGACCCTCGGTTCCAGTGAGGAAAAACTTGCCCACAAAAAACCTTTAACAGGGAAAAAATGTGGAAGAAACCTCAGGAAGAGCCACAGAGGAGGGATCCCTCTCCCAGGACGGACAGACGTGCAATGGATGTCACATGTACAGAACAATCAACACAAACATGTCGTAAGAGATAATGATTGACAGAACAATAAGACCTTAGGCCCCGTTTATGCAGACTCTAAGGGATATCGAACTGCCTTACATTGATAGAGAGAGAGAGAGAGAGAGAGAGAGAGGGAGAGAGATAATGATTGACAGAACAATAAAACCTCCTACACAAAAACCTACACAATTCAAATTCAGCTACATCACTCATGAGTGATCAATTGTTCTGACATGAAAAATTAGTTGAGATAATGAGGCAGAGGACTGATGTGTTAGCTTGAGCAAGTTTAATTTATAGCATCCAATTTGTTGCTACAGTCCGAGCAGTCTTATCTCAAGTGTTCCAGTATATGGTTTGAAAAGGCACGTGCAAACCAATAAGAAACAAGCGTACTTGTAGCCACAGTCTATATAAGCATTTTTTTTACATCGCTTTTGTTGGGACCAAAATAGATGACAAAAAAGCCAAAGAAATTTAGCTCCTGATCAGAACTTTGGTCAGAGTCACTTCGGTGTCTCTGAGAGATTGAGAGATAGTTCTCTGACGTAGTCATCTTTAGAAGTGGTTAGTTTTTGTGTGTCAGAAGTACTCATACAAACATGACTATGTGAGTCTGTGACCTGTGAGGTCTTCAGTGTTAAATCTGAATGGCCGAGGGATGATCTGTGAGAATAAACCCACAAAGTCTGCTAAGCATTCAGAACACCAATGACTTAAAATAAGCTCAGGGCTGCAGTACTGTCAGTCTGTACTCCTTCAACAGCGTGCTGCTGCAGATCTGATATAGTTACTCTGTACTGTGAAGTTAAATGGAGTACAGGAAATGAAAGCAGGGGTTATTTGCTTGTCAAGATGACACATATGGGCCATTTAATTTGGGTCCAACACAGATATTGTCTATTATACAAAAAAAGTATAAATAAAGGCAAACTGCTGTAAGCTGTATTCTTATCCAGCATCTGACAATAAAAAGCACAAACATTTTTATCACAGCCATGTTGCCATGACACTGTGGTCATCAACAGGTGAATTCAGGTCAGTAAGGCAGCGACGTGTGTGTGCTCTACAAATGTATGCTATCAAACTTCATCACAGTTCAGACTGCTCAGAAGAGGAAGTCATTACACACCAAGCCTGTTTATAGTGAGTCACAAGTTTCAAGTTTCATTAAACTGAATGTCACAAAATCCAATAATCATGAATGCTTATACATTCTACACTCATTAGCATCATATTAAAGCCTAAGCGTATTTATTAGATGAGATGAGAACATGGTGACCGAGGTAATTTCTAAATGAAGAATACAACATTTTGAGTGTTAATTAGGGGTGAGCGATTAACCAGCATCAATAGGACATTTTACAAACTTTGGTTACTGGTCTAACTTGGCTTTGATAGTGGCATCCAACCACCGGGGGCACACTGTCACTGGCACACTGATTGTCACTGACAATCACACACCCACAAAGCAGTCAAAAAAATATCTATGTCAACATTTTAAACCAAAAAGGGTGCATCTGTTCACCGGTGGAAGAGGCCCAGTCTGTCCTGGGAGTGATTGTCAGTTAGTTTACTGAACCCTGACAAGTCTTGCATCCGATCATAATATCAGGCCTCAGGATTAATCTGCAGGATCACACACTAATTATAAAGTTGCGAAGTAATTATGGCAATTTGTCACGTTTCATATAAACTGAATGTTAGGCAGTCACAGTGTTTAGAAAACACTACCCCAATTTCAACCCCATCTTCCTTCCCATTGCTGCTTTAACCCAGCCAGAACATATGTCTGTAACACTGATTATAGACTGACTAAATGACATATTGTATCACAGTGCACATACACTGGTCCTCTGCTTTCTTGTCTTGTACCTTTCACAGCAGCATCCTGATTGTTATGTTGCAATGAGAATTACATGTCGTGTGTGTGTGAGACAGAGCTTGATGACTCTTATCTAGACACTATGAGTGGAAACCAGCTGTATTTTTAACCATGAGATACTGGTGCCAGGAGGTGAGCAAAAGGGCAGTAGTGGTTTCCATGCCAACAGGACAGAGGTCCAGCAGTATAGGAGATGGCTGTATTGTATATGATGGAGAGACACTCACAGCTGAAGGGATCCTTGTAGCTCATGAGGGGTGTATTCATTGGTTCATGTTGGCAAAATACAGTAACATGCAGTGTTCACAAAACTGTTTTAACTAAAACTTGAAGTAAATTCTCTATAGCAAATCTCCCTGTTCATGACAACTGAGGGTGAATTTATATACAACTCACCTGTTCAAATGATTTTAATACTTAAAGTTACGTAGGATTAACAGCATGGCAGCCAATAGATGGACGTCATTACAGGTGCTTGTGTGAGCAACCAGGCTTCATTCAGCCCGTCTCAGCTCCGCTCACGCAGAGGCAGGAGTGCCATGATGACGGCAGCCAAAGCCACCACACTCTGAACATCACACGGAAACCTGTGGGTGATGTCACAGATACTCCACAGTTCCATGTTTCATACTGTCTATGGTTAGCATAGGAACGTTGTATAGTTGAAGCTGATATCAAGCACTACAGTCTTGTACAAATTAAAATTTAGGTCCGCTGATAGTTATTACCATTCATCCAAAGGACGTGGGTCTCTGTGCTGAAATGGATAGACTAAGTGAAAAGAAGAATCTCACACTCTGTCCTCTTCAGTAGTAAAAACAACAAAATGAGTTGATAAGTCAAAGTCAGTTCTGGTTCTAGGGGATTTGAAGACATGTATCATTAATATTTTTGTCAATTCTGTATCATTATAAAGTGTTCCTGTGACACAAAGAAAGATGGTTTGAACATAACAGTTCATGCTGCTCTGACTTTGATACATTCTTCTCAGGTCAGTACAGAGTCCTCAATAATATTAACTGAGGTTAATAGCTGAGGTGACATTATTTATCACAATATGATGGCTGTGGTTTTAAAGCTCTTTCAGTAAGCTGCAAAATACTGTGTGCCACGTCAACAGAGCTTTCAGACAGCAGTGAAAAGAGCTCTGCTGCTGAAAGCCACATTCAGCCAGTGACAACAGTGAAGGGTCAGTGTTAAAGATTCATTCATACAGTCTTTACAGTCATTCAAGTGTTGTTCCCTTTGTGGACAAGTTCTTTAATTGCTCGTACTGATGAACAGACCTGTTCTGAGAGCTTCTTGGCTGCTCTTTCCCAGAACAATCACTCTCATCAATGATCATCATGATCAGGTTTATTTAAATGTGACACAACCCAGATGTAGTCATGATTCAATGTCCTACTTGCAGTGATGTGAAAACTAGCAACTGTGGAAACTTCTAGTGAGGATGGATCCACCAGCCCACAGCGCAAGTGGGACAGAGTAACTAAATCCCATTAACAGTGTCAGCTGTAATTTGTGCCAGCATGCATATTGTGTTTATAAGCCTTTAATATGGTTTTATGTGGCAGTGATCTTAAAGCATCACACTGGAAGGTTCCTAAGATCTGTCCTGTCCCAGCGTTATCTGGGTGAACTGCTAAAACGAGCTGAGAACTGTTTATTTTGGCTGAATCTAGGTCATGTGGTACAGAATGTGCTGAACTGTGGACCTGACCTAGTCTGGTTGTAAACTGGTGATTTCTGCCGCATGTGCAGCAGGATGTCAGCTGAAAGATGACAGGAGAGGAGCATAAAAACATAACTCTTCTGATATGTGGTGTACAGAATGTTGCGTTCTCTGTCTGTGAGCTGCTCTTTGATTTCACTTTGTCAAAGCTGTAATCCTTTCAGTTGAAATGCAGACTAATACTACAGCAAAGACCCAATGAGCAGCTACTTTGTCAGAAAAACAGAGCAGTTTCAGTTTGTACATCAGTTTACAGTGCCACCAAATGATCAACAGTCATGCTGCACGAGCTGTGGGTAGTTTTCACAAAATCAGGACACTTGAGAGTTGGATACCTTGCTGAAGAGTTGGAGATGTAAAGCCTGTCACCTGCAACTCAACTACCGGCACCCAGATCTGTTCTTTTCTCTCTGCTTTCCCTTGCTCTTCCCTCCTCTGCACTTCCTCTGACTCTGATCCATCCTGCTCAGACTCTCCAACGGGACAGCGGGCCCCTCCCGCCCCACTGTGACTCTCTCTCTCTCTCTCTCTCTCTCTCTCTCTCTCTCTCTCTCTCTCTCTCTCTCTGCTCTCTCACCTGTAGCCTGACTCTGTCCCTCTGCTGGGACTGCAGGCCCCTCCCGCGTCACCCTCTCTTTGTCACCTGACTGCAGCTGGATCTCTCTCTCCTCTCTGTCTCATCCTCTCTGACGGAGCTACCAAACTCAACTATTTTGGTCAAAGATAACGTGTTATGTCAGGCTTTTATACAAGTTCATTTGATTTGAATGAACTTCAAATAAAAGAACAACATCAAATTTTCATCAATGCCAAACCATTTTTGTTTTGGGGGTGGGGGGGTTCTTGACCACTATTTCAATGACATTTAGGAAGAAAACAAAAAAAATAGCTCAAGCTCAAATATTACATATTTTTTCCACAAATGGGCCTATTTTCATTTTTTTTTTAAATTATTCCATAATTAAATGAGGGTCCAGTTCAGTTCCAGGTCCAGCATGCTACTGTGCTGAAAAAGGGGAGGGTGATTAACCAACTAGATAGAGGAATGCTAATCACCGCCCTCCTGTGCCTCTCCACACCTCTCTCCTGCAGCTGATGCACCACACACCCCTCCACAACGTCCTTTTAACAGGCAGAAACCTCGGGAGGTAGAGCTAGAGAGACACATGCACAGCAGCAGTAAATCATTAACTAACTGTAAACTGTAGTGGAGATATAGTAGCAATAATGACAGTAATAATATATGTAGTGGACGTCAGCAGCAGACCACAGCAGCAGCCACGATCCATGAGAACCTGCTGGACGAGAGCACAGAAACTCTGGGGAAGAAGTTTAGTTAGTAACATGTTTACTCAGTAACGTTTACTGATGGTGAGAGAGAGAGAGGGAGAGAGAGAGATAAGGGAGGGGGAGTCCCCCAGCAGTCTAGTCCTATAGCAGCATAACTAAGTGATGACCTGAGCCAGCCCTGTTGCTGCCTCCTGCCTCCCGAACCCAGAAAGGTAGTTTGTTCCACAGAAGAGGAGCTTGATAGCTGAAAGCTCTGGCTCCCAATCTACTTTTGGAAACTACAGGAACCACAAGGAACCCAGCATTCTGAGAGCACAGTGGTCTAGAGGGGTAGTAAGGTACTATGAGTTCTTTTGTACTATGAGATGGTGCCCGGCCATGAAGAGCTTTGTACGTAAGGAGAAGAATTTTAAATTCTACTCTAGATTTAACAGGTAGCCAGTGCCTCTTGCTTTAAGTTATGAGTCTGCTGGCTATACCATGGTGCTAACCTCCTCTGTTTAATTATCTTCTTTTTCAGAGGTACAATAGAGTTGTTCGTAATGAGCCTGTAGTACTATCAACAAGATGATCTGTTTGTGGGGGCTAAAGGAATTTAGGGCCAGCACATGCGCAAAAAGACGCAGACACACAGACGACCACACATACACAAACACACATTCACACACACACACAACAAACTCATTCAAACTCAATGTCATCATGGGACTTCATTAGAAAGGCTCAGAGGTATTAGCACTAGGCTAGTAAAAGAACGAGCACAACACCAGCTGAGGTACAGTATATTACAGACATGTACCCTATGCACACACACACACACACACACACACACACACAAATGCAGAACTGTTATTAATGATCCATTAATGATCCCATTCCTTGCAGGTATAGATTTGTATGTTATTAATTAAGATTATATGGCTGCTGAGGGCATATTTTCTTTCTTTTTCTTTCTTTCTTTCTTTCTTTCTTTCTTTCTTTCTTTCTCTCTCTGGTCATCTCTCCTGACCACAGCATTCAGACTGACAGAGGAGCAAAGGCATCGCAGTGTCACAATGAATCAGATCAGCTCTGTCAGGAACACTCAGCTCATACAGTAAAGGGTGCTGACAACATGCTGTGGCTTCGGGCTATGGTTCTACATTGGGCATGCTCCAGCATGAACACATAAACATGACAAATAACATGCAGGGAGCGTTGTAAATGATCCTCCAGGGGCAACAAATGTAGAAATAAACACCACACGGGAATTTGTTGGACTGTCGGGAGCAGTCGGGAACAGCTGAAGCAGGTGGAGGCTGAGGTCTCAGACTCAGACCTGACCTAAATATTAGTCACATTTCACATACAGGAAGGAACTTCAAATGACTTATTAAAATGTTTTCTAATGTCCAGTTATTTTTATGGTCATTTTGGTTGATAGAGAAAATGCCACCGTGTTTCTATAGTTTCCAGTGATGACCTGGAATGATTGGTGTTGATGTACACCAGTCATCATTTCTGTGTTCACTGGAGCTCAAATGGTTTGTTATTTGATTAGTTTGATGGCATATTTATGAATTAAATATTTATGCATTTATTCATTTCATTTTCCATCCATCCATTATCTGTAACCTCTTATCCTCTTATCCATTCACACTCACATTCTCCGATCAATTTTAGCATTCTTTTTATTCACATTGGAATTCTTTTTATGCCCCTGTCATGTTAATGATCCTTTCATTTTGTCCTTAGTTATTAATGAATCAATGATCATCTTCCTAGTGTTTATTAATTATGGCTGAGATGTCACCATCAAACATAGTTCACAAGTACATGTGGTGAGTTAATCATACAAGCTGTGAATCCACACAGCTGCTCTGGTGAGTCTTCTTAGCTTTAAAAACTTCCACAAAGGTTCTACAAATATTTATTTATCATGACAATAAAAATCAGTTCTCTAACTTCATCAATTTAGCACTGAAAAAAGACGTGCAGTAAGTTCACAGCTGGGCACTGATGGTAACATCTGGAAATATCATATTTTTTAGTGGGAAGCTGCTGCTGCTGTCACTGTGTCATAAAGAACAGCTGGTGGGTTTGTTGGCCAGTCAGAGCTGCCGTCATTAGCGATTAAATTGTCCCCCTCTGCACTGATAGGCGCCCGTGTCTCAGCTGTCATCTCTGAGCAGACAGATGTGGTGTCTTACTGTCAGCAGACACACTGTGTGAGAACATTCAGAAAAAACTTCTCATCAAATGAACACTGAGCTAATAGACACGGCATGTTATCACACACACTTTGTGTTTTTGTCATTCACTCTCACATCACCTGGAATAATGTTATCCTAAATTCATTTTTAATTCACATATCAACCACCAACATCATGAGATGGGATGGGATGTTGTAGTTACACCTGCCAGTCAGTGGTATCATTGGATCAGGCAGGAAACAGGAAGTGTCTGCTCTGCTGGGGAACGCTAACAAGCACTGACACTGCCTGGTGAAGACAAGAAGGATTAGAGGAACAAAAATAACTGCTTCTCTTAGAAGCTTGTCTTTCTTCCTGTGTGTGTGTGTGTGTGTGTGTGTGTGTGTGTGTGTGTGTGTGTGTGTGTGCCTGCCTGCATCGGTGTATTTGTAGAAATGGCTCCTTTAACAGAGTTTGTCATTAATTCATGTCAGGAATTCACTTAAAATGGTTGAAAATGATTTGAAACTGCATAAAACAGGATTTAATTGATAGTTATTAATTTGAATGTATTGTTTATTATTTATTTCCAGTCATATTTTCAGTAATATAATCTCTATCTCTTTAATTAAGAGAGAAAATACACATACATACTTGACTTTGACTTTCATCAAAGAGTAGTGCTTCCCAATTCAGATGCCAGTTTGGGAACCACTGACAATAGATACTCACATACAGAGGAAATAAATACACAGTTCAGATGGGTTATTTGTGACATTGTGACAAGAAGTTTATGGAGGCATAATTTCCAAAAAATAGAAAAATGACACAGGAAACAGATTTTGTAGATTTCAGATTTCAAAATTAATCTCTAAACTTTATATCTAATCTCTCACTCTCTCACAGATTACCTGTGCAGCCCGGATGAGAACATTTACAACATTGACTTCACTAGGTTCAAGATCAGAGACATGGAGACCGGCACTGTGCTGTTTGAAATCACCAAGCCTCCATCCACAGGCGAGTCATTTCATTTAACCTTTCAACACAAATATATATAAATAAATCTAAATATATATACAGCTGCTTCATATATGTTGGCTGCACACACTAAGAAAATCCAGAATCATCCTTATAAAAGAAGCTTTATGGAAAAACTGCTTAATCACTCTAACAAGCAGTGAAACTGAAGTCAGTTACTCTCTAACAGTCTCTTTTAGCATTTGATCAATGCTTTATTCTATAATTCAATTCAATAACTGTATTGTTGTAATAAGCAGTTGCATGCTGGTAGTTCATTTTTACTATAGTTTGGTCCTCTTACCATCAGTGTCAGCTGTTGGACCTGCAGCTGTGACAAGCAGCTCATGGAGGCAGTTGAGGTACTTTAAACTCATAGCTGAGCCCTATTCAATCACACAGACATGATAAACATTTTTATAAATATCCTATAAGACTTGACTGAGAATCATCACGTTTTTGAGTTTTCTTCAGGAAGTCTAGCTAATAGCCAAAGTAACATACTTTTAATTGTACTAATTTAGTCTTAAGAATAAAGAATCTGTCAGGAAATACCTGGTGTTTTTGTATTCTGTACCAAAGAAATGTTTGTTTTTTTTCTCTTTCTTTGTAGTAGAGATGAACTGGAAAATAAAACTGTTCTGTTTTCTGGATTGTTTGATATTATATTTGTTGAGAATATGTTAGTTCAATGTATTCTGTCTTGTTCCATACAAACTGATCATCACGTTAGACAAAGCAGGGGAGAAGAAGGATGTTGATCCAAATGCTGGACGATTTGTCCGTTATCAGTTCACCCCTGCTTTCCTCCGACTGCGCCAAGTTGGAGCCACGTAAGTGAGAACGTGTGTGAATTTTATTTACATGGATGAAGTTTCTCTGTCTCTTGCTCTCTCTCTCTTTGTTTTGGTGCACGTGAGTTCCTCTTACTGACCTTTCCTTACTGTCTGTCTGTTCAATTTAATCTCTCCAGCGTTGAGTTCACGGTTGGAGACATGCCGATAGAAAACTTCAGAATGATTGAGAGACATTATTTCAGAGAGAAGCTGCTGAAGAGTTTTGACTTTGAGTTTGGTTTCTGCATGCCCAGCAGCAAGAACACATGTGAACACATCTATGAATTCCCACCTCTGTCTGAGGACAGCAGTAAGTCCACACACACATACACACACACTAGAAAACAATGTGGAGGACTTGTGGCAGCATGCTCATATACTCCTCTGTGTGAGAGTTTGCATACTCTTACGCTCACTAATTTGCTATCACAAAGTAATCAGCTAATTATTTTTCAATTCACTTAAAGGTTTAGACAAAAAAGGTAAGTGTGAAAATGCTCAGTACAGTAAATTGCATGTTTTGACAGTTCCAAAGCTCAAAACCATCAAATCATTTGAGAAGCTGGAATCTGGACATGTTTTCTTCAGGACTAAGACTTCATGTGTTGATGTGTTGATCGAGTAGTTGATAACTTGTTTCAGATCTCATGAGCTCTTCAAATAAAGAGTAATGTTTTTCTTCTCAGATTGTTTCATTTTAAAGTCTCCAGTATTTCACAAAAAAACAATACTATGAGTCTACAGCCATGCTAACAGCTCTGTGAGGCTCAAGCAGCCACCTCCATGGCTGTGAAGTGAAGCCATGGAAAGGCACTAAAAGCCGCAGTTCCTTGAGTGACCAACTGAGACTGGCTCCATACATACACATATGAAGTCACACATAATTAACAGCATGGCACTTACGGGCTGTTTGAGCGATCACAGGGAGACTTGATTTTCATGTCAATCTGTCCTAAGGTTGTTGTGATATTTCACTCAGAACTACAAATGTCAATCTCATAGTGGCACTAGAAGAAAGTCATTAGACCAGACTGTATGAACAAACTTTCATGGCAATTTGACCAATGGTTATGAGGATATTTCAGTCTGGAGCCACTAAGATAGCCATAAAATGAAATATAAAAGGTATGTGTGGAGTTATTCTTGATCACATTTTATAAGACCCCTTGGAGATGCCTGACCACTGCAGTTGGGAACTAGTGCTCTAACAGCAGTGATGTTTTGTGTCTTCTCACAGTCAGAGAGATGATCCTGCACCCGTATGAGACACAGTCCGACAGCTTCTACTTTGTGGACAATAGGCTGGTGATGCACAACAAGGCAGATTACTCGTACAACGGCGGGACGTAGAGATGGCACACTGACCTTAGGCAGGTGGATGTACGGACTGACCTGAGGCACGATCAGAGCACACTGGTGTGGTTAACATCCTGTCAAGCCAGCACACTCTCCTTATTTCTCTTTCTCTATCTCTTTCTCCAGCTGTGAGGATGCCACCCAACAAAACACCCATTCAGATGTGTCAGGTGTCGGTTGCAATCTGCGTGTGTGTCTGTGTGTGTAATCATGTATAAGTTTGTCAAAGCCAAAAAGAAACGCACACAGTACACACAAACACAGACACGGTTCACAGGTTGGTGTGGCACCGCTGTAAGTGTGTTTGTAATGTGATAAACCAGCAAGCAAGCAACTTTTTAGGAAGTATCAGACATTTTTTGCCACGTTATAAAGTGAAAAAAAGAAAATCATGTCTTTTTTCATCTCCGTTCATGTTAGGTTTTAGGAACAGATCCTGCATTTCAAATGTGTTTTTAGGACTTAAAAAACTGTTTTGAGGATATTATTTCTCAGATCCAGTGAGTGAGTGTGTGTGTGTGTGTGTGTGTGTGTGTGTGTGTGTGTGTGTGTGTGTGTGTGTGTGTGTGTGTGTGTGTTTGTTTGTTTTTGTACTTTCTGTCTGTCTCTGAGTATGTCAGTTGGAATGATTACTGGTCTGGTAAAACTATAATGATTAAATGTCAGTGATGTGGTGATCTGGTCTGCAGATTTTAAATAGATCTGTTAGCACAGTAGGCAGTTTAGTCATTTGAGCTGATCAGACCAATTTCCTGTTTTCTTTATTTCTTTGTTCATTATTTACTTCCTGAGTCGTGATTCCTGTATTAACCTGTAGGGCATACAGTATGTGTTGTCTTTGTTCAAAGCACATCTCTACAAAGACAACAATAGAAACTTGTAAAGGTGAGCTCATCTGACACAACCATAAACGTACTTTGTCATCTGGGTACCAGGTGTACTTTTCCAGCCTCATGTTGCTTCGTTTAGGTGATAAGAAAGTTGTTCAAAACTTTAGGTTGTACCTGCCACATGTGTCTGAGTTAAAAGTTTGGTTTGAAACTCTTCGTAAGAGAAGAAAAGGAAAACTTGATTTGTAAATGTTGATATCTTTCAGTCAGAATCGTGTTGCAACAAAGGAACATTTGAGAATGTAGCAGACGTTTAAAGAACAAATCAGGCTTATATATGGTATATTTTTTGTCTGTGTAATCTTCTGTGGCAGTCTGATTTCTGCCTCATACATTTCTATCTCATTGTTTTACTCTGACACATTCCAGTGAGTTAGGACCAGAGTGTGTTGATCTCTTGAGGGCATTTCTTACACAGATCACACAGAGAATCAGTAACCGAACTTGGGGTGCCTCTAAACTGTAATATGTACAGTTATCTTTCTGTCTGAAACACAACCTGACTCAAATAGTATCCTATTTTTTCAGCATATTTGCACATACTGTCTGATCAGTTTATTGTCTGTGTTTGATGACTTGATTGACTCTACTTTAATGGCAGTAAACTCCACCCACCCGTTAACTGTTACTGTGTATAAAGAGTGTTCAAGCAAACGCTGCAAATTATTCATGAATACTAGTTGAGCCAGGTCTGTGAAAAACTGCAGGCAGTTACTTGAATTCACCTGTTCAGGTCAACACAACAGGGTGGAAACTGCCTACGCAGGATGCTAATTGTGATCAAGGCTGAGGGACGAAACGGCAAATGTGCTAAAAGTAGTGAAACAGCCAGGACAGGACTTAGATTGTTAATCAGATGAAGCATGTTGACTTGAATGTTACGTCAAAAATGTAACAGATACATAGAACAGATTTATTTATGACCAGCTGTGACTCATGTACAAATGATTTTGAACAGATGTAAAGTTTTTGACAATTCAAATGTTGGTGTGAATGAACAAAAGTAAAATAAAGATTTTGGTTTTGGAAGTGTCTTGACTATCAATATTGTGGGAAAGACACAGAGAGTACACACTGTTTACATGATGATGCTTTATTTGAGAATACTAACAGCTCTGGTACACACATGTAATGTGACAAAAAGACATTACTTTGCATTTTCTTTTTATCACGTTTAATAACCACAATACAGACTGTCCTGCACTATAATCATATCCTGTTGGAAACCTTCCATCTCAGGGTTATCCTTTAACCAACTTTTTCATATGTACATATTAGTAACACCTTCCTGCTATTGATTTGTGCGCTGAGCGAGTTTAAACTTCCTCAGTGATAAAGGATGTTTGTCTGTCACCGGCCATTGTACACGTCTCCAAAAGTACGGTTCTGTTAAAGGAAGAGTTTAGTGTGGCTCTGCTTGAAGGTAAAAATGTAGCCTACCAACACTTCTAATGCTCACTAATTAAGATGTTATATCTTGCTTGTTTAATCCATACCAAGTGTAAATATATATATATATAGTATTTAATGTATATGTGTGTGTAATCACTACACCTGTCCAATAAAAATAACATAACATTTATACACCTGAGTCTTTATATGAATTAAATAAACCAGAGATGTTATTATTAAAATATTAATTAGTTTCAATCTTTATACTTATCTGAGGTAAGTTAAACAGCTGCTGGCTCTAGTTGCGTACAGCTGAGTTGTATGTAATATGTAAGTGTATGTATGTAATAAGTCAGTGCTTGTTAATGTTAAAAACAGTGTGACAAACACTGCTGAAAAATAAAATATGAAAAATAAACAAAGACTTATGGACCAACAAAAGAACCACATTAATAAGTTAAATTAACTGATATAATTAATTACATTACATAATGTCTCTACACAGAACATCACTGAGAATAATTCCATTATTTCAAATAATCACTAAAACGCACTGTGTGCTGCATCTTCACATCATTTGTGCTAAGTAGATTAACATGATGACATTACATTCAGGAAATTGTACAAGGAAATGACCTCAGTTTTTTTCAGTGAAGACCTCATTTGTTTAGTTTGGCCACTGGAATGACATGAAGTGCTGAACATCAACCGGAGAGTCTGTTTAATACTACAGCTAGGAGCCTGATAGCACTTGATTGATTCAGAGTATGTGATTGTGCAGTTCTGCTGAGTGAAACTGGGTCTAAAAGGTATTTTAGTTTGGATCAGGTTCATCTAACCAGCTTTTCATTCACTCCACTTCTTTCTGTCTTTCTCCTCTTACCTGTAAAAGCCCTTTTTTCTCACAGCTTCATAGTAGATTAGATGATCTTCTTCCAAAGTTTGAACAATCTGGCTCATTTTACATGAGACAATTCTCTATTTGTGTGTGTGAATCAGGATTAACCAACGTTTGAATCTGATCTGATGACAGCTGATGTGTTTTTATTCTCACTGTCAGTCAAATCTGATCAAACCACACCAGTACAATCCTGATGAAGCTGTTTTCACTTCAGATTTTTTGAATTTGTTTAGTTAGTTTAGTTTAGTTAGTTAGTTTTTTTTTTTTTTTTTGCTTATTTAGTCGAGATCTAATAGTCTAATGTAATTAGTATAATCTAATAATCTAATAGTCTGGCTATATTGCAGAGAAATCGTTCCAGTTTTCAGGAGCTTTAAAAACACCTCTGCATCGTTCCTTTCTATCTCGCTCTGCCGTCGATACTCAAGGCTTGATTGTAATGTTGGCCCACTCAGGGAAGGTGCCCATGTCAAACATGGCATATCCCCAGGTGTTGATGCCTAAATTAATGGTCAAAATTCCAATGATGTTCAACATGAAGCCAGCTTTCACCTGGAGGAAGAGACAGTCACATTGTGATCAGTAGACAGTATGTATTCAAAAGTGGGAGTGGGATTGTTGTGACAGTGACACTTATTCATTTACACAGAAAATTTCCATCATTTGTATGACACAGGTTTAATATACATTAACTAATAAACTTAATGTGAAGCAAATAATACGTATTATGTAATACTACTAATAAACTCAATGTTCTTCCACTACATAGGAGTAGCCAGGCTTATGCATTCAGTATTAATAAAGCCAATGTGTGTGAATGCGGTCATTTTGAGTTCATTAGTTCTATGATATAAATCTTATTACTTGCTTCACATTAAGTTAGTTTGTTAGTTAATTTACATGAAAACAATGTAATGTAAATGGATGGAAATTTACTATGTAATTGAAATGCATAAGTGTCTGAAATCTTATTTAATCATAGAAATAGAATTATTTATACGTATATATTATTGTTATATATTGCTTCCACCATAACTCAATCCTGAAGCCAATAAGAAAATGTCACTAAATCAAATCAAATCAAATCAAATTTTATTTGTATAGCCCAAAGTCACAAAACACATTTTGCCTCAGAGGGCTAAATGCAGCTTCTTTAATGAGTGCTGGCTCCAAAAAACTGAAAAAACTGCCTCCAGAAAATGAAATACAAAACAAAACATCTGTACAGGTCTGGTCATCTAATCCCCCTACTTTAATGAAGACATAACCCTTTAACTATTATGTTCCTTTAGATTAGATCATAACTGAATATGTGTCTCACCATGTCAATGACTTTGAGTTTTCCAAATGAGAATGCGATGGCGTTGGGTGGTGTGGCCACGGGCAGCATGAAGGCCAGAGAGGCAGCGATGGTGCAGGGCAGCATCACATACAGTGGGTGTATCTTAATAGTTACAGCCTAAAAAAACACGCCAACACAACACAATTAAATCAATAGAGATGTTATGTGTCAGCTGTGTGTGCATGTGGACATGAAAGTTCCGGTTACCATTGAGGCCAGTACGGGCAGGAACAGGGTGGTGGTGGCTGTGTTGCTGGAGCACTCTGTAAATGTCGCCACCAGCAGGGAGAGCAACAACGAGATGGCAAAGGGGGGGATTTTCTGCAAAGGTGCCAGACTCTCTCCCAACCACTTAGACAGACCCGAATCCTGTAAATAAATATTACAAGCAAAGATGTTGAGCTTTTTGAGATGGAGTCTTAATTTTGTCATTAGAGGTGTAAGCAGTGTAGCTCTAGGGATGACAGGGATCAAAGTATCTCTCCATCTGATTTGGACATGGTCGTTGGAGCATTTGGAGAATCAAGGTGTAGGCATTACACTGCTTGGGTGCTCTGAATCTGTCTGAATTCTGAATTCATTCAACAAATGACAGCAGGTGAACAATAAGAGGCGTAAGTTTCGTTCATCTACGTGTGATCAGGTGTGAGTAATTTACACCTCTATAGAAAAACATTATAAAATTTGGGTTGTTGCTGAAGTGTAACTTGCACAAATTCACCAAGCTCAGGGAACAAGTCGAATACCCACTAACTCACATTATTACAATATGTGCCACTCCTCTATACCCGTTGTTGTCTCCGGTCCAAGTAGAAAACATCATTTTGTCACAAGGTGCAGAAATCTGACTAACCTCCAGCCTCTAAACCAGTCCTCACACACTGTTTCCTCCTTTTCCACTGGGTTTATGAAACAACCAATAAGCAGTTAACAAAACTGATTTCTTGGCAGCTTACCAACCACCTTTCTCTAGATCTCCTCTCACTTCTCAAATCTCACTTTCAACAAATTGAAATTCACTCCGCTGCAGCACTCCATCAGTTATGGTATTGCACTGACAGCTGGCCCCTTGTTGTCATATATTATCCACCAGGCCAACTGGGTGGCTTTATGGATAAGTTGGACACCCTGTTGTCCTCCATCCCTGACCATGACTGTCCCTTGCTAATTCTGGGTGACATGAACATCCACTTAACACACAGCTACTGCACTTTTGCAACCTATCAAAATCACTCATGTTAGTCAACAAAGTAGCCTCCATAACTGCCAGATTGAAATATGTCAACAACCACTGGCTGACATACATAAAATTCAGGGGTTCACTTATCCAGTGAAGATCTACTATACTGAAATTTTCTTGGCATCTCCTGACTTTTTCTCTCAGGTGTTTTTTCCCATGAGTTAGGCATTTGACTGTTTGGACAGGCATTTCCTTTGAACACATTTTAATAACTTTATAGCCTCTGTAGCCATTAACTCTGCAATAATTGATTTTTGGCCACTTACGGGCAGCAAAAATATGTTTGACAACATTTGACAACATTTTTTTATGTTTCATAGTCAAGACTGTGAAGATTCTGCACTACATAACCCAGAAATCACAGTGTCATCTACATTACTTTGTAATGTAGATGACGCTGTGACATTTTATATTTTCAGTTGATTCTGTTTATTTTGGGCTTTGAACTACTGTAGTTCATTTTCTTTTAAACTACCTATTATGAAAGTGAGGCTCCAGTTGTTCAATAAAAATGAATTCAGTAATAAGTAGAAATAAATCCATCAGGTATTTTGTTCATTTGTCACATAACCATTAAGTCTAAGAAAGATCATTTGTAGTAATCTATCTGTAGTGGTCTGTAGTAATTTAAAGTAATCTATGAGGGCTAACTAATTTTCAGCACAATACAGATAATCCTGCATGCATGTTTACCTCACTGCCAGCAGCCAGAGCGAAGCCTCCTCCTAGCAGCAGGATGATGTGCCAAGGCATTTTCTCATGAACCACCTGCCAGTTCAGCAGAGTTTTGGGAGCCTTCACCAGCTTACCTGTGAGACGTGTGTGAACATGAAGTGTGAACATGAAACAATAATTCGTTTTAAAGAGCAGTGTCACATCCGCTGGGTAATTATCACCTCTGACGAGCTTTAATTTAGGTTACATTAACATTATTAAGGCATTCTATTGTGGTTATTATTAATGGGGACTTTTTCTCTGTAAATTATTGGGTGTAAAATCAGCAGTTCACCTGTGTCATCATGACCATAGCTTCCAAACTTAGGCAGCCGGGAGGGGATGACAAAGAAGAGCATGGACATTAAGATAGCAACACTTCCATCTGACACATACCTGAGGAGGACAACATAACACATCATTCGACATATTGTTTAAAAAATGCTGATGAATACAGAATATCACCACACTTATTCATGCCAAACAAAAGGTGTGTGTGTGTGTTGGGGGGGGGGGGGACTCACGTTCCACCATCCTGACTAAAGAGCAATGTTGCCCAGCCATCTATGAAGCCTGGCTCCCTGGTGAACCACAGGACCACCAGCAGGATGAAGATGGTCAGCACTGCCACCTCAGCAAACTTCATGCGCCCCAGTTTATTGTACTCCTCCCTCATCACCATGTAAGCCTCCTTATCTCTCTCTGTCTTCCCACCACAGCCAAACGTCTGCTTCAGGCTAAGGAGGGAAGTACAAAGTACAAAGATGCTGCAGATTGTTCAATAAATCAAGGAAATGTTTGAAGATTTATCAGCGTGGACTCTGTTCAGTGAACTGCTTAAAGTTTACAGGAGAGCAAACTATGGATTTCATAGTACAGTTGATACATAGAATAGCAGGTTTGGACAGTGGTACAAAAAACAAAGTCATGTTAAAGAATAACCTGTAAAAAATTCTTGACCAAACAGAAGCAGTACAATTTCGTTTGACAGCCTGTCTTTAAAGGAGTGCCGTGGGCCTTGATGCTTACCTGATAGCAGCAGCACAAATAAATAGTGTCCTTGATTTGTCCCTGATAATGACTTGTGCTCATTTACTGCACCTCGTACCATAAATCTCATCCAGCGTTTTTTTCTAACTTCAAGTGTCAACACAATGAAGTGAATAAAGCAGGTACAGATAAATGGTAAATTACTGTACTTATATAACACCTTTCTAGTCTTCTGAGAGAGAGAGGGAGAGAGAGAGAGAGAGAGAGAGAGAGAGAGAGAGAGAGTTAGATGACTCTATTTATCCACAAAGGGAGATTAGGTCGTCATAGCAGTCCGGTATAACTACGTATCTCATTCACACACATTCATACACTGATGGCACAGCCTTCAGGAGCAATTTGGGATTTGCTCGGTGACACTTTGATGTGCAGGGGATCAAACTGCCGATCATCTGATTATTGGATGACTCACTTTACCTCCTGAGCCACAGCCGCTCCTTTATGATACTAAGCACCATATTGAAATCCATCACATATTACTGGCTGCCTGTCTAATTAATTTCTAAGGTCATAGAGCTTTTTGACACGCAGGAGTGCCCCAGTAAGCCATAGTATACAGGAAATAAAGAACATCTGCAGTCAGTGGACTTTGTTTCCAGGCTGTTTCCAGTCTTTGTGGTAAGCTAAGCTCACAGGCTGCAGCTTTATAATATATAAAGGGCTAATTCAACAGCTAATGACCAGTACAGGTAGTCTCAAGTTTTTATGTTAAAGAGGCTTTAAAGTACCTGTGACCTCGATATAATGGATGTTAACTTAATGTGTGTATATAAACACACTGTTTTCATACACACACACACACACACACACACACACACACACACACACACACACACACACACAAATACAGAGTAAAACAGAGTGTTCATTTCTCACAGAAGCATTTGTGGCTGTGTACTAGGCTGAAGATGCCTTACTTGAAGCCAAGGAACATAGCCTGAAGCCAGAACCAGGTCAATATGAGCATGAGCACCATGTTGGGAAAAGCGAAGGCAAACCAGCTGGCAAAGTTGATCACGCCACCGTTATCTTTGAAGATTCTTCACAAAAAATAAGAAACAGAGAGATGAGATGAAGTAACAGGGCATTCAGCTCTTACATGCCTGGAATAACACTCTTGTGTCTTTACTATTGCCTTACTGCTCAATTTGGCCCTTAAGGATGAGGTTAGGGGTTGTGCCGGTGAGTGTGGCCGTGCCTCCGATGCTGGCAGAGTAACACACAGACAAACACATTCCTTTGGTCAGGAGCACGTACTTCTCCTCTATTGCTTTTCTCCTGATCTCCTGCTGTGACTCCTGTTCATCTGGAGACAAACACATTCAGGAAGTTAAAGTTACTGTGAAGAGGACCATAAACACAAACATAAGATCTGGCAGACATTTGCACTTACACGCGCTGTCTTCCAGCTGAGCCTTGGTGTCTATTGACTGTTTCTTATCTGTCATTTCTTGTTTGGTTTGTTTGACATCGAGCTCAAATGCATGGTTGTCCTCGGCTCCAGTATGGAAATCCCGTGCGTCCGCTGCTGTCTCTGTGGCTTTCAGCTGCATCAGCACAGCGTTGGCGATGGGCAGCATCATGGCTGTGGTGGCTGTGTTGCTGATCCACATTGACAGGAGGGCCGAGACGATCATGAACCCCATCATTAACCTGTATGAGTGAGTATGAGGATAGTGATCATAAGTAATAGCAACAGTAGTGATTAGATCTTAATCAGAGAGTACCATAGATTTAATGTATTTTGTAAGTATGTATAAGCATTCATCGTTAGAACATGTGTAACATGAGGTGATGTATCTTGAGAACAAAAGTTTAAAGTTCTTGTTTTTTAATTTCCTGGAATTTATTTTGTTGTCCTGCTTCGTAGAATCAGTATTTTAAAGGTGTGTAGGATTTATTAGCTTCTAGTGGTGAGGTTGCATCACTGAATCTGAATTGTAATGTTAAATTGAATGTATTAGTTTAGAACTGAACATTCAGTTCTCACAATTTAAATTCAATTTTCTGTGACAAACATCCGGATAGTTGAGGCAGGTCAATCGAGCACAGATACACAGGACACCTACGTTTCTGTGCACGTAGCATAGTGGTCATTTGTTGCCACCCACCATGAAACGGAGGAAGAACTGCTGTATGGCGTTACATTTGAGTCTAGTGTTGACACCTGTCCCGTTGTTCCCAGAATTGTTCTCTTTTTTCATCAGCTGTCCTGGGAAAAAAAATCTCTCCTGGGACACAATTTCTCCCGTTTTTGGGGGGAGATGTAAAAACTTTAGTTGGTTTCCTTCGTTCTATAGTCCAGAAAGGTTCCCATGCTTCTGTAGCTATTTAACCATCTGGGCACGGAGTGGGCGGATCCACCTAATCTGCCTTTACATAAATATGAATATCTCTGATGATATCTGATGTTTGTCACAGAAAATTGAATTTGAATTGTGAGAACTGAGTGTTCAGTTCCAAACAAATAAATTCAATTTCAAATTACAATTCAGATTCAGTTTTTTCAATTCAATGAATCAAATTCAGTTTCTGGTGGCACATATTTCAGCCTATAGACCCTCCCCTTTAAATATGGTGGCCATGAAACTAGAAAAACTGGCAGCCCAACATGGACTCCAGCACAATGACAGTATAAATACTGTCATTGACAGTATTGACAGCAGGCTGCCACCATGTTGAATGTACTGCCTCTGCTACCTCCCGGCTAGTCTAAATATCAGCAAAGACATGAATAATTGCAGGCCAAATGATATCTGGGTGTTCAAAAAAGGCCATCTGTAACGACACCCACCTGTCAATCAAAGCAGCCATGCTCTTAATTCTGCATATCTTTAAGCCTATTTGAACAGGTGAAGTGTATGACAGGCATTAGCTATACAGACCAAAACTGTTTCTTTGTACCAGGCTGTAAACATGTTTATTTCTGCTGTGAACGTTGGACATTTGAACATGGAGACTCTGTAGAAAGCCTCAAGTGGATGCTCAAGGAATTACAGTTTTTGGTACTTCTGCATTGGCTTCATTTCCCAGGCACAGAGGTCCATACACACTTGCTTAGCAGCCTTGGTTTGTAGCTCATAAAGTTGCTGAAGTCAGCTATCCTTTAGTAGTGTGGTAGTGTAGAGTTGACTTAGCGTTAGCCTTTTGATAACTGTTAACTTTTGTAATTCAATGCCTTTACTGTATGTTCTCTCGTGTTATGCTTTCTCTCTTGTTTTCTCACTGCTTCCAAGTGTTTTTTGATTTTAAGCATATTCTTTCTAAAGACTGCAAATGTGTCATAAAATCCACGTCACTATTTCCTTCATTTATTTCTGTTATATTTGCATGTTTCCTTCAGATGAGCATTGTCACAGGGCTTTCTTACAGGGACGGACGAACACCAACCAGCAGCAGAACTCGGAGAGCGATTCGCTTATGAAGGTTCCAGTATTCCACCGCGATGGCCACCAACAGGCCGCCAATGAACAGCATGTTCGAGTCTTTCAGGTACTCAATACTGACCTAAAACAGATCACACAAACGCTATCTTCAGTAGTAGAATAATTCAAACATACAAAGTTTTTGATCTAACTAACTAAACTACACGTGAACATGTAGCCTCAGACAGATTGGTTTTATGAGCTGTTTGAATAAAACAGATTTGTGCCTGTAAATATACGGCATAAAACTTTCAACTAAAATTTCTGGTCTTGTTATCATGCATGACTCAAAACATCTTGGAGGATTAGAATTAGAATAAAAATCATAGAAATACTGGACATCTTTCTACCGAAATATAGAAGAAGAAGAACTTTAAATTTATAAGCAGCAAGATTTTCCTTCAGGTATCTGTACAGGAGTACAAATGTACAGGAGCTGAAAGTGCAAACATGGATAAGAACTGTACCGCTTCAGCCTTCATGATGCCCATCATAGGAAATAGGACAACTGGCAGAAGGGCAGTCACAGCCAGAGGCATGCACTCTGTACACCAGTACAGAGCCATGATGATGATAGCATAACCACATCTCGCCTCCTGTAAACACACACACACACACACACACATATACATCACATCGTCAGTGTATTTTTGTCATTTCACATATGAAATATGATGAAACACGCAGAGATCCTTGCAGAGATACTAACAGTTAAGTACATACAGTATTTCAGCTGTCAAGTCATCCATCTTATCACCAGCATCTCTTTAAAAGCCAATAAGACTTTACACATGCAGATAACAGAAAGCCGTGATAGAGAAGATAGCTCTTTATGGGACCTCAGTAAAATCTTTAAGCCACCCGACACAAAACTTTCCATTGAACATTAAGATGAGACCATGTTTGCTTTCTTGCTGTCCGCTACGTATGAAGGTGGAGCCAGGAAGTGGTCGGCATAAGCTGGCATAGTCGTAACACAATCTGTCTACCGGTACCTCAAAGGCTCTCTAACTAACATATTGTATCTTGTTTCTTGAATCCTCAAACAACAAGATGTGGTTTAATGGCATCATTACTACATGCATACATATCTTGCAATATATTTTCATAGCTTAAACTGTCCCACAATGAAATATACTGCTCAGTGCAGGAGAACTGTTCGCAGTCAAGGAGGCAGTCATTTTTAGATGTAATTGTACTGTTGATGGTTTAAGATCACGTGTACATTGTGCACATTACATCTTATCCAGAATAAAGTAATGGAGACTTTTTAACCCTATTGGGCCTGAGCCACAATTGCAAAAACCTTTGATAGGGCCATTGCTCAGGTTGTAAAGGGTTAACCTTCTAATGCTCTGATATATTTTTTTAAATCAGCATCAGTCCTAATCATACATATCAAATATGAATGATTTTTTTCATTTTTAAATACAATACAATAAGTCCAAAAATCAAACATGTTTTCATCTTTTAACATAGGTAACCTTGGTCAAAGAGTGATCATGTTAGGAATTTAGTTTTATTTTGGATGAAGTGACATTAGAAATGTGAGTGATATGTACAGCAATTCATTTACTTGTACCAATATTAAAAAAAGTCAAGTTGATAGATTAATTTAACAGGTTGTTCTTAAATGATCTTGTGCATGTGAAACCATATGTCTGTTGTGATGCTGTTTCAGTGAAGACCAACAGTTAATAAAAATACACCTGCATCCACACACACACATATATACTCACCGATGTAGTGGATATGAGTGGCAGCGGTAGGAATAGGATTGGCGTGAGAACAATGATGAAATAGTTTCTGTGGTACCACAGCCACTTCAGACCAGCATTCATGATTCTCCTGGGGAAAAAAGAAGTGTCCAGGGGTACCTCAGAGCAGACAGCTGATGAGATAAACACCAACACCTTTACAAGTCAGTGTAAAGAAAAGACTACCGAGATCAAGTGAGCTAATGGTAAAACACAAGAAAAGTTGAGGAGAAGCAGAGATGTGTTCCACAGAGAACCACTGAAATACTGAGATCAATAGGACTGCAATCACCTCTTTCTATCTCTATATCAAACATTAACTTACCATCGAGATCACAAGCCTTGACAGAGAGGTAACAGTAAAGGTAGAAGGAGGTGGGGGGATAAAGATAGCCAAACAATAGACAGGTTTAACAGCACATCTACGTGAATGACACTCACAAATGAATGTCAGTTTATAGATGGGTTATGTGAGAACATGTAAGATAAAAAACACATTCCAACAACTTTCTTATTCATGTCTTTACTAATGCACCAGTATCCTAAAGTCACCTGGGCTTTGTCAAATTCAGTCAATTAAATAATTCAACTAAATCATATTGTTTGCTTTGTGTTTCTGTTTCTACATGGCTTAATTACACATGGTAATCTACAACATCAAAATATGACAGAGCTGTGGCACAGCTAGGCTAGCTGCTTCTACACTTTGTGCTCAGCTCAGTGAATCACACATTGGAGACATGTTTGTACAGACTTCATCATGTGAGTATAACATACATGACTTCAAAGTTTTTAGCAGCGGTTTTCTTAAAGGATTTCTTATCCGTGTTTATTATTCTGAATAAACATATCTATAACTATAGTATTTTATGATGTTACACAACACACGGAAATAACTTTCTGTTTTTTTATAACGTGTTCCTACACTTCATATGTGAGATAAAGCCAAGTCACTTAAGTCATAAAACCCTCTCTGCATGGACATTGCAGCTGGTTCTCTACACAAGTTACTGACTTTATTTATTTGTTTTAAATCAGTGTACGAACACAGTGATGTGGTTAGAATAAATCTACTAAATCATCAATATTATAACAGAATGTTTAGACTCCAAAGTGAATTTTAAAACAGCTGGAGCTTTATTTATTTATGTTCTCATATATAACACAACATGCCTATAACTTAGGGAATATTCTTTATTAGAGCAAATATGCATTCTATATACAAATATACAAATAACATTACTATCAATATTATTTGTAAAGCATGTGATAGTTCAGTATCAATGTAACTACCACAGATGAGCATCAAAATACAACAACAACAAACAAAGGAAGGTTAACTCAAATGTTTCACAGATGACTGAATTTTGAGCCCTCAGATTGTGGAGTAAGTCTGAGCTGCACACTGTGTCGGTGCACATTTTATGACAGACTGTTACAATGCAGCTGCAATGAAAAGCTCAAAGGTTTGGTGATCGTTTGGTGGCCTTCTATTTGTCATAAGTAGAGCTGCTGACGTGTTAATCGACTGGATTAATATTTGACATTAAACTGTGCACATTTAAGTTAAGTAGGTATATAACGTCTTATCAGACAAACGTTCAGTTAGGAAAAAAATATGCATATAAAATCTTTATTTCAGTCAGTGAGAGTCACACAGATCATCTGTCACAGGCTGTAATAATTCATTACTCATTAAATTAGATTTCAGATTAAACTTTATTGTCAGAGCACAGAGTACAAATGCTGTTTAGCACCTAACCAGAAAAGGCTGTAAAGTGCAGAGGAATGTACAGACTGTGTGTAGAAAGGTAAACAGATATCTACAGTGTGGCTCGGAGGCAGACTGGGTCGTCCATTAATCAGAAGATGGTGGTTTGATCCCCTCCAGTCTGGATGTCGAAGTGTCCTTCACCATGCTTCTCCACACCTTGCTCTGTGCCCACACAGAATTATGTGCACACAGAACTGCTTGTCATAAACTGCAACAAACTGTATTACAATGACTCAAAATAGAACATCAGTAACTCGAAATATGACACGGCCTTTACAAATATACATTGACTTAACACATAACACAATAATAGCAGAGCATAAATTACATGTTATAACAACATTTTTATCAAATAAAGGAATGTAGCTTGTGGAAGAAAAGTAAGAAAGCAAAGTGGCTCTCACATGCTCTCTCGATGGCGGACCAGAGCCTGACGAGACAGATGGACCTTCTTCAGTTTCCTAAGATATGGATACCCATATGAAGCTGGCCACATGCTCAACCTCCATCCTATTGATACATATGGGAGTTGTGTGTCATCTTTGGTCTTCTTGGTGTTGACACAGAATAAAACCTGGACATGCTCTCAGTGATGTTGGCGACAGGTTTATGAAGAGCTCTTGTGAAGCTCAGTGAGGTTGTTATCAATGCCTTATGGTGCCAGGTGTAGTTCCACTCATCGTTGTTACTGTTGAAGCCGATCACCATTGTGTCATCTACAAAGTGATAATGGTATTGGTCATGGTTGAAGATAAAATATCTAACAGGACTCAGCACTGTGGGACCCCAGTGTTCAGAGTGAGGTTTGAGGAGCTGAGCTCTCTAGCCTAATAGACATTGGTTAGGAAATCCAGTATCCAGTTGCAAAGGGAGGTGTTGATGCCTAGGTCACTGAGTTTGATGAGCAGTCTGGTGTTAAATGCTTAAATGTTGTCCAGCTGAGAGAAGTGTAGCACTGTAGAGTTGGTATACTCTCTTACAACAGGGCAGAAGTCACTGCAGTCACTGCAGCTTTACGGAAGCGCAATATTGAATACTAAGTTCAGATCATGATTTATCCAAAGTTCTGTTTCCTGGTTTTCCAACTATTTCATGTAAAATGTTATTTAATTTAATTTTAATTCTGGTACACTTAAACACAAACTTGGTTTAACTGTATGTGTGTTGATGATCTGATCCTAAACTCAAACGTTAATCATTATAAACTCACAGACATACTACACTACAGCGAAAGAAGCAGAACATTTGCTTTGCTGCTAAACCTCAAAATGAATAGATCTGAATAATAACAGCAATAATACAACAAGCACAGCGATGTAGATTCTATAACACTCATCTGACCTTTCCATGCTCTTACTGTGTGTTCCACTAAATGATCTTGTAAAAGACAATATCTTATTAATTGACAGCTATTAGAGATATAACAACAACTCAAATCAACTGAGACAAACCAGAATCCATCTAATAATAGGCTCAGGTTACACTGAGCTGTTTGATGGACAGCATGTTGTTCATGTAGTGAACTGGTTTACCCACTGCTGGAGCAGTACTCAGGGCCAGACATGCTTCAGTCTGAGTGTAAAGGACGACTGAACTAGCAATGCTTTTTGACTGATACAGACTTTGACTTTTGTCTCTATAAAAAAAACAAGCTCTTTAAAGTTTAACCAAGTGACAGGAAGTAATAAGATGACTTTAATCCAGCGGCGGGCTGCAGATTTGAGTCCAGGTTTCAGCCTCCACGTCTCTCCATGGTGCTGAATCAGATCATTAACTTCAATCTCCTGCAGGTCATAATTCAAAATTAAAAAATCTAATTACTCCACAGATTTTAAAAATATCCAACTGTTGTGTTTTAACTTGCTTCTCTTGTTATGAGGGTTGAATTTGGAAGAGGCCACTGTGTTTGTTTTAGGGTTGTTTCTTTACACCACTGATCAATACAGTGGAAAGCCGCCATGGTTACACAATGTTTGAGCTCAGATACCCTTTCTCTCACTCCCTCAACCAGACTTGTATATATACAGTATATAGTATATAACTTTATGAGCCAATAACACACTTTTGCAGTTTCCAGTTTAGTTTGTAACTTTTCAGCAGTTGTCCTCAGACTCATTCATTACCTGTGGTGTTTTTAGTGGAATGGCCAGGACACTGATATTAGGTGTTAACTGGGTATATTTTGTTCCTTGTGGTGATCGTGTTGGGCTGATGTTTCTGGGACAGACAGGACAGGACAGAGATCAGCCATCACAGTTTAATGATTATCACAGCCCAGTGTTGACCAATCAGGAGAGCACATGCCTGGGGGTCATCAGCTTCTGAAAAATATTGATCATCTGCACACAGAGCTGCACCCCAAAGTGGGGCACTCAGCTCAGACTCATCAGACTACAGTCCACTGGTGTAAACAGGCAGAAAAGTGTACAGTACTGCTCTGAATTCAATTTGTTGTTTCAAAGTGGGATATTTTCTGTGAGTCACCATGAAGCCAGCAGTGGTTCTGCTGGGCCTCGTCCTCCTGCTGGAGACCACCTTTGCTGCAGAAGGTACATTTCTAAAAAGAAATCTTTCTAAAAAGTAATATTGTGATAAGAGTTATTGTACTTTTAGGTATTGTAAAATGTGTTTTTCCTTTAAAGTAATTAGTCAAGTATTTTCCTATAGCTCATATCTGAAAACATTAATATCTGCTTAAACCACCAGAATAAAATGCCTTGTACTAAATAAAATAGTTAAAACTATCTCAACTCTGACGCACTTATAAGTCCGTATCAACAACAATCTAATCATGTTGTCTATAATAATATATCATATTTCTGATGTGTCAGGTGCTTTTGCTGATAATATGTACTTTTACTTCAGTGGACATTTAAATGCAGTATTTTTAATGGCAGATGAACATCTTACTTAACTTGAGTAAAGTACTGAGTCCATCTTCCACTACTGGTTACTAAACACTACAGTCTGACCATTTCACTGCACGTCACTTCACATTGAAACAAACAAACTGCATTTCCACAGAGTCCTGTGTGGGTCACTGTGGCACCTTCAAGCCGCAGAGGAAATGTCAGTGTGACTCCATGTGTGTGTACTATGGAAGCTGTTGTGGGGACTTTGATGTCACATGCCCTAAAAAAGGTAAGTACCATCTCACTGATTAAACTGTTCGGCAATGAACAAAGTTCTTTGCTTTTCTTCATGTGATAAAACTTCTCTGCCCTCAGTTGCTCGTGGTGACACCTTTGAGGAAGTCACAGAGGTTGGGATGGCTCCTATTGAGAGTGCTACAACCGTCCCACTGACTTTCAACACAGTCCCAACAGAGATAGTAAGGACTCCTGTTGACAGTGATACAACCCCCAGACCGACTTTCAACACAGTTCCTGCCACTTTTCCATCTGCTAGCACAGTAAGACCCACTCCACCTGTAAACCCTGACGCAGTGGGGTGCAGTGGTCGACCTTTTGATGCTTTCCTACAGCTGAAGAATGGCTCGATCTACGCATTTAGAGGTAAATCTTGGTATCTGTAGCGCAGACCAAGTTGAAATAAAGTTTGAAAGTTTGATTTTATTGTTTCAGAGCACAAATAAACTGAATTAAAGAAGGCTTTCTGGGCTGTATACTTTACTTAGTGGAGTATGCTGGTTAAATAAATTGAAAATTGTCTCTTACTGTGTACAACACTGATTCCAAGTCTGCTTTTTCTCCAAGGTGACTATTTTTTTGAGTTGGATGACAGGTCCATACTTCCTGGTTACCCCAAACTCATACAGGATGTGTGGGGAATCTCTGGGCCCATTGATGCTGCATTCACACGCATCAACTGCCAGGGAAAGTCCTACATCTTTAAGGTAAGGTCTTCTATCTTATATAGTCTGAGAACAGTGAGTGTTTTAATCAAGCTGTAGGTGTATTCTGATTGCTCTTTACATGGAAAGCCGAGTAAATAACACTATCAGGTGTCATTAAGTGCTCACAAACACTACTGATTGTTTGTCACTGCTGATTCATCGTACCCTGGGTGTTACAGCTTCAGCTCACAGCTTTGGCCTTTGTATTTCTTCTGCTTCAGGGAAACCAGTACTGGAGGTTTGATGGTGATGTCCTGGATGCGGACTATCCACGAGACATTTCAGTCGGCTTCGATGGCATACCAAACGGCGTTCATGCTGCGTTTGCCATACCAGCACCAAGTCACCGTGGCAAAGAGAAAGCATACTTTTTCAAAGGTATTTTTGTCGTGATACATGATATTCCTTAATATTTTAACAATCCTTGTGTCCAGAACCTTGACTTTGATGAGTGTTGATCCTACATGACCTTGAATGAATAAATGAAATGCTTATTTTCTTAAATATCTCATGTTTTGTGAGCCCTTGTCAAATCTTTGAGTAATTTATTGAATGAGGACTACTAAACTTTGTGGCTCTGAGATGGATGTTGAAAATTTACCAAGCAGCAGTCATAAAAAGTTACAGCAGGCAGAGATGATTCATCTTTCACCTTGAAGTCATGCATCATCAGTCTTATTATGTTCACGTCAAAATGTCTCCAATAAAACAAAGCCTATGTGTTTCTTCAGGGGACCAGTACTACCAGTATCAGTTCAAGCACCAGCCTTCCCATGAGGAGTGCGTCCGCATGACCAGGTCCTCCCCATCGGTGCTGTTCACTCAATACACAGATCTCTTCTGCGATCAGACATGGGAGGATTTCTTCACAGAGCTCTTCGGAGGTGCCTGTAAGACTCAATTTGTGTTTTCTGTCTGTATTTACGTGTGTGTGTGTGTGTGTGTGTGTGTGTGTGTGTGTGAGAGTCTCTAATCAGTTCTTATTTTACCACCATCAGCGGCCAGCAGTGACTACACAGGCCCTCGTCTAACCAGTAAGGACTGGCAGGGCCTCAGGCCCCCCATAGATGCTGCCCTGGTTGGTCGAGTCCACGTCAGTCCAAAGCCCACATCTCCTCCACCAGCGAGGAGGCGGAACAGTCGGAGGAAGAAGCCCAGCAAGAAGCGTGGACGAGGAAGGCAGAGTCGCCATGTGTTTGATGATCTGTGGGGTTATGATGATTGGTTTGACTACCCTGACTACAGTGACATCATTGATGAGACCACCACGCAGGAGTACAAAAGCACCCCTGTTCAAAATGTGTATTTTTTCAAGAAAGGTACGTATACAGTCATTTGTATCTGTCAGTCGTGCTGCAAAAGAAACTGAAGCAAAATTCCAGTAAAAACAAAACGCTTCTTCCTTTAATGCCTTTTTGTTTCTTTCTTTTCAGACAAATACTACAGAGCGGATCTACAGACAAAACATGTGGACTGGGTCTACCCTCCTTACCCACGATCCATTGCAAAATACTGGCTGGGCTGCAAGCATGAGGACGCACCTGATGCGTCAAGGGCAGAGAAGAGATAGGCCAGCTGGTTGGTGTTTCAAACACACATCATAAAGTAATCACAGTATAAACTTCTAATAGCTTCTGTTATTTTTGTTAACTCCCTTTATCTAACCCAAATTCTCACCTCCTCATTCTCAACCTCAAAGGCTTTAAAAAAAAATCCCTCA
Organism: Nibea coibor; assembly: GCA_023373845.1. Lineage (NCBI taxonomy): Eukaryota > Metazoa > Chordata > Actinopteri > Sciaenidae > Nibea > Nibea coibor. The sequence goes on along the minus strand of CM041733.1, from coordinate 1,128,405 downwards.
AGCAGCCAACAATCTATGACACAGACCAACATCTCCTCACAGAACAATGTCCTCATTCTGAAGGCCTGAAGTGAGTTCAGACTGGAACGTGTGAGACATGCACACACTGCCCCCTGCTGGTCTATGTATCGACATGGATCCCTAATAAAGGATTATTGCGCTGTGTAATGTCTGTTCTTCAGTCTATGGTTGTTCTCCTGAAGATGTGTGCCCTCTGCTGGACAATATGATTAAATTAAAAACATGGCGGACACCGTGTTAGAGGACCCACAGTGTCTGTAGATATGAAAGGCTCATTTTAAGATACAACAACATGCACTAAAGCAATATATTTATGCATTTGTACCATGTTCTGTAAATAGAGAATCATAACACTGGACCTTTAAGTATCAGTCATTTTACATTTGTCTCCTGATGTAATGCACACAACATCATCACACTTTGAACTCATGCAGTGTTCATGTCCTGAGCTGGCTGGTGTATCAAACTGTCTAAATAGGAGCCCCAACATGCTTTACATTTACGCAGTCACATGTCAGTGTGGTCGTCATACTCTTTATCCTAAAGTCTAAAGTTTTACGTTTCCAGATTTTGAATGAATGTACACTTTGAATGCATATTTACTTTGTTTGGTTAGTTTTGTTTGGTCTTTGTTGTCATCCTGATAATTTACACTCTCATGTATCATTCTGTCCATTTTGCCACGTCAGCTTTCAAACCTAATGTCAAGACAGCCATGGTTCGTGTACAAAACGAGTTCTGGTTGGCTGAGCAGAAAATTGACGAGGCGATCATAACCAAAGATCACAGGTCACTCTTTTCTTTGCGATTCACTTTTTTAACACCACTATATGTTTTACTGTTACATAAACACGAAGCTAACAGCTAAAATCAGGTGTTGTTCCGCAGTAACAATGAATTTTTAAAGGTCATATTTCAGTTACCCGAACTTGAATTCGTCGTCTGGTACTCACCGTGTAAACATCGAATATCACCAAAAGGCACCGCTGGGATTCGAACCCAGGATCTCCTGTTTACTAGACAGGCGCTTTAACCAACTAAGCCACGGCGCCACGTGGTAGCGCTTGCGACGGGAGTCTTTATGAATGAAGCTCACACAGCAGATGACGTGAAATAAAATCTGATTTATTTGTAATGCTCGTGTCATTGACATGTCACTATCTCTGTGACGTCAAATACTCCGTTCAAGCTAAATTTATTTACAATGTTCTGTTAAATATATCTTCTTTTTTCAGTCAACCCAACAGATAATCAATCATTGCTGCAGAAATGTCCAACTCTGACAGATTGAAGTCTCCCAGGTCATGAAAGCACAGGTCGGGCAGGTCCTCCGTGACGTTCTGCTGGTGCTCCTGCTGACTGTGGACTCTCTCTTTGGGTCCAGGATGCGTGACTGCAGCGCAGCGGCTTCCTACTGGCTCTGATTTCAGGAAGGCCTCAAAGTCCTCTGTCAGATCCCACTGACTGAGCTCGCTGTGTGGAAGCACTTCGTGGCTGTATCCGATAAAGTCTGAGGTTTGGTGGTAATAGTCTTGGGGAACTCCTGTGAGACCCGCTCCATGCAGGGAGTAGGATGGAGCTTGATCGGCGGCGACAGGGGATGTTGGTGCAGACAGGGACATGATGGTCGAGAGCCTTGTGGACTGAGGTAAACTTGGAACAGGGTAGCCGGGCGGGGACGGCAGGCTGGGAGTAGGAGGGAAGGAAGGAGCCAAATACGGGAAGGGTGGACTGGGAGTTGGAGTGTAGGTGAACTGCTGATGCAGGTGGTCTGTGGAGGGTTTGGAGACCTCTCTGGATGGTTTCTTGCTCTTGAAATAGCGAGCTCGTCGATTCTGAAACCAGACCTGTTAAAAAAAAATCATGGTTCATTTTTATTTGCGCATTATCCAAATTACGCACGGGAAGTCTGTGAAGCAAATGTCATACCTGAATTTTAGACTCTGGCAGCCCAGTTATAGAAGCAAGGGACTCCTTCATTTTAATGTCCGGGTACTGTGTGACAGAGAAGGCTCTCTCCAGCTCGCTCAGCTGATCCTTGCTGAAAGTAGTGCGCTTCCTGCGGCGCTGGGTGTCAGAGCGCGCCCTGTGGGGAGCATCATGATGCACTACAGGGAGAGAAAAACGCTACAGTTATTCGTTTGCTCTTCTGACCTCTACATGAGAATTAAGCATAGCCATATAACCATAGTGAATATATAACAATTTACGAGGATGGTGGACTAGATTACACTTGCATAATTGTTCTTGCCACAATAAAAGAAAGCATGCCTTATCCCTTAAACCTGGCCCGTGGGCCATCTTGAAATAATCCTAACAAAACAAAGGTACTGGCTCACTCACCTCTGGTGGAGTCCTGTGCGTAATCGTCGTTGTTGTTCATATCCAAAGCGGGCCAGAAATGCCCCGAGTAAAACGAGCTGATCTCAGAAACATTAGCGCCAGTAAAGTCCAATCCGAAAGCCATTCTCCTCTCAACACAGAGCCAAAGTGAGTGTACGTCTCCTGGACTCTCAGCTCGACACAAGTGAACTCACAGGACACCAGAGGTTTTTATACTTTGCTTGACAGACACCCCCCTACACCCCACCCTTAGTGGACGTGGTCAGGTCTTGCATACGCGTGCCTTTGATGTGTTACACACCTGTTAATGGCCATCCGGCTAATAGGTGTCTGTTTGATCCCCGATGGCTCGTTACGTGCCCGTTTAGGTGAGACGGTGCTTGTCCTGTCCTGCAGAAGAGTCACGTCTCACAACACTGCTAAGATCTCTGCACCTGAAATGATTTACAGCCTAAATAAAAATCATATACAATGCTCCATGAAGTCTGACATCTCTATAAGAACTGAGAGTGCATTTGAGCTCGGTTACACAGGCTGATAACAGGGCCGGCAAAGCACCACTCACACTTTTCTGACACTTGAGTCTGTGGCTTCTCAGCTCGCTGCCTCCTGGTGCGCAGCAGAAAAAGAGAAATGAGTGTGTGGATAGTGGAAGTGTATTGTGACTGAGGCTTCAGTCAGTTATAATGTGTCGAGGTGACAAATCGGGCTACTTTTTTACTTCCTGGTCGGTTGTGTTTCCACCGATCGAGACATCAAAACACCGGATAACGCACAGTCCAACGCACAGCCGGTTCCCATGCTAGTGCCAGACTCACAGTGTATGGGCCATTAAAGTGCATTTAAATGTCCGAACATGAGACCGGCTCAGAAAGCTAAGACAGAATGGAATGAATCAAAGTGCTTCCAAGTGGAGCCTTTTTCTTTTAATCCTTATTTAAAATAACTACAATGAAAACCACTCTCTGCTGTCACTTATTCATATGCTCATATGGAGAGCACGTGATTTTGGAGCAATAGCAGGCCAGCAGCTCTGTGCAGATGAGGCATTAACCACGATGATTGGCTCAGTTCAGCAGTGAAGTATTCCACATTGACACTGCTTCCCGCGAACAATGGACCATTAAGATCATAACTCAAACTGCTGGTGGCCGTCACATGACTTACATTTGGACGACGTACCGATACCACAAATAGATGGACTGTCGAAACCACGTCACATGACTGACTGACCTCTGTGACCCCTGCAGCTCAAGTTAAAAAATCATCTCTGTAACTTTTGACATGGTCAAAGTCTGTAATGTATTATTTATGATGGCAGTCACGGTGGTAAGAAGTGTACGTTCACGCAAGTACTGACTGAATTACACTAAGTATGTAAGTATGTATTATTTAGGCTGTGCCTGGTAAAATACCTCAAGAATATAACATCTTTTGTAATTTCCAATAATAACAACCTTTTACTCCACTACATGTATCTGCAACTATAGTTACTCCTTCACAAGATGAACACTGAAAGTCTGATACATTGTAAAATACTACTACTACTACTACTAATAATAATAATAATAATAATAATAATAATAATGATGATGCTGCTGCTGCTGCTGCTGCTGCTGCTGCTGCTGATGATGATGATGATGATGATGATGATGATGATAATGTAACACTTCATGGTGATTTGCTGCTTACTTATCTGAAATGACATTAAAGTGAATGACTTTTAGTTCTGGACCAAAGTGTCACTCTGAGCTCTGTTTAATTGTGACTGTAATAGATAGAATAGAATAGAATAATCATTTGTCGTCATTTTGTACAGCTGACTTGTTTAACCTACATCTGACAAATAAAACTGAAATTGGACTGAACTAAAATAATCATTAATTTAAGAACAGTAAAAATTCACCTTCACCAGCCAACAAAAGAAAGGTAAAGATTAATGCATGAGTAATAATCCAATAATGTATATTATATATGTATATATATATGTGCTCAGAGATCTATTTTTATTGAGTACTTTTACTTCAGTAAAGAATCTGAATACCTCTTCCATCTCCACTAAACAGTCAGTTGTGTAGTATTAGTAGCTGTGGACACAAAGAACAGTGAGAGATGAAAAGAAGCCACGAGGTGGCAGCATTGGACAATATCTGTTCTATGGACTTACATCATAGTCTGATTTCCCTCTTTGGTTTATTTTTATTAATTATTAAACATTTGTTTTATTTAGCCTACAAGTCGATAAACTGAATCTAGTTTCAAACAGAAGTGCACCGTCCACACTCAGAATCAATGAAACCTTCCAGAAAGTTCTTTGTAATGTCAAATAAGGCAATACCAGATTTTCACTACATGCTTATGTTTGACAATAACAGCATGATCGTGATGATCTTTAGAACATTTGTGTGTTTTAGCAAATGAGTTACTGTGTCAGAGTGTGAAGTTCAAAGCAAGAATGGAAATGATTTTGGATATCATCATGAGTATTATTAAGACCACACAATATTTCACTTTGTAAGTATAAGAATATGACAGGCCTACACAAGCAAGACAAGCACAAGCATGCAGTGGTAAATGTGGCGATGTAGATGGGTGACATAAATAAAATGATAGAGAACTCTCACTTTCACACTCACACTTCCCTGTGGATCTTGTGTTGAAGGCTTTCACAATCACCAACTCTCAACAAAGTTGTGCACCTATGGCAAATCTTTTCAATCAGTGAGTTAGAGAGGAAGCTCCTCCACCATCGTGAAGGAATGTCCCTCTACTGGAGCTCAGACACTTGGAGAAACTGAGCGAAGGAGCGCTGAATCTGCTCATGCTGGTCTCAGACTAAGAGACATGATGTTGGCTTTTCCTTTCCTCCATCTATTTATTTATATGTGAAAGAATTTTTTTAGTTTGAGATTTATAGAATGAGATTTTCACTTATTGTACTTAAATATAAACTAGTGTTACTAAAATTGTCAGTGGTCAAATCACATACAGATGTGACCTGCTTTCAAGTTCTTTCCTTTTCTTCTCACTCTGTGTCTCTTTCCTGCTCTGCAGCCCAAACTGTGTTCCTGACCTCTCCATGAAAAACCTCACAATACACAAACTGTCCTCCTGTCTGTCTGAATGTTTCAGTTTATGCCTCACAATCTCAGGTGTGCACACAGAGAAACGCTGGTCTTCTGTGTCCACACTCCTCTCTAAGAAATCAAGATCGACACTCAGGTGTGAATGACGCTGTGCCCTCCTCTCCCTCACCTACATCCTCACTCCTCCCTTCACAATACACAAACACCATTCCCCAGGCAGCTGTTTGATGTGGAAACTCCATCCACATTTCCTGTCAACCTCAATTGAGAGAGATTTTTGGGCCTAATCCAGTTGCTACATGGCTAAAGGTGAGGGGGTTACTCCTCACCCATGTCCTGTGCTGTAAAAGCCTTTTTGGATCTGAGAAATAGAAGATGAGTGTGAATCCAGCTCGGCTGTGGATAAAAGAACATCAGACACTGCAGGGGAAGAAGGGAAAGCATGAGGCATGATTTAGTGCAGTTATAGTTACAAAATAAATAGATATTATGGCTCAGAAGGAATGTTGAGGGTAAGAAATTGAAATATTGGTATGTGATTTCGCAGGTTGGTGTGACTTAAGCTTCACTTTGGATGAAAGGACAGAAAGCAGGCGTGCAGAGCAGAAAGTCCATGAGGAGAGCTATGCTTTGGGGCTGGATCATTTCTTGTTCAGTTAATTCACAAATGTCACAGTAACAAACTCTTTCACCAGCTTGTGTTTGATTATGTTCATGTGTTATGGCCCATGATGGGGGACGACATTTCTTCACACTTGTCTCCATAAAGATGAACAAAGGAATACAAATAAATAAACTGGTTGACTCAGCTTTTATTTTGGATAGTAGCATTGTTACTCTGGGATTTGGACCAGGCCAGGTAGATGATGAGATATCACTCCTGACATAGAATATTCTTTCAATTCCAGGATTTCCAGGAAAATCAGACTGGATCATTATGTCAGAGATTGTCACATGGTGCTGACATTTAAAGCTTCAGTGTGACTGCTGGCATTTGATGAAAGAGGGATACATACATCCATAACAGAGACTGAATAATGCTGTAGATATCAAAAACTCTCCTGTCCCCCACCTTCACATGCTCACAGTTGTTACTTGGCAACACTTGTCATGCAGTTGAGAAGTAATAGGATACTTTTACACTCTAATTCTCACAGATGAATTGTGTACAAAGGTTAGGCCAACCAGGCTTTTAGCATTGCTTGATGTTATCACAATTTCACATGCAAGGGATTTATTCTATGCTATTCCTTTCTTTTGTTATTGTTTATGATTACAGATTTAGAGAGAACTATGGGTCATCATGCAGTGTGGTTAGTTCTGGGACAGGGGGTCCAGTTTGGGAAGCCTCGCTACTCTATGGAACCACAGAGCACAAAACCTAACCAACCTTAACCAAGAGCTCTGAGGAGCTTTACAAAGAAGTGCTTTGAGCTAAATGCTAATGTTAACAAGCTAACATGCTAACAATCACAATGCTAATGTTTTCACTAATTAAGTTTGTGTTTAACCATAATGTTTTATTTCACCATTTCGGTGAATCTGAGTGAGGTATTGGACAAATTTACATTTGGACCAAGCTGCTTGGTCCAAGCGGTAACCTGAAGTGAAGCCTATGTGGAAGGAATGACAGTATAAAGAATGGACAGAGCCTGAGTGACATCACCCCGTATGTTTTTGAAGATGTTTTGAGGCTGCTTCTTCCACTTCCTGATCAATCTAAATATCAGCAAAGATGTGGATCGATTGACATCTGGGTGCTCGGATAATCACTATAATGGCACGTACCTGTCAATCAACCAGCGATGCTGTTAATTACGCATAACTTTAAGTTTTGATATGATTTAAATGGGTGAGTTAAAAGAAAATCACTTTCAGTACAGTTGTCATGAACGAGGAAATTAGCTATAGAGACCAAAACAGTTTTTTGTACCAGGCTGTAAACATGTTTATTTCTGCTGTGAACGTTGGACATTTGAACATGGAGACTTATGGACACTAACTCAATTCTGCAGCCAGCCTCAAGGCATTAAAGTTTTTAGCACTGCTGCGCTGGCTTCATTGTCCAGCATCAGAGGTTGCTGCTTGTGTAAAAGCGCCAAAAAACACAGAAGTTTTTCAAACGTCCATTTGTGTTTGGCTGCAGAACGAGCCAATCAGCTTCATTATGTATTCAAATCTTTTTTGAGCATCAATATTTGTATTAAAATGTAATAAAAGCTCTTTTTTTATTCATCTAACCCTCACTCATGTCATTTTTTCTTCTTCATGTTTAACTAATGTCAGCTTTAAAAAATATGTCAGCCTTGTTGTAGTGTGCTTTCCCCTGACTGTGTTCCCCTGCGTTAATCCTCTGTGGACTATGACTGGTTACCACCACACAGCCACCTGCTAACAATGGCTAAATGCTAAGCCCAGGCTTGGTCCTGCCCCTGCCCAGTAGGGGTGTGACCTAACGGGGAAGGAGAGCTGTGTTTATCTGCGGCTGTCACTGCGCTCCTCTGCCGCGGGCTAGCTCACCACCAGGACCGGGAAGGCTCCCCAGAAAACAACCGCAACTGCAACACTGAGGTAGGAATGAAACAAATGAACGGCCCGGAGTCTCCTCTCTCTGTCGGTTAACGGCGGACAAAGTGAGCGGGAACTGTGCTAAAGGTCGAAACGAACTCTGTGTAAAGAAAGAGAGATTATACAAGAATACAAGTCCACCATGGCGAACACGGGAGATACTCAGTAAGAACCGAGTACACTTCATGTTCCGTTACACAGTTAAACGTTAAATGTCCGCTGTCCAGCACACAGCGTAGCGGGACCGACCGGATGTCACAGCCTGTGTGTGTGTGTGTGTGTGTGTGTGAGCAGCACTGCACACAGTAGATGTAAACCAGCTGGAGGTTTCCTCTTACACTCTGTTATTACACATTGTGTGTTTCCTACAAACACTGAGCACACACACACGCAGTCATTTAAGCTGTATCACTGTGTGGACCAATGGCAGCTGTCCTATTACACAGCCCTGTACTACTGTAGTACTCCTTTTAGATCAGTACCACAGTATAAAAATACAAGTGGAAGAGAGAGTATTCATTAAGTACTCATTCAGTACTCGATTACAATTAAAAGTCCTGCTATTATTATTATTGTTGTTGCTGTTTATTGTTGTCAATTATTTGACAGATTAATCAACATTAATCATTAATTAATCATCAATGAGACACGGATGTGAACACAGCAGCTCTCCGTGGTTATACAACTAAATATTAGTTCAGTGATTCCCAGGAAGGTTAAACCTTCAGGTTCTTTCAGTTCAGAGAAGAGATTGTGCAGTGTTCACAGCGCATCGGTGTGTCTGGAAATAAAAGCGATCATAATGATTTTGGCCTTTACTCGTGTTTTCAAACATGCTGCTATTATTTTGAACACAACTGTATAAGTAATGTATAATAACTAATATAAGTAGGGACGGTAGTCACAGTAGAGCTTATATTAATTAACTATGTACTGTTTGTATAGTATATGTCATTGGTGAAGAAGTTCAGTTTAGGGATGCAACCAATGATTATGTTCATTTTTGATTAAGCATATCATTTTAAATATTCATGAAATGTTAAAAATGATAAGAGTCAAAAGCATTCTCAAATCTTGATTTGTTCACCAACAACCCAAAAGAAAAAAGAAAAGAAAAGCAGGAAATTTTCATATTTAAAAAGCTGAAACTAAAAAAAGTTTTGTCCTTTTTCACAATATTGAAAAATGACTTAAACAATTCATTCTGCCAATACATTGATCCATTGCAGCTCTAGTTCAGTTGGCCAGCTGTGCATGGAGAACAGTTTGTATGGGAAGATCCATTTGTCAGGGTGAGAAACAACAGTTTGTGAACCACAATGAGACAGTAGCACAAGGTAAAACATAGACATCATCTCTGTGACGTCACCCACATGTTTTAGAGTGTGGTGGTTCTGGCTGCTGCCATCTTGGCAGTCCTGCCTCCACCACCTCCCGGTTCATCTAAAAATGGGCAAAGAACAGTCCAAACAGCAGACTAACCTTTGATTTTCTTTTTTTCTCAGGATGTCTCAGGAGCAGCAGGCAGTGGCTCGTGCCAGAAAAGCCTTTGAAACAGGCAGGTCCAGATCTTTAGAGTACAGGATCTACCAGCTGAGAAGCCTGCAGCAGTTATTCATTGAGAGACAGAAGGAGATTTCAGATGCCGTCAAGAAAGACCTCAATAAGGTGAGTAGCAAGTGTCTCTTCTATATGGTCCAAATCAATATCTAGTCTCCAACAAGTGTCAGAGTCTCTGGGACTAAAACTAATCAGAGTAAAGTAATCGAATATCTGTGACAGGTTTAGACCAGATTTTGTCTGGGATAGAAGAATAAAGTACTGAACTCTGGAAAGTGCACCAACCTTAATCAAGACAGAGAAAGGCCTTCAGGTGTTAGCATTAAAATAGATTGGAATATAAGCAGATCTAGAAAACTGAACTGTTCATCATGAACAAATAGTTGATCAAATATTTGTCATAGTGAGAAGTGACACCCAAAGAGTAAACCAGATCATACCAGACAACGGCTGTGAAGTGTGAGACGTAGAGGGCACATTATAAAAACAGTTATGGTCTCTACAAAGGAAGGGACTAAAATAACAATCTGAAAAAAAGCTTTGTTACAAAATCAGTTCATTCAGCAAAATATGACAAACACAACATCAGGTGTGAACATGTCTGATTATCTCCATCCCCAGAGCGAGGTGGGGACCCAGCTGTATGAGACTCTGGGTCTGGAGGGAGAGATCAGCCTTGCCATCAGGAAGCTGAAGGAGTGGGCAGCCCCCCGGCCTGTGGAGAAGAACCTGCTGACCCTCTCAGACACCGTCTACATCCAGCCGGAGCCTCTCGGAGTGGTGCTCATCATCGGGGCCTGGAATTACCCCTGGGCTGTCACCATCCAGCCGCTCATTGGAGCCATTGCTGCTGGTATTGTAGTGTGCAGTGTGTGTGTGCATGTATGGGGTTAGGTGTAGTGGGTGAAAGGGCAGCATGTGTGTGATGTAACAAGGTCAGCATTCATGTATCTATCTCGCCCTGTGATAAACTTTGAGGTGGGAGCCGTCTGTTCATAACCATTCCACTTCCCTTTTCATTCAGACATTACCCAACATATTAATCATATGACAAATGGGTGACAGGTCATTGTGTGAACTGTGAGCTATAAGTTTTAGCTATCAGTGCATAATAAAAATGTATGCATGCTGGTGTGTTTGTATGTGTATACAAATACAAGTCTCAACTCTGTGCATTGTTACTATCAGTGAATGCTCAAAGGACAAGGTTAAACTCAGCCCCAGCTCCAACATAATCAGTGAACTCATGAATAATTCATTTATGACTCAAAAGCTACCCTTAAATGGCCACCCTGTGCTTGTATAGAAGCTCTGATCACTTTGTGATGCAAACCTCAGAGTAGCGTGGTTTATTGTGGCTGTTTAACATGACACTGCAGTCAGTTTAACTGTCTTTTGGCTGATCCTTTATTTGCTTGAATCCTTTGTTTACTCGTCCCCAGGGTTGTTTTACTTATTAGTGCTATGAGAGCTGTTGCAGGCAGACACCTCATTTGTATTTCTCTTGGATAAAACCTGTTTTAGACCCAAACACTGACTTATGGCCAGGGGACATAAGTGAATAAGTGAGTTCAGTCAGGCTCCAGCCCATGCTGTGCACTGTTTGCACAACACGGACTTTATCCTTTATCCTCCTGTGACAGTTTTATCAGATCTTACACTGACTAGCATTGTGGCCTCATAGGTCAGTGAGAGAAAGATACAGATACACAAACGGCCTGATCAACAACCAACAGCACACAGACACACACAGGTAAAGCAGCAACTAGCCAAATGTTTCTCTCAGCAGTTGGCCCAGACCAAAAAGAGCTAAAAGCTAAAAGGGAGTTAATATTTGATTTATATTGATCAGGTCGTTGTTGATATTGATCAGTGTTGCTTCATAACTGCTGAATGTGCAAACAATAATTTGTTAATAGGTTCACCACTGCCACCAAGTGGCCAAACATATCAGTTACTTTAGATCAAATGTTGAAGGAAAGAGAAATAAATGATTTTCCTTTTTTTCTGAAGTTTTATTTAAAGGTCCAGTGTGTCAGATTTCAGGGCCTCCATTATAAGGCAGAAATGTAATGTTCTTCATGTTGAATCGACACGTTTCTACAGCAGCCCACTACAGACAAATTGAACACAGGAAGAACACAGTACAGCACTGGATGCATTAAATCCTACACACTGCTACTTTAAATGTTAATAAATATATGAACCCAAGATTTCTTCAAAATGGAACTTGCATGGGTGGCCTGGTAGTTAACCAGGTAGAGCATGCTCCTCATGTGTAAAGCCTCACTCCTTAGATTAGATTAGACTGTACTTTATTCATTCCACAACAGGGACATTTACTCACTGCACTTCAGTTGGGAAAGATAGCATACAAGATGAAGGCTTTGAAACATATTTGTTGCATAACTCTCCCAAGTATATATTTGTGGTGAAATTTCCAGTGAATGATGAACGTGTAAGCAAATAATAATAATTCTGAACAGTGAGGTTAAGAAGACAATATGAGTATAACTGTAATATGCAAAAATATCATTACACAGAGAATACACAAGTATTTCAGCAAGTATTTCAGTCCTCACAAACTCAAGTTGGTCAAAGTAAGTAGACATTGCTATAGTGACTGGAAACCTTCAATTTGGTTACAAGAAACTAAAGTTCAGTTGTTTCTCACCCTGACAAGTGGATCTTCCCATAATGCAACTCTGACCCTTATCTTTAGCATTATCACAAGAACTACATAGTTTGTTACCCATGCACAGCTGTGATATAGAAAAGTTGCAAATTATACAACCCTTACCCTTAACCCTTAAAACAACCCTTTTTTATTAGAATTTATCATAGATATTATAATAGCACCGAGGGGCAGAGCTTAACAGACAAAACATAAACAATAGTATATTGTTTAGTATATCTGACAGTATATCTAATCTTTTTTTTTATTTAAGATGGCACATGTCTTCCCTGATCCAATGACTATACATCGGTGGAATTGATCTTTCCATTTAAACAATATTAATCTCCTGGCCAGGAGAGTGCAGTCAGTCATCATGCTGATTTATAAGGGTTTATCCCCCCCACTCTACTGCCTATCACCATCACCAACAACACTGTGTCTGCTGTTGAAACCTTTGCGTTTCTGGGGTCCACAATCTGGGAGACCAATACAGTCACTATCCTCAAAAAGGCCCAGCAGAGGTTGTACTTCCTGCGCCAGCTCAGGAAGCTCAGCCTGGCTAAGGAGCTGCTGACACAATTCTACTGTGCCATCATTCAGTCTGTTCTCTGCTCTTCACTGTTTGGTTTGGAGCAGCCACCAAACAGGACAAGAACAGGCTGAAACGGAGAAAATTATTATGCAGAGAAAATTATTGGTGTCAGCCTGCCCTCTATCCAGGACCTGTACCTGTCCAGAGTCAGGAAACAGGCAGGTAACATCTCTGCAGACCATCACACCCTGGTCACAAACTCTTTAAACTTCTGGCCTCTGGGGGGCGCTAAAGAGCTCTGTACCCCAAAACAAGCAGACACAGGAACAGATTTTTCCCTCAGGCTGACTCTGTGTTGAACAGCTAAAACCAGACTCAAATGTCAGTAACATCAGCTGTATAATATCTGTAAATTACAAATTATCTATGTAAATATAATCTACACATACTGTCATACTGTGCACACATTTGTACTAAGAAAGTGAAGTGTAACCGGAGTCAAATTCTTTGGTGAATAAAAGTGATTCTGATTCTGGTTACTTTTTACTTTTAGAGCACGGTTTAAGATTAACAGGGCAGTGGATACAGTTTGTCACCACAGTAATAAAAGTTGTACTTTGTGAACCATGTCTTTCTATCTTGTAATATCAATCTTTTGTCATTTACCTGCTCAGGTAATGCCGCTGTGGTGAAGCCCTCTGAGGTCTCTGTTCATACAGCAAAGGTCATGGAGGAACTGCTGCCACTTTACATTGATAAAGTAAGCATGGGGTTCATATGATGTGCATTAAAAGGTCCTTAAAAGTTAAATAAGATACTTTTATTATTCATTAAATCTTTCTTAAGCAGATGATACAGAGTGCAGTAAGTACAGAAGCAGTTGAGAGTCAAGAGCAGTCAAGAAGTTGACCATTAGACCTGAATGTGTGTTTCTACCCTGTGTGTCAGGAGCTTTACCCTGTAGTGAACGGAGGAGTGACAGAGACCCAGGAGCTGCTGCGCCAGAGGTTCGATCACATTGTCTACACCGGCAACAGCACAGTGGCCAAAGTGATCATGGAGGCTGCTGCCAAACACCTGACACCTGTCACCCTGGAGCTGGGCGGCAAGAGCCCCTGCTACATTGACAAGAACTGTGACATAAGTGTAGCTTGCAGGTCAGAATGATGATTGAATGCGGTTTGGTCTAATGGTAACTCACCATACTCATTATATTTCCTTGCTGCTCCTTCCTGATACCCTCCTGTTCACTCTTCATCTCCTGTGTAGGCGTGTTACCTGGGGAAAGTACACTAACTGTGGTCAGACCTGCATCGCTCCAGACTACATCCTTTGTGAGCCCACCATTCAGGACCGGGTCATCGCAGAGGTCAAGAAGTCCATTAAGGTAGAGAAGACAGAGACCTGTCTCTCTGAGATTCTAGTCATGGATTATACAACTGAACAGAGAAAAAAAGAACAATCCTACATTCAAATTAAAAAGCACTGGCTTTGTTTTGTTTTGATATTGATTATTTTTCTGGCAGGAGTTCTACACAGACAACCCAAAGACCTGCCTTGACTATGGGCGCATCATCAACCAGCGACACTTCAAGAGGATAATGAACATGTTGGAAGACAGCACCATCGCTGTGGGAGGAGACAATGATGAGTCAGACTGCTACATAGGTAATACTACCAGCTACCAACTCTTCACATGAAAACCAATCAGGGCTTGTCTACTGGAGCATGTGACATTACTGCAGTTTTTAGGTTTTAAAACATGTATATAATAAACCATGCATGTAATTCTGTGTTGTGTTCAGCCCCCACAGTTCTGCGGGACGTGAAGCCAGAGGCAAAGGTGATGCAAGAGGAGATATTTGGACCTTTGCTTCCCATCTTGCCAGTCAGTGGCCTGGACGAAGCCATTAAGTTTATCAATAAGAGAGAGAAACCTCTGGCACTCTACGTCTTCACACAGGATGACCAGGTACCTAACAGCAGACATAACATGCAAGCACACCTCTATGTGTACAATGCATGTAGACTGAGACATTTCTTTTAAATTCCCTCTAAAGGTGGTAAAGAAAATCAGAGACGAGACCTCTAGTGGAGGACTGCTGGCCAACGACTGTCTCGTGCACTTTTCTGTCAGCTCTCTGCCTTTCGGGGGAGTGGGTGAGTACACACAGAGACAAAGCAGAAGTGACACAATCAACAAGAGTTTCCCCACCCCACATCTTCTAATCTTTAAAACTAAACAGTCTGAAACTCCATATCATATATAGGTACACCTTATTTGACCATGTGAAGAGGAATGTAGGCCATGCAGGGACCACCAGGGTGCCCTCCAGAGTGGCAATATGGCAGAAATAAACCATTTAAAATGTCCCCTACACAGTGACTTCATACCTTTCAGGCAGACACTGGTTTTCATTTATTTCAGTTTGCTTGCTGGAGACAGTGAATGTATATCCAGTTTTGTTTCTTCAATGCATCCCTGTCCTGGATTTTAGAGTTCATAGTACATTGTCATATTCAGCTCAGCTCTGCTGGCTGAATGTGTCGATCTAAGTAATCAATCTAGAGGCCAACATGTGTTCACACAGTCAAACCATGTCCCTCTGTTTTCGTTTACAGGAAACAGTGGTATGGGTTGCTACCACGGCAAGTTCACCTTTGACGAGCTGAGCCACCTGCGTAGTTGTCTCATCAAGAAGCTGAATATGGAGGGGGTGAACAGCATGCGGTACCCGCCTCACACACTCAAGAAACTGGGCTGGGCACGCTTCTTCATCCTGAAGAACTTAGACCTGGGCTGGCTGGGACGCATGGCGCTCTTAGCTGTCCTGGCTGTGGTGGCTGCTGTTGCTCTACAGGTGAGTTAAAGAGGAAGAGATGAACACCACTGCAACATGCAGAACAGACCACACTTATACATACTGCAGTGCCACCAGGGGACACAGTGAAGAAAAATCATGAAGTCATTGGCCAATAAACTATATCTAACTAATAACTTTTTTTTCAGAATTATCTCCTTTGAAGACATCCCACTGTGTCACAGACTACAAGCCCGCTGTTTACTTGATCCTGAGGACCAGAGAGACAAAAAGACAATCAAAATGTATCAGTACAGCTGTAATACAGGGAATGTTAGGGATCCATCTTACATTTCAGCAACAGTTTCACAAATTCGAAGTAGCTCACTGTAGAAAGCATCTCATTTTAATGAAGGCAATTATGTATTTCACATTTGTGTTAATTTGTTCTATCTTCAACCTTTAGACACAGTTTGCTTGATTTAGAATTGAATATATATATTAAATATACTTGATGACTTTAAATGAAATAACTGTGACAAGTAACTGAAGTAAATGTAGAACATTACTGTGTGAGACTGACAGCATGCTGTCCACGGTTTTCATTTCACTGTGATTTGAACACCTGACTGAGAAAAATGAAGTTGAACTAACCTGCAGTTTCTTGTCATGATGAAATTGTTTTTATTGTGTAGGAGTCACCTACACTTCATTTTGTGTCCATGCTATTTCAGTGACTGAAGCCATAAACTGAAGGCACTTGATCATTTCTGTCCAGTGTACAATGAGATGAAGACAAGTCTGTTTAACTAGACCGTGTCAGAATCAAACTACATGTGAAGGATGAAAAACACCAAATGCCTGTAACAAACTGAAGCAGTCTTAACTTGTTTGCTAATCTTCAAACAGTAGTTGATAATCTTTTTGTAATTAATAGCTGGATAAATATGTATGTGTTTCTATATTGGATTAATATTCAAATAAATATATTTCTACATGTATCAGTGTGTTTTTTGATTATTAACATTATGTATTACTCCAATCTAATAAACACAATATTTTATATATTGTATAAATTATGTCAGAGTTAGTTTCCTCACTTCCTGCTCATTGGCCTCTCCTCAGTTTACAGTGAGACTGTCAAATATACATAATTATACAACAATCCCTCATCATGTTGTACGTCTATATTAATTTTCTGTAAGCGCGTACAGGTACACCCTGGACAAGTCAGCAGTTCATCACAGAGCACACAGAGACAAACAACCATTCACACTCACATTCACACCTACAGACAATCTAGACTCACCAATGAACCTGCATGTATTGAACAGGAAAACTTCACACAGAAAGGCCACAGGTGAAAACAATATTGCATCAATGATGCCTCTGTCCCAAACTCCTGCAAACTACTGGCCTTAATCAAAGGAAACAGATCAGGTGTTACTAACAACTGGAGACAGTGTGACAGTGAGGCAGAAAGCACAATACCAAGACCATGAAACTGAAGTAGTTAAATGGAATTCATCCATTATGCTTACTGTTCATCCACAATACCAGGATCCTGTGTAGTCTCACTAAATGTTATCAGTCATGATGATAACTTTTAACTCTTTTGAAAAAAAAGCCTGAGACTAATTCAGTGCTGATGGAAGAGCATTCTTAAAGGTGCAGGGTGTAAGAACTGGGGCCTTTATTTTCAGAATAAAGCAGACATGGAATATAATATCCATAACCATGATTTCATGCATGAATAATCACCTGAAGATAAGATTATGACTTTACGCGTGTTATTTCTTCTTTACAACACAAGGTTGATATGAGTTTTAAATGCCTCCCAGCATGTGGCTGCACTGGTCTGATCTGTATTTATACAAAAAATAATTATCTATATTATCACCAAGATATTTGACAAATGTGGGATCTTGAAGTCATTTTTATTTGGAGACGCCAAATGGAAGTGGAAGTGATATGGGAGCATGATCAGATGATACTATGCTGTCGTAGGCACATTCATTCACATGGGGTAGTAGACTCATGGAAATCAGAAAATAATCAATATGTGATGAAGTTTTATAAATACTGGAGTAACATGAAAACTCCTTTTTGTTGGGATGAAGTTTCTTTCAGACCTCAATTAGGTTAAAATCATTTATAGACTGAAGCAAGACCTTTCTAGCATGTGAATGAGTAGCATCAACACCTGTGGAGCGGTCCTTCAGTGGCTCCAACACAGTTACTGTCACCACTAATTATATAAGGTCCGGGAATAGAGGATATAGTGAGAAATACATTTCTAAAAAAAAAGTGGGATCGTCCATATTAGGTCCACAGACATTTACTAAGGTAATATGGGATGTCAATATTGTTACTTGTAAAATAATGTATTTGCCTGCTGGATCAATTACTTCATGGCTGAGTCTAAAGGGGACTGACTTATGAATTAAAATGATAACCCCCCTGGCTTGAGAGTTAAATGGGGCTGCAAAGACTTGTTGAGGCCATCTTCTTTTAACTTTACTCATATCAGTTAAATGCGATCCTCTGACATTCCAGGATGTGATCTTAATCTCTGATTTAACTACCATTAAGCATAAAGATAACTATGCAACAGGGCACCACATGAAAACCAACATACAGTAACCTCTCCTTTTATCAAGGAAGGAAACAGTAAATAAAACACAAAAAAACAAAAACAGCACCCACATGTATACAGTAAAAAACAAACCCTATGCATTTCCCCAACTGAAATATATCATTCTAACCCTAAGTAACTACAGACTTCAGTTATTTTAGACATCTGATCCTCATAGTGAGGGGCAGTGTGACGTAGCCTTATGGGCCTCCGAGGGCTCCAGCAAACTATTAAATAATCAGACCATTTGAACATTTCTGAGAACATAGAAATATTGCCTTTTGGCATGGCAGCATATGTAGACTGTTATCAAATAAGAAACTAAGAAATAAGTGAGTGAAGTAGCTTCATTGCCTTATCATTACACCATGAGGTTATTTACCTCTGGCCAGGTTGATGTGAGGGGATTGCAATGTGATTACACCCTAGATGTGATTAAATCCTACACAGTGGACCTTTAAAGTACATCACTGATTTAGCAATGAAGTCCTCTAACACTGTCAGACTCATGTTAAGAATCTAAATCAGTGCAGCAGAACCAGAGATATTCTTCTTAATTAACCCATAAATGACACCAGTGTAATAAGCACATTGACTGTCCCAGGCTCTTCTGTATAGGACAGAGATTTGATTGTCTCATGCTGCTAGTAGCTGATCAAGCCTGAAGCAGAGAAGAGGAGCAGGCTGCAGAGGTCCAGTAGACTTCTTTGAGTTCTTTAACTCAAATCTAATCACTAACTCAAGTGGCATCACTTGAGAGAATTTCAAATCAAATCAAATCAGGTCAAATTTTATTTGTATAGCCCAAAGTCACAAAACACATTTAGCCTCAGAGGGCTTTACAATCTGTACAGGGAGTGACACCCTCTGTCCTTAGACCCTCGGTTCCAGTGAGGAAAAACTTGCCCACAAAAAACCTTTAACAGGGAAACAATGTGGAAGAAACCTCAGGAAGAGCCACAGAGGAGGGATCCCTCTCCCAGGACGGACAGACGTGCAATGGATGTCACATGTACAGAACAATCAACACAAACATATTGTACAATTACAATGAATGATAAAATGACAATGAATTACAATGAATGATAGAGTGATTACAGTAGCAGTGGAACATGTGATAGAGAGACACAGATGCACAGCAGCAGTAAATCATTAACTAACTATAAACTGTAATGGAGATATGGTAACAATAATGACAGTAATAATATATGTAGTGGACGTCATGCAGGACCACAGCAGCAGCCATGATCCATGAGAACCTGCTGGACGAGAGAGCACAGAAACTCTGGGGATATGTACTACTCGAGACCTGTGAAGACATTTTGATGCATGAAATAGAGTTTACCTTTAATTTGTTGTTTTTCCTTTGTCAGTGCAGTGCACATCAAAAACACAGTTTGAACTGGCATTGATGTGACAAAGCTTTTAGTCTGATGAAAGACACACATGGAACTGACTGACAACAAAACTGCCATCTAATTTTGTCACCAGGTGTCTGTCTTTGGACAACTGAGTTCTTTTTTCATCTCACCTTTACACACACACACACACACACACACACCTTTTGTCATACTCATGACTGTCCCACCCTCAAATGCAGCTCAGAGTCAGTATGTGAAGACAGCTGGGGCCAGTCTGTAGCATCTCCTCTGGTCTCCGTGCTGATCATGGATTTTTTGGTCTACCTCCTGACTCTGCTGTCTCTCCTATCTCGGGGCACAGGTAGGACACACACACAAAAATGAACTAAAAATGGAGGACAGGAATTAAGACTTCTTTCCCATTCATTCTAATTTGGGAGTTTTGAACTTGATTTCAGTTTAATATTAAAAGTATCACATTGTTGAGGTTACTTCAGATATACTCTAGAATTCATTAACATAGCTCACAGACTTACTAACATTTTTTAATGGCAGTGGTTCTCAAAGTGCTGTAAGGGATCACAAGATAAAAAAACATTTATGCAACACAAATATTTGCATATTTTTACCAAATCTTACACAATTTTCACATTTTAAACTACGCTTTTCTACACTACACATTTGAGTCATGTAGGTACATAAACCAGGATTTACTATTAATCCCAGCAGCTGATTCACGAGGAACATTTTTTCAGGGACTGAAACTAATGATTGTTTTTTAATCAATACTCTGCTGATTATTTTCGGACTAACTGAAAAATCTTTGGTCTATTAATCATCAGAAAGCGTGTGAATGCCAGCTCAAGGTCATTAAATGTCATTTTTGTTTGAGCAGCAGGCCACAGCCCCAACACCTTTAATCTGCCATAATGTAAGATAAGGAAAAGCAGTCATCTCTGTCACGAGAAGATACGAGGAACGGCCACTTGACCTGAGTCATGAGTATTTTTTCTTGAAATACAATTAAACAAAACCAAAGAGCTGATGATCAACCAATCAGATAATTGACTGATGTTTGATCAGAAGCTCTCGTTTTAAGTAGAATTTGTTTATTTTATGATGAAAGCATGTAACTTTTGTTGAGTTGTAAGAGTAGAAGAGTCAGAAATCAGAAAAATTACTTTTAAAACTTTTTAAAGTCACACAGTAAAAAGTTTGCTGACATCAGCTAACATTAGCCACCACAAGCTAGCGGTCACAGCAGACCATGTTAGACTGCAGCAGTAAAACCGCTGTGTTGTCTGTGCTTATGAGTTCCACGAGGGAGAATGTGTTATTTCTTCTTTTCAAACTCACCTCAAGGCTAAAAACATATAACAAAGATACAAACACACAATAATTAAACAGAGTGAATGCAGTCATTTGTCCAGGATGTCATTTTAAGGAAAGGAACAGACTTTCTAATCAAAGCTGCTGGGTTTACAGTGGATTGTCTCATGTGTGACTTCTCTGCACTGCCCAGTTTGATACAGGTGTATGAGCCAGGTGGAGTAAAGCCAACCTCCACCTGTGCATTGTTCTCACTTGGTGAGAACTGTTGTCCCCTTTCAAAGAATGGCATTGTGGGAGGCAGCGGAGTTAATCTGTGTTCCTATATTAGCTAAATGGTTCTCTATAGCGCTCTTCATTCCCACCAGACACTGGAGTTTTATTCACATCAGCAATACAATACAAAGCACAGCACAAGACTAAATGACTTCATCAGCACCTGTTGAATGGACATGTTCAATGCAGCCATGTCAAGGCAGCTGAGGAGTTGATTAAAGGTTTTCTGAGCCGGCGATTCACTTTACACTGAATGCAATCACTGTAATCACAGCACACATCTCACTTGTCTGTGGCAATGGCTTTAATTAAGCTAATTTAATCTGTGAACTCTGTATGAGAAGTGAAGTTCCTCCATTTATTGTAATATGCCATACATAATGGCAGTTTAACTTCCAGTGTGATCATTGTTTGAACAGGAATATGCAGACAGTTGATGCATATTTTAACAGCGTAAACCAGACTATGGTCTATTTATTCCTCTCTGACTGGCTCTGAGCTCTTTGGGTGCTACTGCTGACAAACAAAGAACAATCTATTAGCATGAACAGCAGAGCTTTTGTGCTGTGTAACAACAAGCATATATTCTACAAACTTTATCATTAACAGGTTCTCTGATAGAAACCTTTCCATGATTGAATGAGTTCTGTTCTCTTGACTTTTCTCTTGGTTTCACTTTGTGTTTGTTGTCTTTTTGTTGATGGTGTGAATCTCAATTTCAGACCCACATTTGTTATTTTGCTAAGTTTCAGTGTTTGTACTGTGTACTGTACTCTCCATACTGGACATTTTGTTTCTAACAGTGCTTAAAACAACAACAAGAAAAAACTTACAGATTTAACATTTACTGTACATAATTTCATTAATTTTCCACCAAAGGGGATAACACTTTTATGTATTCAGCATATAGTCACAATAGCAGCTTTAAGGTGGCATTGCTGTTTTTTTTTTTTTAACCTTGCACAGTTAAAGAGCTTCTGCTTTGTCCCATCGTCATTCTCATGTTTGTGTAACCTCAATCTCAGAACTCTGGCTGCGTCTAACAGCTTTTCTAAAAGTCATGTGACTGTAATATATCATAAATTTGTCATTGCTGACAATTTTGTCATGTTTTGTTTATGTGTCAGATTATTTCAATTTAACTGATAAACATAAAGAGACAAGTGAAGTGCAGGTAATGTGAGAATTAATAATTATCCTGGTTTATGTGTGTGTGAAAGAGAAGTGTTTTGGTCGCTGTGACTTCTCAGTTCAGCTACAGAGCACAAACACATTAGCAGATCAGCTAAGATTGCTGAGGGAGGAAAAAAAAGCCCTGCAGCTCACAGAGCGTGAAAGTGAGAAGAATGAATACTCATTGATTAACATCTTGTTTGGTACAAGGGACAAGAATATACTGTACTGTGTACTGTGTACTGTGTGTCTGAGTCTGACCTGAGGGCTGTCCTCTCTCTCCAGCTCAGTGGTGTTACCAGAGCCAGTACTCCTGTGATGACACATGCAGAGGTAAGACCATGCAAAAAAAGAAAATCCAAAAAATCCAAAACCAAAAGAACACATTTGACATATTCACCACAAGCTTGTGATCTGTCGAAGCATCTGTAAGAAAAACACTGACCTGCACTGACTTTGAAAATTAATTTAAACCTTCAACACAAACCTCCATTTAAAAAAAAAGACTAGTAAAAGATTAGTATTATTTGGCCTTTTCAAACTTTTATTTCTGACAGAGACAGCTGAAGAGTGACATGAATGCAGGGAGAGAGAGACAGGGAATGACATGCGGGAACGAGCCACAGGTCGGATTTGAACCTGGGCTCCATGTGTGAAGGACTGAGCCTTCACACATGGAGCAGCTGCTCTACCCACAAACCTCCATTTTGATTTTATTATATTGGTCAGACTAACCTGGAGGAAAGAAGACACCATGTCTATAATCAATCATCTCTAATCATGGATAACATGACCATTTGTATGTAAAAGGGGTCATTCATAGTGATGACAGAATTACACTGCCCGTCCAAAAAAAAGTCACACTCTGATATTTCCTTGGACTGCCTTTAGCTTTGAGTGTGGCACACATTTTATGTGGCTTTGTTTTGACAAGCTTCTGCAATATCATAACATTTATTTCCATCCACAGTTGCATTGATTTTCTGACAAGATCTTATATTAATGATGGGAGAGTCGCATCGCTCAGCAAAGTCTTATCCAACACATCCCAAAGATTCTCAATGGGGCTGAGGTCAGGTCTGCACTCTGTGGTGGCCAGTCCATATGTTAAAATGGAGTCTCATACTCTCTGAACCACTAATTCACAATGTGAGCCAGATGAATCCTGTCATTGTCATCTTGGAATATGCCCGTGTCATCAGTGAATAAAGACCTGGTCATTCATGATATTCAGGTAGTCAGCAGACCTCATTCTTTGGGGACATAACATTGTAGAACCTAGACCTGACCAACTGCAGCGACCCCAGGTCATAAAACTGGCCCCCACAGACTTGTACAGTGGGCACTAGGGATGATGGGTGCATCACTTCATCCACCTCTGTTCTCACACTGATGTGTCCAAGATAATCTTTGACCACTATCCTTACAGCATTAATAATGCATCAGACAGTTCTTAATCAGATTTGAGTATTTTCAGTGAATCCTTAGCTGTTTTCCTTGCTCGATGCAGGCTGATAATTTGACCCTTCTGAAAGTGATTAACATCCTTTCCATGACCACAGGATATGTCTTCTGACGTGGTTGTTTAAGAAAGGAGATGCTGCTCACAGCATCAGCTACGGTTAAATAACTTGTTGCTAGCTGAATCATATTAATCACTGCAGTAATTATCCAATGGAAGGCTTTTACCGATTTGCTTAGTTAAATCCAGGTGGTGACTTTATTCTGGATGGGCAGTGTATCATCCGAAGCTATAGAGGCCTCAATCTCCATTGAGCTTTATATTTCAGATTATTCACAACTTTTCTGGTTCCTTCTCATCACTCCTGTAGTGTTTTCGGCCACATGCAGCAGGCTCTAAGAGCACACGGCACACTACTTGCTCAGTGCAAAACACCAAACAGACACAATTAGAGACTATCTGGTGAACACAGTGGGCATGTATGCAGTGCTTGTGTCGTAAACATGATTTAACATCTCTGTAGTTGCAATGGAGCAGATGCAATAGGACATTTAGCTTGTAAGAATAAGAGAAGACCAACTCTGAACTGAACTTGGTCAGAGACTTGTGGATTGCAGCAGTAGATCCAACCTAACCTGCTAAATGCACACTTCTTTCAAATACTACACGGCAGTTAGCTGAGACTATACTGTATGTTCATTCACAGTGGGATTAGCAGTCTTAAAACTACCAATCTTAACAGAGGGTGATGGAGGATAAAGGTAATACATGTAAGAACTTTATATAGGCAGGCTTATGCTGAAGAAGACTAGGGTAGTTTGGACTAAATAAAAGACGTAATTCATGTGTATCATAAAATAAATCAGTTCATGGCATCTGAAATTTGATGATGATGTTGCTGATGTTTGCGTTCTTTAGACCCCAACCACTGGGCAGCTCAGTTTCCCAGCTGTGGAGGATTACGCCAATCACCAATTAATATAGTCACCAGCAAAGTCCACGTCAACAGCGCCCTGCCACCCTTCGACTTCATTGGTCACACCAACTCAATCAACATCACAGTGGAAAACAAGGGACACTCTGGTAATGGAGAGCCTCTTTTATTGTTTTCTTCCCCTGCAGATCAGGTTCTTTCACCAGATGTTGAACACTTCTGTTTTCTTTAGTTTGATATCTGTATTGACAGACAGCCTGTCTTCCCCATAGCACACTTTGCTCTACCACAGTTGGTCCGACTGACCGGAGGAGCTCTGCCTGGTCACTACAGGGCTGCCCAGTTTCATTTCCACTGGGGAGGCAATGGGAGACCAGGATCAGAGCACACCATTGATGGAGAAAGGTTCCCCATGGAGGTACATCTCACAGGAGGCAACATTTGTTGTTCTGAGCAACAACTGTTGTGCTAGAAAATGTCTTTTAGTTAGAAATAACATGCACTTCACACATATACACTCTACACTACACACATTTGTGTTTTGTGTTTCCAGCTGCATATAGTCCACATCAAGGAGCCGTATGGCTCTCTGGCAGAAGCAGAACATGATATGGCGGGTATAGCTCTGCTGGCCTTCCTATTTGAGGTAATACATTCAGATGTATTCATATCTTCATTACTGACTGAATATTTAGGCTTGAGTCACAATGATGATGGTGTCTTCCTCACAGGAAACAGCAGATGATCATCCTCATTTGGATCCAGTAATAGCTGCTCTCGGCCGAGTACAAAACAATGGTATGAGTGCAAACAAACTTTTTTTTTTTTTTTAGAGGAGTCATATTATACCCCTTATCCACAAGTTCACAGAGTTCTCAGGTGTCTTAATGACATGTCTCTGAGATTCTTTGGCACAGCATCTCTCTCTGCACCATGTCTGTAACACTCAGTGCTCAGACGGCTGGCTTATTCCTCGGCGTTAGGTTACCATGACAACAGTTGAGCTCAAGCACTGGGAGAAACATGGCTGCTGTCTGCTATATGTTTGAACCAGAGTCGGTTTAAATAGGTGTTAGTGCTGATTAGCACAAGCTAACGCTAACTAGCTGTTAGCATCTAATGGCTAACTCGCAGTTAGCGTTAGCTTATGGTAATCGCGTGATCACATAAGCGTTAGCTTACGGTATGGTCATTTTTTCTAACCTATAGGGTGGATCTGGTTCTGGACTATGTTCATGAGCCTGTTAGTGATGTCACTACAGGCTCAAATTCTGAACAGCATGTTTAAAAGACAACACTGGGGCGGTTCTGAATGCAGCCCAAAATCAAAAACTTTAGTGTAGAAGAGCTGAAAAGTGATTTTTTCCATTATATGTAAAATCAGCAATAATATTTGGGCCCTTCAATTTTAAATGAAATCATTTTTTTCATTGTATTGTGCAATTTTACCAAATCCCAGCTTTGCTTCCACACTCCTCTCTTCTGTGTTAAGGCAGCAGCACAGTGATCACAAACTTCCGGCTCAGTGACATTATCCCATCAGCAAAGGAGCTCCACAGTTACTATCGCTACGTGGGCTCAATGACAACTCCTGGATGTGAGCAGGCGGTTGCCTGGACAGTGTTTCACAGGACACTGTCCATCAGCAGTCGACAGGTGAGTTCCCACTGACTGTAGGCTGTGGGTCAGCACATTGGTTCTATTTCCTCAACCATGAAGACTCAATGCTGCCATTAAACATCAACTTGAACCTTCAAACAGATACAGATACATTCAACCCTTTAGAAATCCTTTAAATGCTTCATTAAATGACTTCTTTATAGAATTTAGACATGACACAGGAAAAATGTTGGTAAATGGTAAAAAGACCTTAAGACTTCTTGTTCAGTTCACTTCTCCTTTTTTCTCCTCTCCACTCCAGTTGGATGCAGTAGTTCAGCAGTGCAAATTCTGGACGGGACAGCCCATGACTGACATTTTCAGGCCTACGCAACCTCTTGATGGCAGAGTTGTGTACCAGTCCAAGGCGAGTGCCTGCCTGACAAGCGTGATGTCTTTGTGGTTCTCAGTTGTTTTCTCCATCACGCTCGGGACGACACGTCTGATAAACTGACTCAGCACATGGAAACATCTGATTGAAGTGAGAAAAGCTACTGTATGTGTGATAAACAACAAACTGTTAAATATGTTTGTGGTAATTCATTAAACATGATGTCAGCTGCATGTGCACATAAACCATGGCCTGATAAATTCTGTTAGTGACTGTTGTGACAGTGAGAGAAGTTCCTGTAGTATTGGTGCATTTATTCACACATTCACTCAGATTGTACATTTATTTAAGATTAATTACTGAAGGTGAATTGCTATTGTTATTATTATTCATGGTTTCCAAATGACGTACCGCCTGATGGTTTGCCATGAAATTTCACCCATTCATATTTCTCCCAGGATAAACTCTGATAACTTTTGTTTTGTTTTTTCATTTCACCATCACCAGGTCAAAATTTCAAAATTAAATACTTTTTAATGACCAAATACTTACATGACAAACACATTACATGGATGCATTTCCACTAGCCACAAGCTACTTTGTGTTTAGTACCAATTAGCAAATGTTAGCATGCTAAATGCTAAACAGCAGTGTTGTGTGTATTGACTCAAATCAAATCAAAAAGTAATACTGACGATGTAATTATCGTTCTTAAATTAGTAAATGGCCTGCCTCACCTCTGATCTGCTTTATGATTTCTAATCAGAAAGAAGTGTGAGGAATAAAAAGAGTTTTTTTCTTTATTTCTCTTTACTCTTATACAACCTCTGTAATGTTCATACAGATGAACATAGACGATTAAGGTGTTAAATGCTAAATGTGCCGTGCTGTTTGTATGAAAAACTAATTAGTTGTAAATATTCATAAATACCTGTGATCAGTGACAACTTCTCAATTCATGCATACAGTGTGACTATCTTTAAGTGTAAAGCCTTTGCATATAATCAACATTCATGGCAGAAAACTAGAGAAAATAAATGGACAGTATAAACCAGTGAATGTATTGGACCCCCAGTAAGACTAAGAACTAATGGTTTGACTTCAGGAATACTCCACTGGGCTTTTAGTGATAACACCAAATGCTGATTTTTCTGCTTCTTGAACATTTTTTGGAAAGTTTCTGTATAAACAACGTAAAGAAAACCTTTTGACTTTTGCCTTGAACATTTGTGGATGACGTGTTTAAGAAAGACATTTGGCTGGCCTCGCCTTAAGTTTGAGCTTGATATGTGGAGCTCAACATCATGTCAGCTTCATGAAGTTATCTAACGGTAATTTGACAGTGATTGTATGATGTCACCATTCAATTCTTCAAACTAGAAAACTAGAACAGCACACATATTTTACAGAGAGATGTCATTTGGACAGGCGCATAGTGTTGACCCATTTTCATGACTGATATATGAACATGTCTTCTGTGCCATTAAACAGCTCCATCTTGAGTCTGTGTGGCTCTGCACAGAAGATTTGTTACCTGGTTACCATGCATAGTGGAAATCAGTCAGACTTAATGGATGAGTAACATTTATTTCTTTTGTTACCTGTATTACAGGTCCTTTGTAACACTTGTGATCATTACATGATCAAATGAAAGAAAAGAAAAAAAAGAAGGAGAAGGAAGAAGAGGAGGAAGTCTGAAAGGCAACGTGGTATTCAGATTATAAAAAGTCACTTCAATTTCATACGTATCTAAACTGTGGTGGTAGACCTGATTCAAAGCATAAACATAGAGCTCACTGTGCCCGTTTCTTAAGCCAGTTCCTCAGGTGTTCCACTTGTGCAGCAACACTACTCTTGGCCGTGCCTCCAGGGGCGCTATACTGCTCCACACTGCTCCTGTAGTCCCACACTGAGGACACGTCACTTCCAAACTGAGGACTGAAGTGATTGAAAACAAACAGACGGGAGAGGAAAGTCAGGAAATTGTGTGTGGTGGAAAACAGGAGTAATGTTTGTGATGTGTGTGTGACTACCTAACAGTTGTCAGGTCTTCCACAGTAAGTTCATTCAGAGCAATATTTTTGGATTCAGCTGTGAACACAGCTTTACCAGAGAGACCATGGGCCTCTCTGAAGGGCACCTGCAACACAAAATAACACAGAGTTAAACTGTAACACACAAATACATGTACAACTACAAACAGCGATGCCACATAAAAAGTTGTTTTTCATGCATCTGGTTTCTTTTCTCAGTGGTTTCTCTGAGTCACCACAAATTCAAATAATATGTAGATATAGCTCTGCCAAAAACTAAAATAAAAAGAACAAACTGAACCAGACAGAAATGTCACATTATCTGTGTTCAGAGATTCATTTATCTTTATAAATCCCATAATTAATTGCCAAAAATAAATGCTGTAATTGTTACTTACCATACTACATTACTACTAATTTTGATACAGAATGTTTACTGATCTGACTTTTATTTTGTTCCGAATCAAATTTCTTCAAATTACTTTTTGAAAATATTCTTACAATTTTCATTTGGAATGAGAAAATACATAAACACCACTTACCCCCTTTCTCACAAGGTAGTACGCCAAGTCAGTGGCCAACATGTCAGGACTGAGGGCTGCTTCCATCACACTCTGGTTAATCTGAGACAGAAGAAACACCCCACACAAATCATCGACATTTTGTCTTTTGAAAGCAGTAACATAAAAACACCCTTTATTGATTTATATGAACATTTGATCTGATCTATCTGAACAGGATGTACAGTCGTGGTCAAATATTTTGAGGGTGACACAAATATCAATTTTCAGTCTGCAGTCTCAATTTATTTATGGCAATTTGCTGCAGAATGTTAAGAAGAGTGATTAGATGATTTGGAATTAATTCCAAAGTCCCTTTTTGCCATGAAAATGAACTTAGGCTATGTTTACATGTAGCTGGGTATGTTGAGAAACGAATATCTCCCTCCCTCCGTTTTCGAAAATAACATCATGCACACAGCATTGTTTTCAAAAAAGTTTTCATTTACATCAACCTGCATAAATACGACGGTCATCTCGCCCTATATGTAAGGACGCAGCAAGTCGGAGAGTACCAACAGTGATGACCGCGACATCCTAAAATTTTCACGTAACTCCTCCAGGATAACCACTTCATTTTCAAAATTATCCCACCAGACAGCAGTCCACCCGGGTAGGACCCAAAACCAGCGACGTAGGTGGGAGAAGTGGAAAAATTGCTGACTTCCGAGCCCTCAATCGTCTCTGGTCATGACATGATACATCAGCTGTGTAGGCAAATGCCAACACATGAAAAGTGTTTGCACCAGAAGAACTGCGACTGCTACTCTGAATACTTCCATGATCATCGTCATAGCAACAGGTGGACATTGGTCGCACTTTTGGTGCATCAGCTGCCTAAAACTCCGTTTATCTCAATTTACATGCAAACCGTCGCTTTCCAGAATCTCCACTCTAGCTTACCACTCTAACTCAAGTTTTTAGAAAGATTCGTTTTCAGAGGCGAATTCACCGTTTGCGTGTAAAAGATAGGTACAAACGAAGGGAAATGTCTCAGTTTTTAAAAATACCTGTGCATTTCAGTGCTGCCAGGTGACATCAAGTCATCTCATTAACACAGGTGATCCCCTTTCTGATCTGATCCGGTATCTGGAAAAAAGCTTGTCAATCAACCCAAAAGGTCACATCACCCTGCTGCTCACCGAGCTCCACTGTCTACCTGTTGCAGCCCACCTTAAATTCAAGTATGTAAGTGCTAAATCTGAGTCTGACTCGCAATTTATGCCGCAAAATAGAATGACACAAAGAAGTTTAATTAGATTAGATGCGGTTCTGCACCCACCTACACAAATGTCCCCATACAGACATATGTTACCTCCTCCACTGAACGATGTCTGGCTCTGCCACCCGTACAATCAGGACAATCCAGACTCTTTTTGTCTGTTGTTCCCCATTGGTGGAACGTCCTACCAGTTCCTACCAGATCAGGGGCGTCCCTCTCTACCTTCAAAAACCTCCTGAAGACCTCCAGCTCTTCAGAGAGGATGTCCTCGGCAACACACCAACAACTGGACATGATAAATGTATCCCTCTACAACTGCCACAGTACTTATTGCTGCACTAACATGTCTTTTACAATGATTGTTTCCCTTTTTTGTAAGTTGCTTTGGATAAAAGCTTCAGCTAAATTACTAAATGTAAATCAACAAAGCTGCCAATATTTCAAACTTTTTTTAAAAGCAAGATCAGAAAATATTATGCACAGTCCTGTGACATTGGTGTCTACAGCACATACAAGTGTGCAGATGTTATATATAATTCTGACAGTTGCAAATGTTCTTGTTGGTGTGAAAAGGAAGCGATCAAGAAGCTGATGTTATATACTAAATATAGGCAAGCAGACGCAACCTTTCAAAGTTTAAAGATTTAATCTGAACCACATTGTACCCATGAGAGCAAACAGTGTTACTGACTTAAATCTGACCTTGAGAGTTGACATGACTCCAGTTGTCACCTGTAGCACAGCGTGAGCTGTATCATAGCAGTCAAACATGGCCTCCTTATCCTCCTAAAGAAGGATGACAAAGAACAAAAATACCATGACAAACAGCTGAGAGGAAAGTCCTTCCCATGACATGAATGCACACAAAGATGTGTTTTCATACCTGCAGGTCTTTGTTGTAGGTGCTGGGCAGGCCCTTCAGTGTCATCATGAACCCTGCACACTGGAATACAAAGATAAGCTGAGTCAGGAAAATGGCACGGAGTCATACAAATCACAAAAGAGTGTCAAAACACAGCTAGTCTGAAGGTGTCTCTGCCTCTGAAAGGTCCATAAAGCTTTGACTTGTAACTCACGGAGGACTGCTTCTGCAGCAAAAAAACAATGACAGCTGTGAGGCACATTGTGGTGCTGCTTTTCCAGAGGAAACCCTCAAGCAGATGGAAGAGCTGGAAAGTGTGCAGTAAATGCACTTCTAGCTAGGGATGCAACGATGCATTGTGACACGATTAAAAATCGGTACAAATGCTTGACAGTTCGCACTGCTTGTAAGAGAAGTAGGATATGTTCTATTCCTTCTTTCTTTTTAAAAATAGGGTATGTTATCTTAAAAAAAGTCACTGGTTGGTGATTCATTTGTTCAACATCAAGTCACATGACTTATGTCACTACGTGGGTATGGGGCACAGGACGAGGGAAGACATGGCGACGGTGAACCGAGCAGTTTTAAATCACCTGTGTGGCGGCATTTTGGATTCCCTTTATACAGAAATACAACCGGTGAGAAATGGACAGACAAAACCAAAACAGCATGAAAATATTGCAAGAGACTGCATAACATATAGCAGCAACACGAGTGGTGTTAGCGGCAATGCCACCACAGTGAGAAGCAAAGTAACGTTACGCCACCACGTGAGCAAAAATTGCTGAGGGGGCAAACCACCCTGACGAGAAGCTTTGCATCTCCCCTCCCCCATACATGTGTTTTGTTGTTTAACCCATAAGAACTCATGGTGACACCAGTGTAACAAGCACATTGACTGTCCCAGGCTCTTCTGTATAAAGCTTTATGCCCCTTATTAAGCCCAATGTGACATACATGTAACAACACAGATCTTTGGGTGCTATTCTGAAAAAAAACTGGTCCACTTGGTCTGTGGTATGACCCACATCATTTTCCTTTAAGGATAAATGGGTCTGGGTTCTTATGGGTTAAGATGACCATGTAGGCAAACTGTTTAACAGAGTTTCTGTAAAGACAGCACCTCTAATTTTTTTCCTACGATTAAAAGTTAGTTCTAAGATATAAGATATTTGGTCAGAATTTGTCTGTAGCTCATTTTGGTTAAAAAGAAATTGTGAGAAAAATGTACCGTGAACAAAAAATCGCGAACTGTATCGAGTTGCGAGTTGAGTGTATTGTTACATCCCTAGTTCTAGCATCATGACTTTTTTGTCATTATGTGTTTTATTTCATCATCTGAACAAAAAAAGCAGTGTGTGTGTGAGCTGTTGAGACATAACGTTAACTTTAGGTTTCATTTTTAGTCAAAGAGCTTACTCTGCCAAAGACACGGCCTGCTTTACTCCTGATCAGCTCCAGACTGTCAGCATTCTTCTTCTGGGGCATCAGACTGCTGCCTGTGCTACACACACACACACACACACACACACACACACACACACACACACAAATTAAATTTAAATTTTTGTTCCTGAATAATATTCACCACCAAGTCCACCAAATATCAAGTCTTCAGTTCACACTTAGTTCTTTCATTGAGTTTGAAATAAGATATGTGGGTGTGGCTGACCTGACCAGTTCCATAAAAAGGCTTTCATAAATATCATCTACCATGACGCACTGCTGTACTGCACACACTGAGCTTTGTACAAAACTACAGAATAATGATTAAATCCAGAGTTCAGCAGTGTTGACATGTGCAGACAGTAACATAGAAAGACAAACTGACCTGTAGGCATCAGAGAGTGTGACGAAGGAGAACTCTTTAGTGCTGTACAGCATCAGGTCTTCAGCCATCTTACTGAGATGAGTCAAACACAACGAAGCCCAGAACAAGAACTCAACTAAGGAAACACACACACACACACTTATAGAACTTATAGAAATAGGCTGTTTCATTTGAATGTGTTGTATTGTTTGGATCCATTTATGCAGCTGTCTGAGATCTATAGTTTACATACCAACAAAGTCCCTTTGGCCAGTGGCATCCATGCTGTTTAGACTGATGTCATCAAAGCCCAACTCTACAGATTAAGATTAGGAGGAAGAAATTCAGTTTTCACAGATGTCATAAATAAACAGGAGAGGTGTGATAAACATGCTTAAACACGTTTTTTAGTCTGACCTCTCCGCAGCAGCTCCCTGTCAATGTCAAATGGTGTCCCAGCAATGGCGCCACTGTACATGACAAGAATAATTCTTATTAGCTGATAATGTCTATGGCTGAAAGTCAGCGTCACACAGTGAGTGTGTGTTCACAGTGAACACACCTGCCAAGAGGTAAAACATTAACTCTTGTCTTGATCTCCTGAAGTTGGTCCACATCTCTACTCAGTGCAACAGCATGACTGAAAGCATGGGTGGAAAAAGAGAAGCACAAGACTGACATGAACACATCATCCAATATGTGAAGGTGGGAGACACAGTGTAGGTTTCACTTTATAGAAAGGGCACCTTAGAATCCAGTGGCTCCATCTTATTGGCTGGGCTCTCTGCATGTGTGTGTAACCAGGAAACAGGACATCAATTTCTCTGAGGTTCAAAAAGACATGACAGAAGACACCACAGGGAAACTTTAGAAAATCACATTTACACGTAGCTGTGTGTCAGTTAGTGTGCCAGTGTGCTTGTCTCACGCTGCCGCCCGCTCCACCATGGTGGTTATCAGCTGTAGAGCATTGCCCGTCAGGGTTGAGATGGCATCTCGCAGCCACAGCCTCATGTCTGTCACAACCTGGTCAACACAAACATACACAGCACAGGCTCATGATACCTTAACAGCTAATCAATACACAGGGTGCAACTCCAAATGTAAATTCAGTCATCACTGTTACACACAGAGTGAAGACAAACCTGGTCGTTTCTGCTCCTGCCAGTGTGGAGCTTCCCTGCAGGGGCACCAATCAGCTCCTAGAAACAGGCAGCAAAAGGACTATAACATCTCCCATCAGCGCCATCGCCAAGCATTCAAGGCTGAAGGAAAACAGTATGTTTATATCCCTTAACTGAAAGAAAGAAAGACACTAAAACTATGAGTACTACTGAGTTCATGATTGACTGCTCTCTAAATGCGCAGTGTGAAAAGAGCAAAAGCAACAATGTCTTAGTCCATTTCTCTTCCCCACTCTGTCTGCAGCAGTCAGAAATATGTTTGTTTTTTAACAACCTTAAAGTAACTCAAACACAAGTGAATATTCCATTGGTTGAGGACTATTTTCAGCGGTGGAATAATAAATCTTTGACATTCTAGTGAATTTTTAAAGCAGCAGGATGGTCTTAAAATAAACTATGTTCATCTTGAATGAATATGTTGCCAAATGCAGTGAGGCTCACTGGTGTGAGCTTTATATTTACAGCAGCTCTAAAGCTGAATAGATATGTCAGCAGTTTCCAGGATAAGATATTGACATATAATGTATCTGGCCATAATCTAAGAGCCTATTATGTATTAATTAGAATTTATAATAATATACTCAGAGCTAATTGTTGACATCAGGGAATACAGTGTCATAGGGTAACACAAGCAGTCAGACCATGACATGGATTGTCTGACCACTTGTGTTTTTTTCCTTGTCTGAAGTCAGTCAGTACAGTGCAATGTATTACTGTTACAATGTTATCATAACCAACAGAAATCATTTTCAAAACTAAGAACTCTGTTGAAATAAAACTCATGCCTGTCTCAGCTTGGACATACATGTTATCTCAGCAGTTCTATTCTGTGTTTATCATCTCAGAAAGATCTCAAGGATCAGATCATTTCAGTCTGCTACAAATCTGGATACTGTCATATATTTCTTCATAACTAGTCATCATCCCAGTCCCTCTCATCCCTCCTCTCACTCCTGCAGACTGAGTAAACAAGGGCTACCTCACCTTTAGCCTGCGCTCATTGGCAGTATGAATGTCTTCATCTCCAGGTTTGACCATAAACACACCTCTGAACCACTCTTCAGAAATCTGGAGGATGAGACAAAGACTATATCATATATATATGACACATATATAACACATAAAGAGCTAATAAATAGCATATGGAGATATGGAGCTACTGAATTACAGGCAACATTAGCCACTTATGTAGAATTTTACATCATTTTTTGAACATCATTTGTGTCTGTGTATTGTGTTGATCACCTGCACTGACAAAGCAAAACATCAGTGTAAAGAGAGCACCCTGCAAACTGACCTGACTGTGAATGGAAGAATTACAGGAGCTGTTTGGCAGCTGACATCTGTCACATGATGGTAGTATTGTTGAGCACACACTCAGCAGAACAGAGAGGAATTCTGCGACATGGCACATTTTCAGCTGTCATCTATTAACTCACACCTAACTGACCGTGACACACACCCACAATGCAGCAGGAGTTGCATCATTTCCTTGCATGTGTAAGACAAAACTCACATTCAAGTTAAAATAAAACTCATACAGCCTAGCCTAAGTGTCATCTTAATCCCTGAAGCTGAGTGCAGCTGTGTGTGTGTGTGTGCACTGCACGTCTGTGGGCTCACCTGATCCAGTCCAGTCAAAATCTGGTTCATCTCATCTGTAGTGACCAGTTTGGCCTTTTCCAGAGCTTTCACATAAGCCTTGCTCCCTCGGATGTCAGCATCCCACATCCTCTGATCATAAGCCATGGATGCGTTGAACTTCTCCATGATGGGATCAGTGTCTCCCACGAAGCGACCTCCCCACAGTTTAGCTCCCTACAGGGAAGAGACAGAGAGGCATTACTGTGTGCATATTCAGGATCTGTTGTGATATCATCTGATTGATCTATTTATTATCTTTTATTATTATCTATCCTCCATCTACAACACATTTCGCAGGCCTAATAGCGTTGACCGTTGTCAGAGAACATGAGGAGCGGGTGACAGTTTGCCTTGGCGCCCAGCTGGACGTTAAAACAACAACACGTGGATGTAGTCCGGCTTCCTCAAGCTAAACGTAGACCTTACCTCTGCATTAGCCATGTTTATCCACGGCGAGTTCCGGTGGTGGTTCTGTCTGGTGAAACGAGGGACACCGACTGCCAACGGACACAATACCGGAGCTTCTAGGCGTGAGGCGAGAACAAGGTACTTTCTACTGGCAGAAATGACGGTGAACCATCTGTGGCAGCGTTAAAGGTGGCTGGGCCACTTTAAAAGACGTCACTGAAGACGTTCGACGTTTCATTTCATATTTACGTAATGCGTACGTCTGGAGAAAATGTCGATTCAGATAACGGCGGGAAGTAAGGAGCGAAAACTGCGTACAACAGCCAGAGTGGCACTGCTGTCAACGGTTACAGCGCACCTACGTCACAGCACCGGAACACACGGTGAGAGCAGTCTGTCTGTCTGTCTGTCTGTCTGTCCAGGTCACACTAACACAGGACAGGACAGGTCTATTCATTGTTTGATTCTTTTTGGGATGAAATGTTTGTTCAGGGACTGTCGAATCACTGTCCTGTTAGATAGACACACATGATATTTGTGTTTTTGGATTCTGTGTGTGTGTGTGTATGTGTGCCACTGTGGAGCTGTTTATGTTGAAAATACATAATTAAATTATTATTAAATAAAAAAAAAACCTCAAACATCAATATCAAGTTTGAAAATCTGATATCAGACTGGTCTACCGGGTTAGATGAGGTCATTATGAAATGAATTATGGTTTGTAATATTCAATAAAGTGTTAATAAAGTCATTTCCTACATATTTACATTTACATATTTAAAATTGTGTCTTTTATGTACTCCTCGTTCTCATCAACAGCATACATATGTTAATGAGGTCAAATATATGGACTACACACACAACACTTATGCCTGATAATGAAACTTATTTTTTCATGAATTATTTTTAAATTCCATGCATGCAAAAAGGTCACACAAGAAGACAGAACATGTGAATGCTCCCAACAAGCCTCACCTCTTCTCTTCTTAAACTGTAAAATGTCTTCCTTGAGATCCACATTAGAGAATAAACATTTCAAATCACAAAGTGTGAAGTAGAAGGCAGCACAAACCAAACACCACAGTGGAGTGATGGACTGATTCAACATTTAAAGCATGTAACAACAGGATTACAGAAAGTCAAAGAGAGTACAATGAGAACAAGGTTTATGTTTCCTGTGGAGAATTCGCAGCACTGACGCGGAACGCTTGCCAGGATCAGTAATTTCAAGACGGACACTTTTGCAACGGACCAGCTGAGCACCGGGCGAAATGGAAGTGTAAGATTTTATTGATATTTTCTTCAGATTTTTGCGCAGTGTGTTTGTTGCTTGGCAGCTATATGTAGTGTGTTTTAAATGTAGCCACGTGCTGTGTGAAAGGAACAACGGCTACGTGTTGACGCAGTTTCCCGTTCGTGTATTGATCGGCCTGTGGTGCTCGACACACGTCTGATCACTCCAGCAATTAAAACACACTAACGTTAAATCATATCCATCTCTGATCAGTGAATGTCACTGTATAAAGTGGCTGACATATGTTTGCTTCATCAGACAGCTGTCAATGCAACAGTCAGCCTTTAGTAGATGTATGTCTTAATGATATACACGAATAATATACACGAAATAATAATTCACTCAGTGTATTAAAGATGCTTTATCACAATGTGGGGAGTCAACACTCCTCTGAAAGTTTCACAATTACCAGACACTTTCTAATAACAGGAAGTGTGTTGAGAGCGTTTTCAGTGGTCAGCTTGGTGTAGTAGTGCTGACAGTAGTGCTGCTAATTTGATTATTTTCATTTATAGAGAAAAAGTTGGTACCAGCTTCTCAAATGTGAAGATTTACTCTGTGTTCATGGTTTTCAATTAGTGTTGTTGTGTTTTTGTTTGTTGAATAAAAACACATCATAACAGTATAATAAAATGATGTGTAATAATAATGTGTTTCATTGTTCTCAAATGTAAACACAGTAGATGGTAGTGGAAAGCAGTGGAATCAGCTTAACTCTCATCATATCACTTTTTTATGTTTATGTAAGACCCTGTTCCAAATTATTATGCAAATTACTTTTCTCAGATTTCCCTAAATATTTGATGCAGATGGCAGTCAGTATAATTTTGAAGTCATCAACCATTATAATATAATTTTCATTTTATTGAACAAACCTTCCAATGATAACAGTATTTTATATAAAAAAATAAAAATCTCAAAATGCACTGTTCTAAATTATTATGCACAACAGAGTTTCAAGACATTTTATTGGTTGTAAAGAATTAAAAATAGTCATTTGTTTAATTTACAAGTTACAGGTTAACATGGGACCCCTTCATTGATATCACCTTCACGATGGTTGCACCCATTGAACTTGTGAGTTCTTGGAGAGTTTCTGCTTTAATGTCTTTGCAGGATGTCAGAATAGCCTCTCGGAGCTGCTGCTTGGATGTGAACTGCCTCTCACCCTCATTGATCTTTTACTTGATGATGCTCCATAGGTTCTCAATAGGGTTGAGGTCAGGGGAAGATGGGGGCCACACCATGAGTTTCTGTCCTTTTATGCCCATAGCAGCCAGTGACCCAGAGGTATTCTCTGCAGCATGAGATGGTGCATTGTCATGCATAAAGATGATTTTGCTACAGAAGGCACAGTTCTTTTTGTACCACAGAAGAAAGTGGTCAGTCAGAAACTCTACATACTTTGCCAAGGTCATTTTCACATGGTCAGGTACCCTAAAGGGGCCTACCAGCTCTTCCCATGATTCCATCCCAAAACGAGACTCTGCCACCTTCTTGCTGCCATCTCAGTCTTGTTGGGACATGGTGGCTATTCACCAACCATCCATTATTCCATCCATCTGGACAATCTAGGGTTGCACGGCACTCATCCATAAACAAATTAGTCTTCATGTATTCCTGAGCCCACTGAGCATTGTTTAGGGGGGCCGAATAGTAGGTTTATGCAACTTGCAAACTTCCTGCAAAGGATCCTATGTTGTGGAGAAATTGCTGAAGCCAAAGGTCAGTGGTGAGGTCAGGAAGAAAGAAAGTGTTCAGGAGCCTCTGATGTCTTATGCTGTATTATTTATTGACACTTGATCAAGGAGAATTAGAGACATTCTCATAAAGCATCAGAAGTGCCTGAGTCGGTCTCACATTCTGCCCAACTCATGCTGGTGGATAGACTTTAAACCCCGAGATAACATCACAAACACTATACGCCCAGAATTAGGTAAAAGAGAATGCTTTTACCAAGGATGGTGTCTTCGTCAACATGATTAAGTCTGGAGACACAGATGTCTGTTTACGCAGATTGGAATGTCAGTGGCAAGCTGTCTATTATGTCTAAGCATGCAGCACCAGAGTCCTTCGACCCTGGCCACAACAGTGTTGAGATAGGATGGCACCTGCTACTGCCAACCAAAGACAAACAGCTAATACTGCTGAGGACCTCAAGGCCCACATGTGACTTCATGTAACCTTGTATAATGTCTGTATGTTTGTGCTTTTATTATATTCCATTTAAAAGTATGTATGTGTCACTCAGAACACTACAAGAATAGAAAATTCCATAACATCCTACACCTTGAGGTTTGCAGGTTTACGCCTTTTCAATGGCATTTTAGCAGCTGCTCTCTTAATCCTATGAATTTGTCTGGTAGAACCCTTCCTTATTATGAACCCGCTTATGCTCTGTATCAGAAACAACTTCACAGTACGATGATCACACATAAGTTTTTGTGAAATATCCAAAGTTTTGATACCTTGTCCAAGGTAGTACACAATTTCACGCTTTTCAGCAGCAGAGAGATCCTTTTTCTTTCCCATATTGCTTGAAACCTGGGGCATGCTTAATAATGTGCAACATCCTTCTTAAGTAGTTTTCCTTTGATTAGGCTCTCCTGGCAAACTAATTATCTCAGGAAAGAGCCCTGAAACACAATGCCATCCATCAGTTTAATTGGAAAACCAAAAAAAATGTTTATGACACTTAAATCCAATTTGCATAATAATTTGAAACACAGTGTAAGCTCAAAAGTCCACTGTCTATTTTTTGCATCCAGTGTCATCTGACAGTTATTCTCACAGTCTCACAGCTTTCACTCCAGTCAGTCAACTGCAGTGAAAAACTTAAAAGCTTTAGATGTTAATAATGAAATTGATCTATGAGCTTATATTATTTGGTTAAATATACAGTTTCCAAGAATGACACTTCTGTTCTTATTTTCAGGAAGAACTCCAACGCTGCTATGCTCAGTAACTATGAGGTAAGGTAATGTGTTATGTCCTACTCTTTTTTTTGTTTGTTTGTTTTTTTGTATAGAGACAGACAAAGAGTGGCAGGAATATTGGAAGAGGGATGGGGAATGACATGCAGCAAATGGCTGCAGCTTGGATTTGAACCCTGGGCTGCTGCGGCAAGGACTGAGCCTTTTATATATGGGGTGGATGCTCTACCAACTGAGCTAAATGACATCCCAAGTCCCACTCTTTTACTCTGAGTCTTTCTGGACTGTTCAGTTAGGAGATGAAAATAATTTCACAACACTTCAGATT
This sequence comes from Nibea coibor, assembly GCA_023373845.1. Lineage (NCBI taxonomy): Eukaryota > Metazoa > Chordata > Actinopteri > Sciaenidae > Nibea > Nibea coibor. The sequence continues at coordinate 1,087,379 of CM041733.1, read as the reverse complement.
TGTCTGTCTGTGTGTTTCTCAGGTGTTCAAACTCCTCACAGACCTGAAGGAACAGAGGAAGGATAGCGGGAAGAACAAACACAGTGCTGGGCAGCAGAACCTCAACACCATCATGTATGAGGTAGGCACATGTCTCCTCCCTCTCTTCACTGACTTAAGCCTGCTCTGTGTGTCTGCTGTGTCACTGTGTGCCTCTGCATTCCACACAGACGCTGAAGTATCTGTCAAAGACGCCCTGCAGCAGGCAGAGTCCAGAGATCGTCAAAGAGTTCCTCACCACCATGATGCCTCACAAACTCACAAAGTCAGTGACATCTCACAAATGCAAACACATACATACTGCTCTGTACAACATATACTCATTTATTTTCCTCCATCAGGGCAGAAAAACTGCAGCTATTGAACCACCGACCACAGACAGCAGTGGAAATTCAGCTTGTGAGTGTCACCAATTACTATAATTACATGTTACCATACTGTCATTTAATAAGACACTTCATTAATAAAGACTTCATTATCACGTTTGGACTTTTTGTAGAGCAGTAAGAATAAAAGTAAGACATCACAAGACTCATCATGTCCCACAAAAAAGCCCAAAAGTGACAATAAATGGATCCCACTAAGTACTGCCTGTATAAAACGATTACAAACACATCACTCTACCTCAGTGTGACATGTTCTGTCATTAGGATGAACACGGCAGTTTACTGTGTGTCACTGCCACATACACATCCTGCTGATGCAAATACACAATAGAGCTCCAAATATGAAGACATGAAGATTTTAGGACTAGTTAGTTGTTAGTTTCAGATGCAAAGCATATTTGCAAAATATGGCCTCAGACCAGCCCTGTTGGTGAACATATCTTGTTTAATGATATCATGTTACATGATTCCTGAGAACTGGACTTCCTGTTAGTTTTTCTCTTGCTGTCATTTGAACCTGTCAGTGTCCACAGTTACAAAAGCAGTTATGCACTTGTGCATACTTGCAAACTGAAGCCCAGATTATGAGTTAATGGGACTTAGCGTCATGAGTTGACAGGTGTCATTGAACTGTAGGTTTTTAAATGTTATAAAGTGTACTTTAAAGGCAGGTCAGTCCAAGAGGAGAAAGAAAGCTGATTAGGAATAAGACTCAACACTCAACTCTCTTTCTCCAGCATGAGGTGGGGTCATTGTATGCTGTTTGTGATTTTATGCTCTCAGACAGGCATGTTAAATCAAACGTGGACCAAGCACAGCGTCACCCATTGGTTTGTGAACAGCTGTTTTAAAGCCTCGACTTTGGCTTTATGGACAAATTGCGACCTTTCTGGTCACAGATTTTCTTTTATTACAGTTAAGCAGTTACTAAAATATGTTCCTAAAAACAACTAAGGCGAGAAATCTCAATTCCTTCATGAGCTCTGTGTGTTGTGCTGAGAATGACTTGACAATGAAAAAAAAGGCTACCCTGCTTTATCATCTGTCTGTAATTTACTAAATAAACATCATGCTGTATGGACGAAGTCTTAAAATTTTGAATTGAGACCATAAACTCATGACGAAACTGTCAATAAATCAATGCAGGTAGTAGGGTCATTTCTCCATAAGACTGAAATCAGACCTTATTGCAGCCAATGGTGATTTCCCCTGTTGGCCATAAGAAAGAAAGCAGGTTTCAGACACTTCCTGTGGCTTCACGTCGTAGACCTGGAATCTCTCTGAATCTCCACTGATTATAGACTAACGATGTATGAAACAAATAGTGGACAATATGAGAAAAATGAATGTACTTTTTGAACATTAAAGCATGTAACATTGTCTTGGAGGCATGTGTTTAATTCAGTAGCATGACAACTCTATGAAAATAAAACCAGTTAAAGTTATAGATTCTTTATTGTGAATTCTGGTGAGTATTATTATATTAATAATATATATGCTCATATTATATATGTGTGTGTTTGTCTCTGTCTGTGTTTAGATGGTGGAAGAGAGTGAAGAGCGGTTATCAGAAGAGCAGATTGAGGAGCTCATCCAGACAGTCTCAGACATCCTGCCTGGTGATCCAGAGCAGGAAAATGCAGTTCCAGCAGATGTAGAGATGGATGAAGCTGGTCAGTCCTAACACAGTGACAGACCAGAAATGACTCATACTGTGGGTGGTGGACAACTGGAGAGGAGGCCAAAATAATTACAGAACTGGACTGATTTCTTTTACCTGCGCCATTTTGCATCACTGTTGAATGGATCAACTTGCTGAGAGATGGGGACACAGTGCCGCACGCACAGTGGTAGCCTGGCAGTGGCTAAACCTTTGAAATGCCTCATTAAAAGATTCACAGTGAGGTGATTGCAAAAGCGAGGCATTCAATAAATGCCAGAGATAAGCAGGTTGTTTCTAATTTGCATGTGTTTGATTCAAATCAATGCACACGCTTTCAGTACAGTTTTCTGTACAGTGAGTCACAGGTGTCTTCTTTTGACACTTTGATTTAGACTGCTCTAATTTGTATTCATCAGAAAATGTTTATGCAGACACAGTCTGCTATTAACCTGCTCTATTTTTGTTTTCTGACCTAATGTTAGTTCTCACCATGGTGCATAGAAATAAGGGTTTTTGCTGCTGTATGATTTTCTAGTCAGCCATGCAGTTAAACTTGTATTGGTACACAGCACTAACATAAGATCAGACCGTATCATTAGAGTGGTTATGTAATAAAGAGAGCAGACAGTCTGGATGAGATGATTGTTGTTTCTCATTCATCCTGTTTTTTGAAAATAAATGCTGAATCTCATGTAACAACTGAAATGAGCATCCAGTTTCACAGCGTATGTGAAGAATTGGTGCTAAATTAGGACTGAAATCCATTTCACATATTTTATTTTTTGTAGCCAAACACATAACACAGGATACAAACTGCACACTGACATAATAAACCCACCACACTTCAGCTACAGGCTCTGGATTAGCTTGTGTTTTCTGTGCTGGGATGTTGTGAAGTAGCAGAGAGGAAGGATGTGCTAGTTAGAATTCCGTTTTAAATTTCCTGTTGCTATATCACATCAGTTTCCTGTGTGTACTCTGTACCTTGCCAAGTCTATGCTAAGCCAAAGTGAAAGTCACAGGCACTGAATTTGTACAAGCACCTCCAGTAGCCCCAAGAGAGTCTTGGAAGCGTACACATGAAGGACACACCTTTGATGTGATTCACTCCATAAACTGATGTCTTCTTTAGCTTCGGTAACGTGATAAGGAGTAAATGCCTACTTAACACACAGACGCTCAGACTCACAGTTTTTGTTCCTCGCATAACAATAGGGATGTGCTATTAGTGAATAATAAATTGTTGGCATCTGTTGTCTTTTTTAATAGCACTGCCAACTTGACCTAAATCAACTAATAGTTGTAATAATAACTGTAGTCAATATGATGAAAAAGTATTTTATTTTCTAAAAAAATGTTTTATTGCACGTTTCTATCAGGTTAATACTCACACTATTTCAAACGTTGTTATTATATTGATTATTGATGTGTCTCATTACTTATTCAATGTCAGAGGTTGTTCATGTGTTATTTATTGTGATTTAACATGCTGAATAATGATACTAATGTAATTTGGTCAGGAGGACATCCATCATGAAGATCCACAGAGGGTATACTAATAAAAAAGGTGGCTAAATGAAACGAGGCGGGTTTAACCTCGCCTAAATCCCACAATGTGATTACATTTCCCCCGTGGGCTTTCACTAAGAGCACACCAATCGATAAAGTAAAGTCATTTTAGCCTCGAGTGCGAAAAAAATATTGGTTTGTCACTGCGGCGGAATTGCCCTTTAACACCTCCACCAATAGGAATGTCCCAAGCAGATGTCTTTTAGTATTCAGACCTGCCATCGACCAATCAGCGCTCAGCTTTTCTGCCTGGCTGCGCTCGTGCTCACTGGTTCTTTTTTTTCTCCCTGAACGGTAGATACAGCTCGACTTCTCACGGTGCGAAGTTACGTCGAGAGCCAGCAACGAGACGTTATGTAAATATTGGTAAATATGTGTCCTTTAGAATATTAAATGGCGTAGACATCACCGCATTCGCCTCCGCCGGTAGCCTCTGCACTGTGGATAGAGGAGCTGCTGCTTTCAGGGTTCATGTGTGTGTTTTTTCCACGGACGCTGGTGAGTGAACACCATTTTTAACGAGTCTCGTATATTTACGACGCGTGTTACCTACAGTCAGCTAAATGGACCTATTCACACAACATACCGACGAGGAAATCACACACTGACATCCTTTTCTGCTGGTTCTGGTGGTCTGTAGGTGGCGGCTCCTCTGTCACGGTGTGTTTGACTGATAGCAGGTCATTCACCTGGTGGTCGCCTGCCTCGGGTGCATATTTTACAGGCAAGATGAAACAGTAAGCCAGGCCAGGTGTTCGTGGCTGCTGGGCCTTCGCTCTGCAGCCGTGGAATAATCCTGTTTTACACACACACATATGCACACACACTGCGGCGAGAGCTTTGATTTGATTCTCACTAACATGCACCTAGTTCGTCACATATTTTGTGCAAGGCGCCAAAAAAAGAGAGGAGCCTGAGAGAGCCTCCTACACACAGGAAGCATAATGATACACGAAGAACATCATTCAGTGGAGACAGTTCAGTCAAACATGCCCAATAATGTACATGTTTGTGCCAGAGTAAAGGGAACACATAGAAGTTCCTCTCCATCTCAGTCTTCTCTTCGGCAGGAAGTCAGTCAGAGTCATTGTCTCCTCCTGTGAGGAACAAGGAGGCTTTAGACTTCTTGACAACCTGCAGGTCAAAGATCTGCACCAGGGTCACACATCTGGATCACTACATCTGTACAATGCATCGAAAGGCAGCAATTCTTGATGATGAAGCAGCTGCTGTTGACCTTTAGAATATTCAGTTTGTTTCATATTCTTGCCACTGAGGGGAAATTGTCATTGCAGTGTAGAATACAGAAAGTTCATACAAAGGTACACGGACATGTAAAATGATTTCAGTGGAAAGTATTCAAGGAAAGCTCCAGGAACGGATGGGCTATGGGCTGTGATATACTAACACTTGGGCCTGAGTACAGGGTGTCAGACCTTCTCTCTGGCAGGAAGTCAGTGTTCCCTCCTCTGAACTGTAAGTGACACTGGATTTGGGTTTCCTGACAAACTTCTGCTCAAATATGTCAGTTTGCTGCCTTCGTGCCAGCCACCTCAACCACCAATGCCGGCTGTGATCACAGGTCACTGTCTTCTGTTTATTATAGCCCTGTTTGTTTGCCTGTCCGTGTTCTGAGAACGCGGTGGCCTTTTCAGGGCCAGTCCCCACATTTATAAGAGTACGTAACCACTGCTAGTCTTTGCATAAACCAGTTTATGACAGAAAGTGTAATGTCTAATCTTTGGTAGACTGAATATGTTTGACTTTTAGGCTGCTGGTTCAGACAGAATCATTTGAGGACATCACCATTGCCTTTATTTTACATTATTTTCTAACATTTGGCTGCTGATCAATCAAGAAAATTATTTTTTAAAAATGATTAGATAATGAAAATAATTGTTAGTTTCAGCCTTAAAGTCATACAATCTGTATTTTCATAAGTTGGGTGAGCCGACACTTAAAGAGTAAAAGCCCTTGGAGAGTGAAAAGCAGCAAGGCGCGTCTTAAACCTCTGGCCTAATTCTCTGCAAACTCCAAGTGGCTTAACCTCTGCATGAAAATGTGTTCAAACTGCATGTAAAGCTCACAGATACTGCTGGATTTAACATGGCTTAAGGCAGCACCTAAGTATCCCAGCCTCCATGTCCTCATTTCCTTTTTTGCTTTGATTATCAGGCTGAATTTTACAGGCAAGCTACTCCAGCAGTGTTCCCCACGTGGCATCCAGATGTTAGGCTCCCTGCACATTGAGTCTGAAAAACAGACACTAAAATACCTCTTAGAAATATATTCCATGTTTGCTTCTGTAGGAAGTAAAGCTGCTGTTTAGAATTCATGGCTAACAGGTCATGTGGATTCAAAAGTAATCAAATCAATCATTAGTTATTAAAGTGCATATTAAGCTGAATTCAGTCCTTCTTGTAAGCTTATGTTTGTTTAAGTTTTCTATTTGCTAAGAAGAGGAATTAGAGGCTAGCTTAGTCTGGTGAAACTTTTGTGTACATTGCAGAAGAGAAACAGGGAAGTTGCAGGATGGCTGACTTGGTCAATAGTAACCTCATGCTAAACAAATGGCTTTGCCTTTCTGTGTGTCAGAAACTGCCAGAGAGAATAAAAACATGAGGAAGCTGTAATTAGTGGCTTCAGATAAACTGCGTGTCTGTGTTGCGTGTCGCAGTGAACGCTACCAGTCAGCAGCTCCCCAGAGGAAGGATGCAAAATAAATATCTGCTCTGAGAGCAGAATCTGCATTCATTTCAGCCCCTCCGGAACCTGCCTGCTGATAACAGTTCACTCAGGCAGACAGCGGCATTTCATGGAAATGTTCAAATATGTTTGGTTTCTCATCTCATGCTACAGCATGGTTTACAAGAAACAGAAGCACTGTGTATTTGGTTGTAAACTGATTCTGGTTCAGTTCTTGTTGAGGTGCATGACGTGCTCCTCTTGTGTTTTAGGTAGGAACAATGGATAAGGAACGTGGCTGGCTGTGGAGCGCAGCAGGCCTGGATCCTGCTCTCCAACACCAGAGCTGAGGAGCTGCAGAAGACTGAGGAGTCTGCCCAGCATATACCTGAATATCGGGCACAGACCCCACCATCCTGGCCTCCGTCAGGCCTCCGTCAGGCCTTCTTCTTGTCTTTCTCGCAGTCCTCTTTTCAGCCAGACTGTCAGCGAGTAGTTGAGTCTTGAACTGATCTGAAATTTAAGAAGCCAATACATTTCTAGCCACTATGAGAAACACCAGATCGAACCTACTGCTGGGCTGTGTGCTCCTCTGCTCAGCCTCTCTGCTCTACCTGGGCATGAGCGGGATAGAGTGCCCTCCTAAAAGCCATCGGTACCGCTGGATGGAGCTCAACCTGGGCTCAACCAATCAGAGCTTATCTCTGACTGAACACTTCCCTGAAGACACACCCCTCATCTTCATTGGCGGATTTCCCCGGAGTGGCACTACGCTGATGCGTGTCATGCTGGATGCCCACAGTCACGTGCGGTGTGGTGAAGAGACCCGTGTGATTCCCCGCCTCTTGGCCATGCGGGCCACCTGGAGCCGCTCCGTGAAGGAGAGGATACGACTGGACGAGGCCGGTGTCACAGACCAGGTGTTGGATTCAGCCGTGCGAGCATTCCTGTTGGAGGTGAGCTGATCATTTGCAAACTGATGCTTTAAACAAGGTCATGTATCTAAATGTCTCAGTAGCCTGAGTCATAACCAGTCTAATCTTAACCCTGTACTCAAGGCTGTAATTGACACATATATGTTCAAACATATTCACTGTCTCTAAATGTGTTTCAGGTGATAGTCGGTCACGGGGAGCCTGCACTTCGCCTTTGCAACAAGGACCCGTTTGCCTTGAAGTCTCTCTCATATCTGTCACGCATCTTCCCCAAAGCCAAGTTTGTGCTCATGCTACGAGACGGACGGGCAACCGTCCACTCAATGATCTCACGCAAGGTGCGCTGGGTTTGTTTCTCTGATCCTAAATTTCTCATTCTAAACTTCTCTTATCATAAACATCCTCCAAACCAGATTGTAGCCCTGAATTTTTCTCTGTCTGCTCTCTGGTCTGGACTGGTCTCCTGTGTTTATCTCTCTGCCTCCATTCACAGGTGACCATCTCTGGCTTTGACCTGAACAGCTACAGGGACTGTCTGACCAAGTGGAGCAGTGCAGTGGAGACCATGTACAGCCAGTGCCAGGCGGCCGGGGAGTCCAGATGTTTGCCTGTCCGCTATGAGCAGCTGGTCCTCCACGCAGAGGAGGAAATGAGGAAGTTGCTTCACTTCCTAGAGCTGCAGTGGGACCCATCAGTGTTGCACCATGAAGAGCTGATAGGCAAAGCTGGTGGTGTGTCTCTGTCTAAGTGAGTATTTGAAGTCTGCATGTGAGCACTAAGTTGGCCTCTTTGCTCCAGTGGTATTGAGCAATGCAGAGGTTTGAAGGTTTTTCTAATTTACTGCTGAAATGTTGAAATTCCATTCACTTCTCTTGTGGTGGTGGCAGAAGTTTCAGATATGTGCATCTCTAAACCTCAGCACGCTAAACTGAAACTGTCTGCACGGCTTTATACCCACAAAGATATGTAGCTGATTCAAGGTCTGAACTGCCTTATACTAAGACATATACACAGAGCAGCATAGCCTTCAGTTCAGTTCTAGAGGCCTAGAGGACATTTTTTATTTTCATAAGAAATGAAACCATGCGCCTGGTGGTGCCCCTTAGTCCTTACCTTGTGGGCCAGGTTCAGGTTCAGTCTGTGTCCCTTAGCTCTTCCTGCTTTCCTCTATCTTCAGCTGTCCTATCAAATAAAGGTGTAAATGTCAAAGATGAAAATGAATGGACCTCACTGTCAGTCGTTTCAGATCAGCTTTCGGTGGCATCCTAGAGTCACTGCAGTTTAGTTATTGTTTCCCCCTTTACAAATACGCTGAATAATCAGTTTCCAAAATGAGCTAACCAGTTTTTAAAAGCTGGCAAATCTTTCTTTAGTACGTATACAGTTGGTTCACAGTTGACAACGTATCCCCTGCAAGTTTCTGTTCCTGGTTTTAAATCCCACAGCAGCCTGATTCTAATTGAAAACTTAATTGACAGAAATGACTTTGACTGACCAACCTCATTCCACTGTCCTCTGTATTTTTCTGTTTGAACAGGCTGATTAGGAGGTTCAGTCCATATGAATTCATCTGCCTTGTGTTTTATTCATAATTCCTCCTCCTGTGAATTGCCACCTTCCTGGCTTTGAGGAGTTTATTTCAGGATAAAAGGTTTTTTTTTCAGGGTGCTAAAAGGTAGCTGTGATTCTCACATCTCGCACGTCTGTCAGCCAGTCAACAAAAGATGTTCAGGAGCTGCCAGGCTGTGCTTACACCTGTGCAGTGTGAATGCAGATATAATGTCTATAAAATGTTTGATAATAATATCATCATATACACACAAAGTGCTCAGGAGCTGGTTGTAGTGATTCACATGCACTAGTACTTGTTTCTCCAAGGCTTTATTATTTCCATGTCATTCATCTTGTGTTATGTGACAGGATGTGGGTAAAGTGAGGAGGTCATTTAAAACTTATTGATCGAGCTAAAAGAAATTTTATCTTCACTTGTCCTGTCCACAGGAGGGGTCAGAGTTCAGGGTCAGGGACATTCCAGGACTACTGTTACACCCTGGGCTTCGTATCATCACACAGTGCAGTCCAATTCTTATTTTCTGATGCACTTCCTTCAGCTGACTTTCCTTCCTAGCACTGTAGTTGTGTAGTGCAACTCTCATTTTTTACCGTCATCCTTTCTAACATGAGGAAAAAACTAAAGTGGCCTCGAAATGCATGAAAAATGCAAAAGGTCCATCTAGTGCCAGTGTTTAATTTGTAGAAACATCGTGGACATTGCCAACAAGAAGACCTGCAGCATGTGTGGATATAAAGCATTAAGTATTAATTAATAACATTAATCATTATCATTAAACATAATGGTTCTTATTTTGAAGTGATCATACAAAAACTGTATGTAAATATTATATTCCTGCTGTCTTGTATAAATGGAGCCCCCTAAATCAAACAGTGTTTGAACAATACTTGATACATACAGAGATTGTTAGTGGATAAATGTGTCCTTTAAATTATTTCCATGACCAATATATCTGATGATTATTTGAATCGTTCAGTCTCTAAAATGTCAGAATATGCTGATGGTGAAATATTCAAACAACATTTTGTTTTGTTTTGTCTGACCAACTATCCAAAAGACTAGACTAGAAAACCAGAGAACCAGTGAGGTTTTTTTTTTTTTTGCTGACTAATGAATAATGAATCTGTCATCAGAATTGTTGCCAATTGTTTTTCTTTGGAAGCTGACTCGTTTTAGCTTGTCTGTTAGAAATTGGATTTCTCATAAAAACTCTCTCCTCTGAAACCTGAGGAAACCTTTAAAGTTTTGAGAAGGTTTGTGTCATCACAGCATATTTTAGAAGCTGAAAATGACCTTTTCTATCACGTCGGTTAGTTAACTAAAAGTTATTTAGCCTCTGAAAACACTTTTACTGAGAATAAAAGATCGTTTTATGTATTTATTTCTGTAATCCGGCAACGTTCAAAGCCTTTTCCACAGCTCTACATGTATAATCATGCGTAATCATGCTGGGAAATACTTGATCCCTTTGTTTTATATTGATACATTCAATGTCCAAAAACATCCCATTTAAGGCTATTTTATAATCAGCCATAAAAACTCATCACAGGTCAGAACAATCATTGTGTGCTTGTTTATCGTGATTCAAGTGGAACAAGCTTGGGGGATTTGACCGCAATCTGACTGCTTCCTGCTGCAAAACCCAAACCTGATGTTGCAGGAATGAGGCCACATTTAGAGAGGATTAGCACCCTTATTGTGATTAGTTCTATAACGGTTGGTGAAATATTAGTCACACAAATGTTTTGTACGCTCTTCAGAAATTAAATTATCACAGCATGCGGCATGTTGTGGTTCTGAATCATCTGAGGCTATGGAGAAGAACTATCGGTTGACCTCCAGGAAGCTGTGACTGGAGATATTGTCGGGTAGGGGAAAGCTGATTAGAGTGAGTGGTGGAAAGGAGGCTCAGGTCATGTTACTGACCCTGTGTTTTGACTGTGTGTGCAGGGTGGAGCGCTCCACAGACCAGGTGATGAAGCCAGTGAACACAGATGCACTTTCTAAGTGGGTCGGGCACATCCCCTCTGACGTGTTGAGTGACATGGCTGAAATCGCCCCCATGCTGGCTCGCCTGGGCTATGACCCCCACGCCAACCCACCCAACTACGCAAAACCAGATCCCATGGCATCTCCATTCAACTACTCACAGGTGAGGTCACTGAGAGTGATCTGAGGAAGAACCAAATTCCACTGAAAGATACTGGAGATGCTGTTCACCAGAGTTTACAGCAGAGTGAGCAACAATGACAACACAGTTCAACTCAGATGTTACTTTGAATTGCATTGTTGAATCAACATAAAGGTTTAATTAATATGAAATCAAGATTTTTGTTTTTACCCTGAAACTGACCTACTTTAATGCTAACATTAACACTAACTGGATACCGCCTTAAATACTGGTGGTAGGTCTTGATTTGCTTCATCAGATATCAGATGTCATCAACATGGCATGTGTGGAACTGGTCATGTCTGAGTAGTATCCAGGTAACTTCTGTTTTGCCTGGTGTACATTTGTTTAGCAGCTGTTACTATGCACAGAAGATCTACAGTGAGCCTGGCGGTGGCATTCGATAAGTGTCAAAGTGTACTGAGCCTTCCTTAGTGTTGTCTTTACTCTCAGTCTCCACTGCAAACATGATGGAGAAAACAAACTGCCACAGAAGTCAGTTCTTGCACTTTCTCGTTGGTGTGGTCTTTTATCGGTCACCTCAGCTGGAGACCTGCACATAACTTCATTTACAGTTGTTCTCCTGATCTCCTCTCTCTGCCTTGTAAATATTCCCCATCTGAAGTGAACATTATGTCTTTTCTTTCCTCAGAGTTCAAAAGCAGAGATTCCACACCCCAGTTAAACGAAAGAGGAAAAATGTCGTAATCCCGTCTTCGCTGTTCTGTACGGATGCTTCTTAAACACGGGACTTCCAGCCCAGCATTTCTTACATCTCACAGGAAGTGTTCCATGTATATTTGTGAACTGTTTGTAAGACTTGTGTGCGGTATTAATGTCTGTACACAGGTGGAGTGTTTTCATCAGGGCAGTTTATATCTCAACTCTAACAGTGAACCGACAGCATGACACTGAATTTTGATGCGTCCTCTCACTTCAAACCTGAAAGTATTTCAACATGTCTATAAGTTGTTGTTATTCACCACGAATGTGAATGTGTCGCTAGACAAATCTTTCTCTTACTGAGAGTTCAGTCAGTGTTCATGAAGCATAATGACTGTATATTTTTGAAGACGTATGTTTATTTTCTTAATAAATTATTTTGGTGTCGACCATTCATCAGGAATCTAAAGTTGCTACTCTGAATTGAGGCTTTTTAATTGTTGTATATTGTTGATCATTAATAAAAAGAGCCTAGATGTCACATTTCTATAATGGAGTTTGTTCACCAGTTATTCAGTTACACACTTACATCACACACTCCATCACACTGCTGTGTGCATGCATGTTTGAACCAGTTCTGACAAAACAGTTACACTCCAGACTTTATTGATCTATAGAAATACTACATAGAGTGCTGAATCTGAAATTTATGTGAAACTCTGTGATCATGTACTTAGACTACAAAATGAGCTACAGCTGATTCAGTGGACATAGATAATGTAAGTCAGCTATACCCTGACAATGAGGGCAAACACATCTGACTGCTGCTTTAAAAAATGCTTGTAGACATTCAACATTAAAGGTCCAGTCAGTGTGTAAAATTTAGGAGTATTTATTGGCAGGAATGGAATATAATGTTCATCAGTATGTTTTCATGGAAATAAGTGGAATCGTGTTTTTGTAAAATAAACAGTGAAATAAACAGTGGAACAGTTTGACACCCCTGCCCTACACCCTGGACCTTCAATGAAATAGGTATAGTATAGTATAGTACAGTACAGTACAGTACAGTACAGCATAGTATAATATAGTATAGTATATATAGAGAAAATACAAAATTCCTGCATCATTGTTTTTGTTTGTCAAATAAATAGAGAAAAAGTGGAATCATTTCTTTTTTTAAAGGTGCAGTGTGTAAGATTAAGAACACTGCTTCTCAAACTATGGGACTCGTAGCACTCATGATATGCAAGCCCCCTCTAGTGGTACATAGAGGAATCTCTGAAATAGAGTGAAATAAATTCATTTAAGAACAATACTATCAAAATCCTGCCATTGAAAATACTTGAAATGTAATTTGAAATGACTTTTGCCTTTCATATTTATTTTTGTTTCAATATAGTGTGCTACTTAGTCCAGCTAAGCACATAGTAGGTGCGTACATCCATTATTAGTGCCAGTTCCCTTTGCACAGTGACAACAGTTAACAATAAATAATTATTTTAGGAATGAACTGTGAGAACTGTCTGTTGTGTATGCTTAGCTTAAGCTACTGTATGCTAGTGTCTGTCATAATAGTGTTATCAGAGAGCATAATCTTATCTGAGGTGGTATAAAGTGTTTCAGAAACAAGGAAGTTGTGATCCACAACCATAGCAGATGACGCTAAATGCCACACATTGATCCTCCCTAACTCATCACAGGATTAAAATGACCTTTGACCTCTGCGTTGCATAGTGAGCCGCAGCAGGACAGGCTGCTGGACCTGCTGCAGGTTCTATGGATGTGAATGTGGCAGGCTCCACGTTTTGTTCCTCTGTCAGCATGTTTGGGTTGTGAATCCACATCGCCCTGCTGCTGGGCACTATGTGCTGATCTGGGGTGGGTGGAGCTTCAGACCTGCACCTGATCATGTACAGGAAACACCTGGAGAACTGAAAGACGCACACAGACGGAGGAGGTGGAGGCAACAAATTGAAAATGACTCAGAGACAGGAAATGTTTCCTAATCAGCTGATGCTACACAAGAGGTCAAATGTAAACACAGAGGATGTTAATTGTAGATAAAATGTGCCATTTATAAAATGTATTTACAGGGTTTGTTGTTACCTGGTGGTTGAGCATCACATAAATAATGGGGTTGAGGACAGTGCTGGTCTTCGCCAGCAGGGAGGGGATTAAACTGGCAGCAGGAGTCACCAAACCGGGCCGTGCAAAGGAAGCGAGCATGGCAACAATGCCATAAGGCATCCAGCACAACAGGTAGCCCGTCACCATGGAGACAACCATAAGAAGGACCTGGCCTTCCCTTGACCTGTTGATCCTACTGACCTGCAGAACACACACAGCTTTCACAGACACTGTGAGAGGCAGAGTTAGACGTCACACATTACACAGAGGTCAAAGGTCATGTGTGCTGTGTGTTCACCTGTGGGGCCGCCGCTCGCAGAGCCAGCAGTATCCTCCCGTAGCAGAAGATCATTAGCAGCAGCGGCAGGAGCAGGCAGAAGATGAACAAACAGCTGGTGTAGGAGCGAGCTGTGGCAGAGCGCTGGTGCCACTGAACCGAGCAGGTGGTCCCAGGACCCTCAGGCCCATAGCTGCATCCACAGCACACAAAACATGCTCTGCTTTCATATTTAGCATTATTAAGTTGTATGAGAAACATGTATCTATAGGTCCAGATCTGTCTGGAACTGTAAAATGGAATGCAACCCAAATCTCCACAACAAGTCTTCAGCAAGAAAACTAAAATTCTGTACAGTACAATAGGACAAGATGAGAAAATATTTAAACAAAATAATTTTAAAAAAAATACCAACACGTTTGAACAGTTTTTGGTGTGTGTTGCAGATGATGTTGAGATGACTTTTAAATTGTTCACTTCGTAGTTTTTATGAATGAATAAGGAATGATCAGTGAGAGGGCAGTACACACCTGCTCCAGCCCAGAAGTGGTGGCAGAGTCCAGACCAGTGAGTAAACCCATGAGGCGGCGATAGCGCGTCTGGCCCTTTGATACTGAGAAGACTCTAGCTGTGTACAGCGCACCACAGAGTAACGCTCATAGGACAGCAGAGAGAGAGACACCAGAGACACTATACCTGACAGAGAGACGGACATCGTAATAAAGTAAAGAACAGCTTAGGACCAAACACCACTCCATTTGCTGTAGTGAAAAATGACTTTCATTTCACACTGCACAATCAACCTATAAAATCTGATGTATTGTTATGGATTATCTCACAGTATATAACACATATATATAATGTATTGATGTGAGTACATCATTTGACGTGTATTAGAAGGAAATGAGCAGGAGTACAGGGGGGTCATCTCAACCACCTTCACATCAGCTCCAGCGAGGTGAAGCAGATGGTGATCGACCTCAGGGGGAAGACGCCTCAGACCACAGCAGTGAACATCCAGGGATTGGATATGGAGATGGTGGGAGCATACAAATACCTGGGTGATCACCTCAACAACAAACTGAACTCATAGTCATCTCCACTTACTGTGGAGACTGAGGTCCTTTGGAGTGTGCAGGACTCTGTTAAAAACCTTCTATGTCTCTGTGATGGCATCGTCTGAGAGAGGAACAGACAGACAGACTCAACAAACTGATCAAGACGTCCAGCTCTATCCTGGACTGTCCTCTGGACTGTATAGAGCAAGTGGGGAGAGGAGGATGTTAGCAAAGCTGACATCCATCAAGAACAACTCCTCTCACCTCCTGCATGAGACTGTGGAGGTCTTAAACAGCTCCTTCAGTAACAGACTGCTGCTCCCACCATGTAAGAAGGAGATCTACCACAGCTCCTTCAGTAACAGACTGATGCTCCCACCATGTAAGAAGGAGATCTACCACAGCTCCTTCAGTAACAGACTGATGCTCCCACCATGTAAGAAGGAGATCTACCACAGCTCCTTCAGTAACAGACTGATGCTCCCACCATGTAAGAAGGAGATCTACCACAGCTCCTTCAGTAACAGACTGATGCTCCCACCATGTAAGAAGGAGATCTACCACAGCTCCTTCAGTAACAGACTGATGCTCCCACCATGTAAGAAGGAGATCTACCACAGCTCCTTCAGTAACAGACTGCTGCTCCCACCATGTAAGAAGGAGATCTACCACAGCTCCTTCAGTAACAGACTGCTGCTCCCACCATGTAAGAAGGAGATCTACCACAGCTCCTTCAGTAACAGACTGCTGCTTCCACCATGTAAGAAGGAGATCTACCACAGCTCCTTCAGTAACAGACTGCTGCTCCCACCATGTAAGAAGGAGATCTACCACAGCTCCTTCAGTAACAGACTGATGCTCCCACCATGTAAGAAGGAGATCTACCACAGCTCCTTCAGTAACAGACTGCTGCTCCCACCATGTAAGAAGGAGATCTACCACAGCTCCTTCAGTAACAGACTGATGCTCCCACCATGTAAGAAGGAGATCTACCACAGCTCCTTCAGTAACAGACTGATGCTCCCACCATGTAAGAAGGAGATCTACCACAGCTCCTTCAGTAACAGACTGCTGCTTCCACCATGTAAGAAGGAGATCTACCACAGCTCCTTCATTCAACAGCTGTCACACTCTTTAACACCAGCATGACTTCATGACTTTCTTCAGCATGACATTTTTCTACATATTTCTTACTAGTGAGTATTTTTTTTACAACCTCAGTGTTTCCCCAGAGTGTGATCATTAAATCTTATTTTCATATTTAAAAAATACAATATATTATTATTATTATATTATCACTATAACAGTGGCCATTTTTCAGTATGATGTTCATCTGGATACTCTTTGGTACTTTTACTTGAAATGGAGTGTGTGTGTGTGCCTGCATGTGAAGACAGAAGTGAAAACACATAACCAAGAAATATAAAATAACATATGCAAAAGAGTACATAACAAATAACACACACACACACACACACACATACTTACCTGTCATATGTTGATCTAAGTCACTGAAGCTTTGGTTACATCTTTTGGTTACACTAATGTATCACACAGTATTTCTACATGTTTCATATATGTACATACATTCCATATGTAGGTTATAAATGTATAATTTCCAGCAACCCAGCAAATGGTTTCTTTTAAATTAATAACACAATATTAATAAGATAATCAACAAATAATTGATTCTAATGCTTGTAACAGATTATTTGTACCGTAACATTGCTTCTTTTACTCAGAAGTCTCCTGACCGTCCTCAGAACAGCCTACATGTCCTCAAAGATCTCTAGCGATCGGTCACTCACCGAAAAGCGCGTTGGAGAAACCGTACCACCGGCACCCGTAGGACCCGGTGAGCCACCTGCCTCGCACGCTGGCCGCGAAGCTGAGCGGAGTCCCGAAGATGCAGACGAGCATGTCGCTCGCGCTGATGTTGACCAACAGCAGATTGACGGGGGTCTGCAGCTGAGAGAAGCGCGAGAACACCAGGAGCACGAGGAAGTTACCGAGAAAGCCCAGGACCAGAATGAAGCCGAGAACGACGGCCGCTGCGGTGTGACCCGCCCGGCTCAGCGCGCCCGCAGGATCCGACATGGAGCTGTGCCCGGTGCTGAGGTTGTTGCTATGATGCAGGAGGATCACCATGGCAACCTAGTTATCAGAAATACTTTAATAATCTCAGGTGGAAATTATTTAAATTATTTCACTGTAGAATCAGTTCAGTTAGAGACAGAAGGCACCCTTCATAAAACTAAATCATAAAAAAGGTTATATATATATATATATATATATATATATATATATATATATATATATATATATATATATATATATATATATATACATTATTAAGTCCACTGAGGAAAATTCTGACAATCTGTCCATCCGTCCCTCCCTTTCCTGTAACCTGACTTTGGGTGAGAGGCAGGTGGACACCTGGACAAGTCACCAGCTAGGACACATAGACAAACAACCATTCACACCTCCAGACCATTTAGAGTCACCAATGAACCTGTTAAGTGTCTTTGGCTTCTCAAACCAGGAACTCGCTGTGAGGTGACAGTGCTAACCACTGCACCACCATGTTGCCCAAAATCATGACCACAACATGTTTAAATACTGTGGAGGTGTGGATGAAGGGAGAGAAATAATGTCCTCCCACACACCCTCTCAATCATTTACCAAACCCACAGTGTGCACATACCTTAGTAAACACATTTATATAGAGAATTATATTACATTATAAACCTGACAGACCCTCAGTAAAATCAAGTACTAATAAAATGACTTAACCATCTTCAATGAATTATGGTTTTAACACAGTTTTAAGGCAGCCTACATCAAATGAATACAGTTTAATCACAATTCAAAGTGAAAAAAATCTCCAAACCTTTAAAGAGACAAAGAACACTGTCAGCGAGAAGGACTGAAAGAAACACTTTGACGCAGATGCTGATGTTCTGTCATATGACCATCACTAAGTCAGAAACGTCTTTACTCCGTTCTACTGCTCTGTTCTTCTTGTTCTAGACCAGATTGTAGACCTAAATAACTGAGCCAACACATTAATAATACAAGCTGTGGATGAGCCAAGAACACCACAGGACACTCCTCTTTATATGTAGAGCAAAGCAAAACTCAACAAAAGTTTGAATTCTTGAAGCATTTTAATTCTGAAATCCATTTTTGAGACGATGATTCTGATCTTCCTCAGCACTTATCTGTATCATGTAGAAAGGCTGCTGGAACTGTATTCAAATCATCATTGTGATATTAAAAGTCAGCTGCTCTTACACACACAAATTACATCAAGAGGTTGATCAGTGATTCAATCCCCAGCTCCTCCAGTCTGCATGGGCAAATTACTGAACACCACATGCTCCTCAAGTGTTTGAAAGATTAACGTCCAACAACTGATGAGCAGTTAGCACCTTGCATGGCAGCCAATGCCAGTGGATGATGAATCAGTGTATGAATGTGTGTGAATGAGATCAGGTGTAAAAGCGTGTTGAGAGGGACTGCACCTCTGCACACATTCTTTTTTTACGTCATTTATTTTTTAAAAATGCTTGTTGACTTGGTTTTAATTTCTATTTTGATGTATTTATTTATTCCTTTTTGCTCTGTGAAGCACTTTGTGCTGCATGTTCTGCACGAAAGGTGATCTGCACGAAACTTTATTTATAAATAAATAAAGTTTGAGTTTGAGAATTTAAATTAATGTGTCAACCACTGACACTGACGCACTGATCAATTCAGAAATCCAACAATTCATTCGGAATATCTCTTTGTAGTTTTGGTCAGAAAAAGATTAATGTCTGATTTTGATGAGACTTTTCTCCTGAATGTGCTTATTTGATTTTTGTGAATGGACGTCAGGTTTCATTATAATGTGACCTGGTACAACACAACTCCATAACAAACTGAACATTCACTTTGCTTCACGACACCTGTTGGCCTTTGAGAAGAGACTTTTACACTTTACACTACTGATTATTGATGTTATACAGAACACACACACTTTAATCACACTACACTTCACTTCCACTCTGGTGGCCACCACACTGGGACCTACAGTATGTCACTAGTCATTCTCTGTAATTAAAGCTTTGCTGGGGGTGGACAGGCCTGTGTGGGCGCTGATCAGGTGAGCTACCTAGAAATGACTTTTGTCATGTTGTAGGCTTGTTTTTACTGTGATTTTTCTTGATGATATTTTCAAATATTTATTTCCTGAGTAGACTGATGTATTCAGATGCCCAAGGAGGACAATCAACAAGCCTCAACACCATCATTACACGTGAAACAACAGGAAGTAGCAGCATCATTACTGTCACAACAGAACATGTATGGTATGTGAATATGTACTTAGCTTGTAGTTGAATTATAACTCAGCTTTTTAATGAATGAGAGTGAATGGCTGGAGGCCAACAGTCTCTCCTCTTTAGTTACTCATTATTTTAGGGATATCATCACTACAGTGTAAACAAACTAACGTGTGGTCTGATTACAATGGAAATCAATTATGAAAATACAGAAGACAAAATCATAATTTTATTTTTCTACATTATAAAACAGCTCAAACTGTCCAAATGTCCTCCTTGTCCTCGCCTCCTCCATAATGAGCTTTGCTACAGTTCACCTTAAGCAGGACTGTCCTAACTGGTTGCCATCGGGACCAAAGCTGCAAGTGTCTAAGCTTCCTCATCACTTCCTGCCAGGCTGCTGTCTGTAGAGTCTGCTTCCTGCTCCTGTTGCTGTGGTTCTGTTACTGGGTGCTGTTCAGTCTCTGTGGTGCTGGGGGGCTCTGTGGGTTCTGTGGTGGTGGCGGCGCCCTCTGCTGGCTCTGCATTGTTGTTGTCGTTCTGCTGGCCTTGCTTGCCTCCCTCCAGGAAAGTAGACCAAGTCTTCAGCCGCTCCTCCCGCTCGCGTGTCGTCTCCTCCACCTGCACAAACAGAATTCACAGGAGAGCCTTGAAGTCTTGATGTCGACTCAAAGCTGTGTTAGTAAGAGGAACATGACCTGTCTGCTTGTTGTCAACATTACTGTGTACATTTACTACTCTTGTTTAAATATGTTACATTCAGCATACCTGATAATCTGTTGATCCATCCCAAAGCTGAGCAGACAGCTGCCTTCCTCCAAACCAGCGATCATTGAACGACTGAATGCATGCATCGGCTTGCTCAGGCTCCTTAAATGCAACTGATGCCACGCCGTCTGGGTGTCTCTGCACGACAAACATAAACCAATGCTTTATCAATGCCACCGACCTCAAACTCAACCCAAACTCAAAACAGCAGGATGACTTTAAACTCACATCAAAGAGGATGACCTTCTTAACATCCCCAAACTTCTCACACTCTGTCCGCAGATCATCACGATACTCATTCAACACCAGTGGGTCTTCCTACAAAGACAAATGCAGAGAACACACATTAATGCCCTCAGTGACTGAGTGTGTGTGTGAGACAGAAATATGTATGTGTGCACATGTGTATATTCCTGCACCTCAAAGTCACTGGGATGGAACATGTTCCTAATGATGACAACTTTTTCATGCCTCTTCCTCACTTCTCCTTGCTTCTCTGGCCTCCAGTCCAACTGCCTACACAGACAAAGACACAGATGAAATCAGAGGGAAGTGAGGCGATGAAGCTCACTTTGTCTTCTCTTAATCTGCTTCAGCATTTTGGAGAAGTGAAGTTTATCCCAGAATGAGATTTGAGTTTGAAGTTCATCTGCAGTCATACAAGGACAAAAAATGAATACGCTGTCTTAAGAGCAACAAAAAAAACTAGTAGGTGTGACAAAGCCTACAGGAAGTCAGATGATGTACAAAGTCTGACCAAAACTGTTTTTGGTAGCAGTCTGTAAACATGTTTATTTCTGCTGTGAAGTTTGACATTTGAACATGGAGACTTATGGAGACTGACTCGTTCTGTAGATGGCCTCAAGTGGACGTTTGGGGAACTGTATTTTAGCTTTACTTCTCAGCCATGGAGGTTTCTGCTTGGTCAGTTTAGGTTAGTTCATGGTTCACTGGTTTTAGTCAACATTGACTTTAGTTGCACACAGGACATGATCAGTGGTTTTCTAGTAGAACACCCTCAAAGCAAACTTCTCCCATGTGCAAAAACAAACACACACAAACCTTGTGAGAGTTTCCTAAATGACCTAAATGAGTTACCCTCTAGACAATGGCAGATTAGTGGAATAGTGAATAAAAAGAACAGGAAGTGGAGTTTACTTCTGTTGCTGCTGCATCTTCTTCCTGTAATCTTTGCTCTTCTTCTTCTTCTTGCTGGCATCATACTGGCCCTTCAGCTCGAACCGGGCTGCTTCCACATGCAGTTTGTAACCTCTGACCTCTGACTCATCAATCAGACGCATAGCCAATGCCACGGACTCCTTCTGCAGAGTACACACACAGACACTTCACTGGAGTGTAGTGTAACATTAACAAGGACTTGATCACATTTGAGGCTGTATGTCTGTCAGCTTGAGTTCTTTTGGCCAGGATTGAATGAAAGGAGAGCAATGTATTCATATTTACAATAATTCCACCTGGTATTTGACTAAAACTAACACAATGTAGCCTCTAGAAGTCTATATAAGATGGTTTCCACCACTGAACATTTGTAAACAAACTCATACACCCTGTAAGGAGAGCTCACAGGGTAAGTAAGCCATGCCTCCAAAAGAAGATCAGGGGTAAGGAGAAATCCAGTTATTGACCTGCTGCATGCAGGGATCTAAAGTAACCAGCTTACTACTGTGCATATGAACACTTTCTATCAGAGTAGGCGGATTAATAGAGTGCATGTAAATGTGGCGACTGAATTAAGGGGCAGACATTTGTCTGCATGAAAGAGCAGGTCATACAGATTCTTACAGACATACAGCCAGACTAACCTTGAGATAACAACAGAGGCCATCTCCCTTCAGATTCCCTTCTCTGTCCTTGTAGAGTTTGACCTTGTACTCTTCAGTGATGGGGTCTCGCATCACAATGCCACACTTTGACATTAATTCAGCAAACTCCTCAGTGCTGATGTCAGGAGGCAGGCCTGAGGAAAGGTGAGGAGGTGAGAGAAAGAAGAGAGTCAGAAAGATAAACTCACTTTCTCATTGGACGTCTGCTGATTTGATGATGAGATAAAAATGTTAGTGATACCAACCTGACACATAGACGTTTGTGTTTTTATTGTCGTCAATGTCAAACCATCCTACAGGCAGAAAAAGGGTTCATTAGACAAGATGCATTTGTACAAAGCTAAACTACTTGTGTATGGACATCAGCAAACACAATCATATAGTGGACATGGAGAAAGGTGGAAACATCCACCAGTGACTGGGGCCCTTTTTAAAAATGTGTGCTAGTTCCCGCACTGCTTCTCTCTCTTCTCTCTGCAGATGTTGCTTTACCTGGCTCTGCTTTCCTCTTCTCCCCTTTCTGCTTGACTTCTTTAACTGGGGTCTCATGCTGTTCTGGTTTCTGGGTGGCTTCTCTTGATTTCTCCTTTTCTGAAGGCTTGCTGTCCGGTTCTGGGGCCACCGGGTCAGTGCTACTCACTGCAGCATTATTTGCATCTGGATCTCCCTCCTGAGTGAAGCCATAGTTGGCCTGGTAGGCTGCAATGAAGTCCTCCGTTATCTAGAGAAAGGAAGAAAACCTGCTTAACTAACACAGAAAATGGCTGTGGCTCATAGGGAGAGCGGGTCGTCCACTAATCAAAAGATCGGCGGTTTGATCCTCAGACTGCTCCTGAAGGCTGTGCCATCAGTGTGTGAATGGTTAGCTCCTCAAACTGATGAGCAGTTGGCACCTTGCATGGCAGCCAATGCCATCAGTGTATGAATGTGTGTGAATGGATGAATGAGATATGTGGTTGGAAGATTAGAAAGGTGTTATATAAGTACAGTCTGTTTACCACACTAGTAACTGTTCACACACAGTTAATAGACACGACTCTACATATGTACAAGTTTGCATTCCAGCTCCAGATAAAAATAAGGCCACAGACATTTAAATGGAGCATCACATACATGGCAAACACTGCTGCAACTACAGAAACAAAATTAGCAAGCTGAGTGACTTTAAAGAACAAAGATGATGTAGAAAAATAAAATCTCAGAGTTCATACTTTGGGAAACCAGGCCTTCTTTTCATGGTCCCAGTCATACACCGTCCCATCGTCTGGGTCAGTGTAGGTGTAGGGGTCAGAGCCGTCTGCATTTCTCTGTCCATAGAGTTCCTGCATCCGCAGCTGCTCCATGAACTCCTTGTTGGTATTTGGTCCATCACTCATCTGTCACAAGAAGAAAATGAAATCATATTTCAGCGTGTGCAGAGCAGTTATATCATTCATGCATGTGGCAAGTCTTTTGCACTGCAGTAACATTGTGTTAATAATACATCATCTCTACTTGTTGCTGCAATATGGAAAGATTTAGGATGGTTTGGTTTCTGTCAATCTTAGAGCAGGAGAGACAACAAAGTCCGCACATGTCACTCTCCTGTGCTGTGACAAACACACACTTCACAACAAAACAGGCCTTCAGCCGACCAATCATATGTTTGTACGCAGTCTGTCACCGCCCCATAAACTGAGGGAGAAATGTCAGCCAGCTGCTTTAATCCATCACACCGTGATCACTGAGAGCTGACAGCTCGACTGCAGGTCGACCATATGAAAGGCAGCTGCTCACACCAGGATTATCTACTGTTGAGCGTTTCACGTGAAGCTCTGAGCTTCAGAATGTGAATACTGAATATAAGTTACATGATGTTAGCTAACACAGCTAGCTAGCGTTACCTTTCGCACGTTCAGTCCAGGTAAATTCAGATCTGGCAGCGAGGTGCGAAGCTCAACGAAGCAGATAGTCTCCGTCTAAAGATCCAACCATAGAACGCAGCGGGCTCCTGTTGTTTTAATCACGTAATTACTGTTTTACATTCATTAAGCTGACAGCCTCCGTTAGTCCGCTAACGCTCCGCGACGCCACTTGAATGAAGTACTTCCGGTGTCAGATTCCGAAAGCGCATGCGCTGTAACAGAGAAAGGAGCGCTCGTTTTACGATGCAGCTTTTTTCACCAAAACGAACGATGACCCCGCCCCTGGTTTGGTAAAGACAGCGTCGACATGCCTGTGGATAAAACAAGCGCCGACGGGTCAGCTAGCTAGCTTTCCATGTAGCTTAACGTTCCAGTGAAGTCGTTTAGCACGAATTTATTTAGCTCGGTTCGGCATGGCGGAGGGGAGCGGGAACGTTAACGTCGGTCCGTCCAACCTTCCTCCGGGAGACCCGCAGCTCATCGCCATGATTGTGGAGCACCTGAAGAACCGCGGGCTGTTTGACGAGTTCCGGCGGGACTGTCTGGCCGACGTCGATACGAAGGTAACATCAGCTAACGATACCGAGCCGGACCCCGAGCTAACGCGTCTGTTCGCCTGTTAACCCACGCCTGTTCAAAGTGTGCTACATTTAGCATTGTGCTTTTTTGACTTGTTGCTCGCAGATACCTTCTGTACAGCAGACTGTGCTTTGGAAGCTGTGTGTGTTCAGTGACCGCGTTTACCTCTGTCTGTCTCTGTTGACAGCCTGCTTATCAGAACCTGCGGCAGAAGGTTGACAACTTTGTCACGTCGCAGCTGAGCACACAGGACTGGAATCCGTCCATCAACAAGAACCAGATGAGGAACGGACTCAGACAAAGTGTTGTTCAGTGAGTCTGTCCTCTGCATACTGCCAGTGAATGATAAAGTCCACAGGGAAGTGTCCAGTGACTGATCTGATGTCTAAATATAATGGTAGACAGATTAAAGGTGCATTGTGTAAACGTGTCTGTCTATTAACAGAATATAGTAGAGATGGAATGTGATATGCATATCATTGATTTATAGTCAGCTGAAAATAAAATTGTCTTTATAACCTTCGAACACACACCACAGGTCCTCTGCTGTTTCTACAGGAGTCCTGAATGGACAAACTAAACACTGGCACTAAGGCCTTTTGCATGTTTTGTGAGTTTCCTGCTCACTGTACACTCGATGCTTGGAACGTGAGGGGTATTCAGTTGGTTGCAATCTGCACTTTCACCACTAAATCCTACATCCTGCTACTTTTTAACAAAAGGGTGGTCAAAAGTAGGGCTAAAACTAATTATTCATTCATTATTATCAATGAATTAGTAAATTATGTTTATAATTATGTTTATAGTTTATAAAACATAAGAAGACTGTGAATACCTGTAAACTCAAAAGCTTCTGGCCTTTTCTTGAACTCTTGTTTTTGTTTCTTTTAGGTCGGGGATGCTGGAGTCTGGAGTGGACAGGATCATCACTCAGGTCGTAGACCCCAAAATGAACCACACTTTCCGGCCACACATAGAAACTGCCATCCATGATTTCCTGTCAGGGGACAGGAAGGAGGAAAACACCCAGAGTGGCAACTCTGCACCGTCTGAGCAGACAGAAGCGCAAGAGACCCTGTCTGCCTCTGGTCCCAAAACCCCGTGAGGTTTGTTTAAAAAGTGAAGTACAAATTAAGCTCATAAACAGTTTAGAAATACAATGAAGCCATCTGTATTTTCTCTCTCACTGTAGGTGCATGTGGCGATCTTTGCTGGTCTACATAAAGTATGGCTGTGTTAGCCTTTGAACAGTGCAGCATCAGACAAGAGGAGGACAAAGAAGAAGAGGATGAGGAGGTGGTTATTTCCTGATGACTCTGTTTGACAGACCGTCAGTAGTGTGGAGTGTTTCTGCATTCAAAATGTTCAGCATGAGACGTTTCATTGCCCGTCTGTGCTGAACGAGGCTACTGCTGGAGAGGTCGGACGGTGCTGAGCTGTGCACTGTGACTGCACTGCACGGCTCTGCCTTTTAGAAAAATATGACACAAACCAGGATTAACATTTTTGGATTTTTTTGTGTGATTTCAGATTTTTTTATGTGTATTGCAGATTTCTCTGATGTTTTTACATTAATAAAAGTTCAACTTGCACAAGTCTGTCTGCACTGATTCAGAATGGTGGCTTATGATGAGAAGAAGAAATTGTTAGGTGTATGAATAAGATGTCTACAGAATCCTAAGTCTCAAATTTAATGATTTAAGTCATGCATGTAAATATATATTGTGTTCAGTATGTAGCAGTCGACCCATGTCAGGTTTCCTTGTAGTGTTAATCACGCATCCTGTGTGCTTTTGTAAATATGGATGACATCATATTCCTCTGTCTTCTTTTTGTTCCCACCTGTAGTTTTTGTGTCAGTTATTTCTTTGAGTGATGGAAAAAAATCTGTTCCCTGCAATTCAGTTTGTACAGTACCAAATCAAAGCAACAAAATAATAACTACAAACTTTAATGGAAATATGACTAGGTAGTAATAATGCTAAGTGTAATAATAGTCTATGTAAAGTACTTCAAGCAGGACAACAGCAGTATCTTAGCGTAGCCACAATTCATGAGAACCTGTCAGCCAAGAAGAAGATAATTTAGTAACATGCATTCATGAAACATGAGTGTAAAGGACTAAGTGATGACCTGAGCCAGCCCTAACTCTAAGCGCTATCAAAAAGGAAAGTCTTAAGTCTACTCTTGAAGGTGTTGACCGTGTCTGCCTCCCGAACCCAGAAAGGTAGTTTGTTCCACAGAAGAGGAGCTTGATAGCTGAAAGCTCTGGCTCCCAGTCTACTTTTGGAAACTATGGGAACCACAAGAGCGCAGTGGTCTAGAGGGGTAGTAAGGTACTATGAGCTCTTTTATATATGATGGTGCCTGACCATGAAGAGCAATGAGGGCAGAGCATATAATCGTTCCACCAGGTGGGGTCATTGTTCTCAGTTTGGTATTTTAAAGGCAGAATCTACCCAAAAGTCTCTAGGCTCATATTTTAGAGACAAAGCCCCTGACTCCGCCACTTGGAACGGTTGTGCTGTGAGTGTTCCTCATTTATAGTTTCTGTCTCCATGTATGAGAAGGGACAATAAATGTGTTACTATATTAGTTATGATCGACACCTTATCTTTAGCCACACAGGTGATAAGTAGTTATGTCTGTATCGTACTTTCTCCTTCATCCTTGGAACAGCAGTGCAGGTGGAGGGGGTCACAATCTGCAACAACACCGCTAAATCCTACACACTGATCCTTTAAAGAATATTTTTATGCAATGCTTAGCTCTAGTTCAAAGGCAACTCAGCAGTTTGCAGAGAAGGCCCATCACTATGTCAGTTTGACTGTTTGTGTCTGTGTGTCATCACAGCTTGCGTAACTTTATTGATTTAAAAACTTGTTTTTGGCAGGAGACTCATCCACGCATTGTGTGCGTGTGTGTAAATGTGTTCTCCATTCATCTGACTGACAAATTGAATTATTTCAGTATTATTTAGCTTGTTCAGTCAGTGGTCAGCAACCTGTTGCTTGTGCTCACACTCCATAGGCACAAGTAAGCATCATTCTGTTCATCAGCTAAATGAGACAAAACATTACAATCATATTTAGAATAATGTTACTACATTTTATTTGGATACTAAGTTAACATCAGCAAACACCACAAAGGAAACAATGCCAGCTTAAATTCCAGTTTAGCTTTGGTTACAGCTAGCTGGCCCCTACCTTGCATTGCTATGTGCTCAGCATAGACGGTATAAAACATTTTATCAGTGATGTCACACACAAGTTTCTAAAGAGCCATCGTGAATCTCATTTGAACATGTTTATTTGTGAAATGTTGGACATTTGTATATGAAGTCTTATGGAGACTCTAGCTTCCTGACTCGTCGATGGGTGTGGTCTTCTAAGTGGGCATGGTCACCACGCCCCTAATCTCTCAGCCTCATCTGTAGATATGAATGTCATGTGGATGGAGGAAAGCAAATTGTATTGTGCCAGAGTTGTTATATATGACTTTAGGTGACATTGAACTAACGATTGTGCACAGACAAGGATAAGAGATGTTCTTACTACAAAGACAAAAACAAAGTAAGCCAGGCCAGCCCTGGGAGTTTGGATGAATTAGCTGACGTAGCCTGCCGTTTACGATTAAAATCTAGTTTTGGTTGTTCAGCTGTTGTAGGACTCCAGCCATTCTCTCCCACTTCAGACAGCTCGTCTTTGATTGAGTGTATGTCCACAAGCTGCATGGTGTTGTGGTGGTGTTCAAGGAAGCTTGTTGCATTAGTCTTAGTAACATTACCACTACATGTCTAACTGTAATATTTTTACTGAAATTTATGAATAATTTATTACTATCATGTTACTATTAAAAGTAATATTGCTATAGACAGTATTTTTGTTATGTTTTTTATGTATGGCAGTGGCTACAGAACATTTCAACCTCCATAGCACCCATATTAAAATGTTCACCTTCACAGCAGAAATAAACATGTTTACAGCCTGTTTACTGAGTGGGAATTTTTATAGAGCTCACCTGTTCAATTTATTCCAGATAACAATCATATATTGTGACAATCACTGTCACAATATATATTTTTTATAAACATATTAATGGCAATGTAACCAAGTCTAAGCTAATCAGGTGTGAACCAATCTAAAAAAAACTATTGTCTATCTTTCACATCTGAAGTCAGATAACAAAGAATACATTGTATGGAATATATTAAACTTGCATGTAGTTGATACAAATTTTAAACTTATTATGAATCATTTGGACATGCCTGCTTTATAAGCATTTAATTAGCACCTGTGGTCCTCCATATAGGTTCAGCTAAATGACAAAATGATAATATTTTCTTTATTTACATTTAATGGGGCTCAAAGCATAAAAAATTGATTAACATGCAAAACCCGTAAACTGGTCCCTGAAGTGAATGAAGGGTAGAGGTCTGCACACTGAAGTCAACTGATCAGAGTTTATAAACCCAAACATTATACTAATGTTTCCTCCACAGATCAGTTGTCACAAAGCAGATACTTTTGATGTATATGCACACACACACACACACACACACACACACACACACACACACACACACATCGAGAGGCAGACCAGACATGTTGTTTACACCATGGTCATGTGAAAGACAGAGTACAAGAGGGTCCTGCATGTGCACTGTTTGCACAGTGGTGTCCGTATGCATTAGTGTGCCATTTTGGACATGTGTGTGTTTTCGTGTTGGGGTGAAGGGTCATTGTGTGGGTGGTCATCAGGGTTGTGTAAGTGACGCTGTGGGATGTTGTTTTGAAACAAGATGAGACAGAGAACGAGTGGGGAAAAAAAAGTCCACAGACAAAAGTCCAAACATTAGCCCCCGTAAGAGTATGTCTTCCCCAACTGGGCCCCTGCATGGACAGACACACACACACGTATATAAACACACCGTTTTCTGCCTTTACCTCCCACTATAGAGAATATACACACCGGTGTCTCAACCATGTTCACTGAAGGCCTCTTGGATGCAGAGTAAAGCAGAGGAGACAGGAGAGCAAGGAGCAAGAGGTATGAGGTATTTGTGTTAGTTCCGCCTGAAGATGCTGATCTTGTGGTATCACATGAGTGTAGCCTGTCCCTTTGTGAAGGTCAAAGGTCAGAGGTCATGGTCGCTATGAGGAAAAACATGCAACCACAACAACTAGGATGCAAAAAACAAAGTTGAACTCACCTTGGTGGCCTTGCATCAATCAGACATATGTGATTCCTCTCTAATGCAGTGAAGGTGAACTGAACCCAGAGATGTACCAACATAATACACACAGCTGCTGCTGCTCATGGCAGTAACACATTTTAAAATGATGATGGCAGTATCTCAGCCATGATGATTTGATTTTGATTTTAAGTTTAACCAGATTATCAGTAGTACAAACGTGTGGAGGATATTTGGCAAATAGGTGTAATTAATTTGTTTTATTAATTGTAATAAATACATCATAATGCTTGATAGATCAGTCATACAGTAAGCCATAATTAAGAGTAAATGTTAGGGGGAGTCTGCAGTTATAATAAATAGAAATAAATGGTCCAGATTTGTCTCAGTTCTGTCAGTCCTCTTTATTAACCACGCTCTATGAATGGCAGTGTCAGTTGGTTGGCTGCTTGGTCAGTTTGTCTGTTCATCATTGGCCTGATAAACATTTTTCCAGATATCACCTCCACACCAAACTCCAAACGTGCCCTCTAAAACATACTTCCCTCTACGGTGGCCAAGTGTGCAAGAAAACAGAATGAAGCGCCTTCCAGTGGAGAAAAACAGTACTAAAAACTGCAATTCCTTGTCTAAACACTTGAAGCTGGCTCCAGAAGTGAGTCAGTCTCCATAAGTTTCCATGTTCAAATGTCCAGTGTTCACAGCAGAAATAAACATGTTTACAGCCTGGTACAAAAAACAGTTTTGGTCTCTATAGTTAATTTCCCCGTTCATGGCAACTGTACTGAGGGTGAATTTATATACAACTCACCTGTTCACATTATATTAAGGCTTAAGGTTATGCAGAATTAAGAGTGTGGATGCTTTGATTGACAGGTGGTTGCTGTTACAGGTGGCTTGTTTGAGCACTCAGGTGCCATTTGGCCTGTCTTAGGCTGCCCATGATTTAGACTATCCAGGAGGCGATTCAGAATGGTACTTCAGAAAAAAGTGGGTGACATTACTTGGTTGCTGTCTTGGTTGCTTCTTTTTACTGTCATTGGTCAGAATGTGTTTCTGATTCTCAGCCTTTTAGAGTGGCAACCACCCAGAATAATCAGGTTCCCCCTCATCTGCCTGACATGAGGACGCTTGCTTTGCTCAACAACTGAACAACTGAGTTGATTTTTGCTTTAAGTTTAGACTTATTAAAATAAAGACACTTTCAACATGTTTGTTTAAATGAACAATGAAAAATAATATGAGGTATCTGAGGTAACTAACGTGTATAAAAACCGAGTTTAAAGCCTGTAGTGAACAGTCACTGACGTCACTGAGTGCTGCTTCCACAACCATTTGGCACCTTGAGGGCAGCGACCTCCATGTTGAGAACCACTGCTACGGATTCATTCTACGTTTTTACCACAGAGTGGTACTCACGTGATCAATGTAATGTTCTTCCCCTCAGACAGTCCACGCTGATATAAAGCATCAGCAAATCATTAACCATCAACAAAGACAGTTACAACTTAGAAAGTGAAGCTTGTCAGAGGCTGATGCTGGACATTCTGTACAAGAATACCATAGGCTTGTTTATGTGAGCCTGTCAGACACACATGATGTGAAAAATGTCCGTTTACACAAGTAACCTGTCCCTGCTCACACACACTCCTCTCTCTTTCAGTCCGGGTGCTTCTCATGCGTTCCTCACTGCACGTATCCCTGCCAAGAAAGCAGCTGCTAACACTCAAACACACACACACACACACACACACACACACACACACACACACACACATACACACACACACACGGTTGGCTGGTGGGTTAATTGAGTGTGGATGTCTTGAGTGGTTGACCTTCACGTAGCCTACCCCGCAGACTCCAGAGGAACAGGAAGACCTTATAAGAGCATTTTACTTTATGAATATGGGATTTACTTTCTTGGCTGATCCTCTCTCACTTTACTGCCCCTATTCAAACAACACACACACACACACACACACACACACACAGCTACTGTTCGTCCTCCCTCTCATCAATTTTGGCTGCAATGTGGTGCGCGTTCACACGGCTGCGCTGTGATTGGTGGAGACTTGTCATGGACGCGCAGCTCACATGCAGCTTTATATATTTCAGCCGGCATGCCGCGCTCGCACCGCACCGTGGAAACTCTTCTGCAGGGCTGCATGCTCCAGCTGCTCCAGCCTGACACCACAGAGAGGCCCACTTCATCAGTCCAGTTCGGCTTCGATCAGTGTGGAACATGCCGGCCAATCTGTCCAAAGAGTGTTTGGTGCTTTTTTTGCTCCTGGCCTGTCAACAGGTGCTGAACATGGATCCTTATGATGTCCAGGAGAAACAAGTGAGCCAGGCCAAAAGACGCCTGTCGCTGCAGAGCACAGGTAAGCTCACAGCGAGCTGCATGGCATCCATATATTCACATTTTTACGCACACCGCTCGAGGCTCTGGTGGGCGCACATGGGTGGTCTCTTTTAGTTGAATTGGTGGAAAATGTTGAATTCAAAGCATGTACATGGTTGCTGGTAGATTGGTCATGATGTGCCTGCTGGCACTAAAAAGTTTGGGAAGCTCTTTCTGCGTGTGTGCGTGGTTTGCTTTTGGTCAGGGGAAGTGTTATAGCTTTACTTTGCAGAGAACAGCTTCAGTGTACCTCCATGCTTCCGTTCTGTGCAGTGTGCTCTGTGATGCTCCCTCTCGTTCCCACCGGAGGACACTTGAATCATATGTTTGTTCGAGCCGGGCAGGCAGTATAGCACGCCTCTCCTCTCCTCTGGCTCTCCTGCTCTGTTGGTGGCTGTAATTTAATGCGCTCGATCCCGTCCAAGCACATTCCCTCCGTACCAACAGGGTGCATGATGACCGCACCTCCGGCCTGGAGCTGACCTGCAGCCTGCACAACATCAGCAGCAACAATAACGGATAGTAGAGGCCTATGTGACAGCAAGAAAGTGCAGAACAACTGGTTATAGATGAGCTGAACACGAAGTAAAGACTCCAAACTCACTGATGGTGGACAGGGTCAGCTTGCTGTGTCTTCTAAATGATGTTTCCAGTTGTTACCAAATCAAATCAAATCAAATCAAATCACATTTTATTTGTATAGTCCAAAGTCACAAAACACATTTAGCCTCAGAGGGCTTTACAATCTGTACAAGGAGTGACACCCTCTGTCCTTAGAGCCTCGGTTCCAGTGAGGAAAAACTTGCCCACAAAAAAAACTTTAACAGGGAAAACCAAAACTTTTCTGTCTGTACAGCTGATGCAGAGTAATGTCAGGACAGGAAGTCATCCTGATGTGTGCTGTCATTATAATGTTATGTCTCTTTAAGGTATGACAGCCTGTGACTGTGGAGAAGTCAATGCTGATCTTTCTTTCTGTTTCTGTCTCTCTAAGCTGAAATCCAGAGTTGTCTGGTGAGTTCAGGGGATGTTGGCTGTGGGATGTTTCAGTGTTTCAGCAACAACTCCTGTGAAATCCAGGGGCTGCACCACATCTGTCTCACTCTGCTGCACAATGCCGGCCGCTACGACTCACAGGTGAGGGAGAAACGCGACTGTCTGACCTCATTTCTGCCACACACACCAACAGCAACTCAGGGCAAGCGTGGATAACACATATTTGGATATGTGTTTTTATTTTCATGTAATCCCTTCTCTCATTACAGTCATTTGTGAGGAATGTGTGTAGTATAAGGAGCAGTGTATAGTCATGCATGGCAGCAGGGGAAGTGAAACGAGAGAGGGAACAGCTTGTCTACTATACTAGAATAGAAGAGCCTGAGAGAGTGATGCAAGTCTAATGTGTCTCCAGTTTGAACAGGAACAGTGGATGATGTTCAATGTCTGTGCGTGGCTGTTTACTGCATGTATAGAAGTCCCATACAGGAACAAACAATATGATACAATATATATATATATATATATATGTATATATATACATATTCAATATAGTGAATATAGTTGAATATAGTTGTGGAACTGTTCTGCTAGAATTGTCATTGTCATCATTATTTCATATCATTATTTCTTCTGTTGCTGTCCTCTTCCCCTCCTCCTCCTCTTCCTCCTCCTCCTCCTCCTCGTCCTCAGGGTAAGTCATTTGTGAAGGATGCGTTGCGGTGCATGGCACTGGGACTGCGGCAACGCTTTAGCTGTGTGAGTCGCCGGTGCTCTGCAGTAAAGGAGATGGTGTCCTCGCTCCAGAGAGAGTGCTACTCCAAACACCAGCTCTGCCTGGCAGTGCAGGACCACATGGACACCATGGGCAGCCTGGTCCAGTTCCACCTGATGTTTCCTCCAGGGTGAGAGAGACACACATCAAAATAATCAGCAAGCTTTTATCACCAGCTGTAGGAAGTCGAAGTCCAAACAAAAAGTCTGAACATTAGTGAAACTGTTGGCAGTATTAGTTTAACAGTAATAACAGGTCAGTCATCTAAACTTAGTTTGAAGCAAGAATATGTAACTCTTGAAATGCCTCTTATTAATTATTCATAAACAAAACACTGTTGCTCAGTTGATTGCACTCAGGGGGTTTGGTTTGGTGTTACCACTGACATTAGAAAGACCTATGACCTGTTTCCCATAGAAGGTTTCTAAAGAGCTGTTTTAACATGGGGGCTTATGAAGACTGACTTTTTCTGTAGGCAGCCTCAAGTGGTCGCTCGAGGAACTGCAGTTTTTAGTAAAACAGGAAGTAAACAGCGTACATCACCACCAGGCACATGTTTGTTGTTTTCTTGTTTCCTGCTCTTGGCCTTTGTGTTAATAATGGAACTTACTTCCTTACCTTCTACATATCAAAATGTTTCACTCACTCTAAGTCAGGTCGCCAAATGATGTTAACTTTAAAGCCACTTAAGAATCTTAGGGAAGAATCATTTATGTTCTGCTGTTAAATCTAAGTCATTTTTTATGTGCATGTTCTAACAGGCCATACGTGGAGCTGATGAACTTCCTGCTGAAGTGTGGAGAGGAGGTCAGGCTGTGGGTCGCCCGGCGTTTGCGCGGGCAGTGCGAGCAGCACTGGGGGGCACTGTGCAGCTTTGGCGCCACTTGTTCTTTAGACCAGTCAGATGCTCCACAGGACACCACTTCCCCACCACCAACTGCACCTTGGACTATCACTGCTCAAGGGACCCTGCTGCAGCCAACCAGAGTGGCAGAACCAGATAATGGCAGTGTGCTCAGTAAGATCGACAATGCAACTGAATCTGGCCTAGCGGTGGCCGAGAAATCCAACGTTACTGCTTCATAAAAAAACAGGCGAGTCGCGCAGAGGTGCAGACAGGGTACACAAAGATCATGCACTTATTACTATAGTATTAAAGTAGTGGTAGTAATAGATGTTTTACCAGAGTATTCAGTGTAGTATTGCTGGTGAAAGCAATACAACATAACTTATTTAATCTGTTGGATATTTGTGCTATATGAATATTTTTCTTTACATTTGACTTTATGTACAAGAATGAAAAACAATGATCTACCTCACTACAACATCACAGTAATCCACAGTGTCTGTCTCCAGCAAAGGGCAGGGACACACGAGTGAACACTACAGGGAATGTGTGTCTAGCTCAAGTGCAGCTGATAGCTTAAAGTCAGTATTCTACCTATTTAAGTTTTTGTATTTATGAGGATTATGTTATGTTATGCACCATATAGTTGACACATTGTCAAACATTATCTTGTAGACCGTCGGGGTGCAGTCTGCAGGAAGGGAAGCACTCTTTGGTTATGACGTGTCATAAACGTGTATTTTTGACGTTCTACTTGAACAATCACATTTCATACAGATCCCAGGTATCAAGCTATGTTTTGTAAGTTTTTATTTAAATTGATCTAAAAATACATTTGTAAGCTTTATGATTGAAATGAAATAAACAATGATGTCACTGGACAGAGAGAAGTGTGTGAATGAAGTCAGTTCTGTCCTATGAAAGGTGTAGCATGTCTGATGGTGATAAATTTTGAGTATCACTGCCACCTACTGGTGCATCAGTGGAAATGCTACACAACGCATTCCTCAATATGTTGCAACATTTCAACTTTATTAAAACAGACATTATGTTCAACATTCACACAGTCCCTGACTCTACATAGTAAGTAATGAGATTTCTGCTTCAGTAGTCTGGATGTGCGATAGAAAGGAAGAAAGGCACAAGGTAACTCTTCAAGAACACCATCATCTTTGGAACAGCTGTCCAGAGCAGACCATCATACACACCTGCTATGTTGAACAAACACACACTCACAGATTTTAATGGAACAAGATGTAAACAGGAAGGGGGTTGTTACGTAAGACGGCCCTGAACCTGGCTAGGCTGAATGCTGGATTAGGCATTAGGCGTCCGTATGCTTCGCAGTGCAGAAGTGAGAGAGGAGGCAGGATCTGAACTATTCTGAAAGCACTCTTCTACTGCGGTCACTTTTCACCATGCAGCACCATAACTGCCTTCACACACACTCACATCTTTATTATATATATATTTTTAATTTCTTCACATGGAGATCGCAGTCACTTAAAGGCCGCAGCCAGGAGGAGGCTACCACAGCAAGCTTCTTGCCCTGTGGCCATTTGCAAAAAGTAGAAACACCTTTACCTTGTTTGAAGCATACAGAGGCTTTAAACGCATCACAGCTGTTGCACCAAACCTCATTATTCCAGTTTAAGTCTCCTTTTACTTGAGCTGAAGCTGACCCTTCATGTCTCCTCTATAAACCCACATATTGCATATTGTTTAAGCTAAAAATGAGGCCACTAAACAGACACTGCCTCTATGTGCTGCAGTCCAGTCTCAGTGCTGCTACTAATTCTCCATGTAGTCCATCTTCCACTGCATATGTGCTAAAACTGCTGAGTAGAATAAGTGGAAAACCTTCTTCCTGAAGCCTCGGTGCCCTTTACAAGCAGTCAGCTAAATGAAAGGGAAGAGACGCTTCTTCAGGATGTAGAGGACGGTGGCGAGGAACAGGGCCACAGCCAGGAAGATCAGCAGCTTGTCCGTCAGCTCCCGCCGGTTGTACTTGAGGATCAGTTTCCTCCCCAGGTGGATGGTTCCTGTCATGTTTTTAAACTCCTCATTGGTTTCCTGCACCGTCCTGGAGGAGGTGGCTGTGGTGAGGAGGAGGAGCATTAAAGGTTTAAGAAGATGAGAAGTATACAAGCACAGAGTACACAAGGTGGTAGTAGTAGTAGTAGTAGTAGTAGTAGTAGTTTTCTTTACCCAGTGTGCTGATGGTGTCCTCGCTCTGCTTCACCTGTTCAGCCATCAACCTGCTGATGGACATCAGACTCTCTGTGATGTTGCTGCTGGTTTCAACTAGGCTTTCTTTGGTCGCCTTCCTGAGACAAAGACACACACAAAGCAGAGCACATGATGCAAGTGTAAGCCTGGAGGAGAGCGACTCACAAAAAAAGGGAAACAATCAAGGTGTAGTGCGACTAGGACATGTTAGTGCAGCAATAAGTACTATGAGTGGAGAGGGATACATTTATCATGTCCAGTTGTTGGTAGTGTTGCCGAGGACATCCTCTCTGAAGAGCTGGAGATCTTTTTGAAGGTAGAGAGGGACGCCCCTGATCTGGTAGGAACTGGTAGGACGTTCCACCAATGGGGAACAACAGACAAAAAGAGTCTGGATTGTCCTGATTGTACGGGTGGCAGAGCCAGACATCGTTCAATGGAGGAGGTAACATATGTCTGTATGGGGACATTCGTGTAGGTGGGTGCAGAACTACTTTGTAATCAGCATTAGAGATTTGAATTTAATGTGGGCTGCTACAGGTAGACAGACAGTGATACTTTAGTAACTGCTGTTATTTTTATAGTGTTTGTTGATTGAACACGGCTGTTCCCGTGTTGTCTGTCTGATTATAATTAGTGCAGAGTGTCCTCTGACGATGCAGTGAATGGTTTTTCAACAGAGGGGCAAATTACACACACCGGAATGTTTGATCGCCCTGACACATTCACCCTCCCAATGCACCTACCTTGTCTGTTATCACAGGCATCACTGTGATAAGTAAGTAAATAGTTAACACAGTTTAACTTTAACAATGCCTCTCCAGTCTCCCCAGGCTGAACTCAGATTACTAGAAGACTGTAGAGTTTGTCAAAAACTACAGGGACTGTAATTAGTGATGGGTGGAGGACTGTAGCGCTCCAGACAGGATTCAAATCACTGAAGAGTGAGGTAATATTGAACCATTTACAGGAAGAGGTCTGGTGTGGACGGGCTTTAGTTGAACAAAAGCAAAACTTCTGCCATATGTTTAAAATGAAGCTGATTTCTCATCATTTCAACATCGCCGTATTTGTACCAACCTTTGTCTGGTGCTCTGGTTGTCTCCTCCACACAGTAGCTCGTCCTTCTCCATGTTGTCTATGGCCAGTAGACAAGCCAGGTTAGCTTTCCTCCATGCTGTCTGGTTACTGGAATCCACAGAAAAAAGAACACACAGACTGACTAACTTTTCTATCTGCTCTGTGGTGTCTGAATCTGATCGGCGTGCTCCATCAGTCCTGATTTACTACTTTCAGGTATCTGCCTCTCAATGTATGTTCTACAGGTGAAGTCAAAGAGGGCTTGAAACCAAACACGGCAGTTTGTTCTGATGTGATGACTGAGATCAGTTCACTCATTCAAACACTGACTGACTGCTGGGACTGATGAAGGAAATGAAGTCAGTGATTCACAGGGCAAATGAAGATGATCTTCGCACACCTCAGCATTTGTCTTCGCTGGCTCTCGGCCTCTGCTTGAATGGCCAGTCTGTCCGTCTCTCTGTCCTGCTCTCTGGCCATCTGCTCCAGATCCTGACGACAACGAACAACGACAACGACAATGTCACGTTACATCGAGTCTGGGGTTTGAGATGAACGTCACATGAGCGCAGTCTGACCTGGATTCTCAGTCTGAGCTTGCTGAACTTCTCTTTGACCTGAGAGTTGAGCTCCATGAGAGTTGACTGAGGTCCAGGGCAATCCCTGATGTCCTGCAGGTCACACACACACACACACACACACACACACACAGACACACTTCAACTGTTATGTTTAATAATATTCCAATAACTTCTCCACGTCAGTCACATCATTATTAGTGTGTTATCATCACAATAATGAGAAAATTCTTTCTCTCTGTGGCTTTAGCACCGTTAGCTACCATTAGCTGTGGTGCCTTCACGGACACCTCTCCGGACGAAAAGCGACGCCAGCACGAGCAAAGAAATACACAAACGGACCAAGCACACGTTTCCCGTTCTTACCTGAACCAGAGCTTTAATTTCTAAATCATATTTGATAATTTCCTGTCCACAGATTCGGACATGGACATCCGCACACAACGCCATGTTTGTTTTGTACGGCAAAGCGGGAGGCCCAAAATACAACGCGCTCTAAGAAAGGCGAAGCGATACTCCTTGACAGGGCCTAAGTTATATTATGATAGAACAGTTAACAAATATATGATTGAAAAATCCAAAGCTTAGCTCAGCTAAAATTTCAATAGACTTCATGAACCTTTATGTATCATTTTAGAAGAGCAAAAAACATAAGAAACAAAAAAGAAGCAATGATAGATAGATAGACATTTTACCTCCAGGAGTATGTATCATACATTAAGACTGTGGTATATTATACTTGTAACCTCCCCCTCCTTTGTATCGATGATACATTATTAGTTGAATTCTACTATGAAAATTCATCATTTTGGATCTTTATTTCACTTTCTGAAACCAACATGCAGAGTTACATTAAACCAATAAACCACACACACAAGAATCAGGCTGGGGTGCTAATGGTTTTATTATTTTGATATTAAAAATCAATAAACATAATCAGACTATTGTTGTGGTTACAAGCAGAGCTGCAGCATCAACTCCTGGCTGATACAACAGAGAAAGAATGATTTAAAAAATAAGAAAGAAAAAGAGAGAGGCACAATAACACAACAGAGATTCAGGGCAGGTGTCCGCAGGATGTCGAGCAGCCAGAGACCAAACTGTCAGAAGCTCTGAAACAGAACGAGTTGTTACAGTACAAACCAAAAAAAATAATCATCTGTTACATTTCCACGCCTGTGCATAAAGCCACCCACAGTGCCTCTGTGAAAAATAAAATACAACGTAAAAACAAAAAGTTAGATAAAACAAAAGTATAAACCCAGCACAACATTTATTACACAACATAAATATAACAACTGTCAAGATATTGTATTCGAACAGGCATATATGTGAACTACAAATATAGACGTCATTGCTAAGGAGAGGATCAAGTTAGTTTCAGCAGGATACACTTTCTGCAGGTTTTGCTTCTTTATGAAATTATAATCACCAAGAGATCTATTATAGAGCACTTAGCAATGAAGTACAGCCTTCCTACTAAGACTGGGGAGAGGAACACACACAGGACTAACTACAGAAAGATCCCATGCTGTTGATCTAATCAAATAAGTTACCATACAAGACCAGAAGCATCATAACAATGGCATGTAGCTGTGGACCTCAGGATGACATATACCTCCCACATCCTCTACATGTTTGGACTTGTATGGATTTCCTAGAAAGTCTTCTTACTGTCTGTCATTATTATCAAAATTAAAAGAAAAAAGAAACAGAAGAAGAAATGTTTTGGAATAAACATTTTCTTTTTGTTAAATGTCTCTCTCCATGCGTTTTGGCAAGTCTGGAGGAGATGTAAATCATTGTTCAGTGTTGGATGATGAGCTGGTCGTGTAGCTACATTATGGGACAAGGGGTTTTGTTTATGTCATCTAGGGTGGGTTGCCGTTGTTTGCTTTGATAAGATCAGTCTGCAGAAGAGGAAATGACCCCTCCCCTTATCGTTCATTGCAGGGGAGGGTAAGGGGTCTCTGCCCACCAGCCTTTAGTGACCCCTGGCTAATCTCAGGAGCTCCCTGACGAGACAACTGCAAACCAAAGCCCTTCTGAAAACAAACACAAAAAAAAGCACCCAGAAGGGACGAAACATCTCTGGCGCAGTGAAGTTTTCCCAGAAAACTAATCACATTTTCTAATTTTCCCCACTGAAATTAGAAAGAGACTCCAAATCTGAGCTCCAAGGCTGTGGAGCGCCTGATCCTCAGTCCAGAGTCAGGACAAAACAGAAGACTTGTGTCAAAGATGAGGTTCTCTTTGCTGACTCTGTGGCCCAGGTTTCAGAGCTCCACCGCCCCCCTCTGACCACATCAAACCTCCAATGACACAACGCTTCATGGCCTTCACAGACTGATGACTCAAAGTCACAATGAAAGAGCTGCTCTGAGAGCATTTCCTTTTCTTTGACTGGCATTAAGGCCAAACTTAAAGAAAGTGCACATAAAAGTAACAGTAGGATACCGAAGAACAGGAAGAAATGACTGGAGCCACTGTGTACTGTATATTTATGGAATTACAGCATCTTTCAAATGATTCTGAAGAGTTTTCTTTATGGACTGGTCAGTCCTAATTAATGAAAACAATGTGTGTCCACACATCTTCGGATTATTAACATCTCTTTGTGTGCGTCACAGCCGCTGGGTGCAGGCAACCTCCCAGCGACAACACGACTCCAGGAAGTCATTGCTCTGTGCCAAGAAACAGTCACAGCTTGTCACTGAACACATTTCTACACAAACATGATCTAATATGTTAACCAGCTTTGGGCAGAGTCACTTGTTTCCCTCTGTTTCCTGTCTTTGTGCTAAGCTAAGCTAACCGGCTCCTTTTGTATACTACCAAATTAAAATACTAATTCCTTTGAAATCCTTTGGGTATCTCTTAATGAATGTATCTGTTGATTTATGCAGTTATTTGTGAATCATTTGATTTTATATGTGTTTTACCTCTCTTACTGTTTAAGTAAATTGTTTTATAATCTGATGTCTTTTTTTTAATTATTAATTAATTAATTAATCAATTAGTGATTAGTTAATAATTGATTACTAATACTAATAATTGGTTACTAATTGATTAGTCAATCAATTAGTGATTGTCTTTAGAATTAATTGCATTTGCAGCCTTCAGGGGTGTGCGTGTACAAGAATCTTCTTCATGATATGTGATGAGGTAATATTTAATACATACTATGAGTAAATGGAAGATTTTTTCTAGTCATCATGTTGTTATTATCACATAGTTAACCTGAGGAGCTTTCACTGTGACTCTGATTCATGTCTGTGAAGTCTCTGACTCGTGGCCTGCTTCAGTGGAAAAGCTATCAAGTCTTATTTGAACAAATTGTTTCTTACGTGTTAATTTACAGGACGACACAAATAAATATCAAAGAAATGGTATGAACACTGGGATCAGGGAAAAAGCAATAAAATATAATGTAGGACAAAAATGTGCAATTCGACAGAGTCAGAGCATAAATATCAAACCATACTTTTTTTTTTTTTTTTTGAAAAAGCATTAAAGATATAAGCGGGATGGCGCGCATATAAAGATACAACATTAATGATCTTTCTGGATCCTGACAAGAGTCTCCCTCCATGTTCCAAACAAAGTCTAACAGGAAGTAGAACAACAGGAAAACTCCACCAGACACTCACACCTGTCTGTATGATCCTGCTGAGGAAGACTAGTCTACATTCATCAGCAAAGCAGCAGAAGCAGAGTTATACCTCGCTATATCAGCATACAGCAGTGCAGCAGTCAGAAACACAAGACTGACCAGAGTCATCAACAGAAGGAATAATATGGCTAATACAGCTTTTGAACACAGCCATGTTAGCACCCAGCCACAGACAGATTAGCACCACGGTTTACCTCCATGCTCAGTTTGTTGCTTCATTAGCAACCTACAACTCAGTGACTCCAACACTGACTTCAAGGAGGGTCTGGCACTTCATAATAGCAAAGTTAAGAAACGGAAAGTTCTGTTTTATCCTTTTTTTTTTTTTTTTTTAGTTTTTGTTGTTTTTTCTTTCTCAAAAAAGGTCAAGAGGCAGCAACACGGTGCTCCATGTCGAAACCACAGAAGAACACATTGTAATTGACAAGGTAAAAAGCAGGCCCAAAGTCTCCCTCTGCCTCAGACACAGTGGAAGTTTGCTCTTCTCTACACAGACACACCAGCGGTGATAGCAGCAGCAGCCAATACAGAAAACACAATAACGTGGCGTAGTGGGCAGAGAAAGAGATAAAAACAGAACCAGGTTTCCCAAAACGACGTCAATTTAGTTTACAAGTCATCATCTCTGCTCTTCTTCAGTAATGCTTTCAAAGGGATTTCTCTCTATCCACACATGACAAACAGCTCTCATGGGCTGCCAAAGGCTGATTCTTATACAAAAAGGATTCTTTTAGGGTTAAAATAAGGTTTGTTTCATTTTCGTACTTCAAGTTTAGGTTTTGGGAAACCCAGCCCCTTGTTTCTGTAGGGAAACCCCCTCCAGACTGACAGAAGGTGCAGATTTGTGTTCTCATATATCTGATTAAGGCACCTGGTTCAGCAGGCATCATATTCAAAGTATTGTTTTTTTTCCTTGTATATGTAAAAACCAAGTGCAAGGTGAGTAACACTGTTGGTTTTTTGACTGCAGAGAGAAATGTGAAAATCAAACAGGGTGTGTGGTAAGAATATACTGTGTGTGTCACTAAAAACCAAAATCTAAAATTGTTGTGCTCATTCAATAGCAGCAATTCTGAAATCATTCAACTGAGAGGACAGTGAGCGACCTCTGTGACAACGGAGACGTGTTCTGATGATTGGTCAACTCATTCCCAATCTGCAAAGAACTCCAGAGGTCACTTGATTCTCTCAGTGCTATGCAGGGAATCTACATGCAGAAACATAATCGCCACTGCAGAATTTTTAGTCAAAGTTCACATCTGTTTGTATCTAATTTACACAGGCAAAAACGTGGGCAGAGGAGAGTAACAATTCAGCCTCTGAAGATGTTTGTACAGCTAACAGGGGTTCAAACAAGACAGAAAACATCTGAAATGCCTCGAAAGAAGCTCAAAGCCAGACTTTGAGATTTGACATCACAGCCAGCGGGGGTGCCATGCTGTAATTTTTTCCCCCCACAACGCCAATCTAACTCTTGAGATAAGAATATTGATAACATTTATCTAACAGATCTGTAATTTTCTAATAACCTCCAAAGACATTTCTTGGAAACAACATGTATGTGTTCTGGTACAAATGAGAAAAATAGGTATATCCTAGAAAGAACTGCTGTGAGCACCTGAACATGTTAGCAAACATTTGGAGTCTTGTTTCTGGTCTCCACTCCGACGCCTGCTAAATGCTCTGCTTTGTTCACCA
The DNA here is from genome assembly GCA_023373845.1 of Nibea coibor. Classification (NCBI taxonomy): domain Eukaryota; kingdom Metazoa; phylum Chordata; class Actinopteri; family Sciaenidae; genus Nibea; species Nibea coibor. The sequence continues at coordinate 1,043,334 of CM041733.1, read as the reverse complement.
ACTAGTTTCTGACTGTGTCCGTCTAATGTTTGATGCTGGACAGAGCTTTGTCATGGAAAACAACTACCTGTTACTGAGAGCCATGAGACTGAAGTTTTGGACTGCAAAACCAAAACAATGAGTTGAAAGACACTAAAACAGATCTGAGGAGAACTGCAGTGTCTGTGGAGTTTAATTCAACATACACAGAAGAATAAACTTTTGAGCGAATGTAGAAAAAATTGGCATATTCAGCTGATTTGGACTCAATAAAAAATGCAGTTCATTAACTGAAAGTGTACCAATTACATTCTATTTTCCTGATTTCCAAAATATAAATATGATGTTCTTTCAAGGAAATTTATTTGAAATGATTTTAAAATGCCAGATTAAAGATCCTCTGATTGGCTGTGGTATCAACTCCAGAAGTCTGACTTTTACAAAAGAATTTGTGATATGCTCAACAATAATGATCATACATGTCAATAATACAGAAATGACCATTCTGTTGTTGTTTGGAGGAAGAATCAGTGTGATTCCTCCTCTGATTGGTCCAATAGGGAAGTCCGGCCTGTTATTGAGCATTATTAAATGTTATTTATGAATAGGTCTGAATACAGATACCATTTGTAATTCTTGGATTATTTCTGGGATAATAAAAAGTAAACAGCACCATGTGACAAACCCCAGTTGGATGACGGCTGGAAATCAGCATCAAATCCTTTCATGAGAGGAGAACGTGGTCGTTTCTGTATGTTTGAATACCGATTCAGAGCAAGCAGAGAAACTGAATTCTTGTGACAAGTCTGTTGGCCTTTTTTTCAGTTTGTGTAGAGAGCATTGCACTATATATTGATTGACATTGATAATTCCTAACACACTCACACACACACACACACACCCACACACATACACAAAATATTTTGTACAGAGTAAAGAATGGCGACAATAATTGGAATACATAAATATATTTTCTTTTGATTTTATATGTCATCACATATGTCAGATAGAAGAACGATATTACCCTGATTTGCTGAAGAAGAGCTTTATGGATCCACTTAGCTTTTATTGGACAAGAGTAGCACAAAGTTACACACTCTATTAGCTTAATAGTTGACTGTATAGGATTTATGTCATCAGAAATAAAAAGAATAAGGAATAGTTTTACTGGCGTGGATTTTTCACTCACTCCTTGACTGTTAAAATGCCACAGAGTCTCCTGGTTCGGATGTAAAGTTGCACAGCTTGCGCCTATCATGTTAAATGTAAAAACCTGTGAGGACTCTTTCTTGAACCAGCCTCGTGATCGACAGCAAAACACACACACACTCCTCTTGTCAGCCACACTGCTGAACAGATCTACTCTCCGTCAACCAGTGGCCCTTTAACCACTGTTGACCCCCCTACCAGACCTGGGAAAATTGTAGCTGAAAAAACGCTTCAAACATTGTCACAAAAGATACAACTGAGCATGAGGAATTCAGATCTTTGAAGCCATTTTTCATATATATATTTCACCACGTCTGCTACTTCAGTCAAGGTTGTTTTGAGCCAATCAGGCTGAATGGTTTTGTTGCTGTTGTTGTTGACCGTATATTGGCAGAACAATGTCGGAAACCTCTGGCACTCCCCTCGGCAACTGACATGTCTGCCATGTTATTGTTTTTGTTTGTATGCAAGTTATTTAAGAAGGCAATAAGTGTCCGGATTGAGTCTCCATTTGTAATTGGCTTGCCATACAGTACAGTGATATAGTAACTTCCCCCAAGGCGGCCTGGAACAACGTCTTTCAAACAGGTTCTTCCTGGCCGCCTCAGGCTAAACCCCTCCTCATTAAGTCACAAGTAGAAATCAGTTTACAAATGATAACAATATAGCTCTCTGGAGAAATGTGTCTACACTGTACATCACCCTGAAGAGGAAGCCAAAGCAGAATCAGTTTTTCCATAGGAAACCTCTACTGAAGGCAAATGAATCAAGACGCCAAGGGGGTCAGCATCAGGATCAAAGTAGGGGCCCTGGAATCAAAACCCTCTTTTTTTTTTAAGACCACAAACACACTATCCCCTGACCAGGAAATAGACGTATCCTGTCAAGACACTGGGCTTCCCAAAGCCAAGGAATGATACGCTCTCAAGCAACCCTTCATATCATTACATGGCTCCAGAATCATGTAGATCTAACCCTCGCCAGGCCATACACCCATTCCTTGCTAGTTTAAAGACCTAGCCAAGTCAGGTAATAGACCTATCCTAGCAAGTAGTCATCAAGTACACTTGCAGCGTTCACACCAGGCCTTTTAGCAGCAAATGGAAGAAAAAATGCTTTTCTTTTTGTTTTTTTGTTGTTTTTTTTTTCCTTTTTTGGACAAAGTGCTTTTGTTTTCAAACATATAAGATAGAGTATTCTATACATATATCTAACATTTAGAAGGTACATATTAACTTATAGTCTATTTACAAAAATGAATCACTACTAAGAAAATAGCTATGGACGGTTGGGGAGAGCAAGTCATTAGGCTACAACTAAGAAGTCAAACAAGAATCATGGATACTCATCATTCTAGTTTCAGAAAAAAGCACCATTTCTCCCTTTTTAGACAGGAAACAGTAAAAAAAATTATATATATATATATATATATATATATATATATATATATATATATATATATATATATATATATATTTTAATCAATCACACGATACAGAACACGGCAGCTCTGCATCACCATCATCAGACATCAGAGTTCATTCTGTGAAGGAGCACACTCAGAAATCAGCCTCAACAAACACTTCTTTTTTTTCTTGTGAATTCTGGTTGAATTTTAAACTTCCTAGGAATGGCAGCGTTTCCTCTGTGGAGGTGACAGAGAGGCAAGCATACATGCATCATGCATTTTTTTTTCTGTTAAAGGTTGGACGTGCCACCGATTTGTGGCCTGGATATTGTACCTCTGTGTGTTTAGGTGAACAAAGTCATTCTTTGTGGCCGTGACCAGTCACTGAAGATGTAAGCTGACGGCCGGAGGGAAAGCCAGGCAGATAAAATTCAGCAAATCAACCTCAAAGGGAGCAAATATCAGTCCCAGGAAATGGAAAATTCAACCGACTTCATGGTTAGAGAGGGAATATGTGTGAAAATCTAAATGACAATGCACAGTGCTGAATCCAGATCAGTCTGGGACAAAAATATGATGGCTTTGGCTTTCTTACAGCATCTGTGACAACACTGCAGCTGGTTCCTCATCTCCCTCACATCTCTCACACTCCTGGACCGATCCCTGTCCTCTCTAAAGCTAGCATGTCCTCATTATCTTTATAGAGCATTCAAAGTAGACCGTGGCTTCACTGCATTGTGTTTTAAATAAATCCAGTCCTGATTCTCCATCATTTCACACAGCCGGCAAAGGAGAGCAGAGGGGTCACATGTCAGTTTATATATCATAGCATCTGCTCTTTAAACACTTGTCTCCTCTCGTCCTCCACCTCTCCTTCTCTCCACTGGGAGACAAATACTTCCAAACCAACAGGAAAGCTATCAGGCAGCTAAAGTACAAAAATATAACAAGAACTTTTTTTTTTGGTTTTTGTGTTTGTTTTTTTCCTCTTTCTCGATGCAAGGATAGGCTTTAGAAATGTGTCATGCTTAAAAATGAATCAATTGTCATGAAAAGTGGCATTTCACCATTGATATATATCATTAATGCTTCTATATACAGTACTTGAAAACACAATTCAGTTAATATTTTTGTTGATGAACTAGACCTCATCTACATACAAATCAAAGTGACACAGGAACAAAACATTTTGGTTATTGTTGGTGACATTTTGACAAACAAGCAAAAATGTAACATAGCTTATCTACTTAGCGCTCTTGGTTTTTCGTCCTAGATTGCGCCATTAACACAGTTAGCACGTGGAGGGAGGAATCAGTTCAGGAATGAAGTGCTTGCTAAGCAACAGATCTACTGGAGGAGCCCGTAGATGGGGTAAAACTTTAGATTTAAAAAAACAAAAACAAAAACAGAATGAATGTTCCTTTTCTGTACAGAATTGGACCCAAGCTAATTTCACAGTTCACTGAAGTTCCCTGACCCTCCCACATTTCTTACATTCAATACGGCGTCAGGTAAGCTGTGCAAAACCTTACTTTAACTGGCTGGTCGCCATTTCGTTGCATGTGTCTTTGGTACAAAAAACAATCAAAATATAGTGTGCAAATATTTTTTTTGTAACTCTAAAGGAAAATATCTGTTTACCCTCCCCAACCCCTAAAGACAGAGTACCAAAAAACAAAAGTAATCTATTGCAGAGCCCTCCTATATACACAGACTCTGTGGCATCAAGCAACGAGAGCTTCCATTTCTTTTATGTACATTCAGAATATCTTCAGACAACTGAAATACACAACAAACCCCCCACAGGTGTCTCCCTCCTCACATTCACTAACTATCACCCTCAGTGTAAAGTAGTCCTCTCCTTGGCGGGACCTCAGGGAGTTCTGATCACCTCTTCTCATTCACACACACACACACACATACATACACAAGGCACAATGAATAGAACTCTGATCAAACACTAGTATGAACACACCAAACTGTTAGCCTGATCATCTCTGTACAAAAAAGGGAAGCCGGTGCCGCTTTCCATCTGGGAGACACTTTGTATGTACAGTTTTCTAGAGGAGATGGATCACTGTTTATGCCATTTTCACCACCACCGCCATCATCATCTTCCTCGCAGATGCTCCCATACTGGCAAAAAATGCCTGTTTTCACCCAGTCCAGTTATAACCAGCACAAGGCCAAAAAGCACCAAACCACATGCACTTCCTCTCCGCATGGACAACTACCTCCTGTTGTTTAAGTTAACGTCGTCTAAATTAAGTTTCGTTCTGCCTGCCCAGCAGGATTTTCAGCTTCTACTTGTTCTTGATTTCGAGTTTCTATGTGCTAAAAGTTAACTCCTGATTGGCAAACAGGGGATGGCATGAACATATTTAGGCCTTCAATACAAAATATTTCCTGCCACCCCAAAACGCCTCGCTGCTTCTTTTTTCTCTGCAGCTATCTTGGCAACCAAAGTAGTTTTTTTTAATCAAGCACTTTACTGAGTGGGTCAATTAACTGGAGTTCATTTTTGTTGCCATGTGTGAGGTGAGCCTTGTCTAGAAAATGATAACTGGAACTTGCTCAGTCTGTGATGGTGTCTGGCATGTAACAATTCTTTAGAATAATTAGAACCTCAAACAAATTGTGTGAAAGTATTCCAGTGGTTACACTCATATGACTGTCTCTGTCTCAGCCCTGGAAGCAAACCTTCAACAGAACCGACTCTACACAATGCTATGTTAAAACACATCTAAGAATCACCAGTGGATTTAGAGCGTGCTGTTAGCTATACACCTAACCATCCCTTGCTTTAAGAGGCGCTTTTCCCTACAGACGCTCACGATGGTTTGGGAGACGGTGACGCGCTGTCTCTGCGTGTGTGCAGAGACAGAAAGCTAGGGCGTATGCCATACAGGTGCATGGCTTAAACAAGCACACATACATACACACGGAGTGGTATGTGTGTTTGTGTGACTAACAATGTGTATGTATTCTGGGTTGGAGGGGCATGCAGAGGGGAGCATAGTTACAATGGGACAGCACGGTGGTAATATTTAGTCCACTCCTCTCAGTGGACCGCGGTTTGTCTAGATTTTGGAGGTGGGGACTCGCAGGCCAACCAGTCCACCAGTGGGATCCCCACGTCCTGTGTTGTCCAAGATCTTGTTGACGAAGTCGGAAGTATGCCCGGCAACTGGTGATGTCACTGTACACACAGAAACACACAAGATGCATCAGAAATGTCAGACTTGCAAGGTACCCCTGTCAAACAAATATAGTCATTAATCACCTCCTATAATTTTCTGATTTGATATGATGCGTGATATGGTAATTAAGTGATTTGCTGTTTTTAATTCACAGATATTACAGCTCACTAGCTCCCATGTTTCTCTGAGACTATTGTTGTGGAATTTGAATCATCATTCACCATTCTGTGTTTTTGGTCACCTTTAATCTCGAAATGATTCTCACCAAGTGTCTCCTGGATGAGATGCTCCAGAGTGTCAGTCATGTTGGTTGGACGTGGGGAAGAGTCCTCCACCCGGGCCACAATCTCCTCTTTGATGGTGTTGATCACAAACAACAGGCGGTCTACAGGAAGACACGTGGTAGATCAGAGGGTCGATATTCATGCGACAAAGTTAAAACGGGTAATCATGATCACTGCAGAGATGATGAACATATCTACTTACCATACTCAGTGCTGAGTCCCCAGAGCTTCACTTTGTTTGCTTCATACTGGGCCTTCTTTTTTAAACGGCAAGCTCTACAGAACACACCAGATGAGTGGAGTTCACTAATACACCCTTTTTTGCTCCTACTCCGTGGGGGTCAGCGTGATCATACGTGTCATACTTTATATGTGTGCATGTCTTACCTGGATGCCAGCTTGTTCTTTTCCTTGCGGGACCGCGGCCGTGCGGTCAGCGGCAGCTCACTCACGGGGGTCAAGTCGCTGATCACCTTGTTCAGTTTGCGGAGCTCGGTGCCAATCTGCAGCAGCTTCCGTGGATTGGGAGTCAAATCTTCCACATCTGTGCGGCGAGACTTCTTCAGCATATATTTTCCTGAAAGATTAGAGACGACCATCACCATGATGTTCATGTTTCAGCAGGGATAGGCAGTTTATGATTCTCTTAGTATGAAAATGGATGCAGGTTTTTGCTTCATACAGGAATAAAAAACAACCAGCCACCGGGAGCTGCTGTTTCCATAGTTTGAATGGGTTTCCCATTGTTTATCAGGTTAATATGATTTGATTTATGGCATCGTATGTGATTTGACTAATAAATCATGAAACAAGAACAGTTCTGGGTTCAGTAATAAAGAAAATAACGACCTGACATGATTGAATTTTTTGTGCTTTTTCTTTTTGAAAAACGTTCTGAAATTATCAAAAGGCATTATCAAGAGTCATCTTCTACATCCTCACACAAAATTCAATTCAGCAACAAAATATACTAAACATGGGCAACGCTTTACTGTCCGTGCCTTTTATGTGAGAAAAGAGACTATTTATTTTATATATGTGATGACTTAAACTGTAATATCACTGCTGCATGCTGCACACAGCTGCTGTTGTGGAAAATTCAGACAGACACAGTCGTATCAAAGGACTCTGAACGTATCTCCACTGAAAGGCAAAAAATCCAATCATCCCACAGGTCTTTGCTTTGAAGAGTCTCATAAAGATTTTCTCTAAATGCCATTATACTAAGTGTAAACTCATATATCCTCTGATGTGTTTGTATTTTTGCTCCAATGTGTGTTTATTTATGTGTGTGTGTGTGTGTGTGTACCATGGAGAGGCCCATTCTTCTGGTACAGGTTGCTAGGCAGCGTGTGTCTGTCCCACTCAGACGGCTTAAGCATACGTTCCTGTTTGGGAGGGGTGAGCTGTTCACTGTACTCCCAGAAGTAGCGGCGCTTGCCTCGCTTCCGGCTGGAGACTCCTGCTGTCAGGCCTTTAATGTCTTCCATCAGCTCCATGTCACAACCTGGCAGAGGATAGGAAGTAAATCAGAAAGAAGAAGAAATAGAGGTCAACAGCTATAGGTAATAATAAGAAGAAAATGAAATGTGGTAACCAGAAGCAGGAAGACTGGGCTCTTACCAGGCTCTGAGAAGGCATCACTCATGTCGTCATCCTTGTCTGCTTCGTAGTCTTCATCCTCCTCCTCATCTTCTTCCTCCTCATTCTCTGAAAGCTCGTGCTCGCTGCCAAAACCCTCATCATGGTCTTCATCATCTAGTTCCAGCCCATCGCCGTCCTCCTCTTCAGCCTCTTCCTCGTCTTCCTCCTCCTCCTCCTCGTCTGCCTCCAGCTGAGAGTGGGCTCTGCCAGCCAGTCTACGGGTCAGGAACAGAGAGTAGTTGTGTTCCTCCTCCTTGCTCTTCTCTGTGCCCTCGACAAGAACACTGCCGCCGCTGGCTCCTGCCATGCTATCGCCACCGCCACTGGCCAGCCCAGAGGTGCTGCCCTCTAAGGCCTGGCTTGCCTCCACAAGATGAGGCACAGTGGCAGGCCAGCCTACGGGCATCTCTCTCTTCACTGTTCCCTCTGCCCTCCTCTCAAAGCTTGCCAGGATGCCGGAGCCACTCGCGGTAGCATCAGGAAGCCCAACCAAGCTGGCGCTCGTCAAAGTGGAAGCCTTCTTGTCCTGGGGCTGGGAGAGAGGTAGGGGGGCCTCTGACCTCTCAAAATCTGTCTGGGAAAGCTTGTCGGGCTGGGTTTTATGCACAGCACTCACACGGACTTTGGCCTTCTGCACAAAGTCAGAGCTGTGAGAAGTTGGGCCAGCCATCTTGGTTCCTCGTCCCTGGGGCTTGGCTTGAGCTTGACCGTAGTCCTGGGTGGGACTGAGGAGGTTCTGGGTCTTGGCCATGGTCTCGGTGCTGGAGGGGACAGGTCTGGTGGCTTTTTGGGAGCCTTCGGGAAAGTCTGGGAGAAGGCTGCGGGAGGAACGGGAAGAGGATGTGGAGCTTGGAGAGGGCCGTGCAGAGCCGGGGCCTGATCCTTGGCCAGGGACCAGGGGTCTCTTACTGTGACAGGGAAGCTGGGATGGCTGAGGCTGAAGCTGGGGGGCAGGTAGCGTCAGGTCACCAGGGGGGTAGAGCACTTCACACACAGGTTGCGAATCCTCGCTATTGAGTTGAGCCAGCGTCGGGGTTCGACCAATAACTTCCTCATCCTGGTAGGGACTAGAGAAGTCATCCAATCCAAGGAAATCGACCTCTTTGGTTCCCCAGATGTCACAGCTGGCCAGCCGTGTATATCTGCCAAGCAAAGAGACAGTCAACCTCACCTTTAAAATGTGACTGTTTCCAAAACATGGTGAGGATTCGCTGCATTACAGAAGAATTGTGAGCTTAATCAATAATGCAAAGAATGAGGCCTGGACGTAAATCTATCTGCAGTGTTTGACTGACACAAAGTAGAATCTTCAGACATCTTTAAACTACTCTTTGGTAAAACCACAGCAAGGATGAGTGACCCAGAAACATGCTCTAACACAGCTACCAAACAGCAGGTCAGGACTAATGTAGCTGAGCTTGTAAAAGAATGACTCACTCATTAACCAAAAGAATTTTCCTCTGTTCCACCTAAATGTGACCTCAATCAATCCTGTAAGCAGCAAATAGCCCTCGTACCCTGCAACAGCCAGCACTTTCCACCTCAGTTTTAATAGCCTTTGCACTTCAGACACTGGTTGTCTGCCCTTAGCTGCCGCTCAGTATCAGAGGAGAGAGTGCAGAAACTATTTTAGCAGCAAAGCATCAGGATCGCTGCAGGACAGACGGAGCATCACCTGAGATCTCAGGAGACTGCGGCATCCAGCTGCTTTGTTGTTTACCGACCTCTTCAAACACTCCCTGCCTCACCACATAACCACTACCAACTCCAAATCATCCAGTGTCGGCCTGTCTGTGTCAGACCAAGATGACCTGCCTCCACGATTACCTGTCAGCGATAAACTCTCCTTCTATTAAAACCTTCAGGCACCAGAAAATTCACACACAGACTTCTCATTGGCCATTATGGGAACCACTGAGTACAACATCCTCTGTGCCAGGACCTATCAATCAGTTTATCATTGAGTTTCTATGTATGAAGACATCATTTTGGATCTGCAATGCACATTTTCATATTTTTTCAGAATAAAAGAAAAAAATGACACATTAATCAACAACAAATATAATTGTACAATCGTCTAGAGGTGGGTGGGTGACCAAAGTATCCACCATCTTGTAAACTATTTCTTCTACCCTGTCTGTAACTCTCAGCCCACAGCTTCTTTTTCTCCATCAGTCATTTCTTTAAATAGGTTTTTATCAACAACAACAAAAAAATATGAGCAACAGAAAAGAGCTTTTATACTTGCAGCTCCAGGTTCATACACATTTGGTGCTCTAGTGATGTGCAGTGTTTAACAAATGTATTAGACCACCTGTCAGAGACCATCCAGCATCATGAAGTGCTTTGACTTTCATTTTCAGTGAGCTAAATCAGGAAATAATAATGTTTAAACTTTACAACATTCAGTGGTGGTCTAATGCATTTTTTAAGCACTGTATGCATAGCAGAAGGACAGTGTATATGGTGTATGGTATTGGCAGAGCAACTCAACAAGGAGTTTTCAAAGGTTTTTCATCAATAATAAAAAAAAATGATAAAAGTATATCAGGCTTTGCTGTCCATTAAAACCAGAAACACTTTTGAACACTAAATGAAACATGCTGTAGTTATTGCATCTATTCATCATCATGTTGTTACAATAAAGCTTCAGAAAGTTTGAGGAGGAGTGAAGATTCATCAGTGTGTTTGCTGCTGTTTTTAACTCCATCTAAAATAAGCCACAGCATGTAAATAAATAATCCAGTACCTGGTGAGGTCTTCCCAGTAGGAGTCCCACTGTTCGAACGCTGAGCTGCTGTAGACTGTCTCACACTCGCCCAGACCCATAAGCTGATCCACACAGCCCTCCACCTCCTTTCCACCATCCCCGACCCCCACTATGCTGTCCCCACAGGGGCTCTGCCGATGGGTCATGTCTCTGTCCTGCAGAGGAAAACATGGAGCATAGGTTCAGTTCAGTTGTTTTCATTTTACTGGAGCTGAAGTGTGACGTGTTTTTCTGTCAGACACATAAGCGGTCTGGGTGTGCTCATTGTCAGTCTCAGATCCTTCAACGTCATCACAGCAGAGATTGAGGAGATCCTAACATAACATTGCAAATATTGTTTTATTGTTCAAATAGTATAAGAGTTTACAGATGCCAAATTTGGTTGAAGAAGATCATTCATCCTTCAGTCATCATCATGTGTTGCTATGGTGCAAGAAATTGAGAGTGCTGCAGTGAATCACTATTGTTTAGTCTACAGTGAAGTAAATTGAGACAGACACCTGGAGCTGACAGCGTGAGTGCTGACAGGTGAGCTGTCTGTTTGCCAGGAGCCTGGGAAATGTCACAAGCCTGCTAAACAATTAGGCACAGGCCACTCTGTTTTAAATGCCATGCTTTTTTTTTTACTCAGAGAAGGCCAGTTTACAATAAAATCCAGCTTTACTTGTTATTCTTACAAAAAAACAAAAAAAACAACAATTTTTACATACAAACATGTACATATGTATATGTACTCAAAAGCATTACTTTCTTTCTGGTCCTGTGAGCCCTGCTTGACGCTCATAAATAGCTTTGTCTTTCTCACATACATGTCCATATTATGTCCTTCTGCCATGAATGCCAAAATCACAGTCAATAATAGAACCAGGGGAGCTTATATTTCTATTATTCGCATCAACATAAGGGAAGTTGTACTAAGTGACAAAGTCTGCTCTCTTCAAGGCTATAAATTCACTCCATTTGTTCCAAAATTGGTAGAATTTTTCCTTTTGAATCTGTAAAGAATAGGTCAATTTCTCCATTTTAAATATCTCCAAAGCTGTTCCATGCCAATCATCCAATGTAGGCTACACTGGACTGGCCACCTTTTAGTGATTGATTTTTTACTTGCCACAACAAGGGCCTGCAGCAGCTTTGTATCCTTCCTCTGTTTCAGCACAACACGTCCCAGATAGTATCTGAGCTTTCAAAGCGCAGATACTATATCTGAGCTTTGAATGCCGAGCACAGTGCTTTCTGAATACCATTCCAATATAGGCTTAGTTTGGGGCAGTCCCAGAATATGTGACAGTGATTTGCTACAGTTAAACCACATCATCTCCGACACATCAAGCTAATATTTCTGTATACATACAAGGCGTTTTCATTTTTATGTTTTCTTCTAAGCCTTTGCATTTTTATATGTACAGTATCTGTGAGTGCACCCCTCACAGCAGATATTTTGTCATATCTTTTCATGAGACAACACTGAAGAAATGACATTTTGATACAAAGTAGTCAGTGTACAGTAAATTTACTGTCCCCTCAAAACACACAGCCATTGATGTCTAAACCGCTGGCAAAAGTGAGAACAGTGAAACAGTGAAAATGTCCAATTTGGGCCCAAAGTGTCAATATTTTGTGTGGCCACCATTATTTTCCAGCACTGCCTTAACCCTCTTGGACATGGAGTTCACCAGAGCTCCACAGGTTGCCACTGGAATCCTCTTTCACTCGTTCATGAAAACATCACAGAGCCGGTGGATATTAGAGACCTTGCGCTCCTCCACCTTCTATTTGAAGATGCCCCACAGATTCTCAATAGGGTTTAGGTCTGGAGACATGCTTTGCCAGTCCATCACCTTTACCCTCAGCTTCTTTAGCAAGGCAGTGGTCGTCTTGGTGTGTTTGGGGTCATTATCATGTTGGAATACTTCCCTGAGGTCCAGTTTCCAAAGGAAGGGGATCATGCTCTGCTTCAGCATGTCACAGTACATGTTGGCATTCATGATTCCCTCAATAAACTGTAGCTCCCAGTGCTGGCAGCACTCATGCACCCAGACCATGACACTCCCACCACGCTTGACTGTAGGCAAGACACACCTGTCTTTGTACTCTTCACCTGGTTGCCACAACACATGCACAGCGCATTTCCAGTAATCCATGTCATTAGTCTGCTTGTCTTGAGCAAACTGTTTTGGCTTTCTTGTGCATCATTCTTAGAAGAGGCTTCCTTCTTGGACAACAGCCACGCAGACCAATTTGATGCAGTGTGCAGCGTATGGTCTGAGCATTGACAGGCTGACCCCCCATCTCTTCAACCTTTGTAGCAATGCTGGCAGCACTCATACATCTATTTTCCAAAGACAACCTCTGGATATGACCCTGAACATGTGTGCTCAACTTCTTTGGTCGTCCATGGTAAGGCCTGTTCTGAGTGGAACCCGTCCTGTTAAACCGCTCTATGGTCTTGACCACCATGCTGCAGCTCAGTTTCAGGGTGAAATCTTCTTATAGCCTAGCCCATGTTTATGTATGTAGAGCAACTTCCAAGAAGGTGAAATTTCCCTTTTTTGTAAGACCTAGTTAAATGTGCTGACTGGTATTGGAGACAAATGTGACTTTAAAGACTTGTACCACTCTGTCTGAACCTGGGAATTTACAGACCTTGAATTTCAAGATGGCCAAGTTCAGTTCTTCAGAGGAAACAGGTTCTATCAACTTTTCATTCTGTGCATTTGTGAGTGTAGGCAATTCTAAAGAACTCAGAAAAGTATATATTTCACTCTCCTCTGAGGCTTGAGGTTGAGTATATATCGCTCGATAAAATATTTCTAAACTGTCTTTAATTCTATTGTAGCTTCGACCTGTTTTGTTTTAGGGTGCTTAATTTTATAAATTGTATTTTCTGTTTGTTACTTGCGTAATTTATATTTTAAAAGTTTTGCTGATTTACGTCCCACTTGATAATTTAGTAAGTAGTTTTAGGAAAATACGTTTTTGGGGGGTTTCTAATATATATTTCATCATATATTTCATATATTTCATTAATTTCATTGATTGATTTCATCAATGTAGTTTTCTAATTTCCTGATTTGAATTTAAATTTGTCGTGTTACTGTCCGCAGCTGCAGCTGTTATAATTTTCCCTGTAAATCTACAAATGTTTGCCTTTTAGGTTTTTATGTATGTAGTTAATAATAAAAAAAATGAAAAAATAACCCAAAAACAATTTGTCTTCCTTTAGTCTCTCCACTATTTTTGGATCATTGAGTATATTCGAATTTAGTTTCCACGGGGTCCTTCTCACCTTCCTTTCTAATGATAGAGACATAGAAATAGGGATATGGTCTGACAAGTCGATCGCTCCAATATTATATTATATATAGCGTCTCTCTAGTGTTCTGACCATTCAAAGCACTTTACAGTACGTATCTCATTCACCCATTCACACACATTCATACACTGATGGCATTGGCTGCCATGCAAGGTGCCAACTGCTCATCAGTTTGAGGAGCTAACCATTCACACATATTCACACACTGATGGCACAGCCTTCAGGAGCAATCTGGGGTTTAATATCTTGCCCAAGGACACAAGGACACTTTAACATGCAGACTGGAGGGGATTTGTGCTAAATATTAAAAAAAAAATCTATCCTTGAATAGACTGAATGTGGGAAAGACAAGTGTGTGTAGTCTCTACTACAAACAGAACTAGAAGAAGAACATTCTCAGAACATTCTCACTCTTTTAGACACTTCCAATAGTAAGATCGACTCCTTAATCTGTCTCCACTCTGAGGGATAGCCTCTCTTTCCTACTGGATTAGAGAGCCCTCCTATATGACAACCCTGAAAAACTTTCCTCTCTTATGTCTGGACTATGTCGGTATGGCTAGCCATGGAGGAGTTAGCACCATCGTGTTGCTACACTTCGATAGTTTTATCAATGTTCAGAGCCGACCTTTTACTCCTCCTCCTGACTCTTACCTCCTTGACACCTTTCTTTAAGTTAATTCGCCGTTAGGGGTAGATTTCTTTTACTTTGGCAGAGAGACCCTTGCCTATGCTGCCATTCTTCAGGTGACCCGGATGCAACCTCGACCAGCTGTTTTTCAATGGAATTTAAATTTATACAATTCTGAGAATACTATGACTGAAAATTATTAGAAATGTGGATATGTGTGAAATAGGAGATGGTTTTTCCTCTGTAAAAAATCTGACACTGCCAACACATGGAATGCAAGGGGATTTCCATTCAGGTCAATTTACATGCGGTTTGTGTGCAGAAGGTCTGATGTCATCCCTGCAAACATTTAGACTTTATTTTATTTGGGTGCCCCAGTACACCAAGCTGTTTGATCTTTTGTTCCTGTTCGTATTCTTTTTCAGTGCTTTGACTGTAATTCTTTTTTTTAGTACTTTATTTATTTGAATTTTTAATTCAAATGATCAGAAACACGATCTGGCTGTGCCACTGTGTTGTTGTTGAATTTGTTGGGAGCTTGTGAGCTGTGTACCATGTAACCTAATATTGTTTTTCGATACGGGTGGGGATACGGGTAGAGCTGAGCCGCACACAACTGTGACCACTCAAGTCGCTCAAGCTTGTGCAAGTGTTTTTCCACTGCACAGCATGGCGAGGTAAAATAAGCTCTTTACCTTGATGATACATGGGAGGTGTGCTAGAGTCTAGCAAACCACATTAAACACCTGCACGTTGTCTGCAGCTCTTTCTGCTTGTTTCCTTCTTGCAATATTTTAAAGTGATGTGTCCACATCATGGTGCGTTGACAAAGCTCTGCTAACTCTGTGATGTATTATTGCATTTCCTTCAGGTGCTTCACATTCACTGGTTTGTCAGTGGAGAGCTTTTAATGTGAAGGGGCAGTGGCACATAGCTCATACATAAATAGTAAAATAAGACTCTATGACAGGATGAACAGGAACTGGAACTACACTAAACTAAACTAAACTAAATAACTAAATAAAAGTTACAAAACTCTGTGTGTGACAAACTATGTTTTAGCTCTGCCCTCAAATAAAAGCTGACCTGAAATTAGATACAGCTCAGCCCCGAAACATACAGATTAACAGCCATCAGTATGCTCTGATGACAGTAAGTGATGTAAACTACAATCACATGTGTGCTATAGCAAATGGGTAAAAAAACAATGCTGTGCTTGAGAAGGTTATCATTCATGTGATGCATGTGGAATTTTAACTGTTGATCTCTAAACGTGGATCCTTCATTCAGATGCAGCTCAGTGACAGCCAGCGTGAGCAGCTGTGACTGATCTGAAAAGAAGTCTGGCTCAAAGGAGGGTTAGCAAGGTCTGATGTCCATCTGTAACAGAGGCTTGGTGAGATGTGTGTTTAAATAAATATATCTTTGTATATACAGGTGTGGATGATAGTAACAGCTTGTACAAAGACCTGTTAGCTGCACCGACGCTTTTATATTGACTTAAATCTTTTGTCTGTGAGTGTGTGAGTGTGCAGCCACTTACCAGTTCGTACATGAAATCTGGGTCGGAGCTAGTGGCGAGCAGCTCAGTGCTGGTCAGGGCCTGGTCAGCAAACGAGTAGTTCTGAAAGGCGTCCCCAAAGGGAGGCTCCATCCCACTGACGCTGGGCTGCAACACACAAAACAATGAATGAACAAACAGATCAAATCTGATTTAAAAAATCTGTAAATTCTGCTGTTTTCAGACCCGATGACTCAGCTGATGAGCTGCAGATACAGGTTATTACTTCTATATCTACTACATACAGATGCATTTACAGTAGCCGTGACCCTGGATCAGCCGATGCTCACAGCGAATACCTCACAACATATCAGAGGAGCATCAGCTTGTAAATTGTGCCTATGCTGTTAAAGTTAGCAGTAGTTAATAACTAGTTAGCCTGATATCACATCTGGTTGCTGTTGACTGTTTTTCCTTGAGGCTTATATCAGAGACAGGCCTTTACTGCTAATTCTCTGTTTGATACATTTATTTAATCATATTCTAGTGCAAAGCCTCTGATCTGCTCATGTTTGTCTCATTAAATATTCGTTGCAGTAACAATTTAACAGGGCATGGTGTACACAAACACTTCCTGTATTCATTCTAAATTAAAACCCCTCTAATGTCTCAGTGGACACCTCTCCCTTCATTTCTTAACAAGGCTTTCTTGTGAGACTTTCAGACACGCACAGTGTTTTAATGTCTTAGCTGGCTCCATACTGTTGAATGTATTAAATGAAAGTGATCCAGGAGCTTTGGGAGTTTATCCACCCTTGTTTTTTTTTTTCCAGGCCCATTTGGTGCCAGCCTCTATTTGTTTGTGTCAATCACGCCCCCGGGCCATCATTTGACGCCTTTCATTTGTCTACGTCTTTTGTTTGAGAAAATACGGCAGCCTGACTGATACTAGAATCAATAATTGTGGGTTTAAATTTTCTAATGATATATCAGCTTAGTCATTCAAAAAAATAGAAACGCATAAACAAGCAGATGAATTGTGATCCAGATACATACTGCCCGAAGCGGATTTGTCAAGAGGCTTCTAGTGGAAAATCTTTGTTAAGGGGACAGCAGGAGACTGGAGATGTTGCAGTTATGTACAGTAATATATCTCAGCACAATGGCCACCAAGATGCCATGTTTGTTCACTGCCGGATCTGAAGGTTAAACAAAAACAGCTACAGGATGATCTTCTCCTCAGCCTGATTGTATTATGTTTCTATTCATTCAGCACACAGAGAACGACAACAACACTGAATCCTAAATTCACCCACATATTTTTGGAATGATCCAGAGTTTACACGTTCACTCACTAACTCATTCACTGTCAGCAGGCTGTCTGGTCCCAGAAGCTGTTTGGTGATGATGGTTTTCTATACAGTTACATGTGAAATGTAAGTAACTGGATATAACCAGATATAGATTCTTTCACACTTTGCTAAACTGTCTGGGCCTGTGTAGGAAGAAACCTGTCTACCCGTGTGCTACTGATGTTACACTTTCCTACTCTCTTACCTGAGGCATCGCCAGGCACAGCTTAGAGCTCCAGCGGGGGGAACCTCTGGGCCTCCTGTCTGGTCCCAGCGGTATGAGTTTGTTTGATCAGCACAATAAATTACTGCTAAATGAGACAATAACCAAGTGCTGCCTAGATGCAGCCAGCAAGGCTGGTCTAGGGGGAGAGGGAAGATGCGGGTTCAGTGACTGAGCTCAAACTGGTCTGGTCGGATCAGTTGTGGTCTGAAGTGGTTCTCTTGGTGCTTCAGGTCTGTGGTAAAAACAGAGACAGTGCACAGAGTGTAAGAACACAATAGTAGCATGCAGGTTCAATTTAACTACAGCTGTTTCTGTAAGAGGATCAAGTGTGAAATTAACAGGTCTGGAAAAATAAAATAAAATAATAAAATGGCACATACAAAAGTAAAAAGTTCAGTTATTCTTGAGATAAAAATCAATCATTGGTTCTAGCGTGCAGTTTTTGCATTCACGTGTTTTGACATTTTAGAAAGAGTCCAGCATCTTGCTCAAGGACACTCATCACTCATCTTAATCATATTCTTCTATTCACTGCTGGCCATGCAGCATCTCTCCCTCTCTGATGTTTGCACCATCTCAACATGCAGCTGTATAAACGTGTAGAAATGATCAATACAGCCTCCCCTCTCTTAAACTACACTGAAGAGGTTGACTAATTCATCACCGCCCTCTGGGTTTCATCTGGACCTCAGATGCTCTCTGCTGACTTTTGGGGTACAGTGTAGTGTGAAGAAAACTGATATTAAGTAGAATTCCCCTTTTGGTTTTTCACTGTGTACCAGTCCTACTCGAGCGTAACAACAGACAGGCCTTTGTTTGGCACATAAATAGTGTCTGTATCTTTAAAGGAACATATCATGGGAAAGAAACTCTGTCCCAGTGCTCCTAGAAATGCTGAACTGTTGCCTCCAGTCCTCCCTGTGTTTACTGATCACTGCTGGGTGGGAGTCTCAGCCTTCTGTCTCCATCTCATGAGCTAGACCTAAAGTCAACACAGAGCTGGACCTTGCTAGTCTATTTATTGTAATCTCAACGTTATCTTTCTTCCTCCTTTGTCCCTCTTGCTCACTTCTCTTTTTACAGACTTAAAGGTCCAATGTGTCAGATTTAGTGGGCTCTATTTACAGATTATGGCAGAAATGGAATATAATATGCAACAAGAAAATTTGTTTTTGTACTGTTGCACCCAACATGACCCCGTGTCCTAATTGAGATTCACAGCCAGCTAAATTCTCTCTTGCATCATTTCCTTCAAGGAACAGACAGGTGTTGTATTTGACCAGGATTTGATGCAAGAAAAGTCTGAAACTGCAAAGATATAAGATACAAAATACAAGTGTTCAAGTGTTCAGTAAAATCAACAGTGCAAATTAAAGTTAGACTACGGAGACAATTAACTGGTTAACAGTAGCTGAGCAGTATCACAGATAACTCAAATAGGCTCCACTGGTCACCACTGGTACTGCAACAAAAAAAAAAAAATCTGCAACAAAAAGAGTGTAGAGAAAAGGGTCTATGCCTCTGTCAAGGGCATTGCCCATTCTTGGAAACCTCGATTTTCTCCCATCTTTGACAGACTTAGCGTATAGAAGATGGGCGGAAAAGGGCCTGGTTATAGTTAACCAGTTGTTTGAAAACAACACACTACGATCATTTTCACAACTCCAAGAGAAATTTGACTTGCCCTCAAATGACTTGTATAGATATCTACAAATACGACACTACCTCACTAAGCACACAGACTGGGATAGTCTTAAGAGAGATCCAATAGAGGTTGAAAGGTACTTTATACATGTTTCTCAACAGTTGGTATCAACAAAGCATCAGGTATCACATATTTATAAAAGTCTACTGAAAGACACATCAGACAACACCTATCATATTAAGAGTGAATGGGAATTAGAACTCAATACAATGATAGATGATGACACCTGGGAAAATATATGTATAGCGAGTCATAAAGGGATTGGAAGTCAGATGTGGAAAGAATTTGACTGGAAGATGAAACTGAGAATCTTTAGAACACCCCTTAAGGTGGCAAGGTTTAAAAACAATGCCCCCAATGTTTGCTGGAGGAACTGTGGCATGGTGGGTGATCATACCCACATATTCTGGGACTGTCCAGTGACTCAGACATACTGGAAAGACATTAAAGAAGAATTAGACAACATTTTTGGGATTGATATCCCGCTGGACCCTTTAATTTTTATACTGGAGAAAGTACCTGAGGACTTGCTTTCTAAGGACCAATGCTACATGTTACATATTTTGCTAATGACTGTGAGTTAGTTAGTTTTTTTTTTTTTTTTAGAGTTTTGTGTATGTGTTCGCATTGATTTGTAATGCTTAAATTGCCGGCAAAGTTTTATATGGGCAATAAAGTTCAAAAAAAAAAAAAAAAGTGTAGAGAAGTGTGTAGACCTTCAGTGGATACCTCAAACACACAGACACTAGAACACTTGAGGCTTGTTTGTTTTGAGGGCAGTTTTCATTCAAGTGAATGGGTGCCATCTTTAGAGTTGTGTATGCGGTTTGCATAATACTACATCCATCCATTTTTAATAACTGCTATCAGGGGCACAGTGGGCTGGAGCCTATCCCAGCTGACACTGGGTGAGGTTTGGTAGGGTACACCCTGTTCAAGTCATCACAGGGCACATAGAGACAATCAACCATTCACACTCACATTCACATCTACAGACAATTTAGAGACACCAATTAACCTGTAAACTATGGGAGGAAGTCGGAGTACCTGGGAGAACCCACCAACATGCAAACTCCACACAGAAAGGTCCCAGCTAGCTTATGAACCAGGAACCTTCTGGCTGTGCTACCCACTGCACCACCATACCGCCCCAATACGCCCAAGAAGTCCTGAGTTTACAATAGAGGCACAAGTTCTAAACAGCCATAGACAGCCAGAGATAGAAGAAACATTTTTGGGACCACTTTGGGTTTAAAATAAGACTTGTAGAGTGTAGAGAAGGCTCTGACAGTAGGCTACACTCATTAATGATCCAATTCATCATGATAGCAACACACCAAACCGGTCAGACTGCAGAATGTCCAACTTATGTTCCTCACTGTGATATCTTCATATGTCTTCTTGTTCCCAACCAGCAGTCCAAACCCCAAAGATATCCAGTTCAAATGATTCATAATTAGATTGGTATAACTTGGAAATGACTGAAACGATTAATCAGTCAAATAGCTGATTATTACTCTGTCAGTTGACAAACTGATTAAGTGAATAATTGTGCCAGCTCTGATATGAGGTAAGAAAACAGAGCGTTGTACTTGCTGCAGAGGCAGTGGCTGGACGTCTGCTAATGAATGAATGTGTAAATATTTGTCTACCTTTAAATCTCTTGCACAATGCTCTTAATTGTCCTTTTTTCCAATCAACATAACAAACCAGTGAGTCCGTAGCATCCAAAGCATACAGCAGTTGTGAGAATGATGTTCTGAGAAACCGTGCCCCATCGTGATCAGAATGCACCAACCTTTAACAAACACAACTGCCTCCCTGCCTTCATTCAGAGAGCATCTGAGTTGTTCTGAGTACACAGAGCTTAACCTTAACATCACTTTAACCCTCCTCTCAAACTTGTTTGTTCTCTCACTTTCCTCAAACACACCGACTGATCTTTGATTCTTTTGCTGCTTTCGCATAGCAAGTAAACGAGAATCTGCATGGAGACACAACCCCTGCAGTGATCCGCTGACACACGATTATACAACAAAGCCACTGCTCTGAGGCCAGTTGACGGCATCACTTCCTCCCATGACTGAACTTCTCACCCCTGTACACCGACTTTGCATAGGCAGGAAGTGACAGAAAAGACAAAAACATTGATACACACTACAAGTACAAGTACAATCGTAAAATCCCTTTACAAACACCAAAGTACACGCAAGCACAGAGGTCTATGCACATTAATATGCATGTACACACATACTCTCTTAATGACTGACAGTACATTTGGAACTTCAGCCTCTGAGGTACAAATTGTGATCATTATCATATCTCAGTGTGTACTTCCTTCCAAAGCAGCTGCCTCTGACTTCTCTTGTAGCAGAAGCAGAATGAGGAAACATATGGCTGAACACAACAGTAACATCAACATGAATCCAGACTCTCTGCTATCACAGAGGGAAACAGAAAGGCTGCGTTCACAAGCAGCGATCTTCCAGACGTGCAAAAAACAAGTCACAATGCTCATCTCTCCAGGCAGAGCTGCAACTAATATTTCTGAGCAGCAGAATTTAATATAATCCAACTCACTACTCAGTAGCTGACACAGGCTGTGATGTAGAGCCAGATATTTATGACAGAGCCTGACAGGCCCCGAAAGACAAAAGGCTGAATTTCTCTCAGGCTTCGGTCAGAAGCATTAGATCTTTTCCTTTAGTGCTCATATTTTAGGATTTCCAGTCAGTCAGTCGGTCAGTCAGTCTAATCTGTGGGCTCAGGTCAAAGTTCAGACTTTTCAAGACTCTTTTCTAAAGCTAGATCAAATGGAAAAGAACGACATAAACTGATGAAGACAAAAGGTACTCCACAGGGCAGATTTTTTTTTTTGCAGAATCATGGTTACATCTCTGATCTCTGCTTCAGGAAGGACATAGGGAATTGTAGTTTGAGTCTGAAACAAGGCTGAGGTTACAAAACAAAAACTACTCTCAGTAATGTGACTGACTTTTGATTATGCTGTTATGATATGCTGTGGCTCGATCACTCCATCATGACTTCAGCAGCACACACACGTTGGATATATCTATACATCTATACATCTAAGTTAGACATGAGGGCTCACAATGTGTTCTCTCTACATTTGTATAGTTTGTGGCTGTCTACGATGAGCTCAAAATGGACATAGAAACGAGCATCAGCTGGGCTGCAGTATTATCTCATAGATAATAGAAAGATTTGCCATACTTGCATTAGAGGATTCAATGGGGGGCAGTGAGCATTTTAAGAAATTACTGTGAGCTCGAACACAGTTATTTACACACACAGGAGAAAAACTCTAAAAATGCTAAGCTTAATTAAGACATTCCACAGTCATCATTATCGTTGAATGTTCACACACAACCAGATCTGAGAGATCTGCAGAGTTTAGTTATATTAGACTGTTCTGTACTCATCTCATACCTCCACTATCATGCAAACAGCTCACATTCTCTGCCTCACAACATTGGATGTGATCCAAGTAGGCCAATCAGGAGTGTCTTATTTGGAATGAGTTACCTACTGATACCAGTCAGTCCATGATTCCCACAGAGATAACAAGCAGGAGATGACGAGAGACAAACAGGGAATGGATGCTCACTAACAGCCAACAGTGCGTGAAGGTTTTAATAATTCATTTATATGGCTTGATTAGGTGGTATAAGCAGGTAGGTGACATCATTTAGTTATGGACCTTCAGTGGAATCATATTATATGTGACTTTGTGTTTTTTTAATCATACAGGCATGATGATGACAGAGAAGGTTAATTAAAGAGACGACCACAGATATCACAGAATGGGGGCAGTTAGAGGTCATCGAGAGAGAGACGAGCCCACTCAGTCACCAAGACGCACTACAAGTGCAAATTCTTTATGGAGTTCACCTTCTTGCCAGAGTGCCGTACTATAAACAGCTCTTAAGACAGGAAATTCACTGCTACCTTGTGGACACTGGCAACATGTTCAGCTGATATTGAAAAAAATTACAAGGTAAACACATTTTAATGGCTTTATTATTGTGATGTCTTACTGTGTTTGACTACCTCAGTTATACCAAAGTCTACAGCTCAGACCCATGAAGAGTCTCCCTGAGTTCATAATGGATAGGTATTCTTCATTGCAGATGTCTAGTTCTCGTCCACAGCAGCTCAGTAACACCTACGCATAGCAGGATTGCTTTAAGACAGCGGGTCCCAAAATGGAGGAGAGAGAGCCAACGTATCAGAGAGAAAGAACACAGAGTGAAACTAAGTGTGAATTGAACTCATTGGCAGCAGACATTTTGACTTGTTAATAACAGGTGTAACTGTTGTTAATAGCTGCTGTGCATTATGATCATTTCTGGAGCTGAGCCATTGTTATTGTTATTAGCACCACCTGTGATTTTCCTGCTCCGACAGGTCAAAATGTCTGTGGCGAACAAAGTCGGTTCATCTCATTCATCTGGGAGCTACACAGAAACACGGTGACAAGATTCACTCAGAAAACAGAACAAAACATGTCTTGATCTCAAGTTCACTTAACATACAGCAGGAAAGCTGTGTGGAAGAACAGCTTGTAATGTGTTAACATGTAGCTCTTATTCCTGATCACGTCATCTCAATAAGATTCAGCATGGCTTTTTGTAGAACTCCTCAGTACAGTAGGCAGTGTAGATTTTGTGGTTTGGACATAACATAAAACATTTGAGATCTTCTTCTGTAAACACACAAGCACATGGGTGCAAATAAATTATGTTGATGATAAAATAGTTTGAGTTTGCTGCATGTGATGAGCTGACATTTGTTGTGGTAGCATGTGTGTTTGCGGTGTGAATGCTTTTCTTTAGCCTCACTATTACAACATGATAGTGACGGATGACAATGCAACTGCTGATGAAAACACACTGAGCTCTGCAGTGTCACTTATACAAAGGAAAAACCTTCTATAAAACAACCACGGTGCCAGAAGAAGAGCACAAATGATACACAAAAAGGTATGAAACCATGGGAAAGCTGAAAATATTAGAAAGTATTTTAGCTGAAACCTCTAAAAAAATGATCCATGTCCATCTCTTTGTGACTGATTCACTTATTTTGTGAAGCACAGTGAGAGAATAAACACCTACAGCATCATCATCATCTAACAAGCAGGTACATATTACAGATGATCTGTTATAAACGCCAATAAAGCCATGAATGTCAGCAGTATCTTCACAGTGTCTGGACTCATCACATCCCCAGCAAAGCAAAACAAAACCTCAATCTAACCCTCTGTGCCAACACCCACGTAATCCCTCCTCCTCATTGGTCGAGCGAAAACGACGTCCCGCCTTCGGCGCGTGTCTGAATGGCCGCTTGGTCTGTCAATCCCGCGAGCTGCTACATAATAAACACCTCGTTTCAATCTAGGTTGAGGCAGAAGATAAACAAGTTGGAGGCCTACATGTCCGTGGCCTAGTTAGCTCCATTTAAGAGACATTTCAAGCCATATCTAGCGCATAACACAAAATGTGAACACAACACATAAGCACACGTCAAGCCGTGACATCCGTCAGCATTTACATGTAAGAAGAGACAGCATATTAAACATTTATCTACCAAAGTCAGTTGACAAAACTAAAGAGTAGGTTGTTTAGATAAAGTCTAAACTCATCTATCACCCCAAACACATCTTTACTGAAGAAATCAGCCCGGCGGAAGCACAGGTCTAGTCCGGGTGGATTATTTCACTTACATTACATGGACATGTCTCGCTGTGTCGAGCTGCTCTCAGCAGAAGTGATGTGTGTTGTGTTTGGGGGGCGTGTACCTCCACACAGCTAAAAGTCACTGCTGGACGTTTCACACGCACGCTGAGGCTTTTCTCATCACAAATACACTTTCATTTATTTTTTATATTCTACAATATTTATGAATGATGCGTTCATTAGTTAGAAGTAAGAGGCGCAGCGTTATTCGGATAGTTTACACGCCAATCTTCTTATATAAGAGCTTTCTTTAACCATCCGGAGCCCGAGCAGATATGTAACCTCACTTATAACGAGGAAGAGCAATTAAGTGTACGAGGATATAATTATTAAAATCACTGGAACGTTTTTTTTGGACAGGTGTAGCTGAGTGACATTTGACAGTGACCGACAGGTATCTGAACTCATCATGGAGCATTAGCTAGCTCCGTATCTGCACCCGAACACTTCCTGCGAGGGCTCGACAGACTGCCGTGCACCCTGACGGACACGTTCAGCGTGTTACCGAGTCCAAACTGTGCTTTTTAATGCGGAACTAGCGAGTGTGGCTTCCCTTTCCCCCGCAGCTCACAGTCAGTATGGCCTCCGTCCGCCCCCTTCCTCATCCCAGCTGAAGCTCGACACACAACAACAAGCGACCTGTCGTTAGCTTCACAGCTAATCCTCCGCCGCGGCCACAGCACTCACACCGCGCGGCAAAGTTCCCCCAAAATCAACCGATAACGGTCCTACTCACTTTTAGGACGGCCATGCACACGTCCTGCTTGGTGTGGGACCTCGTGTCGGGTCTCCTGTTGGAAATAATAAGGCCCCTTTCAATGGAGTCCACGCGCTGTTCCAGCTCTCTCGGGTTTGTTTTGTTTTTCTTCTTCCTGACGGGTTCCTGGAAAGCGCGTGACTGCCCGACCACGTGGTACGCAGCTGGGCCAATAAGCAGGGAGCCCGAGTCCGATGAAAACATTGTAACGTTTCACTATTTTCAATATGAGTACTGTAATATTACAACAGAGCTGTTACCTTTAACTAGCAGCTATAAGGGCCAAAGACAGGCTTTCACAAACACCCTCTTTCTTCTTCATGTAGACATGACACTGAAAGATGTTTGTAATTGTTCATATTTTGAGTTTGCTATCAAGTTTCGTTCTCTGTAAATTCAGTTTCCCTACATGTAAGTTTATATTCCGTTTGAAAGCCTCTTCCACTTCCAAATCTTTCCAAAAAAAACACAAAATGACCATTTGTCACCTTAATTGCCATTATCGCCATTTTAAAGGTTTAGAGGAACACTGGAGTTTTTAGCCAGTGTTTTATGTTTTTGCTAGTTGGTCCCCCTTTTGTTTGTTCTTCTGTTTATGTGTGTGTGTGTTGGTGGGTGGGTGACAGGGTATATATTTCTGCCAAAGCCAGGCACAGGCTGGAAGAAGATCATGCTAGGTAGGGCAGGCTTCAATGTTTAGAAGTGGATTTACAAATCTGTCGGGCCATAATGACATACATAAAGTGTTCTGATGAGGAACACGGTGTAAACACAGTCCAGTCCCAATTATTCAGTGTGCATTTGGTGAAAATATTGTGACTATAAAGATCCTGTTTACAGTTTATTAAAAGTCAGTGGGACAGTGACGATGAGGTGATGGAAGATGACTTGTATCTAGAAAATAGAACATACCTGCCTTCTGAGACACTAGCAGGATCAAATCAACATTTATAGCTGTGGTTAACTGAAGAAGAATCACACCGGAATAAACAGTTATCACCCACAAATAGCTCAGTCTGCTGCTTTCTACTTCCTTTTATGATGTGTCCATCAAATCAAACAGTTGCAGGCCATGTGAAGTCTGAAATGAGTCAGATGGGGCAGAAAAGATCACACTTTAAATCTGAACTAAATCTCTCAATCAGTAATTCAGAATTCGTTTATCCTCACTAAGGAGCCCTCACAAATATAGAACAGCAAACGCGCAACATCATCAAAGGTTTCATTCATTGGTTGTATTTCTCAAGAACATGGAGCATTCAGTAACACAAGTGGAAAAGGTAAGTGAAGAGTGAACTGTCCGATTCCTACAAATTACCTTGCTCAGTCCAAATTCTGTAGGGGGGTGGGGGTGTCTGAACAGCTGTTCCAGGCAGACCCCCGCCCCCGCTTTCACTGGAAAGAGAAACCATGACTGCAGTCACCATTATTATGAAATGCAACAACACAGGAAAACACAGACAATAAAGAAATAAAGGAATAATAAACATTTATACATTTGACACAAAAAATGTTGTGGTCTGAGTTTAAGCTTTTGGAAGAAGAATTTTCACAGGGAAAGAGTGACAACATCGTTACTCTTTCTGTTTCAGTATTACTCAGGAGAAATGCTTGGGACATTAACACAGCATTATGTCTGAAAGCTGCCTTGTTTCAGGCCAAACAGACACAGCAGAGAACAAAAAGGAACTTTCAGAGTCACCTACAACCTCCATCCTGCAGCTGACAGAGTGAAAGACTGTAATGTTCTCCACAATTATCACTGGGGCATGGGGGGGCAAATCTATCTATCTATCTATCTAGCTAGCTAGCTAGCTAGCTATAGAGCAAAAGTGCAAATCTCTCCCAAAACAGTTCACTTGTGTCAAAACTAAAATTCTTTCTCATATAAATGGCCAGTACCTCCAGAATGCATCATCCCTTTGGCATAAGTAATCCCCATATCAGAGAATGGTATGAAATATGCAGTGTGTGTGTGTGTTTGTGTGTTAGGATGTGAGAGTTGTGGGGAATTTGTGAGCTTCTAGAGAATTCAGTTCATCCCCAAACCATCTTGCAGCACTTCTATTTGACAGTGTAGTGACTTCTTGACGTGCCATGTTTAAACTGTCTGTGTTCTTTTTGTTGACTTCCACTACCTGCATTTGTATCTTTTAAAGAGTCTTTACTCCACATGCACCCAACATTTAACACCCAACCCAGCATTTTGGATTGCTTTTCTCAGCTTGTCCGTGTCTACAAATTCAACACAATAATAGAATGAAGTGCAAATCTGATTTAATTTAGTGACTTACATAATGTCCTCAAAATTCAACAGTGACGGTGAAAATACTATCTTGGGGTTTAGTCATGCTGTGTCATGATTACAAAACATGACCCTGCATGATTGGTATAAACTTTTGGACAAAGCCCTTTACATTTCTCTGGACCTTTTGGGCCTCCAACAGGAGTTGCAAACACACTTCTACCCAGGACATAAAACTTTTGTCAAATAGCACAAATATATCGTAAAACTACATTTCCCAAAATGCAACCGATTAGTCACTTCACAGCCAGAAGGTTCCTGGTTTGACCCTCAGCTTGTTCTTTCTGTGTGGAGTCTGCATGTTCTCCCATCGTCTGCGTGGGTTCTCTCCAGGTACTCCAGGCTTCCTCCCACAGTCCAAACACATGCAGGTTAATTGGTAGGTAGGTGTGAATTTGTCTCTATCCGTGCCTTTGTGTTGAGATTCTTTATTGCATATCACCACAGTCGTTTTCTCAGACTTTATATTGCCCCCATAAGATATCATTGAAGCATTTTGGGTGGCTGTATGCTTAGCTTCATTTCCCCTTTAAAACTCTGATGTTCCTTGATCTTGTTTTAGGAAGCAGGTTTGTCAGATTATAAGTCATTAAAGCATGCTTCGTGAAGAGGGCTAAAAAAATCTTTTTATTTATAACACTTTTTATTTATGTAACTATGTTATAGCTCATCTGCAACATACAGTAAAAGGGAAGGATTAAAGTAAAAGCAGCATAATTGACACATGTTGCACCAAACTGAGTCATGTGTCTGACTGTCTAGGGACTTGATTGGATTAGCAGCATTGTGAATGTGTTCTTACTGTTGGGAAGCCAAGATGGAAGAGACACAGGGCCCATTATATGTTATAGGAAACAGACTGTAGAGGATATTCTTTGTTTTGGGCCTCTTTGTGATTATCATTTCAGTCATTTCCTTTACATTCTCAATCATGACTACAGTACTACTCCTTTTCAAATGCAGAATATCGTATATTTTCCAGCATATAGATGATGCAACAATCTTTCTCCACTGTTTCCTGCGGTAAGAGACGGAAAATGGATTAAATCTGCATCTGGTGGTCTGGTGAACATCATATTGAATATTTGACATGAAATCAGGGAGGATTTGAGATATTTTTCTCTTGATTCTTTAGTTTCAGGGCATGAAGACTTTAATGTAAAAACAACAACAGCAACAACAACAACAAAAAAAAATGCAATGTGTAATTATGTACTTTGACTGCCAGGCATATTTATGATCTTATAATCAGGGTGGCAGTAGCTCAGTCTGTAGAGACTTGGCTTGGGAACTGGAGGGTGGCTGGTTCAAGTCCAATATAGAAGGGGGGTGCCAATTCACCTCCTGGGCACTGCTGTGGTGCCCTTGAGCAAAACACCAAATCCCCCAACTCCGCCACTCTGGGTGGCTACCATCTCTCTCCATATTTGCATCTATTGTTGTATTTCAGGTAGAAATGCATGTAAATAAGACAAGTGAAAAAAGAATTTCCCCTTTAGGGATCAATAAAGTATATGAAAAAAAATAAAATAAAAATGGGCCCCAGTATGAAAATCCATCACAGTGGCAAAGCTTTGTCAGCATTGTCAATTTAACTGGATGAAACTGATTTATAAAGCCCTAAAAACCAAGATTTTTAAATCATCCACTTGAACAACTGTAGCAGGAGTTTATGGGAGTGGAGTGAATACTCCACTAACTTTTCCGTTTGAGCCATTCCAGTAAAAGAAAATGAAACTTCAAATGACTTAACATCAGCAGAATGAAATGAAGCAGGAGGTAGTTTTTCAACAAGTACATTTTCTCCTATGAAATTATTACAGGACAGGAAATTCCTGAGGTATATCAGAGACTTCTGAACTTTTAAGAAATAGAAACGGCCAACCATCCATCCACTTATTCTATCAACAGTCAGAATAATACACGTCATGTATTATAAACAGCTGCATTATTTTGTTGATAAGACAGATACACAGTATTCTGTATTATGATTGTAAAGAGACAGTGGTCAGATGTTAACAGTTAGATGGAATCATCATCTTAACTCAATGGATCTACTCGCTTTGATTGTAATTTTATATTGCACCGCATGATCTTCATCAGTGAATTAAAACCACTGCAAAAAGCTAGTTAGTAGACCTGCAGTTCAGATGATTTGTTACAGACAGCAGTGAGTCATGTTAAAGTACAATTTAAAAAGAAGCATCCCCCAGCAGTCTAGTCCTATGGCAGCCTATGGCAGCATAACTAAGGGATGACCTGAGCCAGCCCTAACTATAAGCGCTATTAAAAAGGAAAGTCTACTCTTGAAGGTGGTGACTGTGTCTGCCTGCAGAACCCAGAAAGGTAGTTTGTTCCACAGAAGAGGAGCTTGGTAGCTGAAAGCTCTGGCTCCCAATCTACTTTTGGTAACTATAGGAACCACAAGGAACCCAGCATTCTGAGAGCGCAGTGGTCTAGAGGGGTAGTAAGGTACTATGAGTTCTTTTAGATATGATGGTGCCTGGCCATGAAGAGCTTTGTATGTAAGGAGAAGAATTTTAAATTCTATTCTAGATTTAACAGGTAGCCAGTGCAAGGAAGCCAAAATGGGAGAGATGTGATCTCTGATCTTGGTTCCTGTCAGAACACGTGCAGCAGCATTCTGAATTAGCTGCAAAGTCCTAAGAGATTTATTGGAGCAGCCTGATAACAGAGAGTTACAATAGGCCAGCTTAGAAGTAACAAATGTGTGGACTAGTTTTTCTGCATCTGATTTTGGCGCTGTTACGTAAGTGGAAGAATGCAGTCCTTGAAATTTGCTTTATGTGGACATTAAAGGACAAATCCTGATCAAAAATAACTCGAAGATTCTTTACGGTGGAGCTGGAGGCCAGGGTGATCCTGTCTAAAGTTACTAAGTCTCTAGAAAGAGAGTTTCTGAGGAGTTTGGGTCCAATTACAAGAACTTCGGTTCTGTCTGAATTTAACATCAGAAAATTTTATATCCTTAAGGCATGCTTAGAGAATAGTTAACTGATTGGTTGATCGATAAATATATTTGGGTGTGCATAACAATGAAAATTAATGGAGTGATTCCTAATAATGTTCCCTAGAGGAAGCATATATAGACTGAATAGAAGTGGTCCTAGTACAGAACCTTGTGGGACTCCATGACAAACTTTGGTATGCATGGAGGATTCATCACTGACCTAAACAAACTGAGATCGATCTAAAAAATACAACTGAAACCAGCTTAGAGCGGTTCCTTTGATGCTAATTTGATCTTAAAGAGAAGGGGAAGGTTTGATCTCGGCCTGTAATTGGGTAAAACCTCTGGATCTAGAGTGGGCTTTTTAAGAAGAGGTTTAATTACAGCTACTTTAAAGGACTGTGGTACATATCCTGATAATAAAGACAGATTGATCATATCCAATAAAGAAGGGCTAACTAGAGGTAAAATATCCTTGAGCAGCCTGGTTGGGATGGGGTCTAGGAGACAGGTTGACGGCTTAGATGAAGATTATTGAAGTTATTTGATGAAGGTCGATGGGAGAAAAACAGTCTAAATATATATCAGATTTTACAGCTGTTTCCAAACTTGCTGTATCAGAATATCAGCAGCAGATCAGTGCCTGTTGAGGGCAAGAGGTGATGTATTTTGTCTCTAATAGTCCTAAGTTTATCATTAAAGAAGCTCATGAAGTCATTACTAGTTAGACCTAGAGGAGTAGATGGGTCAATAGAGCTGTGGTTCTCTGTTAGTCTGGCTACAGTGCTGAAGAGAAACCTGGGGTTGTTCTTGTTTTCCTCTATTAATGAAGAGTAACAGGCTGTTCTGGCATTACGGAGAGCCTTCCTGTAAGTTTTAAGATTATCTTGCCAGACTAAACGAGATTCTTCCAGTTTAGTGGCACGCCATTTGTGTTCAGAATTACATGCCTCTTGCTTTAAGTTATGAGTCTGCTGGCTATACCATGGTGCTAACCTCCTCTGTTTAATCTTCTTTTTCAACAAGATGATCTATTTGTGAGGGGCTAAAGGAAGCAGACAAGTCCTCTGCAACATTGAGACATGGCATTGAATTCAATACTGAAGGAATCACTTCCTTGAATTTGGCAACAGCACTGTCAGATAAACATCTGCTGTAGGAATTTCTACAAAAAGGCTTATAGTCCAGTAATATGAACTCAAAGGTTATTAAAAATGGTCAGATAGAAGAGGATTCTGTGGATAGACTATTAGATGATCAAGTTCAATGCCATTGAACAAGAGCCAAGAGTGTGGTTCAGACAATGAGTCGGTTTATTTACACTCTGAAGCCCATTGAATTTAAGAAATGTGGAACAAAGACCATCACTGTGGTTGTCCACATGAATATTAAAATCACCTACAATGATTACTTTATCTGTTTTAAGGATCAAGCCTGATGCAAATTCAGCAAATTCAGATAAAAATTCAGAGTAAGGGTTAGGGTAGTTATATACTGTAACAAATAGAATTGGCTGTAATGTTTTCCATGTTGGGTGAGCGAGGCTAAGAACAAGACTTTCAAATGAATTATAATTTAATTTAAGTTTAGGATTTATTAATAGACTTGAGTCAAATATGGCTCCAACTCCGCCACCTCGACCATTACTTCGAGGAATATGAGTATTACAATGACTGGGAGGAGTGGATTCATTTAAGCTAAGCTTAAATGATAGCTAAGCTATTCATCCTCCTGCAGCCAGGTTTCAGTGAGGCAAAATAAATCAATATCATAATCAGATATTAATTCATTGACTAAAACAGCTTTAGAGGCTGGTCTCAGCTGGCCTCAACTCTAGGTTGTCCCGGTTTTGGTCGACTAATAAACTTGGCCATATTTCTGGATATGAGAGCTGCTCCATCCAAAGTGGGATGGATGCCGTCTCTCCTAATCAGACCAGGTTTTCCCCAGAAAGGTGTCCAATTATCTATGAAGCCCACATCGACATATAGTACATGATATCTGTAGAATTTACTTAATCTTTTTAGGGTTCTTCTTGCCCTTCCTGCACAACACTCTTTTATTTTGTACTAATTCATTTTGAAGACTAAACTCATCAAGTTGATTCAGGTTGTCATGGAGCAGTCTCCATGACGCCCTAAATCTTATCCATCAGGCTGATTATATCCAAAGCACTTTAACGCTTCCATACTTAAGTTAAGCATGAAAGTAGAAAACTATCCCAATTCAAGCTGCATTACTAGTCTGTTCAAGGCCTTTCAGCTGTATCACACGGTTTTCATCATGTTTAACTTGAGTCAATACAGATGAGTCGGCAGATGGTGCTGTCGGTGAAATCATGTCATCTGGATGTCATTGGAGCAAACATTTCAACTGAAGATGAATGCTACAGCTGAAAGTCACGCAGAAAGCTGGTAAGTGGTCTTTGAATTGCAATGGCTTCGATGTTTCCATAACGCTTGACATGTGTATTTGTTTTACAGCATATCATAAATATCACATTGCTGCTAATATTCGACTGTTGTATGCAGAGGAGCTGCTGTCCTGATGCCATCACAGTGTTTTGACACGTTTTCATCAGATTAAAAGGCTCTGGTGTTTTCTCATCACGGGACAATCACATTATGCATCAACTGAATCTGGTTGGAGTCACAAGGTTTTCAGTTAGCAACAGTTAAATAAAGTTTTTCTGAAAGCACTCACTCGCTCACTCACATTCAAATGTGCTGCTATAAACCCCTAAAGAATCTGGGTAATCAACAATCAGTGGTCTATCATATCATCACACATCTTTGTTAGCATTTTCCACTATTGGAAGTGAATGTCCAACCAAAGAAAAACAAATGAAGAGTTATGTGATTTTCTTTAATTACAGAGATACTTAAAAATGCAGAATCTCAACCAGGCTTTTCTGTCATCATCACCACTGGCAGCTCTGATCTAGATCTGTACTCTGCTTTCATTTGGTCCAGTGTGAAAGCTTGTTGGCACCGTTCCCTGAAAAAAATTCTTTCCGCTGTATTACGCAACAAGAGCAGTAGGAAGTGGAGATAATGAAAGAGTCTGATGAATGGGGCAATGGAGCATACCACCAGTGGCCACTACCACGAGTCACTGAATAATGATTTTAATTTACAGATGAGACCTCCTTGGTATATGGTGCATGCGGTTAGCATGCATAGACAGTAAAAGCAATTATTTTAGATTATAAAACAGCCATTTAAAAGTGTCTCATTCATGCTCTCAATCCTGACTCTCAGGTGTTCTCTTGGCTTGGACACATATTAACAAGCATTAATTCACACCACCAGCAACTAAAACAGCCTCCTAACAGTCAATCCACGATCTACTGAGATTAAATATTATCTTGTGTAGCTTGTTTCTTGGCAAAGAAAAGCCGCCTGCAGCTGATGTTTTGGAGAAACTGCTAATTAGCATTAGCAATCAATCCCCAGCCCTGCAAAATGTTCCTTTTATCTGCAACATGGCTGGGAATCAGTGAAGTCACACTGACTTAGACTGGACATGACTTTGATACTTGTTTTTCTAACAATATTCTATATATTTCAGTTTATTCAGGATAAGGCAGGGTCAGATTATGTTTAGTATCTTTGACTGGTGTATAAGTCAAAAAATTAGGACCCAAATCCAGACGTTTAGATTCAGCATACTTGAAGGTGTGCCTCAGCTGGGTGATGCTATATGCTACAATTATCCACATAAACACGTTTCTGAGTAACTCTGCTGAATGCTTTCAGGTAGACAGGTCATAGCTCAGTCTTGATCCTGTGCATCAGATCTCTCTGGTCCACCATGTCTGTCTGTCTGTTCCAGCGATGGTAAGCCAGCAGGGCGATGTTCTTGGCGGCTACTGAGCTCATCTCCATGGCACTGCCGGCCAACTCGATGCCATTGAGGTAGTAAAGATTGGGGTGCAGCTCCACAGGCGGCAGTCCTCGGCTGCTGCTGTAACAGGGGTAGGCGTGCCACTCTGTCACCTGCACTGAGTAGTACGACCTAAGATTGAGAAGAAAGACAGAAAGATGTTTATTTTTCAACATGCCTCAAGGTGACAACGTATTGTCATTAAGTATAATAACTTATGATGAATCACTACTGTGATTACTTGACCAGAACGGAAGTGGCTGACCTGAAAAGTGTTTTGAGTTGAGCCTTGTCCAGAGGTTGTGGTGAGAACACTTTATAGACGCCAGCCTCTTGTGGCTGTTTACGCCGGAAGCCTGCTGAGATGTTGACGGGACAAACACTAGCCACGCTGTTGAAAAACAGATCGGGAGTCTCAGTTGTCAAGACGCTGGCAAAGGGGAACAAGCGGGGGTCCGGGAAACCAAAGAAAGAGGTGTTGAGGTAACCATGGACAATGGTTGCTACGGTGCTGTGATAGTTGCCAGGGAGCTGGTCAAAGGGAGGAGTGAAACCTTCGAACTGGACTCCAGTCCTGACACTTTCCTGAAGCGGTGTCGCCAGCACTACAATATCATACAGCTCTGAACCCGTCCCTGCTGCTGTGGTGTATCTCAGCTGGTACTGGGGAGCCTCCGCTGTAAGACAAATGATAGAGATCAGTCAGTCACTGGTATCTACAGGCATATAGAATCTAGAAACATCCAGAACATTTCTCAAGTCTCAAGACGTCAGGCAAATGTTGACTGGAATGATAAAGATGAATTGCTATGACAGGACAAGAGGTAAAGAAATGTGTTTCATACACAGTTTGTAAAGCACAAATGTACATCCATCTGTACATTTGAAAGATGGTTTTCCTTTATAAACTGTACATAATCCACACCTTGGTATTTTTCTACACTTATATGGGATGTTGAATCCATGATTGCTTCCTTGATAAACCAACTTTGAGATTGTGATTTCCTGCATTTCCCATGCCAACCAGCAAAATAAGATAATTAGGAGAATCTTGATAGACAAAATACATTTCTGCCTGTAAAACATGTTAAAAGTTTCATATTTGAGAT
Source organism: Nibea coibor (assembly GCA_023373845.1). Lineage (NCBI taxonomy): Eukaryota > Metazoa > Chordata > Actinopteri > Sciaenidae > Nibea > Nibea coibor. The sequence goes on along the minus strand of CM041733.1, from coordinate 1,007,326 downwards.
AAAATCATCAACACTTCTCTATGTATGTAATGAAATTCAATTACCAAAAAGGAAATTTCTACATTCAGAAGTGGCTAAATATCACTATCATTCATTCAGTAAAATGTGTATATATTTAGTGCACTGTTTATTCTGTCAATATATTAGTGCATATTCACATCTACCCCTTTTCATCCTGTATATTACACACTGTAGACATGTACTTTTGGTTAGACAGTGGACTGCAGTGTGTTGTCTCAGTGCATGTGCTCTTAATCGTCTAATCTAGTTGAATCTAAATCAGTTGCTATAAAAGTCATGGCCTGACTTTATCTCCACACAAATGTCGGCCGCAGCAGTCCCACTTTTAGAATGATGTACAGTAATGGCCAAAAATATTGGCACCCTGCATGTCTGTCACATAATGCACTACTTGACACCTTCAACTTAGTATATGGTAGCACACCCTTTGGAAGAAGTGAACTGAAATCATGTAGCAGTGCCAATATTCTTGGCCATGACTGAACATCCAAAACGTCTCAGTGCTGACATGATTCCACTCAGCTAACATTGGGGTGAAGTACCTGAGGAGACCGGGGAGATGGAGCTAACTTGTGCTTGCAGCAGGTTAGCATTAGCCATCTTGAGCAGGCCAGAACACACCAGCTTGTTGCCTCCTTCCACTGCCCACAGGTTGTTCTGGGCACCAGCTAAAGACACAGCGCCTGTAAAACACACACACACACACACTCACTCACAACAGACAGTACAAGGGCTATAAACTGATTATCAGCTGACCACACACTTTCCTGGTCTCTCGCTCACTCAGACTACCCCCTCCTCTCACCTTGCTTTCCTCTTTTATTCCTGACAGCCCATTCCACCCTTCCTGTATCCCTTTTCTTTTCCCGTCCCCTATGCTGACCTACATCAGCAGTGACGTAGATGTTCAGCTCATAACCAGCCCTCCCCTTTCCTGCTCATCAACCCCTCCCTCTTCTTCTACTGTTCATTTCTTCACACTCATCTGACCTACAAAGGCAGGGATGCTGACGTTCTGTCCATAGTTGACCCTCATCACAGGCGCGATGACTTCGTCGATGAAGCGCTGAGACACACCCAGCTCCAGCAGCGAATCTGAGAGCGGCCTTCGGGTCATGTTGATGAAGCCACTCCCACCAAGTGAGTCCAGAAGTTCTTCTACTGAGCTGAAGGCGTATCCATGAGCCTGGTACTTGTAGATCCTATATTATACACACACACAGACACACACACACATGAACACACATCAAATTGTTCAAACTAATTAAAGTGATGACATGAGAGAGAGACAGACTCAGACTGAGAGAGAGACAGAGACAGACTCAGACTCAGACTCAGTGTTGTTGATTCAGAGAAGCGATACAGAGATAAATCATTTCCTGAGGGAGGAAATCGAGGTCCGTGAATAGCGATGGTGGAGGGGTGAGGTCAAAATTTGAGGCTGGTTCATGTTTCAAGCACAAACTGAGTCACGATAACAGACAGCAACAAAAGATGTTGATTTGACAGTTTGAGGACAGGCTGATCAAAGATACCAGTTCTGTTGATTTATTTTTCAGGCAGATGGTTGCATTTGTTGGTAAAGACACACACTGATTCAAGGTTTTGCAGCAATTACGGCTGCAGGCGCTAGCACACAGCAAATAGCTCGGCATAGGCTTTACACACTGCAACACTGGGAGGCAGGGTTCCATTCAGTCTAAACAGGGTAATCATCAGTAATGCAAGCTTGCATCAGTAAAAGGTGATAAACACTTTGACAGCTTCATGTTATCTTCACTGTCAACAAACACTACTCGACTCGACTACTGTAATTCCTCATATGTCGGAATGGGCCAAGCACAAATATCGAGGCTGTAGCTGGTTCAAAATGTGGCAGCTGCTACTTTTTTCTTTGCTTCCTTCTAATGTATTTTATTTTGTTTTGATGTTGTACAGCACTTTGCACTTTATTTAAATGTGTTTTACAAATAAATTGACTTATGACTTATGACTACTGACACCAGGCAGACCAATCATCTATCTCATTAAGACGTGCAGGTAAACAAGCTAATGTGGGGCCTCACCACGGACCTCCACAGAGCCGGACATCTACAACAAAAGGTATGACGCAGGGGCAGCTTTAGCTCAAATGGCTTACTTCTTCTACTGACTGTCAAGTACCCAGCATGCCAAGCAGATGCCATGAGACTAGCAGACAGCAAACCAGTCATTGAGATTTCTGACTTACCTCATGAATTTCTCCATGATTTCTTCCACCCACATCTGCAGGCGTATGAAGCTGATACCATAGCGCCACCACAGCCGGAACAGGTCCAGCAGGTACCAGTCTGTCTCCTCCAGAATCACCTCCTCGCCGTTAAACACAGCTGTCTTACCCGCCACACTACGGCGATACTTTAAACCTTGAGGGGTGGACACATGGTGACACCAAGGACAAATAAAAATACACAAAGGGAGGAATTTATGACATGTGCTGACATTAGACATTTCCTTTTTTTAAATAGAAACTATCCACTTAAGATCTATTTACAATTCACCATAACAAGATGTGAACAGTCATATTGTGTTGATTGTTCTGTGCATGTGACATCCATTGCACGTCTGTCCGTCCTGGGAGAGGGATCCCTCCTCTGTGGCTCTTCCTGAGGTTTCTTCCACATTTTTTCCCTGTTAAAGGGTTTTTTGTGGGCAAGTTTTTCCTCACTGGAACCGAGGGTCTAAGGACAGAGGGTGTCACTCCCTGTACAGATTGTAAAGCCCTCTGAGGCAAAATGTGTTTTGTGACTTTGGGCTATACAAATAAAATTTGATTTGATTTGATTTGATGTGGTCTGATCACTTTGGCAGGACAACAATGATTCATCTTCCAGTTAGACTTCCAGAGCCACACGTGATGCTGCTTATTGAATTCAAACCATCATCTTGTCTTGATGACTGCTCTTCCTGCTCAGTTTACATCTGCTCATTTCATACTACATACTGATGTCAAATGCATCTTTCATAGGACCTCTGTATTCTACAACATAACACCAGGAAACCTGTTTTCTTAGCTGAACGGATGCTTGAAGTTTCTGCTGGGAGTCCTTCACTGCTCTTTGTAAATCCTGAAAACCTTTCTGAAAAACTTCTGATGATCTAACATGCAACATTTCAATTAAAAGAACTAGAAAAGGACAACACTGAATACATCATACGCCATCATGTTTTGTGTTTTGTCCTCTTGTGTGAGTGAGTGTAAACCCACCTAGCTGTTTGACAAACTCCTGCATGTGGAGATTGAGGGAATGAATGATGGATCCTCCAGACTCGTAGTCATTGTGATTGACAGTCACAGTGGCGAGGCGGCCTCCGACCTCCCCCTTCTCATACACGTCCACCTGGACCTCAGGGCCAAAGTGCTGCCGGAGGAAATGGGCTGTAGCGCTGCCTCCTATTCCTGCCCCGACCACCGCTGTATCACAGAGGATTAGAGCCAACGACAGAAGGGAAGTGTGAAATCAGAGCAGGGTTATGAACTAATGACCATATATCAGGCAGAACTGTTTAGATTATTGTGTGGCATCTGGGTGTTAAAATATGGCCTCAGTGTAAATGATAGCATGTATGAAGAAATAAACTCATCACAATGAAGTCATTTAAAAGTACCATAATATTGTTTGCTGTTATTTTGCAGTCTTAGAGCTGAGTCATCACACTGCCAGCTGGACAGAGGCGTGCAGATGAGAAACAGCAGTGTGTTGATGTAGTGATTGGCAGAGCTGCTGGTTCAGAGTATTTTTCCATGGCAGGGATTACCTTGCCATAGGAGTACTATATCACGAGGGTTGAACTTCACTGATACAGACAATCACAGTCACTGTGTGGTTAACATCTTCTGCCTTTTGGGTGTACATAACTATTTGCTTTGTCCTAATTAATGTTCAAACAATTCAGACTAGACCATTTTTTGCTGCAGGCCTAGTCCCAATTTGTGTTGTTTTTCTAACACTGCCCTTTGGTCACTTTGAATTGAACTGACTTTAAACTGTACTACAAACAGTCAAAATCTTTGTCAAAATGATGACTTAGCAGAAATGAACATGGTGCATTTGTAAGTGGAAAAGAGTCACAAGATGATTTTAGGACACCAGAAATGGACCAATCACATTCTGCTCAAACTGGAGGAACTGTGCATCAATCACACCATAATTTCTGATTACGTCCCAAACTAGGTTCAGGGAGAGGTATGTGATTAATTGAGCTTTTTTTTTTTTTTTTACTGTGATCTATGAACTAATGTGTACAAGTGTTGTCTACAGCCGAAGTGTAAGCTGCACTGAACTTCAGGTAAACTAATATAAAAAAAACAAGTTAAAACTCATAAAACAGATGAGTGAGAAGAGAAGCTGAGGAACTGTAAAATGTCCTGATGAAACAAACAGAGATGGATATGAAAACGCCTTCACTGCCAGTGTGTGTGTGTGTGTGTGTGTGTGTGTGTGTGTGAGCAGGTGGACACACATACATCAGGTTAAATAAGAGGGAGGGCCAATAAACTGGAACCGTTTAAAATGTGATGAAGTATCTGCAGATGTAAGAAGCACACACAGCGCATGTGTTCTGATATGACTCTGGAACAGCAGTCAGCTAGCTCATTGTTAGGTCATCCAGACTAGCCTTCAGCCCTCTGAATGTGGCTAACATTAGCTCGGATACATTTGCTTTGCTTGCCTATTTTCGATGGCGGAGCTCCGTCGACATCCGTCGACACTGCCGGGTCTCCGCCAGCCGACCAGGCTGAGAGAACGACGACGAAAAGCGGGAGAAGAGAGCAGCCCATGGCGGCATACAGAGCAGAGATACCCGGGAGAAGAGGAGGAGAGAGGATGCAGCGCAGCGACGGTCAACGCCGAACGTTAGCTCCTTCACTTCCTGTTCCACGCACCGTGTGTTCAGGAGGAGCTCACGGACATGTGGGCTCGCTCTGGGCTGTGCACTGACACGGGGCTGTTGAACAGGTTAGAGATGCTGCACTAAAGACAGCTCCGCAGCAGCCATGATGATGCAGAGAAAATCACTAATGAACGACCCGACACGTCCGGCAACATAACGTGACCTCACAGACGAGCTCGTCTCAGCCAATCACAGTCGTCGTCTTTACGTAGTCCTTCAGGTATCAGTCTGACGTTTAAACCACGCATGCCTCACAGTGAACACCTGCGTGCGCGCTTCATGCAGCCAGCTCCAGTGATGATGACGTCAGAGCGTGAGAGACGTTAATGTGCAGAAGAAAGCCACAGGACGACATGGTGAAAAACAGTGGAAGTTGCTTTTATTTCATTCAACAGAGAAACCACTGAGCAGAAACTAACATTCACACTGAGCCGCTGAAACGATGACTGGCACAGTGGAGCAGTAAGGCTTAAGGACGCCTCAGACACGCACTCACACACGCACTCTCTCTCTCTCTCTCACTAACACTCAACGTTCATTTACATCAGCTATCTTACACCTCTGCGGCTGCTCAAACAGCAGCCTTATCCCTCTCCCTCTAATATAGTCAGTCAGAGGTGAGGGGTCAAGGGTCACCTTCAGATCAGGTAACTTCTGTTCCCTGCTGATGCCTTAAACGCAGGACTCTTTCAGGGCTAAAGAGGTGACATAACACAGAGACCTTAACCGTTCATCTCTATGGTACATCTAAGCAACATGACCCCCAGCAATAACACTGTGAGGCCAGCCGTGGGGCTGGAGGGCGGGGTTCAGGGGGTGTTGGGGGAGGTCATGCTCTGGCCAAAGGAAGGGCGAGGACTAGGGCGCCGGCCGAGGAGATGATATGATTGGTCACTTGGTAGAGCGTCGGGTGGGCTCAGAGGCAGTGGGAGGTGGTGGTGGGCCGCGGCGGTCTAGGTCTTCGATGTAGAACATGATGAGCTTCCTGCGCTCCTCAGGGACGCACTCCAGAACAAGGTACCGCTTGTCATTCTGAAGGATCTTCTCCACGTCTTTCAGATGCTGTTCTGACTCTTGGATGAGCTTTCTCGACCTGGTGGAAGACAGGATGTATGATGGAACACTATGAACAGTATCCTCTCCCTCTTTAAGTACAGCAGCTGCTGTTCACCATGTACTTCTCTTCATTCACTCGTGACAAATCATTTTATTGGTCAGCTAAAAATGCATATATCTGTAACTGACACAAGATGTGTGTCAGATCACAGTTTGCAGCTATGTCCACTCAGAGCCATATTCCACATATAGATGAATATAAATGTTGTCTTCATAAAGCAGAAAACATACTACTTTTGTTATACACTAACAGAGTAGAATGTCGGCCATTTGTGGGCTGCAATCTTATCAGCATATGTAATTATCATGTGTGTGTCAAAAGGATTTGTAATATTTGTTTGTGTTTAATGTAATGTTTAGTGGGTGTACTGACCTGTATGTGATGAACTTTGTCTCCTTCAGCAGGGTTCTGAAGTCAGCCTTGGCTGTGATGTACTTGTCTTTGATGTAGTCTTCAAACTCCCGCTGCCTCTTCTACAAACACAGATGAACACATCAGACACCAAATCTGAGAAATATCAAACACCTCCTGATCAAGATTTTGATTTGATGAAAGAAGCCAGCTGACATTAAATATTAGACCAGTGAGACCACTGACTCAACCATTATCTCCAGGCTCAGTTAAGACAAGCCTCACAGATCTGGAACAATGTAGAGATATTTCAAGTGTTGTATCAGATGAGGTAACAGAACAGTGACTGCATCAAACTAAAAATACATTTAACTGTCACAAAGAAATGACTGGTCTGATGATCTGCTCTACCTTACAGATGAAGAGACTCACTCGCAAGTCACAAAACTACACTACAATTACTGTCAAAAGTTGTTGTCTAGCATAAAATAAGAGATTTAAATTTAGCTATATTAATGTGTGATCAGGTCAGTGGTGGAACTTGATTTATAGTTTTCCCTCTGATGTCCTCCGGCTGATGGACAGTGAATTAAACTGCTGACAACTGGAGCTGCTGTTAGCTAATGTTAGCTCAGTTTGTTAGCAGACCTGCCCAGACTGTGAGCTCAAGAGTGTTGTAGGCATTTTGGACCATTGAGAAGAGGAAGTTCTTATCCATGGGGGCGTGGTGGAGCGCTGCCGGTGTTGTGCCGGTGTGTGAACTGTGGCTAAGCAAGTGGGCAATGTAACTGGGCTCAGCAGCCTCTATGAACATAATGACAAAGTGAAGTAAACAGAGGAAGCTAAGTGACTGAGCAAGAAGCCACCAGAAAAGAGTACATGTGGGACTGACTTTTAATGGTTGGTGAGAGCTTGGTGGAATAAAAGGCTGAAAGACAGACGGTGAGCTGGGCTGACTGCTGTTGGACTAGTCAGTAATATTAGCTGCTGCTGGGTCTGCTGTTGGTGACCTGGTTGATGTTTGGCTGTTAGCAAAGTGGTTTTAGCATTTTGTAATTACACAAACAAAATAATATTTGCAGGAGGTCAGTCGTACTCTGTCACTGGAGGAGAACTTAATACAGCGAGGGTCTTCCTTGATGACCTTCTTCACCTCCTTCCATGTAGTTGTCAGAGTGATCTACAACACAAATAAAATCTTTTGTCAAAAAGTTTCTGAAATAAATCAGAAATCAAGTTCATCAAAGTAAAAGTCTTATAGTGCCCATATAAGAATTATGCAAACGATTACCATGCTGGTCTCATCCAGTAGCTGCCTGAAGTGTTCCTTCTTCTTCTTGGCCAGCGCTTCAACATGTTCATTAAACAGCTTCTCCTTCTCTTCTCTCTCTAGCAGTGACGCAGACTCCCAGCGATGGTCCTTCCGCAGGTTGCGACGCGTGTCTGACCACGTTGCATCTGAAGACCGCACCTGATGAAGAAATACAATTTCAGAGAAAATGTCGAACTATAATAACTGTCGTTAGCTATACAAATCTTGATGAAAATCTTGTGAAAAAGTGACTGTTGATGAAGCAAATTGGAAATTCAAATATGATGTATTTGTTTCATGGGGAAAGAAAAAAGCTGCTCACCATATCAGACATGAGAGCTTTGAAATGTTGGATGGCCTCTTCCCTCTTGTGCTGCTCTCTTTCTCGGTCGATCTCTTTGGTCTGTTCTGATCTGGCCTTCTGAACCTCCCGCTCCCTCTCTCGGAGACTTGCCTCGATGCGAGCCTGCCGCTCCATCTCCCGCTCCTTCTCGATGTCGACACTCTGTGGAGGATGACGCGTTTAGTTTGTCATGTGATGATAATGAGAACTAGAGCTTGAGCTCTAAATCTGGGCTAGTTAATCACAAAAAACGTATCAATGGGCAAGAGCCATCATCTTCAACAGAGAACTGTTTTTACCTTGGCTTGTTTCTCCATGTACTGTTTAAAAAGTTCTTCTCTGAGCGCAGAGCTCTCCACAGCCTTGTATCGTGGGTCAGTCTCTAGCCTCTCTTTTACTTTGCTCCACCGCTGGCCTCCCTCTATATGCTGCTCACTTAGGAGATCGAAAAAGTCTTGCTTGACCTGGGAGCAAAACACACACATCAGAGTGAATTAGAAATCTCAACAGTCACAACAATCAACCTCTTTAGCCTAAAAAAAATGTTCCTGTGGTAGAGAGAGAGAGAGAGAGAGAATTCTGTGTACTGATTTTGGAATGTGAGTGAGTGATACCTTCTCCCCTCTGGACTTGGAGTCCTCTTTCTCTCTTTTCCTCATAGCGGTGATGAACTCTATGAAGATAGCCTCCCTGTCCTTCATCTTCTCTATGGTCTTAAATCGTGGGTCTCTGCCGTGCTTCACTGCAAATTCACTAAATGTTGTCCTATAAACAACAAAACAAATACTGCAGTTACAAATGTCTCATGACATTATCTCTGCATAGCAACAAGAGGGAGAAAACAATAACGTATTACGTTAAATGCTAAAACATAAGTGGCCTGTTGCTCTACCTTGGTGTGAGCTTTGCGTCCTCCATCATCCTCCTGAACTCGTCTTTGGCCTGCATCAGCTTGTTCTTCTTCTCTTTTCTCTCTTCCTCCGCTCGTGTCTTCACATACTGATCAAACACCTGAGGTGAAGAGAAATTTTTTTAAATGGCCAATTCATGACACAGTACAGTGAAAAAATGAGAACGTGTAAGAGTGAGGGAAGTGACTGAAACTGAACCTGTTTTCTCTCTTTTGGGTTGAGCAGAAGGTAACGTGGATCAAACACAATCTTATGAAGCTCTTTGTCCCAAGTCGAGAAAGCAGACACCTACATAAAAGACAGACAACACCGGCATGAGACAGATACTGCATGACGTTACATTTAACTTGACAGAAAACACACTGCATTACGTAAAATGAGTGTGAGTCATTCAAGAAGTTATAATGCATCTTCTCCTGTTTAGATAGACAAATGTGTGTGCGTGTCTACAAATGCATGGGCCTTTGTGGGTAATGATAATGCAGGATATGTGTTATTGTCAGCTTTATAAAACCAGTTAACACCTCATAACTGTCAAAGTGCCATAATATCCACGTGCATGCAGTAAATTCAGTAGAAAGTTTGGTACCCCTCTCTCCAGCAGCATTTCTCTGAACTGGGTCATCCGGGCCTCGAGTGGCACTATAGCTCGTTCTCTGGCAGCTCTGAGCTCTGCCTCCATTGCTGCTTCCTTCTCAGAGTCTGCTTCCTTCACGTCCTCCTTCCTGTGAAGGTGAAACCACAAAAGGTCATGAGTGGAGAGTATCAGAAATGCGAACAGACACACAAACAAAAATGAGACCACATATTTTTAGAAGGGTAAACATTTGCAGTACTGTAGCATTTACTACAGAGGGACACACATGACTTACTTCCTCTTTTTGGCTTTGGTTGGCTCCTCATCCTGATTCTCTTCAGTAGCAATGGATAATTCTGGCTCCTCCTTCATGATACCTGTGTACAAATACACACACGTAAAATAAATACTACACACACTGTAGTGTACAGTGTTTAAGGGTAACATGATTGCTTCAAATTATCAATGCTACTAACAATTAGCTTGACTCTTGACATCATGATCTCTGGTGACATGTGAACGCATGTGTTTGTCCACACCTGTCTTCTTGCTGTCCTCCAGGCCTCTCTTGTGTGGTGGCTCCTGGATGTGTTTGTCAACATCAGCCCGACCCACCAGCTCCTCAGGCCGGTCCCACATGGACAGCCGTGTTGTAGGGTTGTAGAAGAACACGCGATCGTCACCCGTCCACACAACACACCTGATAGGTATGGATAGACATACACACACACACATACACAATGATAAGAGGAGAAAACAAAGCAATGTGTTAGATTTCTTTAAGCAGAGTGGACTGCAGAGGTGGTGTGAGCTGTGATGTGATGTGCGTACCATGGTGTGCCAGGGATAGGGTTGGTGGCGACAGGTCTGGCTTTCTGAGCTGCTTTTTCCTCCTCAGTCATCTCTTCTTCTTTAGTCTCCTTGTTAAAGAAAGACTGTTACGTTCACACTGTTGAGCTCCATCTTATCATCTATGTATTTTTAAATGTCTTTTATTTTACTACAAAAGACTGAGGTGTATAACAATTCTTACTTTCTCAAATATTGTAAAAGAATGTAACTTTTTAAAACATGCTTACATCGCACAGTATTTAACTTACAGTCTTATCTGAATGTAACGGTTTGAGACAGAAAATGTTTTGCGTTCTCTCTTCACGTACCTCCTTCTCATTATTAGTGTTTTCTGTTTTGTTTTCCTCATCCTCCATTTCCATCGCCTCAGCCTCCTCCTGGGCCAGACGCTCCTTCATCTTTTCTATTTCTTTTTCTGTAGACAGACAGGAGAAAAAGGTGTGCGCGCATGCACGCACACGCACACACACACACACACACACACACACGTAAAAAGTGTGTCCTCCTGCCAGGCTTTGATGTTCACTGTCCATATGCACAACTTTAATGTGGAACAACAGCTAATGTGGGATCAGGGCTCTTGTGTGTTTGGTTGCACATCTTCTTGTCTAACAAATGACAGTGTTATTGGTGTTGGTGAAGCAATGTGGTCAATCAAGCTTTTGACATTGTGGTACTGGAAACCAGCCCATGTTTACTGGGTCATCTCTCCATGTCGGCAGTGCCTACCTTTCTCCACCAGGGCCTGTGGTTTCTCCCAGGTGGACTCCAGTGTTCGGTTGTTGTAGTAGTACGTTTTCCCATCAGCTGTTTTGTACTCTGACCACTCGGGGAGCTGCAAAGATCCAGGCATGGAGGCTGGAGCTGCTGAAAGAGCCAGCTGTGGGTGCATCATGGAAACTAAAGGCGGACCCATGCCAGGAAGCATGCCTGTCATTAGTGAGAGAGGAAAGAGACACACTGTGTTTGGCCGAGAGTCCTCTTTCTGTCTGAGCCTCTTACTTTAGTTGCAGTGGACTATACTCTAGTAAAGGTATTAGTTTATACATCAGTTTGTGAAATATAACTCCAGGTTGCCCACTTGAAATTGAAAACATGTTAAAACCAGAGGTAAGACAGAGAGCTCTGCAGGCTGAACGAGACTCACTGCAACTTAAAAAGGGCTGTCCCTGCACAGAGGTGCCCCCTCATCTCGAGCAGATTATCAGATGAATGAGTGAATCAGAAATATCATCAAGTCTGCTCCAGTCTAAAGTAGGGCTGGGCGATATGGCCTAAAAATAAAAGCTCCAAATTTTTCACAATACATCCAATTTACAATTAGATTTTTTCTTAAAAACTAGAAACAACAAGGAAATCATTCAAATAACTTTGTTTATATTTGACACCAAAAAAATATGAAATTATGAATTTCCCTGTTGGACAAGTGCAAACCTAACTTTCACCAATCTTCACAAAAAATAAAATGTCCCTCTTGATTAAATAAGGACGAATTTCCCTGTTGGGATTAATAAAGTGCTCCTGTAATGGATTTCAATATGTATTTTTAAGTGTACTGTTGTATGGATGGGGCAGGGCAACTTAAGTGAAATACTTGCAGCTTGGTAGCTCATATTTGGGGTCATATGTATGGAGGCTTTTCCACTGTGTATATGGGCACCGTATATTTGCCAATGTTAGCTGCTAATGTTACCTGCATTCTAGCTGTTTTTTTAAGGTTGTCGTCATCTTGTGCAGCTCGCAGTGGCAGACACTGCTCCCACTCAGCTCTGTTCTTTTGTTTCAGGTGCTGTTGCATTTAGGAGCCGCTGACTTCCAATAAACTTTACAGCGGACAGTGGTTTGCTCAGTGTCATCAGCTGTAAAACCGAACCACTTCCATAACACTGAGGAGATGGAGCCTTTTTGGGGACGAAGCTCTCGTCACTCTTATTAGCATGTGCTGCCATGCTGCCGTTTTGCCAGTCTTTGAGGAGAAGAGGTCGTCTCACGCAGGGGAGGGGCCGGGTGTTACTGGAGGGAGCTGTACTCTAATTACTCTAGTTAAAATAAAAATGGATTTTCATTTTCATAATTTTCAACATCGTCCTAAATCATGGATTCAAATTAATTGATTAAATCGATTTATCGCCCAGCCCTAGTCTAATGATTCCTTCAAGAAACAGAACTGACTGACAACAAACACAGGCCACATACAAACAAAGGAATGACCACACACACATACACACGAACACACATACAACCATGCCACAAAAGAAGACAACACCATGACCACAACATGTAGCCCTAACTGCTACACTACTGAGTCACTACAGGCCACAGAAGCTAGAGTTATCTGAAGTGTCCTACAGAGGAACGCTATCACAACTGGTTCACACTCACCAACCACACACCTTAAAATAACTGATCCTAACAATCAGCAGCTCCCAATGTAACAATTTAGATGCTGATCTTCAGGTGTCCTCTCATTTCACCAATGCAAAACAATGAAGTCATACACTTTAGCTGACAGTTCCTGAGGACAACGCACAAGCAAAGTGCGCTGATCATTTAGTGTAAGCTGAACACTAGTTTGTTTGTTTGTTCCCTGTTGATTTGAAACAAGGCAACGCTGAACACTAGACTTTAACACGTTGTCCTGTAAACCATCTTAAAGCTCTGCTGGTGATGAAATGTTGATGTGACAGTAAATGCAGTAAACTCCACATGTTCACTCTGTAAACATAATCACCACAAGCTCTACGTTCTGCTCCTGTCTGCTGAAATGGAGGAACTTTCAATGCTGTACATTGGATGGATCATGTTCACAGCATTCACCACCATGCCACTGTTTGAGAACTCTCATATAAAACATATGACTCATGTAGACATCATTCACTACCATGCCATCTACTGTAGGTCTGAGAGGCGAGCGGCTGGGTGTTTACCGTTGGCGCTGGGGCCTGCCTTTACACAGGGTGCACCTACTATCTGCATCATTGCTACACCTGCAAGAACAACGGACAAGCAAGCATCTGGTTGAACACAGCAGGACACTAGACATCAACTACCATGGTGTGTACGAGTTTGTGTGTGGCCCCACTCAGACAAACACACGCCCGATTTTAAACAGTTTCTGAGTCTTTGATGATGTTTATGTGTTTGTAATGGATTTAAGAGATATTATGTGTACATTTACATTTATTGGCCATCACGCTGACATTAATGGTAAAAAATGAAAAAAATAAAACTGCTCTTCTGAAGGACTGCATGTATAATGTTGGAACACCACAAAACTCCAATCAGGAATCTGTCAGTCTGATATTTGTAAGCTGAAAAACAATCCACTCTATCTAGACCTGGCCCCACTCTGACTCTGAGAAAACACAATAAACTGAGGAAATGATCTACAATGAGCTTTTTCAATCAATTTATGTCAAAATGAGGGACAGGGAGAAGAAAGAAGGAATCAAATAAGACACATGACAAGGAGAAGAGAGAAGGACAGCAGAGAAGAGTCTGAAAGCAAACACAGCCGACTAACAGGAGCCTGTACATTTAAAATGAAGACACCACACTCAAGACTTGTTGTGGTGTGATCCTGAACCAAAATGTGGCCTGGAAAACCTTTGCTGAGTGAACTCAATAAGGCCGCATTCAGACAGGATCAGGCGCTGTGGCCAAAGCGCTGCACAACCCTGCAGTGATTAGTGCGTGTCTGAATGCACGCTCATGAACAAACAGCTATCCACGACCAGTAGACAGAAACTTGTATAACCTGTGAGTGAGCACCACAAAATAATGATCCCACCCTCCTGTGGTGTTCCAATAACAGCTAGAGTTTGTTGTTATCAGAAATGCAGCCATAATGCTGAGTCAGGGTTTCCACAGAGTGAGTAATCTAAATGTCAGTTGACACAAAACATGAATGCAGCTAAGTGGCCTAGTGGCATCATAACCCTAACTCATCATAACTGAATAACTGGGAGAGAAGTCATATTGCTCTATTATATTCAGATATACTCTTTCTCTGCTCCTATTATTACAACAAAAATAATGACACATGCATGTAAAATCACTTAGATTCAGGCCCTCCTCTCTATATATGCATAGTAATAGTGATAGAGGTTAGATATCATGGCTGGTTCTTACCTGGTAGAGGGATGTGCATGCCAGGCAAGGGTACCCTGAAAGGTGGCACCATGACAGGGGGGAAGGCAGGTATGGCTGCGGTGGGCTGGGCCACACTGTGAGGCAGGGCTGCAGGCAGCAGAGGCACAGTCTGCACTGCCGTAACAGGTGATGGCACCGTGGAAACTGTTACCACAGTGACTGGAGACACAGCAACAGTTGAGGTCACTGTGGCAACAGTGTTTAGGTCTGCTACAGCAGTGGCTTTAGGGGAAACAAAAATACAGAATTTTTAGTTTAGCCTCTTCGTGTGTGTGTGTGTGTGTGTGTGTGTGTGTGTGTGTGTGTCATAACACTGTGTAATTACCTGCAATGGACACAGAGGGGGAGAGGGTGGTGGTGGAGTCTGGGCTCGAGGTGAGTGTGCGGGAGGGGGTTGAGGACAGGGCCTGGGTAGGGGAGGCAGCTGCCCCCGTGCTGGCTGTACTGTTGACACTGCTTGAGCTGGCAGCTACAGTCACCCCTGCACTACTCGTCCCTGCTCCTCCGGCTACAAGTAGAGGGTTGAGTTCAGACTGCTGGATAATCTTCACACCATCCGGTTTACTCCACGATGACTCTCTGGTCCTGGCGTTGTAGTAATATGCCTGTAGGTAACGGAAGTTACAAGGGTTGTT
This sequence comes from Nibea coibor, assembly GCA_023373845.1. NCBI lineage: Eukaryota > Metazoa > Chordata > Actinopteri > Sciaenidae > Nibea > Nibea coibor. The sequence goes on along the minus strand of CM041733.1, from coordinate 992,120 downwards.
CTTGTCTAACTGTAACTAGAACATTTATGAAGGCTGCATACCTTTCCAAACTGTGTTAAAAGGTGTAGGGACCCTGCTATGTGTTTACATATGACTTCCAGCTTACCTTTCCCTCTGGTGTCTTGTTCTCTACCCAGATCTCCTCTGCAGGGTTTAGTGCAGGGTTTCCAGATGCAGGGATGGGGGGCATCCCAGGAGGAAACAGCATCCCTGGAGGAGGCGGCAGGTTCCCCATGGGAGGGGGAAGGAATGGAGGTCTCTGCAGCAAAAGATAAAAAGCCAAAATTCAATTCCAGGACTGTGAGAGCAGGACAATGAATAGAAATCACCCAGTAACAGCCTTCACTCCCTCAAAAACAAAACGTGACTTCATTGGATATTGAAAAGTGTCCAGTTAGATAAACAAGGGATTATTTAGTCAGTACTTATAAACACTGAATCAAAATTAGGAGCATCAATATTGGATCATCAGAGAGAATTAATGAAGAATGAGTGATGAAGAAGAAGAGGGTAAGTTTGACTGTGATTTGTTCTAACTCTCAGCACTGCTCTTCTTTGCAGAATCACTGTACCACTGATGGATAGAAATTCAAAAGCAAACAGGAGCTGCAAGACAATCACAGGTCTACTTAAAGGACCAGTGTGTAGGATTTAACAGGATCTCGAGGTGTGGTTACATGCGGCACATGTTCATGCCTTCTATTTCAATGTTTAAACAGGCATCGTTTAATGGAGGAGGTAACATATGTCTGTATGAGGACATTTGTGTAGGTGGGTGCAGAACTACTTTGTAGTCAGCATTAGAGATTTGAATTTAATGTGGGCTGCTACAGGTAGACAGACAGTGGAGGGGTGACATGTGACCATAAAAATATGATATTAAAAAAAAATAAGAATAATGATGATGAGTCACCTGTAGATGGGGAGGCCCCATCGGTGGTGGCATGCCTCCTGGCGGTGGGATGGGTGGCATGTTGGGGTCAAAGGGTGGACGTGCAAAGGGGGGTCGTGGTGGGGGACCCCTCATCATCCCAAAAGGAGGTGGCGGTGGCCTTAGGAGTGGCGGAGGGCCTCGTAACACTGGTGGCTGTGCAGGCGCAGGTGCGGGCGCAGGGCCACGGAACCGCACTGCCTGCTGTGCCATTCTAGTAAATCAAAATAATATCAAGTTACAACCAGTGGCAGATCACAAAGCAGCATCACCAAAAAGTGTGATAGCTAGTCTGATCAACATGCTAATCTGCTGTTATACAAGAGTGCAGGCAATTCTCATGCTAACCTGACTGTAAGTAGACTAGGACACATGTAACATTCATGAGCATCACAACATCTGTATGATAACATGAATGTCTATCAAAGAGTGTTGTTAGTGAAGAGATCAAAAGTGCTTCACATGATAAAAAAATATGAAGACAATGTGTTTACATCTACAGTACAGACTGCAAGTCATGCAAAAGAACATGATGTGTTACAGACTGCACTGAAGTTAGATATTAGTACATGGATCATGCAGATGTACCCTCTGTCCTTAGACCCTAGGTCAAAATACTATTTGATTTGATATACTGAATAGTTCAACAGATCGTTACAAAAACGTTGTACTACTGTTTGCCAGTAACCATCGGGCTGCAGATGCAACAACACTGACGTGACAACGCTGGGTGTAGCACGTCATGTAGCTCTGAGCTGTTTGCACATGTTTAAACACAGGGCTCTTCATCTGCTGGCCGTGTGAGCTTAAATATCAAATCAAACAGCCAGTCAGTGAACCGAGAGCCGGTCCATTCACACATAGAGTGGACGGTTCTGAGCTGCTGCCTATTAATGAATGTAGCTTAGCTTAGCATCTGGCTGCTGTACATGAACATCTCTGCACAGGAAACTTGAGACAGAGTTGTGTGTGAACAGTGTGTGGGCCTGAAAGGCATGCAGTCTGGTGAAAGACGTGAAAACGTGTGTGTGTGTGTGTGTGTGTGTGTGTATGTGTGTGTTTGATCTGACTGACTGTGTTTACCGCGTGCCACGAGCCGATACCGACACAAACCGATTCACAACACAGGCTAGTTAGCTACGAGCTAGTTAGCTAGCGTGGCTACATTCACAGTGAAAGGCGGGATTTCACAAAAACTACACTGGGCAGCTCCTCATTAAATTTCACCCTGTGCCTCACAGTGCACCTCACTGAAACGTATCTCTGTTTTTCTCTGACCTGTTGTCGGTGAAGCCGATAGTCTCGCTCTCTGCCTGGTCCGCCATTACAGGAAAATGTAAGCACTGTCTTCCTGGAACCGCCCCTAAAGTGTTTTTTCTTTTCCCTATTCGCTAAACTTTGATGTCAATCACAGCGCAGCCCCAGCTCTGTGAGTTCTCATTGGATGTTGACTTTCTCACGGAGAAGTGGCCAGGCATTGATTGGTCTGCTTCGATCCAAATTTCCTTCATGTCTTTGTTCAGTTAGCGTGCAGGCAGGGTGTTGCTGGTGAGAAGTTAGACTGTAATCACTGTTTGCACATTCTGCTGCTGTTACCGCTTTCTGTTTTGTATGTTGGGCTTATTCTGTGTGCTCACTCTTGTGTGAGCAGTGGTGGAAAAGCTCAACTTTAAAGTGCTAATAATGTGCCACTATGGAAAACGACTGCATTGTTCAAGTTTTTATTTTCATATGTACAAAAATGACAGTCGAAGCGATTAGCTCTGATCTCCTCCATTGTTCTTACTGATATGCATAAATATAATAGACATAAGAAGACATACAATGGTCCAACAACTAAATATATGAATACAATATGATTTAAAATATAGTACTGTGGTAAACAGGTGAGTAATAGTAAAATGGTAAAAAATGTAAACTGTAATGTAAGCAGGCTGTGCAGTAACAGTAAATATAAGTATAATTATAATAGATTGTCAACATATGCACATAAATACAAATACTGTGATGGATAAACAGGTTGTAAAAGAAATATATAAAGAAACCAGTTAAGTAAGCAAGCGGAATCAATACGTGTCAATGTGGTGCGAGTAAAGTGACTTAGTGAAGGATGAACTCAACAGTCTCTGGTGAACCTGTTGGCCTTGTTCCTACACCACTTTGGGTGTGGAGGTATTCCACGGTAATGCACCGAGCAGTTTTCACCACCCTCTGTAGCCTCTCTGAAGAGCCTGGGGGTCTGCCCGTCAGGATCTAGTCGCACTGGATGGTGTAAAGTTACGTGTCTTTCAGCTTGACGGCGAGCTTGGACAACAGTATCAAATGCTGTGCTACAGTCAATGAACAGCATTCTTCATGTTAGGTGTCTTGTATTCAAAAAATACACATCACTCCCAGCAGACTTACAGTCACTGAACATTTTGTTTTGAAGTCCAGCAACATCAACGTCATTCTCAAAAAAAGAAAACTGCTGACAATATCTACCATGTCAGAGCGCCTTGAGCAGCTTGAGGTGTGTCTTCCTCAAGCTGAGGTCCTCCACCAGCGGCCTGGGAGCTTGAAGGGTCTGCCCAGTATCTTAGGTGTTCCTAGATGACTCCTACTTATATTTACTGTTACTGCACAGCCTGCTTACATTACAGTTTACATTTTTTACCATTTTACTATTACTCACCTGTTTACCACAGTACTATATTTTAAATCATATTGTATTCATATATTTAGTTGTTGGACCATTGTATGTCTTCTTATGTCTATTATATTTATGCATATCAGTAAGAACAATGGAGGAGATCAGAGCTAATCGCTTCGACTGTCATTTTTGTACATATGAAAATAAAAACTTGAACAATGCAGTCGTTTTCCATAGCACATTCTGGATAGAGACCTCAGATGTTGTACCTGGAGTCTGCTGTAGCCACTCCTTCAGTTTGTGGGTCACAGCTCCCAGTGCTCTGATTACCACTGGCACCACTGTTGCATTTACTCCCCACATCTTCTCTAACTCCACTTTCAGTCCTTGGTAATTCTTGATCTTCTCGTGTTCCTTCTTCCTGATATTGCTGTCATTCAAAATTGCTACATCTATCACCACAGCCTTCTTCTGTTGTTTGACCACCAACGCAATGTCTGGCCATCATTCTCAACCACCTTGGGAAGTGTCTTCCATTCTGACCTTGGGATTTCCAGCCCACACTCGGTACAGATGTTCCTGTACACTACTCCAGCCAATTGGTTATGGCGTTCCATATGTGCTTTACCTGTCAGTATCTTAGACCGTGTCTATGGACTATCTTTGCATAGCCATGATCCCAACTGCCCTCACCTCCGCTGACACACCTACTGTAGTCGGTGGTAGCTTTCCATCTCCAACCGAGTTCTTTTTCCTGCATCTTGTTCTGTTGAGTGTGATCCATCTCGCCAGTTAGAGAGTGTGTGGTGTGGAGCATGCCTCAGTCCCGAAGCTCTGGCTGTTTGCTTTTTAACATTTTAATATCTGGCAATAGAGTTTTACGACCAAAAATAACATGACATTTCCTGCTCTTAACTGACACAGAATATGGTGAATATGGTGTAATATATTTACCCTCGGGGTCAATCTGACCCCAGGTATATTTGCCTCCAGAAAATGATTTACAGGAGATTGTTGTCCAAGTTTTTGTGTCAGACACTTTGTTTATTTGTTGAATACATAAATAAGCCATTGATAATAAAAGCTGACCTGTTCTCTAGCGCCACCATCAGGCCAAAATTAAAATTACTTATCTTGAAAAGTTTTCATACAAATCTTCTCAAATTTACTGACAACATTAATGACCACAAGAGCATGTACCCTAGTGGTTTTGGTGATGATATGACCTTTCCTTTCCTTTTCCTGTAGCGCCATCATCAGGTCAAACTTTGAGTTTTAGAGTTAGTGCATATTGAAAATCTTTAATCCAAATCTTTTCTACTTTGGGGTGCACATTCATGACTCTCACAGAATGAACCATATTGATTGATGTTGGTGACCTGATTTGTACACCCCTGCCAAAATAAGCAAGCCAATGTAGGCTTCCAAGTCAGCTACATCCAAGTCTCTCCACTGTCCCCATACACGCACTTCCCCTCTAAAATTTGTCATCCCAAGCACAATATTTTCAACTGATGGTGTTATGAAGAGTCTGAATGATGATTTGATGTCTTCAGTGTGGCTGATTGCAAATCTGGTGGGGCCTGGAACCATTTTGATAACATTAGTAGCACTACCCTGCCATTGATGTGGGGAAAGGGACCATGTTATCTTTCCATTTTTGAAGGTGACCATGTCTGCTGGTTGTTGAGAGACAACAGGAGGGTCAACACTCTCATTCTCATCAGATGAGAATCCCTCAAAATCAGGGTCCACCTCAACACAATCCCCAGTGTGAGTTCAGATGGTCACACACACAGACCTTCATGTCCATGGTTGGAATAGTTGTTTTCTTTAACCCCTTTCATGTATCAACTCAAAAGTATCACCTCTGCAAATGCAGGTGTGGGGTTATTAGGTCACACACAGAGACAGACACGTTTTACACAGCTAAAACAGCTTGGGGTCAAATTGACCCCAGAGGAACACCAATGCGTGTAGTATGTGTTCAGCACATTAGAAAAATATCATCATGAAAATGTTTTGCTTAATCAGTTGTCCCCATCAAATTAGGAAATGTCATGAAATATGAAGCAAAAAAACCAAAGGCAACTGTTATTTTTTGAATGATAAACATTGAAAGGGGTCAAATTGACCCCAAAGGAGAATAGGAGGGTTAAACGTTTTTTTGCCACAAATATTTACCAGACACCAAACTTTGTTTTATTGATTGTTAGTTGTTTATGTAAATGGTCTGTATTTATTTTATATCACAATATGATTGTCTAAAAATGATTTTCAAAGTTTCCATGCAAAGCCAGGAATAAAACTCTAAAATGAGGATACAGAATATTTAATGTTATAATTTAATTTAATGTTGAACGAAGTACAGAAAATAGAGTACAATCAAATAAAACAAGCTGTACCCAAAGAGAAACAAAATAATGATTCTTGTCAACTAAACAATGTTTTTAGTAGCTCTCCCATCTGAACATAAACTTAAAACTAATAAAATAAAACTAACAGCTATGGAATCATTCTTCTGAGAGTAACAAAATAAAGATTTGGTCATTTGGAGTGCAGTGCCTCAGAAAATGACAAAAGGCTCTGCTTTGCTGTGTTTGCACATCAAACAGAGAAAACTATACTCATACACAAAGTCACACACACTCATTCACTCTTTTCCCAGACAGGCATTTCACTCGAGACCGCAAAAACCCTTCAGACTGATCTCAGCTAGCTGTAGAAATCATATTTATTAAAACTCAATCGGTGAAAGAAAATCCTCTGATTTATGTAATTCATGTGAAATATGAATATGTTTCAGTTTGTGGGGCACAGATAAGCAAGCCACGCACCAAGAGAGCCCAAAGTGAGCGGCAGGGTGACAAATGTTTGCCTGCAATCAAAGGTAGACAAGCATTGCTGGGTTGTCAGTGACTTAAACATAGAGGAAACTTAAAGGATTGTGATTTTTAATCTTTTCCCACAGCCAGAAAATACTCTTTAAAAAACATTATTCCGTACCTCTATTCATAATCAGTATATGAAAGTAGAATAAACACAATAGATGTATGTGGGTCAGAAATAAAGAGACAGTGACTCATACTGAAGAAAATACTGACTGTCCCTCTCACTGAGCATGAACCTGACAAAAAGAAAAAATGGAAAGGAGATGACAAACGTCACTTTAATCAATGAGTGACCTTGAGCTGCCATGAGCCTGATCGAAAGACAAGAGAGGAGACAGAGAAAATAGGTGGAATTTCCAACTCCTCCACCCTAATATGGCAAGAATGAGTATATTCTCAACACATACACCCATCCTTCCCTCTGCTTGAAGACTGTATTGTGAATTCTGTCAACTCCAGACATTGTAACTGTTTTCAGAAGAAGTAAGAGGAAGTAAGAATCATGCCTGGGCAATAATGTAATGGCTTAAATTTTGCAGTTGATTCTGACTGAAATGATAGAAAACATCTCTTCATCTATAAAAACAGTTTCCCACAGCAAAGTAATGACTAGAGGCTGAAGGTCTACACACTCCCTGCTCTTGTTGTGTACTCTGTCATCAAATTAGCAGTGTGTCAGGGGCACCAGTGGGTGCTCTCCCCCACCTTCTTCATGATCAACGATCACTGGTGCCAAATAGAGAGGAAGCAGAAAGAGAAACATGCAAGGTTGTCTTCAAGTACAGCAGTCCTTCAGTGACACACCCACACACACCCACCCACCCACCCACACACACACCCACACACACACACACACACACCCACACACACACACACACACACACCCACACCCACACACACCTTCATTTCCCAAAACTGCCAAAGTTAGCGAAGGCATCTTGTTTGGGTGGAACCACGGCTGGGGTGATGGAGTGTGTCAGGCCCATCCCTACTCCCGGCACTCCCATGCCAGCCATACCACCCATCATCACTGGAGTGGCCATGCCCATATTCATGGTCATGTTCATTCCCATCATGCCTTGGTTTACAGGAATTCCCCCCATCCCCATGGTACCCGTTGTCATTGAAGGGGGCATATTTGCTGCCAAGGAAGCAGGCATGCCAGTCGCCATCGATGTGGGCATGCCCATCGTCATGACACTGCCTGCCATCATGGGATTGGCTGGTGGTCTGATAGGTGTCACATGGGGTGGAGAGCTGAGGTTCAGTCCTCCAAAATTCTGGGCCAACAAGCTGACGGGAGGCACTCCTGCACAGACACGTATGGGGGTTAATGAAGTCATCGCTTAGTTTATAAAGTGTAGCAGGTTGGTCATTTTTGAAACGTCTAATCCAAACAACATACATTCACACACTTGGTATTAATTCTGTAGAGATTTATTTTATTAATTTATTTTCTCTTTTTAAAAATGCACAAAGAGAAAGAATCACACAATGGTACCTTGTTGCTGGATGATATTGTTGAGTGTGGGTGGTGTCTTGATGGGGTTGAGGCCTGCTGATAGGAAGTCCAGGCTGATGTTGACGGAGGGGTCAGACCAGGTTGACCCCAACGACCCCTGACCTCCAACGCCACCAACCTTCTGCTGTTGTGCTATGGCCTGCTGGGATGTCATGCCACCCAAGCTCTGAAATAAATGAAAAATATTGTAAACTTTAAATACAGTTAGGTAAAGCAGGCACGACATGTTCTTGAGTTCATCGAACATATCGGGAAAAAAAAACACACCATTAACAGCCTAATCCTTTTCTGAAATCTTTTATTTAACAGTATGTGATCATGCAATGGGATTTTATAATACGATGGATCAACGCTATAATTCCACAGATTTTTATTGTGGACGTAATTGATTACTTTGACTAATCGTTGCAGCCCTAATGAGCAGTTTGTGTCACACTATGAATTTAGACTAAGTTATACACATCGCTCAGTTGCTCTACCAACTGAGCTAAACACCACCCAAAGGGTCAGCATTTAAATAAAAATACATTTTAAAACAAAATTCATTTTTACATCTACGTTATCAGTGTGTATCGTGAGTTTGGACAAGTTGTGAATTCTTGAGTGGGTCATGGGTGTTTTCTGGAACATAATTTAAAGATAAAGTCTCCCCCCCAAAAATGGAATTAATGTAATTATTAAGTAATGTTAAGTAATATTTTTAGTTTTTTTGGGGTCATGATTTGTCCCAGTTCTCAAGAATGGTTGATTTACAATAACTGAAGACAGACTATGTGACCTGTCATGTGTACAGTACCTACCTGTTGAGAGCGAGAAAGTGGCATGGTAGGCATAGCAACAGAAGCTCCTGGCGTTGCCCCTCCCAGAGAGAAAGTCATGCTCTGAGAGGCACTGAGTGTTGTATGTGGATTGGTTAGTTGATGGTTAACTCCGCCCATCAGGTCAAAGAGCTCGGCAGATGGTGGGACAGCGGTGGGATTGGAAGCTGAGGGTGACTGGACACCGCCAAAAAGGTCAGTGACAGGCTGGGAGGGAGCAGAGCTAGACGTAGCTGGTGGATTAGCTGAGAAGGCATTCCAGTCTCCAAATTCTCCATTTCCATTGGATGATGCAGCAGCTGGACACAAAGTGCAGTGATTAAGTTAACCACAGTGGTTAAGCTGTGGTTCTAGCATTCATCTTGGATTTTAAACTGCCCTTCACCTTCACTGTGTGTTACATTCATTGTGTAAAAAAGTGCAACATGGCCTTTTCTGACCTCATCTGAACTTGTTCTAAGAGAGCATTTCAGCACCTACGGTTGCTTTCTCACATAACCCATTTGGGTCAGTTTCATTACATGAAATAATGTCAACACACTGCCCCCCCCCCCCCCCCCCCCCAACCCTCTTTTCTCGCTGAATTTGTGTTTTTGTTTCTTTTTAAAGAAATGGCTGAAAAGAAATTAAATCCTGTGCGGCAGCATAAATATTTCTTATTGTTTAAATTGAGACTTTATGACATTTGTTATCATTGTGTCATTTTTATCATGTAAATGGAGAGAGAAAACGCAATATCTGCTTTAAGAATCGGCAAATATCAGGTATCGGTTAAGACTGATGTCAAAGTAATCAGCCTGTAAAAAAAAACCTGTATTGGTCGACCTCTATACCACAGGACTTTGTGATAGTGATGTAATTCAATAACTTCATCCCATCTGCTAATCATGTTCAGGAAACACTCTTATAACTTATCAGTATAAGCAATATATCAAGTAAATCAATTGACTTGCATGGTAAGTATGAAACAAACAAACAGAATCAGTTGTCCCACAGTCATAACCCTCCAGAATACTGCTGTACAAAGACAGGTCTTTTTCTGCCTGTGTGTCATTATATGGAGCACATGGTCAATATGTCCAAACAATGAGTTACCTGCCAGTCTGTTTAAGCTGTATTTAGAGAGGATCGGGCACTGCAGCACAATGCCACAGTGTTGTGCAGCAGTGGTAGGGTGAGGGGGGCTGAGTTGGGCAGCTGGGGTGTGTCTGTTTGTGCTGAATGTAACTGCTGTGAAACAATCAAGAAATCATTTTATCTAGGGAAGAATCATCCTATCTTTATTCAGGAGCATAGATTTTCAGTTTGAGAGCATGATTTCTCCTTCTCATGCTCAGATTTATTCTCCTCATGCTCACATTTGTGCTTGCTTTCTTTCAAAATGTGTGCTTGGACTCAAATACAGGTACTACTCATAAAATTAGAATACCCTGAAAAAGTGCACGCATTTCTGTAACTCAACTTTAAAAGGTGAAATTTACATATTATATAGACAAATAGTATGCAAATCAATATATTTCAAGCTTTTATTTGTTTTGATTTTGCTGATTAGGACTGACATCTTCAGAAAACCTCAAATTCAAAAACTCAGAAAATTAGAATACTGCTTGAAATCAATAGAAAAAAGGATTTTAAATACAAACATGTCAGGCCTCTGAATGCAAAATCTTGCATCTGTACTTAGTACTTGGTGGGGGCCCCTTTTGCACGAATGACTGCCTGAATCCGGCGTGGCATGGATGCTACCAGCTTGTGGCATATCTCAGGTGTTATGGAAGACCAACATGCTTCAATCGTGGCCTTGAGCTCTTCTTTATTGTTTGGTCTCTTCCCGTTCAGCTTTCTCTTGGCAATGCCCCACAGATTTTCAAGCACTGTAATCCCATGGTTGTTGAATCAGGATTTTGTACTTTTGGCAGTGTGGGCAGGTGCCAGGTCCTGTTGGAAGATGAAGTCCGCATCCCAATAAAGCTGGTCCACTGAAGCAAGCATGAAGTGCTCTAAAATGTTCTGGTAGACAGCTGCGTTTATGCTGGACTTGATAAAGCACAGAGGACCAACCCCAGCAGCTGACATGGATCCCCAGGTCATCACAGACTGAGGAAACTTAACACTAGACTTCATGCAACTTCCATTATGTGCCTCTCTGGTCTTCCTCCACACTCTGGGACCTTTGTTGCCAAATGAGATGCAAAACTTTCTCTCATCAGAAAAGAGGACTTTGGACCATTGGGCAACAGTCCAGTCTTTCTTCTCTCTAGCCCAGTTAAGGCGCCTCTGGCGTTGCTTGCTCGTGAAGAGAGGCTTGATGACAGGAATTCGACATTTGAAGCACATGTCCAGCATCCTCCTGTGTGTTATTTCTCTTGAAGCAGCACCTCCAGCCTGAGTCCACTCCTGATGAAGTTCTGCCACACTTTTGAATGGCCCTTTCCTGACCATCCTCTCCAGGCGGCGGTCATCCCTCTGGCGTGTACACCGTTTTCTTCCACACTTCTGCCTTCCACTTAACTGTCCATTAATGTGCTTTGAGACAGCACTCTGAGAACATCCAGCTTCTCACTTTTTGTGTCTTACCCACCTTGTGCAGGGAGTCAATGATGGTTTTCTGCACAACTGTGAGATCACCAGTCTTTCCTATGATTGTGAATTCTTCTAAACCAACAAGATACACCAAACAGACTTTTTAAAGGCTCAGGACCCTTTTGCAGATGTTTTGGATTACTTATCTGATTAGTGTGTGACACTTTGAGCCTACAATACTGAAGCTTTTAACAGTATTCTAATTTTCTGAGTAGTACCTGTATGTCCTGTGCGCGCTCAGATCTAACGTCTGTGCTCTCAAAACTGAGTGTGTGCTTGCAGTCAAAACAGCACGTCCTCTCAGGTTGAGGTGTGTGCTCAGACTGAAGGATGTCCCTCCCTGCGTGTCTTTCACCAACCAATAAGGAGACAGTTAAAGTGTGGCCCAATCTTGCGTGCGTTCCTTCGCCCTTTTTGAGCGCTCCGTAGGGGCGGGTACATGGTCTGTTTGTAAAACTGCTTCTCTCTGAAAAGACACCAATTTACCTTGTTAGCCAGCTGTTTGAATCATCACCTATTTAAGACTCCAGCTGATTTATGTATAATTAATCTTAAATAATCCTAAAAAGAATTATCGTACTTTAGATTTTTTCAAATTTTATATTAGCGGGATAAATTTTATATACTATAAATACTCAGCAGCAGTGTTACACTCTAATGAGTGTAGTGTAATCAGTGTCCAATAAGTACACTGCTATCTGTTGTATTTTGAAGAATGGGATGCCGGTCGCATCCCTGCCACCACACTCTTGCTGCATATCATATTATGATTTTAAATTTAAATTAATAAATGACTGTTTACAGTAATAGATCTGTTGAACCAGCGGATTCTCTTATTGAAACATTTGAACATGAATTAATTGGTAAATTCTTTGGTAAAATAAGAATTTGGTCACCTACAAACAAGCAAGATTTCTGGCTCTCACAGACCTGAAACTTCTTCGTTAAGAGGCTCCTCTGTCCTCCACTCATTACCTGTATTAATGGCACCTGTTTGAACTTGTTATCAGTAAAAAAGACACGTCCACAATAACAGTTACACTCCAAACTCCAAACCAAACACCAGAGAGCTGGCAAAGGACACCAGAAACAAAATTGTAGACCTGCAACAGGTTGGGAAGACTGAATCTGCAATATGTAAGCAGCTTGGTGTGAAGAATCAACTGTGGGAGCAATTATTAGAAATTGGAAGACATACAAGACCACTGATAATCTCCCTCGATCCGGGGCTCCACGCAAGATCTCACCCTGTGGGGTCAAAATGATCACAAGAGCGGTGCGCAAAAATCCCAGAACCACACGGGGGACCTAGTGAATGACCTACAGAGAGCTGAGACCAAAATATCAAATGCGACCATCAGTAACACACACGTCGCCAGGGACTGGTGAATCCTGCAGTGCCAGATGTTTCCCCATGCTTAAGCGGTTGTTATGACCCGGGGTCATAATTTAGTGGTGTTATTTTGGTGTGGTTGTCCCTCCCTGCCTGGTGGTGGTGCTGCCGCCCTGGGGTCTCTCCCTCTCTCCAGGTGCTGCCTGCCGATTGGTTGATGGACTGGTGGATCAGCTATAAATGGCCGCCGCTGGATTCAGTCTCTCTCTCTCTCGACCTTACTCCCAAGGGCACCAGGCTGTATTGTGTGCATTGCATTGCATCGTATCGTATCGTACTGTATTCTGTTCTGTTCTGTCCGGTGAAATTGTACTGGTCTGCCTTAGCAGACTATAACTTAGCAGTCCAGGTAGTAGTAGGGGTGAGTAGCTCTTTTGGTTTGTCTCCTTTTTCTCCTGTTTTTGTTCATAGGGAGGCAGGTTAGAACCCTGTATTTTGTTTTCTTGTTTTGGTTAGGTAAGTTAGCTTTGGAGCTTTGGATTGTTTTGGTTGTTGTTTTGAGCCATGCTCACCCTGAAGCTAAAACTACCACCTTTGAAATGATAACAAACCACCATGAAAGAATAAATGATCTTGGTTGGACTGCAGCTCGGTGGCCTTGGTCATTCTTGGGAGTGGGGGAAAGAGGGGAGCACCCTTTCCTTGTTATGTTCGGTTCCCCTAGGCCGGACGTAACACGGTGGTTGGAGGAGAAAGAATTCTGAATTACATCCTACTGTGAAGCATGGGGGTGGAAACATCATGCTTTGGGGCTGTTTTTCTGCAAAGGGATGACTGATGCGTGTAAAGGAAAGAATGAATGAGGCCATGTGTTGTGAGATTTTCAGTAAAATCTCACGATAAGCAAAGGCATTGAAGATGAAACGTGGCTGGATCTTTCAGCATGAAAGTGATCCCAAACACGCTGCCCAGGCAATGAAGGAGTGGCTTTGTAAGAAGCATTTCAAGGCCCTGGAGTGGCCTAGCCAGTCTCCAGATCTCAATTTGAAAAAAATCTAAACTATGATAACTCTTTTTAGGATTACTTAAGATTAATTCTACATAAATAAGCTGGTGTCTTAAATAGGTGACAATTCAAATAGCTGGCTAATATGGTAAAGTGGTGTATTTAAAGAGAGAAGCAGACCGTATACCTGCTCTTATGGAGCGCTCAAAAAGAGCGCTCTGACTAACTGGCTTTATTGAAGCAGCCGCTCGCTCACTCTTATTAAAGGACTGTCTCTGGACCAAAGTGCTCTTTCTGTCTCCCTCTCAAACAATTGGACAGAGTTCAAATTCAACTTCTTTGTGTCACTGTGGAGGACTGACCTGTGTGAATGTGGTGGCCACACTGGAACATCAGTTACTGTTCATGTGGTGTTGTTGGTGGACACCACCGCGCCAGATAACACACTCAAATGAGTGCAGTGCTGCATCTTGTCTGAATACGGACTTACTCCTCCTGACTCATAAAAAGCCAGAGTGAACATGAACCGGACCACAACTAAAAATGCAGCAATATATCATCCTTTCTTTTGGCCAAATGAAGCTGAACTACAGATGTAAAAGCAGTTTGAGATTACTACAGAAAGGCAAAAAAACAAGTTTACCAGTGGAGGTTGGGAGGCTGGCAGAGGCCGCAGGAGAGGAGAAGTCAGCAAAGCCACCAATGAGGTCTGAACTTCCACCTGGATGGACGGACACACGCATGTGAGCAGATAAAAAGCAAAGGACTAAAAAATCTTGTCCAATAAAAAGAGACAGGTACACCACATATCCTTCATTCTTTTCTCATCTATGTATGTGTAAAAGTTTGTAGTTACCTGTTGTAGTTCCCTGATTGGATGAAGGGTCAATCACTAGCAGGTCAGCTAGTCCGGATGACTGCCTGACTGATGACTGAAGACAGGAGTAAAGAGAGAGGTGGTGATTGATGGCATACTGTTGACAATGTGTCACTTTTAGAAAAGCATGAGTGTCTGTGTGAGTACCGTCTCCTCCGGGCTCTTGTCTCCGGTGTAGTGAGCTGCAGCACCCAGGTCCAATGTCTTGCTGCTTGTGGCTCCGCTGCGTTTCCGTGTTGTCGTGGTTGTGGTTTCTGTTGCTTGTGTGATCTGGATGCTCTTCGTCGTGACAGTTTCTTCCTCATCTTTGAACTCAAGGGTTTCTTGCCTACCGTTTCTCGAGGCTCTGTCCTCCTCATTGTCACTATGGCAACCAGACAAAGGATGGATGAGAAGCAGCACTCAGGAGATTTCGCTATTGACCACTTAGTTGTTGCTTTACAATTCTTGTGTGCCTCGTGTGTACATTTTCTATGTAATGGATAATCCAAGACACAATGGTGTAAATATTTTAAACACATGACAGAGAGACCAAAAAACATCTGATTTGTTATAAGTGTGTGACTCTTTGCTTTATTTTATTTTTATTGAATGATTCAGAGTTTTAAAAGGCAACTATTAAAACCATGTTTCCAGAAAAGTGTAAAATGTAAATCATGTGAAAACACTGAAAAACATACTTAATTAAAGTAGCACAAACACATGTTGAAGAGTTCTGATGTTGAAAAAAGTTGGACAGGGTCATGTTTACCACTCTGTTCATCACCTTGTCTTTTACTCTGTAAGGATTGAACTGAAGAGAGTGGAGAATGTTTTCCATCCTTACTTCATGTAGGATTTTTTCTCATTTTTCAACATTATTCTTAAATTAATTCTTAAATCTTTCACAGAGTGGTGATGAAGAAAATACACCTTTAACATAGTAACTCAACAACTGAATTAAGTAATATCTAGGGGAAGCCATTAGCCACCTACTGGGTTGTTCCTTGATCAACACAACACACATTGCATTGACAGTGCAGACTCACTAATCAAGTGACGCCTAGAAACATCTACCAGCCCCTAGTGTTTAGGCCTTGGTCTTGTGACATACTAAATATGTGCCTGTTGTGGAGAAATTGCTGAAGCCAAAGGTCAGTGTGAGCTCAGGAAGAAAGAAAGTGTTGAGGAGCCTCTGATGTCTTATGCTGTATTATTTATTGACACTTGATCAAGAAGAATTAGAGACATTCTCATAAAGCATCAGAAGTGCCTGAGTCGGTCTCACATTCTGCCCAACTCATGCTGGTGGACAGACTTTAAACCCAGAGATAACATCACAAACACTATATGCCCCGGATTAGGTAAAAGAGAATGCTTTTACCAAGGATGGTGTCTTCGTCAACATGATTAAGTCTGGAGACACAGATGTCTGTTTACGCAGATTGGAATGTCAGTGGCGAGCTGTCTATTATGTCTAAGCATGCAGCACCAGAGTCCTTCGACCCTGGCCACAACAGTGTTGAGATAGGATAACACCTGCTACTGCCAGCCAAAGACAAACAGCTAATACTGCTGAGGACCTCAAGGCCCACATGTGACTTCATGTAACCTTGTATAATGTCTGTGTGTTTGTGCTTTTATTATATTCCATTTAAAAGTATGTATGTGTCACTCAGAACACTACAAGAATAGAAAATTCCATAACAGCGCCTTCCCTTCACACCTGTCCTATTGTTTCTGTGATGACCTCAGGTGTTAATGCAGTCCCTACCCTTTTACATATTCTTTGATCACGGTTTGGTTTCAGTATAAAAGGGCCCCGCTTCATTTGCTCTGGGTCAACTCACTGGATCAGATACCCTCTGTGATTGTCAGTTCACCAGTGTGCCAGCATACTTCTTATTAAACACACCACCACAGCAAACATCTCAACTGGACTTGATGATTTCTTTGACAGTGGTTAACTCTGGTTGTTGTTTTTAGACCCAGTCATGTTACGAAGCTGTTGACAGTTTAACGTCATTCATTGTGAGGTGTTCCACCAGCTGCTTTCTTTTTTCACAACTTTTACAGACTTAACTTGACACTGTCATTATGAAGTTTTCAATGAATTATGCATGTTTTGCACATGATCAGATTGTTTCTATTTACATTTTACACAACTTTTTTGGAAATGTGATTGTAATAAGGAAGGCAGATATATCTTCAAACCATTTCAAAACAAGCATTCATTCACATGTTTTGTTTAAATGTGCACTTTACCTGATTCTGTCGGGTGAGTCGTCTCGTTCCTTCTTTCGGAACTTGTTGAGCGTGTCGTCGATGGTGCTGCCTATCTTGTCACTGATCTCTCCGAGCTTCTCACTAAAAGGGAAAGCTCCTTTGCTCTTATCCCAGTCCTCATCCCACTTACTGCGATCCAACTCATTAGCTGGAGGGATGAAGTCAGAGTGAAAAAGAGACTGTAACAACTGACAAACTACAATAAACAGAGGACACCAAAAGAAACAATAAGACAAGCCACTCAAAAAGTCTTTCAAAAGTGTGCCTGCTTTACACAATCTCTTTTTTGGATAGTTATATCGTCATCTGAATCCACATCTGACTGGAGCTGTCAAGGAAGATGCAATAAAACACTTACAGTTCTTAATGATTCCTCCTCCTCCACCCATACTGTCGGAGGACACTCCAATGTATTTGTCTTTGTTCTTCTTGGCTTTCTTTCTCTCCTCTCTCAGTCTGTCATCGTCCTGGACGAACTCCACCATCTCCTTCACTTTCTGACGGACATTGATTCCCTGATCCTTACCATTCTCATCTGGACAGTCACACACAAAGACAGAAAAGTAAATGAGGAGGACTTCTGGCCAGAATGTTCTGGCATTTGTGCTGGACGGAAATATTCATGGTCCGCAGAGGATTCTGGTTATTTCCTTTAGAACCACCATCAGGTCAAAATGTCAATCAATATGGACAAACAGGCTTGAAATTTTACTGAGTATACTGTGTTCATTCTCTGGGGAGTATGAATACAGAATACTTCTTTTAGACACACAGATCTTTCTGAAGTGTGAGAATTCGCCCAGTAAGTAAAGAAGTAAAAGAAGTTTCAACAAAATAGAGGTAGCTTATTTTCAAACTCACCAATGAAGTGGTAGTTTTCTAGAGATCGCAGGTCATAGATGTGTTCTCGGGCACTGGTAACGACTCTTTCAGAGCCATTCCTGATCAGATAGGCAAGCAGCAGTAAAGCCTTGCAGAGAGAGATGGAGTGAGAGACAGGATAAGAGAGGAGACTTCACTATGGGGGATGTAGTTAGCATTGCTCAATAAGAACTAAAAATGTTTAAAGTCAGTTCTGTTTTAGTTTTTATTCCGACAGTGTTCCTGACATAACTAAGATGAATGCTCTTTTCGCTGAATTCCCAAATCCAACCCCAGTTAGTGTATGATAACAGAACAGTCTCTGTCATTTGACCTCGCTAATTTAATGGTCTGCTGCTGAAGAACAAGTGGGACCTACTGTTGACAGGCTCATGTTCAGACGCACAGACACACACAGATACACATGCACAACACAACACACCCAGATACACACAGACACACCCAGATACACACACAGACACACCCAGACACGAAAAACAGAAAGTAAGAATGTGCTCATATTCGAGTGTGGATTAAGGGATTCTTTCCACAAAAGCAGGACTGTTGATTGTCAGAAGAGTAGTTAGTAGGTAGAGTAGGTTCACTGAGGTGTGCTTTATGATTTAAATGGTAAATACTGTATTAATATAGCACCACATTCACACAACAATGGCGCAGCATCAGGAGCAATTTGGCGTTCAGTATCTTGCTCAAGAAGACTTTGACATGCAGACTGGAGGAGCTGTGGATTTGAACCACTGATCGTCTAATTAGTGGACAACCTGCTCTACCTCCTGAGCCACAGCTGAGTTAACTATTAATCTAGTCTTAGTACAGTACATCAGAAACTTAATGATGAGAAACTTTTTAATAAGGAATATATCCATCCATCCAGCCATCTATTTTCTGTAACCTCTTATCCTCCTCAGGGTCACAGTGGGGCTGGAGCCTATCCCAGCTGACTAGGCCAGTTCATCACAGGGCATATAGAGACAAACAATCATTCACACACCTACACAATTTAGAGTCCAGTTAACCCGTTAAGGCCATGGAAGCCAGAGTACCACCAGGAACCCACACAGACATGTGGAGAACATGCAAAGTCCACACAGAAAGAACCAACAGAGGTTCAAACCAGGAACATTCTTGCTAACCAATGCACCACTGTATCACTTTCAGGCAATGTGTGTGTAAGAACATTTCCTTTCTTGACTTTTTGGGAGTTTATTTTGTTTATTTTCTAGTGAACCTGCCTCTTGCACACATTTCCCAGCTGGGGGGGCACACACTCCTGTGTGAATATATTGGCAATTACTGGTTGGGATATTTTAACATATCGCCCAACTCTACTGCATAATTTATAATATTTGCATATCATGTTCACATGATTATGTGTGCAGGAAACAAGAATGAGATGTACTGCTCTGATCTTTGCAATACACAGGATTCAGGGAGAAAAAGAAGAAAAGAAGAAGAAACCAAGGCGCTGCCTCAGTACAACAGAGAATCACCCTGACAGACTGCTCCTACTAAAAGCACTGCATGCCTCGCATGTTCAAATTATATGAGCACAGAGAAGACTCAGCTTTAATCAATCCTGACACAACAATACAGAACTGAGCTGCACACAACACGGAAACAACACAACATTACCTTATACACTCGCCTCCAGTTCTTCTTGTTATCTTTCAGCATCCTGGTCCACAGCATATTCATCACCTCTGGAAACTGCTCATACATAAAGGTAGATCTACAAGCGTGCACACACACACACACACACACACACACACACACACACACACACACACACAATATATATATTAGAATGCTGGAACAATGTAGTTTGTCTGCTGTCTTAAGTGACAGACAGTAACTGTGTGTATGTGGTTGTGACACATACTTGGCTATTTCTCCCATTAGTTGTCCGGAGGGTCCCCAGGGGTCGTCATTGGTGGCCTCTCTCACCTTGGACTCGATCTCTGAGTAGTTCATCACCACATTGGTGCTGTTGACACAAACATATCACACCCATAAAATATTCATATTAGCATAAATGTTTCAAATGTAAAGGTGAGATGCTGTGGCTTCCCTTTCGTGTCCATTTGTCCACTTATAGTGAACACAGTGCTTATTATTGTCAGCCTATCGCTCGGCCAGCCTCATTCTGTGCCGATTCCCTTCACACTCCACTCGTCACAGTTTCAGAGGTCAGGCAGAGGGAAATACACACAATTAAAACACACACAAGGGCAACTACTAAATGACCAGCAGAGCTAGTATCCAACTTCTACACACATACACTCTCTACACACCACTACATCTCACTCATGCAGCACACACACTGAAGCTGAACTGTGGAGAATAGGATTATCACAGTATTCAAAACTGAGTAAGACAAGGAGAATCTCAGCTGAACAATGAATGACTTGCTTTGCTTTCTGAAGGTCTGCGTTCTGACCAGTGAGCTTCACAGGGCAGACATGAGGTGAGCAGAGTGTCTGTGTGAGTGTTAACAGTGAGACAAACTTTTCCATGAGAATTGCCTGCCTCCTGTTTGTGCGTGTGTGTTGTATCTCTGGTCACAGCTTGCTCTACAGACAGCCACTGAGTCCACTCTGTCCACCACCATTGCAGCTTGAACACACCTCTTCCTCTCCTCTTCTTATCACCCTGTCATCCATTGCTTGTTGTTTAATATGCCTTTCCATCACTTCATTTTCTATTCTTTTCACACTTCCCACAGTTTTCCATCCTATCAACACTCCTTCACTCCTGCTTTGAAACGCAGTTTCTCTTTTCCTGCATTTCAAACTAAAGGAAACTGAGTTGCATCTGTATGTACAGCAACTACCTTTGACTGTGTTATTGGCATCACATAAGGCAGACACAGACGGTTAGAGCGCCATAATACTACGACTCTTAATCTGCAGGAAAAGCAAGGCTACCACTGCTGGCTCTGCTGAGGTGGATCAATAATAGAGTGTATTCATCATGCCCAGTCAGGCACAACCAACAGCTGATGGTGATGCTGATGATACATTTTGTTATGAGCAAAGATGCTCTATAGACACTGTTTATTGTTCCGGGCTTGTAAAGAGATCAAGAGAGAACGGTGATATCGTTACTAGTGGCATGGATATTGGGGAAAAAAGAAAAATCCATTTACAGACTCAGAGATAGTCAAGCAGTACATTTACATGCAGCAAGAAATTCAAATTTCTGATGGTATCAGATAATGACATGCATAAGACCAGATCACTTGTCTGAGTATACATGCCATTCAGAGAATCGGATAAATGGCCGAAGCACGGCTGACTCCGTTACGCTAGGTGGCGCTGTAGCCCTCTCAACAAACAGCCACTTTCAGTTGACCTCTACTTATCAGCAACAGCAAACTATCTGAAGACATTCAAACAAAGATTACATACGAGGAGATGGACGATGCTACAGCTGTGTACTTTTTGTGCATTATTTTGGTCCTAATAATGTAAATAAAAAGAACAATGGATCTTTTGGCTTCCAGGTGAAAGCCCCAGTGTAAAATGTTGCGCATGCACAGAAAGCAAAATCTACTTCAGATCCAATTGCTGAGTATACATGGTGTTAAATATCCGACTATGAACGAATTATCTAGGTGTTCTTAACTGATTTTGAGATGTCCGATGTGGTCCGAAATAGGTCTGAAGTAGATTGGACTAAGGCGTTTACAAGCACTTTAAAAAGTCCGAACTAAGTCTGATACAATCAGAAATTTGAATTTCTTGCTGCATGTAAATGTACTGAAGGAGTGTATGCTTGCATCCATTGATGAGGTGAGATGAGAAAACCCACAAAAACATTACTGATTCAATCAAGCAAATTCCAATATCTATAGAATATACTGACTCCATCAGTATATTGGTTTAATTTCTTTATTTGTTACTGTGATTACTCATATTCTTTGGCCCCTTATTTTGCCTCAGATTAATGAACTGGCCCCATTTCCAAATTAATTGAATAGCCCTGTATTAGAAGGAAATGAGCAGATGATGCAGTAGTCTGAGAGAAGGAAAAAAAAAGGCTCAAGCTCCGTCCTGGATCACCCCCTATTTTGCAACATCTCTGCCATGTCTGACCTTTACCAAACAGAATGGCCAGTTTTACCTCAAACTATCAGGGGAGTGTTTATTCGACAGCACCATATGTTTATTACTGAGGCAGCAGTTAGTGGTGACGTTGTACTGGACTACATTACATATAAATGTGTTTCCAATATTCTTTGCCGCTCATGTTTGAAAATGGGTGAACAAAACATTAGAACCATCTCTCAACATAATTCAGTCCAGTTGATCCAATCACAATAATAAACATGTAGTTGAACTAATACCTCTCTGACAGCATCAATCAATATTTATCTATATTATGTTTGTAAAGGTCAAATTGAGGTCACAGCTGAGCTGCTGTGCTGGATCACATTAGGCTTTCGAAGAACTTGAAATGGGATTTTGAGACTGACATGATGGAGCATTCACACATCGTACAGAAGGCTGCTTTCTGTAACAAATAACCTCCTTAAAGAATATTTAAGTGAAATATTTTTAGAAAATAGACAACTCCAGTCTTGATTTTGATTGACTGTGCCATTTAAACTAGTTGTAAAATACACCTGTGACTGCATTACATTCATATTACTGCACCAAACTAATTCTCGTTAAATGATTTTGCATGCTAAGAATGGATGAGATGGACGTATGCAACAATGAATGTACAAACTGTACAAAAGCAACTGTTTGAGCTGCGGCCCAATACACTGGACTATCATCTGCATCCAAAGCACACAAACTATGCCAATAATGTGACCATAACTTTAGCCAGCTCACAGTCCACACTAACAGCTGCTTGTGATGTATCACTGTACAAAAATTGTCTGACGTTGACTACGTGCAAGAAAAATCATGTTAGTGAATCTAATTGGCTCCAAACTACTTGGAGAGAACACACTGTTGCAATAGCTTTTCTTCTGGTATAGCACGATTAAAATACACCTCAGGACCTCTAACATAATTGAACACTACCTCAATAAATGCACTGTGTCTATGTGTGACACGGCAAATTATCAATAATGTACTGCAGTTTGTTCTGTGTATTTATTTTATGAAACCTTGGAAGCTGTATAGAGTCGTTGCCACAGTACTGTAAATTGCAGTTTACTCTGCAATAAGGTGATGCACTGATCTGCAGTGCTGCACTCGATATCAGTCCAACAGTGGCCAAAAGCAGTGGATAATATTACAGAATAAATAAATAATACAACACAAAGCTTAGGTATCATTTTACATGGAGAAGTATTTTCTGATTTATAATGTTATCACAGATTCAAGGGCATTATGCCACTCCCACAAGAAACTGAGAGATCAGTGTGAGAGCCACTCCAGTCACAGATCTGTGTTTGGCAGAAATTGTTATGACATGTTAGTTATATTCTGCTAGTATTTACGTGCAAAGAGTTCAGTTTATTATAGTTTGCCACAGATTTGGTAATGATATACGGCAAGTTTCAGTGTGCATGGGCGCAGAAAAAAATGTGTCAATAAATTGGTAGAATAAAGCTATAAAGACAGTTGAGACACGGATTGGATCAGGTATCCATGTGAAGGACAATATCAAGTCAGTAATGGACCAGTTTGAGATGTGGGAATAATTTTGGATTATTTTAGTGACATTAAAGATGTTAATGTTCAATTAATCATCCTTCAAGTTTACCTTCCTCATTACTTTGTGATCTTTTCACAAGAAGGTTGGATTCAGTTTTATGGACACAAGTCAAAATAAAGGTGCTCGGAGCTTGGCACTACATTCAGCGTTAGTGTTTAAGCATCTGAAAAGTTGATGTGTGACTGCAGTCTGATTCCAGGGTACTATTTTTTTTTATTTTTTTTTATAAAATATCATTTTTACTTAATATCAGCCATGAAAATGATTCTAATGTTCATATAAACATATGTTCTTTAACTTTGTAGGAGGCTTATGGACTGTTTGAGAACGGTTTGAACTGAACCTACTGTCAGTTGAACAACATGAAAATGTTTTTGTTGTAGCTGTTAATCTTCATAGTGACAGTGTCCACGTGAAAAGTTTAGTTATTAATAATAATAATAAAGAAAGACCCGTTCCAAAAGCATTTTTTTGTTTGTTTCTTTGCTTCATTGCATCAACAGTGATGATGACACAACAACAGATATGTATAAATAGATATGGAATGCCTTGTCTCGTGTACTAATAAACATGATGTAGTAGGTTGCAACACCAGCATTAGATGCTCCAACACGACCTGTTTTCTTGGCTCACTGTCCGGGAACATCACGGGTGCTCGGGCCTCGTTAGACCGG
The DNA here is from genome assembly GCA_023373845.1 of Nibea coibor. NCBI lineage: Eukaryota > Metazoa > Chordata > Actinopteri > Sciaenidae > Nibea > Nibea coibor. Next base: position 968,033 of record CM041733.1, on the reverse strand, counting down.
TCTTCACTGTGTACACTGTGAGACATGGTCGGCAGCTCAATGGTAGGAAAGGTACTACTCACATACAATTGTCCAGCGACTTAGCTCGCCATAATTAACACTCTAGCATTCTTCTAGCTGGGAATGCATGATGAGTGAATGCATGGTGGAAGTAGCGGCATCATCAGGGCGGGACAGGGCGTGATTCTGCAGCAGCGGTTAGAACAGTACACACAGGCGACCTGGGCTTAGCATGGCTAACGGAACGAGCTAACTGGATAGCTTTCGTCCTAAATCGAAAACTAATTAATTCCGGTTATTAATGTTCTATTTTCATCACCTCTGCGGTCTATTTGGAAAAGTACACAATGGAGGATGCCAGTGTAAAACACACGTCTATTTATGCCACAAACTTTAAGATTGGCAACTAGCCAGCTAGTTGGAGCTACCAGCTGAGGGGCTATCGCCGTGACGTCACGGCCTCTGTCAGCGGTAAAAGCTGCTGATGCTGCGCGGCTAAGCTAAGATAGCCGGCTCAGCTAGCCTGGAAGCCACTTAGCGGTTTAGCTAGTGCAGGCAGCTCCACCTGCGCCTCCGTCTGTACTCACGCTTTGTCCACCAGCTCTCTGACTTTCCACATATTCAGCATCTCCGCACGGAACTGCGGGCTCGCCGCCTCGATACTGCGTCACCCCGTGCCTCTACGCCCCACAATACAGAGGAGGTATCCGGTTACCGACGACGATCCCCCCCCGCTCCTCGGTGAGCTCCGTTAGTACAGCGGTCGCTGCAGCTCCGGCCCCAGTTGCTACGGAAACGTCGTCTTCTGGCTACGTCACTGAAACGTCACTGTGCTCCCTCGCTCCGTCAGTTCAATTCAATTGAGTACAGCTTTATTGGAATGGAAAACATATGTTAACATTGCCAAAGCAAGTGTGACATTAAGAAAAAAGCATAATAGATGTCTTAACAAAATACAGAAATAAAAAAAATAAATTGGAAAATTGTGCTTTCACTGTGCAAAGGCTTATATTACAGATGCGCAATATTATAAATAAGGCATATAATAGTGAAATAAAGGGCCTATATACACACCAGTTAAAGGTTAACTTAGAATAAGTAAGAATAAGAAAATATATATAAAGTAAATGATGTCCAGCAGGAGGAAATGGCCTAGGTCTGTCCTTCCTGTCTGCTGGACCTCCTTCTGTGAACACAGCACTTCACAAATCTTACTGCTTATGCACATTACTGTACTTCACCCAGCAGGTATAGAAGTTTTTGAATCTTGTCTAAGGTTTCAAAATCTTTCTGGGTGTTTGTGATCTGCGGGAACTCTTGGTACAGTTGGCAGGTGGTTAGAAAGTGCAGCTCGGCCTCCACCTCATGCTGTGTGCAGTGGGTGCACAGTCTGTCTTCTCTGGGGAGCCAGGTCTGTCTGTGTCGGCCTTTTTCTTTTTTATAATTCACTTTTTATTGCTTTTCAACAGTACAACAAAAGGACCAACATACATGAACCTGAACAATGACAAGAACAAAACAACATAATTTGTGACATGAAAAAAATATTACTCACAAAGAGACACTTGCATAAACCAAACTGATCTAAACATAAAAATAATTACATATGTCGACTGGGCAGATGCCGACTGGGCAGATATCTTGGCCAACATTTTAGCGTCTACCTTTATTAGAGACACTGGGCACATTGCTGCGCATTCTTACCTTCTTTATGTATCTTACTGCCGATTGCATGCTTTCTGGCATCTTGCCCCTTTCAATTGCATCCCTGAATACTATCACTAACCTTGGTGCTATTAGGTCCACAAATTCTTTATAAAAATCTGTTGGTAGCCCATCATGCCCAGGGGACTTCCCAGAGTTCTTTTTTTATGGCTTGCTGAACCTCCTCTAATGTGATATCTCCCCCTATTTCTTTTTGTTTTTCCCCAGACAAGGTCAACAGATGCACCTGTGACAAGAACTTATCTATATCCTCCTGGTCTATTGTTCCCTGTGACGAATATAATTTTTGGAAAAATACCCTAAAGGTTTCATTGATCTCCCTCATCTGTCACTAAGGTCCCTTTATCATTCACCACAGAGGTTATTAAAGTGCAATTATACTGTTGTTTCACTCTCTTGGCCAGAAATCTCCCTGCTGCTTCACCTTGCTTGTAGTTCCTCTGTATGCATACTCTGCCTTCTTCTGTAGGATGGAGTTTAGTTCCAGTTTCATTTTGTTTAATTGTGTAAACACTGCAGGATCTAATTGGGATGGATATATATTTTCAAGATCTTTAATTTCTTTCCCCAATTCAAGTAGTCGTATAGTGTTTTCTTTTTTCAAATAAGAACTATATTGTATTAAGCAACCCCTGAAGCAGGCTTTAAATGCATCCCATTCTAGACCCGGGTTAGAAGTTAACTCTTCATAAAAATTCCCAATACTGGAGAATTTCCCTTCCAATATAGGTACGGGACGTTTTCATTTTGGAGCAGCAAAGTGTTGAGTCTCCAATGGCTTCTAGGGGTTTCAGATAAAGACCCAGAACCTAACACCGCTCCAACTGGAGCATGATCTGACAATACAATATTACCAATTGATGCAGTGATAGTACTCACTAATTGTTTAGATATTAGAAAATAGTCTATCCATGAATATGATGAGTGTGGGTTAGAGTAGAAGGTTACTTCTTATTCTGGGGGTGTAGAATCCTCCAAATGTTGACTAGAGCCAGCTCCTCTTCTAAAACATCAATGGATACTTGAGATGTGTGCACTAATCTTGTATTAGCAACTTTTGACTTATCTAGGGCCAGGTCTCTTACCTGAAACCCCCCAATAATAACATATGTATACCCCATTTGTTTCACAATATTGCAAATGTCAACAAAAAAAATCTGGAGAATCTATATTTGGTACATAGATATTAATAAGAGAGCATCTGATGCCAAACAGATCTACACTGATAGCAACCCACCTGTCTTCCCTGTCCAAGAGTTTCTTGTGGATAGTAATGTTTAAATTTTTATGAAATAGTGTACAGACGCACCCCGGGGGTTAGATAGGCACTATAAAATATTTTACCAACCCAATCCCTTTGTAACTTAGTTGATTCTTCATTATTTAAATGAGTCTACTGCAAAAAGCAGAAGTGTACTTTCTTTTGTTTTAGATATAGAAGAAGTTTCTTTCTCTTAATAGCAAGAGCCCCTTTAATGTTCCATGTTAGAAACCTAAGCATGTCTGCCATATTAACACAACACTTCTACTATTTTACCCTCAACCATCTTGTCAAGCACTGAGGCACATGCCAGTGAGGGTGGTACCATGTGAGAATTAACCTCAATTTAATGTCTGGCTGTGTAAGAAATGTGCACATATGAAACATTAAGTTTAAATAGGGAAAAAACAAAACAACAAAAAAAATGAACAAAAGAAACAAACAAAAAACACAGAAACTGTGACAGAAGTGAGAACCTTGAGAAAACAGAATGGTTCTCCATAATCGCTTAAACCAAAACAACAGAATAGTATATCTGTGAAACTCAAAGTCCTGACCCACCCAACACCCCTACATCCGTATCAAATACACACACCTACTGTATTATCATAAACAGCGCAACTAATCGTGTATTTTGTACAAGCAACCAAATGAATCCAAAACCAAGTCCTATAGAAAAAATTAATGTAATGTCCTCTACTTATATTTCAGTCCAAAAAAAGGTAACATTAAACCCACTAATAGTGTCAAATTTACTTCAAAATAATATGCTGTTATTTTGCAGTTATTGATTTTTACTGAGCGAAGGAACAGATGCAGCAATATTACAATGATTTAACTTCTTAAACATGGTGAACACAAGCATACTCAACAGGCTATAGATAACTATATTATCTGATAATAAATCTCAATATAGCCACTTGGGGAACACAAGATGACTCATTAGGTGATGGCTCACCTAATGGAGCCTAGACACGGCTCACTCGACATCTCCAGTAATCAAAAATATCCTCCATGTCGCGTTGGTATCTTCATGTGGCTCTTTTAGAGATGAAGCTTCTCACCTCCTCTGGAGAAGCGAAGGTGTATCGGATATTGTCCGACATAACTCATGGCGGGCACTGCTCATGGCTAGATATAGCATGGTGTACTGGAGCCCCTTCTCCTGCAGCTGCTTCTTTACTCCATCAAACTTTCTGCGCCTCTGAATCATGTCCTGTGAGAAATCTTGGAAAAAAGATACCTGCTTGCCTTTCCTTTCCACACGCTTCTTCTCCTAGGTCGCCCTTAGCACTGTTTCGTTGGCTCCCAACCTCAGGAAACACTTGGCCAGGAGAATTAGAGACACTCTCATAATGCATCAGAAGTGCCTGAGTCAGTCTCACATTCTGCTGAACTCATGCTGGTAGACAGACTTTAATCCCCAAGATAACACCACAAATACTATACGCCCAGAATTAGGTAAAAGAGAATGCTTTTACCAAGGATGGTGTCTTCGTCAACATGATTAAGTCTGGAGACACAGATGTCTGTTTACGCAGATTGGAATGTCAGTGGCAAGCTATCTATTATGTCTAAGCATGCAGCACCAGAGTTCTTCGACCCTGCCCCCACAGTATTGAGATAGACAGGCACCTACTGTTGCCACTCAAAGCCAAACAATTAATACCGCCGAAGACCTCAAAACCCCCAGGTCATCTTGTGTAACGGAAGAATAGAAAATTCCATAACACTTTCTTTAAGGTTATCACAAAATGTAATTGCTCTTTTACATTTACATTTAATTTTGATTAGTGGGTATCCTCCTAATTCTGCTCTGCATGCATTGTTTGGTGTTTTCCATTGGACATGGAGGATGGATTTACAGAATTCTGCATGCAGAGTCTCAGTTTGGTGTTTATCCCATTACGTAAAATCTTGGCCTGCAGGTGGACCCCAGACCTCGCAACCATATAGAGAAATGGGTTCTATAACGAGTAATGAGTCCAATATTTTAAGCCATATTTGAATTGGGATGTCTCAATGGCCCGATGTTCTTTTTGATGGTTTAAAAAGCCGTTCTCGCCTTGTCTCGCAGGTCACTTACAGCTTTGTTGAAGTTACGTGTGGTGCTGATGTTTAGGCCGAGGTGGGTGTAGTTTTTTGTATGTTCTAGGGCTGTCTTCAAGTATCATCAAGTAAGAGTTTGTATTTGTGATGGTGGAGGCTGGGTCCTTTGTGGAATATTATGATATTTGTCTTGGTTAGATTCTAGATTTTAAGGCCTAGATTTGAGAGAAGTTGTGCAGAAGATCAAGGTGTAATCCTTCTTTGGTCGGAGACAACAAAAGCAGGTGTAAAGTGACAACAAATGACAATGAATGATAAAATGATTACAGTAGCAGTGGAACCTGTGATAGAGGTAGAGAGACACAGATGCACAGTAGCAGCAAATCATTATTAACTAACTATAAACTGTAATGGAGATATGTTAGCAATAATGACAGTATAATATAGTTAGAGTTTTCAGTAAGGGGAGAAGTGACTCTTCATTTTAAACCAATACTGTGCCTGACTAGGCACAACCCTGAAAGAGACAGAGTCTCTAGAAAGAGAGTTTCTGAGGTGTTTGGGTCCAATTACAAGAACTTCAGTTTTGTCTGAATTTAACATCAGAAAATTGTAGGTCATCCACCATCCAACTTTTTTGTATATCCTTAAGGCTAATAGATAGTACTGTAATCCTGCTGTAGGTTGGGGAAATTGTTCTCATGTTTAGTAGATTATAGTTCGTTTGTCACATTATGGCCATGACAGAACAAACTGTTTCAAATGAAGCCTTGTTTTACAGAATGCCATCACAACAGTAAATTCATTATTACATTTATTACACTTATTGGCCCTGATAACTGATAAGTAGTCTGCAAGGCCAACACAAGAATACAAGCCAGCAGATGGTGGCACCACCACAGAACCCGAACAGCACACCGACACAGAACCACAGCAAGGGATCAGGGACCTAAAGCGGACTGTAAAGACAACAGCCTGGCAGGAAGTGACGAGAAGGTAGCCTATACACTGAAATGCACATTTTTGGTTCCCATGGCAACCAGCTGGGACAGTTTAAGTTGAAGTCCAACTGCTGGCTCAGCATTTTTATAGATGCCTTTATTCAGGTTTTTCTTTTAATTTGTTGCTTGACTGTATGCCGATGATTCCAAACATTTATAGAAAATCTAGCCTCATTAAATTCAAAATAAATAAAACAATAAAACTCACAGCTAAGGGAATGCTTTTTTATTTTCACAGTGGTAGCACTTTTGTTTTAAACAGAAACATTTTTTTTAGAATTTATAGAATTAGAATCCTGTGATGCATTCTCTAGTTAGTTCAAACCTGACCTGTCCAACTAGACAACTACAAGCAAATCTTAGAAAACTACCACACCGTTACTGCTACATTACCTGTTTCATCTTGGCATGGAAAAAAGCAACAACTCAGGACTCAAGGTAAGATTTTCTAATCACTTCTAGGCACTTTTTTTGGTGTGACACTTCTTTTATTTCTTAATCTTTTATCTAAAACTGGTATTTCAACACTATGACCTCCATTCAGACTAATTTGCCATTTCTTTTCCCCAGTGTAATATATTCATATCTTACATCATATCATATCACAGTTGTGGGGGCTTACATTTGGTTACATTTGGTTTTGAATTTCCAGTAGTTTCAGATGTACACAAGTCTGTTGTATGAGACACCTGAACAATGTTATAATGTTTTTATATCAGTGGATACTATGCAGTTGGCTAGTAAAGATATTTGCCAACAAGTGATTATATTGAAATTAAATATAGAAACAGAATTTTATTTAAATGGCATCACTTCACTAAAAATATACTGCACTGCTTGACCAGAGTTAATGCTATTGTTTATGCTTGATTTGCGACATCTGTCAGGTTGATGCATTATCTTGGCAAAGGTGCTCACAGATTCTCATTTGTGAACAAAACTTGAAAAAAAAAACAACAATCTTTTGTGTTTATAGAAGAAGAGCTTATTTCAACAAATGAAAAATGTCAGCAAAAACAAAAGTGTGCATTCATATTTTGTAGCAACAAATACAGAAGTCAACTGTAAACTAACTTTGCATGTATGTTTGTGTCTTTCAGCACTCACAGCTTTCTTCCAGCAGAAATCTGCACTCTCTGCAACAAGCCCTTCTGGACTCCAAAGCAAAAAACAAGAAGCTGGCTGCAGAAAATGCTGCTCTGAGGGAGCAAATAGTCAACAGGGATCTCAGCTGGCAGCAAGAAAAAAAGAAGCTGCTAAATGAGATGGACAGTTTAATGTCAACTCTGTTTATGGTCAGAAATTACACAGAAAGTATAGAAGTAGTTGTAGAGTCCACAAGAGCTCGGATAAAATGGCATGACACTCAGTTAATAGAAAAAAAAATTAAAGAAGAAAAAGAGATGGAATTCAGCTACCCACAGACAGACATGCACTTCCAAATAATGGAGAGCGAGACGGTTAAATTCATCAAGGCAGAGCCTGAAAAGGTTAAAGAGATGAAATGCTCCTGTGATAAAACTGTGACCCATATCAGTGCAGAGAGGCAGAGAGGATTGATTGTTAAAGAGGAGAGAGTGGCCACTGAGTGGAAAACTGAGCAGAACTATGAATACAAGAAGAAGCTGAGGAAAAAGAGAAACAAGAGAAGAAAGAGGAGACGGAGAGGAAAGAAAGAGAGAAGATTTAGAAGAGGAAAAAGAAATATCCCCACATCTTCTCGCCCAGATTTCTCTCCTTGCCTTCCTCTCATTTCACCATGCCATTCCTCTCATGACCTCACTCCAAACTACATGACAGCTTACTGACAAAGTGTTCAGTCATTCAGCTTGTTTGACTGTGAACGTCTTTGAAGCTGACCTTTTATTTTTACTTTAACATGATATGAAACAATTCAGAGTCTGTTGGTTTTTACTGCACCTTACACCTTTCATACAGCAGGGAAACACTGCCCTCCAGTGAGACACTTTATTACATCAGAATGTTTAGTAGTTGAACTTTTCAGTGAGGGGCAGTAGTGGAAATTAAGCATATTTATCCTACTGAAGTACTAGTACAAATGTGAAGTACTTAAGTATTTATATTTATCCGCTATTATATATAATATATATAATGTATAACTCCATCACATACTTTCTTCATTTAGAGGCTGAAAGAAATGTACTACAATTATTTATTACATATATTATGTATTATATTATACGTCTCCCTGATGGTATTGCATAATGGATAAGTCTGCCTGTATTTCTCAGCATTGAGGACAACATTCATCCTGACCAAATTTCAAACTACATTTACAGAAATGCAGCCCCAAACTTGCAAGGAACCTCCACCATGCTTCACTGTCCGCTACAGACACTCATTGTATTGTATTGCTTTCCAGCCCTTCAGTGAACAAACTGTCTTCTGCTACAGACAAATATTTTAAATTTTGTCTTATCATTTTTCTTCACAACCAGTTCTGATGTTTTAGTCACTTGGCCTTGTTTGTATGGAGGTTTAGCTTTTTGGCTTCAACTCTTCTATGAAGACCACTTCTGGCCAGACTTCTCTGGACAGTAAATGGGTGTACCTGAAATCTGAAATCTAAAATTTGAAATCTTTGCCTGGGAGAGATTTTGCTGATGCAGTAGAAATCTTGTGTCTTGTTGCTGTGCTCCGTCTTGCCATGGTGTATGACATGACTGCGACTATCTTCCACAACCTCACCTTGGTAGCAGATTTTGGCTGTTCCTCACCAGTTTGAAGCTGTTTCGCTTCAGTCAATGACTGTGTTTCGAGCTACACATGGTATTGATTATTAGCACTTCTTTGGTACAACTAGTTGATCATACACCTGACCATAGTCCTACAAAATACCTGACAAAGGGTAATAACACCAAACAGTGATATGATTTAGATTTTTCTTTTGTTCGCTCACTTTGCATTTTGTAAAGGTAAGTAAGGTACTATGAGCTCTTTTAGATATGATAGTGCCTGTAGTGATTGTGGACTAGTTTTTCTGCATCCGCTTGGGACACGGTATGTCTGATTTTGGTAATGTTGCCTAAGTGGAAGAATGCAGTCCTCTAAATGTGTTCTATGTGGACATTAAAGGACAAATCAAATCAAATCAAAAATAACTCCAAGGTTCTTTACGGTGGAGCTGGAGGCCAGGGTGATCCCGTCTAAGGTAACCAAGTATCCGGAAAGAGAGTTTCTGAGGTGTTTGGGTCCAATTACAAGAACTTCAGTTTTATCGGAGTTCAACATCAGAAAATTGTAGGTCATCCAACTTTTTATATCCTTAAGGCATGCTTGGAGTTACTGATTGGAAACTGATTGGTTTCATCAGGCTTGATCGATAAATATAATTGGGTGTTGTCAGCATAACAATGAAAGTTAATGGAGTGATTCCTAATAATGTTCCCTAAAGGAAGCATATATAGACTGAATAGAAGTGGTCCTAGTACAGAACCTTGTGTCAGACGATTGTCTGATGTTCCAGTCTCTGTATAAAAATTTGATGGTCTATGGTGTCAAATGCAGCACTAAGATCTAACAGGACGAGTACAGAGATGAGTTCTTTGTTTGATGCCATTAGGAGATCGTTTGTGACTTTGACTAGTGCGGTCTCTGTGCTATGATGCACTCTAAATCCTGACTGAAAATCCTTGTATAAACTGTTCTTATGAAGAAATTCACACAGCTGATTAGCTACAGCTTTCTCGAGTAACTTAGAAAGAAAGGGATGGTTTGATATCGGTCTATAATTGGCTAAAACCTCTGGATCTAGAGTGGGCTTTTTAAGAAGAGGTTTAATTACTTATTAATTATTTATTAATTAGATACTTTAAAGGACTGTGGTACATATCCTGATAATAAAGACAGCTTAATCATATCCAATAAAGAAGGGCTAACTAGAGGTAAAATATCCTTGAGCAGCCTGGTTGGGATGGGGTCTAGGAGACAGGTTGACGGCTTAGATGAAGAAATTATTGAAGTTATTTGATGAAGGTCAATGGGAGAAAAACAGTCTAAATATGCATCAGGTTTTGCAGTTGATTCCAAACTTGCTGTGTCAGAATATCAGCAGCAGATCAGTGCCTGTCGAAGGTAAGGCATGATGTATTTTGTCTCTAATAGTCCTAATTTTATCATTAAAGAAGCTCATGAAGTCATTACTAGTTAGACCTAGAGGAGTAGTTGAGTCAATAGAGCTGTGGTTCTCGGTTCGAACTTTGCATATGGCAGCTGCTCTATCGACTGAGCTAAACACCGCGCCAATAATTATATTATTTTGAGCAAAAACGCATGTTTTTTAAAGAAAAAAAAATCCAACCCTATATAAACCAAAAACGTCAGATAGACAATTTTCCTCATTACCATGTATCATTCCTTTCCTGTTCAGCATCAAGCTGGACTTTAAAAATCAAATTTTTCCCAGGACTCTTAATATGGATAAATGTCCACATACAGTGCCTTTAGCTTCGTCCTGTGTCGGACCTGTAGTTGACAAGGTATCTGTTGAAGATGTAGTCACATTGTGCAGCCACGATCGTGAGAACCTTCATTACAGTTTATAGTTAGTTAATGATTTACTGCTGCTGTGCATCTGTGTCTCTCTGTCTCTATCACAGGTTCCACTGCTACTGTAATCATTCTATCATTCATTGTAATTCATTGTCATTTTATCACTCATTGTAATTGTACAACATGTTTGTGTTGATTGTTCTGTACATGTGACATCCATTGCACGTCTGTCCGTCCTGGGAGAGGGATCCCTCCTCTGTGGCTCTTCCTGAGGTTTCTTCCACATTTTTTCCCTGTTAAAGGTTTTTTTTGTGGGCAAGTTTTTCCTCACTGGAACCGAGGGTCTAAGGACAGAGGGTGTCACTCCCTGTACAGATTGTAAAGCCCTCTGAGGCTAAATGTGTTTTGTGACTTTGGGCTATACAAATAAAATCTGATTTGATTTGATTTTTGATTTGATATAGTTTTGTAACATATGGAGATCTCTCTTGCAAACCGCCATATTTCCAACCATGTTGATTGTGAGATTGAAGTCAGTATATCATGTGCATTGAAGATACGCTTGTTTCAGAAAATATTTGGTCATCTGCACATTAGAAACCAGCAGTACAAAATCATGAAACTTAATGTTTTGCTGGTACAGTCTCCTCTGCCTCACCACTAGATAGCACTGTAATCCTGCTGTTGTTTGGTAAAACTTGTTCTCTTATTCTGTAGGTCTTATGCCACATCAGGGCCATAACAGGACTGAATGTTCAGAGGTTTTACAGCTCTGACTGCTGCCATCATACTGTCAGAACAAAAAATTCACCATTAGATTTAAATATGATGAACAAAGGCTGAAGCATACTCACTAAAAATGGTGCAAATCCATTTCATGCTATTTGCACTTCTCAAATATATTTTACTACACTATATTCATTTAATATTTTACAGTTAATATTTACCTTGCAGATTCAGATTATTAATATAAATTATGATAAGAAAATAAATATTTAACAGGGAAAAAATGTGGAAGAAACCTCAGGAAGAGCCACAGAGGAGGGATCCCTCTCCCAGGACGGACAGACGTGCAATGGATGTCACATGTACAGAACAATCAACACAAACATATTGTGTCTCTTTCAGGCGGGGTCCCAGCCAGTCAGCCATGGCAGCATAACTAAGGGAAGGCCTGAGCCAGCCCTAACTATAAGCGCTATTAAAAAGGAAAGTCTTAAGTCTTAAGTCTACTCTTGAAGGTGTTGACTGTGCCTGCCTCCCGAACCCAGAAAGGTAGTTTGTTCCACAGAAGAGGAGCTTGATAGCTGAAAGCTCTGGCTCCCAATCTACTTTTGGAAACTATAGGAACCACAACCCAGCATTCTGAGAGCGCAGTGGCCTAGAGGGGTAGTAAGGTACTATGAGCTCTTTTAGATATGATAGTGCCTGTAGTGATTGTGGACTAGTTTTTCTGCATCCGCTTGGGACACGGTATGTCTGATTTTGGTAATGTTGCCTAAGTGGAAGAATGCAGTCCTCTAAATGTGTTCTATGTGGACATTAAAGGACAAATCAAATCAAATCAAAAATAACTCCAAGGTTCTTTACGGTGGAGCTGGAGGCCAGGGTGATCCCGTCTAAGGTAACCAAGTATCCGGAAAGAGAGTTTCTGAGGTGTTTGGGTCCAATTACAAGAACTTCAGTTTTATCGGAGTTCAACATCAGAAAATTGTAGGTCATCCAACTTTTTATATCCTTAAGGCATGCTTGGAGTTACTGATTGGAAACTGATTGGTTTCATCAGGCTTGATCGATAAATATAATTGGGTGTTGTCAGCATAACAATGAAAGTTAATGGAGTGATTCCTAATAATGTTCCCTAAAGGAAGCATATATAGACTGAATAGAAGTGGTCCTAGTACAGAACCTTGTGTCAGACGATTGTCTGATGTTCCAATTTCTGTAAAAGAATTTGATGGTCTATGGTGTCAAATGCAGCACTAAGATCTAACAGGACGAGTACAGAGATGAGTCCTTTGTCTGATGCCATTAGGAGATCCTTTGTGACTTTGACTAGTGTGGTCTCTGTGCTATGATGGACTCTAAATCCTGACTGAAAATCCTCGAATAAACTGTTCTTATGAAGAAATTCACACAGCTGATTAGCTACAGCTTTCTCGAGTAACTTAGAAAGAAAGGGAAGGTTTGATATCGGTCTATAATTGGCTAAAACCTCTGGATCTAGAGTGGGCTTTTTAAGAAGAGGTTTAATTACTTATTAATTATTAATTATTTATTAATTAATAATTATATAATATATCATCACACATTAAGTTACCCAGCAGTATATAAAGTAGTTAAATGTGGCTCCAGTGACCAATAAGAACAATAGTATGAAACATACCTATTGTCCAGTAATATAAAGTATTCAAAATAAGTCATTCTTCATGATTGGTACTTTTGGTATTTAAGGTATATATTGATGCTAGTTTTTATGTACTTTTACAAATATTTGAGTACTATTTGAGTTCCATCAATGTGTGCAGAGTATTATTAGTATCAAATGAAGATTGATGTGTGTCATTTATACACAATCTCATGTAGCTTCTTTGGAAATACATTTTTGCAGAGTGGAGTAAAGGATACAGCACAGATCTTGTTATAAAACAATGACATCCTTCAGTGTTATTCAATCTTATGAGAAACTATAGCACTCGATCAACCTTGTGGGTGCATTTACAGTTTTTCTGTCTGTGTCTAAATGAGCTGCTGCAGTCTCGACCTGGTCTCCTGTAAATGAGATCTTTAATCCCCGTGGGAGTAACCTGGATAAACAAAGCCTTGAAACACCCACAAAGTATGTAATGTATAAATGGGTGTATGTGATACAGAGAGTTCAGCCAGGCCAAATGCACAACCCTTGATTTTGAACATTGTGTTCTCTGTTGTCCAATAAACTGTGACGGCAACACAGTTTGAGAGTAATGCAACAATATTGTACGAGTCAACAAGGAGGTGCAGACAGAGAAAGATATGGGATTGGAGCAGAGACAGAGGAGGAAATGGACAGAGCATGTGAAGGCAGGGTGTGTGTGTGTGTGTGTGTGTGTGTGTGTGTGTGTGTGTGTGTGTATGTGTGTGTTTGTGCGTACGTGTGTGTGTGTGCGTGCTCTGTTCCCTGGAGTCCACCCTGGAGATCGCTTGGGAAAAAGACCTCTGGGTCTGCCTGAGGTCTGACTTGCAGCCAAGAAAAGCAAGACAAAAATAGTGAGAGAGAGAGAGAGAGAGAGAGAGAGAGAGAGAGAGAGAGAGAGAGAGAGAGAGAGAGAGAGACAGACAGACAGACAGATAGACAGAGAGAAAGAGAGACAGACAGAGAGAGAGAAAGACAGAGAGAGATGGAGAGGGCGTGAGAGGAAGGAGGAGCCAGAGAGATGGAGAAAGAGTGTGGACAAAGAGGTTTGTATCTGAGGAGAAAATGTATGGAAAATAAAAACATTCACATGATGTCTCTCTCTCTCACACACACATACTCTCACACACTGCTGATTGGAACCATATGCTGACAGACAGAGAGAATAATGGGAAACTGTGAATTGTTTGATTTGTTTTCCCTCTTTGTTGCTGGGTGAGATGATGGTGGGGGTGGAAGGCGCCTGTGACCGTAGATGATGATCGGCCATGGGAAATTCCAGTGAGTAGATGTGTCCGCCACGCTGTAGACAGGTCCGGTCCATTAACAGCATGCACATGGAAGGGGGGGGGGGGGGGGGTCGAGGGGGAGGGGGACTTCCACTGTGTGAACTAGGAACATGAGCAGTGGGGTGCCCAGGAAGTCATGTACTGTTCACAAGCCAACACTACTGCTGACCAGTGAAGTTATTTCTCTGTGTCTCTCGCCTTCTCTTTCCCACACACACAAATAATATGTTTACTGATCCTGATCCAAAAGCATCTGTTTTTGATGGCAGGAGTCATTTAAGAGTTTAATCAAACACAGAAAGTGAAGCATCACCTGTGTAGTCTGACACCAGCAAGGTCAAAGATGCCTCAAGGACACACAAGACAAACATGCTTGTGTCTGTCAAGCAAAACATACACCAGACACACACACACACACACACACAAACAGTGGGTGACATGATGTCACTAATTTCACCTTAAGATGCAATTAAAAGGTGTTGAGTTTGTAAGTTGTTTAGCTTTTTTGTATCTACTTTTCATTCTGGAGTCTTTTTAGCAGCAATGTGACTGATGAGACAGAAGACAAAGTTAAGAGCTAATGAATGCATGTTTGTTTTAGAGATAGAGAAAAACAGATTTTGGCCTGTTACACTTGTTCTTAATCACAGAAAAATGCACAGAGGGAAAATAGAGGAAGAGGGTGGAAGCAAGTGAGTGGGAGACAGAGAGAAAACGGAGGGAGGTGAGGGAAAAGCGGGGCTGATTTGCTGCAGATGCTCCAGTCTGTTGAGAGAATCACATAAGGCTGATCTTTTATGGAAATGGGTGTGTTTAAATAATTGTTGTCTAAATTAGTGAAAAAGACATTGTTTCACATATTTAAAACAAAGTCCATCCAGCTGAAGGGGCCCCCAGTAGCTTAATGTTTGCAGAAGTGAATCATCATAAGGTTTCAATTATGAAGATACAGGGATGGGAGAACAGATGAAGGTAAACTCTGTTATCTTAAGTTCCTCATCCAGGTTCAAACTTTAACTGGTTTAAAGCTGAAGAGCATCCTGAAACTCAAGCTGTGACTCTCCCCTTTTTAAAACGTTAAAGCTGCAATAAATTATTTCTGGCCACATGGGGGTGCCAGAAACAAACTGTAAACCATGCTTACATATTATCACCTTAATAAGTTGACTTATTAGCTTCTTATGAACTAACTTATTGGCCACGTGTAAAAATGTGTTTCTGCAGCTGCTTTACTGGGAACAAGCCCAAGATGTTTGCAAAACTGTCTGAAATAGCCAAACTTTAATGGTGGGGAACACAAACTATCCGAAATAAGTAAGAAAGCAGAAAAGTGAATGTGCGTGGTTTCAACCATTTATTCCAGCCATGTGAATGTTGTTCACAACCTCATCTCTCCTTTACTATGTTCTGTATTCTCCCATGGGAAGTATGCTGTATCCTGTGTGTCTGATGATGTGTCCTCTTTCCACACGGAAACTCTGACTGTAACACACACACCAACTTGTTTTTGTCACTTAGGAGGACATTGCATTACATGAATCCCCTAGACACAGACTCTAACCTTAACCAAAAACCTGTCCTGACCTGAAAGTTTAATGGTTTACCTTGTGTTGATGAACTTTTTGTTCCCATAAGGGAGTTGAGGCCCGTAATGTGACTGTATGAAGAGATTTATATCCCCACAATGTCATGAATACAAGGCAGACACACATACACACTTTCACAGTTTTGTAAAGCAAAAATAGTTTATGATTTTCCTCTGGGTCAATCCATCTGACTCTTTTGCCACATAACTTAAAACATGACCAACAGCAATAATTTACTAAATTAATTTTACACAAATTCAATGTGCATAATTTTAATTAATATTTTCCTCATCAAGTCAGCATTAAATACAACCAGAGAGCCGGTCCAAGAGCTGTAACCTTTTGGCACTGGATATCTGATCACTACAACAGTGTCTCTGTTTCTCCTGTGAGTTGGAATCATAACTCTGACTCTCATTATGTCTCCTCTGCTTTAACACTACGCCTCAGGCACTCAGTTGTTATTTTAAATCTTTGCTAATTGTCAGACTTTGGCTTGGTTCCTTTCCATCACCTTATGAAATCCAGTTCATGCAATTAATGTGTAGTGTGTTCTCTGTGTGTGTGTACGTAGTGAGTTTTACTAGCTGGCGATATCAATGTATTCAGGGCATGCTTGTGTAAATAGAGTGAAGTCACATACAGGGATCATTTCCACTTTCCTTTACATGAATAATATTATTGTAAACTATCTGTGACCTAACCTTTACTGCTATTACTTTCCTGCTGAATAAAAACACATGTGGCTGGTTTGAGAAAGGCTGGCCACCATTTGAGCACTCGGTTACTGATTGATGACATCACGGCTGCCCGGTGTGAAAGTGGCAGATTAGAACAACTCTGTGTGCTCGTAAAGTTGGAGTTTTAGCTTCTAGTCATGAAACAAAGGCATGATTTTCCCCCATAGGAGTTTAGTTTTTCATAACTGATGATTACAGGTTTGAGGCATTTATGTATCTTCCAATGATGATTGTTTTTGCCAAGTTGCTCCTTAACTTGGATACTTGTCAGTGCTTAAGGAAAAATATGAGGGTGTGTGCAGATAGTGGATGTGTCTGAATGAAAAAAGGATGTCTTGTCCTTGGGTATGTGGGGAAATGGGGAAAGAGTGTGTATGTGTGTGAAGTGATGGTGGTGGTGGGCGAGGGCCTGATTTCAAGGTTGGACAGGAAATGCCTGTGCAGATGGAAGAGTAATGGGGACACACTGAGAACGGTATACAGGAAACAGCCTACTCTGCAGCTGTTTGTGTGTATTTATGTGTGCCTGTGATTAGCAGCAGCAGTTTGCTATTATTTTCAGAAGAGGCAATAGATGAATGCAGTCATAGGCAACAGGACTAGGTGGCATGACACACACATATAAAACCCACAATCTTACAAAACTAGTTACCACACAAAGACATAATACATATTGCTACATTTGAAAGTTTTAAATGAATGGTTCCCAACCTGTGGGGGTATGGATACCACAAGGGGTCACAAGTTAAATCTGATTGTCATGAATTAATTTTGGGCTTTCATTTTGGATAAAGGGTCCTAAGCAAAAGAGATTTGAAATTCACTGAACTTGCCCTCACTGGGCCAAACAATCAGATAGCTAATGCTTTTCTGGTGGAGGGGCTTTAGGGATAGAAATGGTAATCGGTAAGACAACCAATTTGGTCATAAAATGACATGCCATGAAATTTTGCTCAGACGTTAATGATCCCCAGACAATAAATTGTAATGACTCTGGAGATGATATACCTTTGTTGATCTTCTGAACTTTTCACTTAGTGCTGTCACCAGGTCAGAATGATAATTTGTCCAAAAGTGCTGATGTTAGCATTTAGCTCAAAGCAGCACTTAAATACAGCATCACTGAGCTGTTAGCAAAGATTCAGAGTGAAATCAGCCCTACATTACAGGACCAGTGTGTAACATCTCTTGGAATCTAGCGTTGCAGTTACAGATTGCAACCCCCTTGTTTCACCCTCTCCTTCCTAGCATGAAGGCTGCAAAACATGTGAAAAATGTAAAAGAGCCAGTATTTAGCTACTGTAGAAACATGGTGGTTCAACATCGCAGACTGTGGAAGAAGACCTGTGGCTTTCAGGTATCATAATGATATGTATTTTCAGGTGAGTTCTCACCAATCATATTAGCATATTATATTCCACTTCTGCCATATTCTGTAAACAGATTTGCCTAAATCTGACACACCGGATCTTGAAAATAGTGCAGGGAACTGCACTGGTGATTGGTGCCATGTTGTTTAAGGTAACGGTGAGACAGTGAAATATGATACAGGAGGTCTAGTGGGAGTAACAGATGAATGTGTTTAAAGGCCTAACAGATGCCAAAACAATGCACAACCCATAATATTTACAGAAAATATTTCACAACTGTGTGAAAGACTCATAATGGTGGCAGATATGTTATCATTTGTCACAAGGACTACACTTTGTATTATAAAGTCATTTAGCAGGCTAAATGACTTTATGAAGGCTTGCGTTCATTTCACACAGGACCTTGCTGGATGACAATGCGCTGAGTTGCAGCAAAGGTTGAGCCTGGTGAAACTTTTCTGCGGTTTGGTTTTGTGGGAGCCCCCTGTGGTGGAACCCCTGCTGGCTCCATTCAAATGAATAAAAGAGAGGGCTGTGGTTTTTCCCACAGGGCTCAAGTCAATCTCAACTCGGCCTTTTAGTGTGACTGTTTAGTCTTGACTCTTCTGTACTATAAGACTTGATGTTACAGTGGGCATAATAAGTCCTTTATTCATTGGTGTCCCTGTAGTTGGGATTATTGATTGATTACAAGCTGTACACTTAAACTTTGTTCTCTTCTGCACTTTTGATATCTGTGTATGTTTTTCTAGTACTAGTTGCTTTTTGCATATGTGTGACTTTTTGTGCACCAGCATATCCATGACGCTTTGTTTCCTTCACTTTCCAACTTCATTTTCAACAATCATAGCTGACATAAGGTCACTTTGTCTTCTTGCTGTTGCTGCACTTCAAACTTCTTTTTGGCTCTCAGGAATACATCGAAAATGTTTATGTTTTGTTTGCTGTCATACTGCATATCCTGCCTGTGCTTTGTGTGAGATCAGCCCCAGTTCACCACATCACACATCCATGATGCACCCATATGTCAGTGAAAAATGTTTTCTTAGTTTCATTTTTTATTTTTTATTTTTTTAAACGTCTCAACATTGATTCAAATTGTGGCACATGTTGACCCTGTGTTTTCTTCTGTTTCTTGTCTATGTATGCAGTGGACTAAATTCAAACCTGGGTCACTGATGCAGGAAACCATACATCTACCAGTGGGACAAAGGGGAATCCTCCTCCCCAGTTCAAGACGTTCTGAGCACGAGGAAATGTTTAAACACAAACACACAAACACACACACACACACACACACACACACACACACACACACACACACACACACACACACTGTACTGTCTGTAAAAAGCGCTGTTAGACTTAGACTTTGCTTGTAATGTGATAAATTATATTTAAAAGACAGACTGGATCCTAATCTAAATTTAATTTCATGGTTTGAGGAGTCATTTTAAGACACATATAGACCCATAAATCTTCCATCACTCGGTCACTGCTTTGATTGACACATAGACAGGTAAACCACAGGGCATTCCAGGGCTGCTTAGGTGTGTGTGTGTGTGTGTGTGTGTGTGTGTGTGTGCGTGTGTGTTGTAGCCTCATCACTATTCATCAAGCTTCTCTGTATTTGCGTCTCATCTGCATACTGGTCCAACAGGGAGCAGATTAGCATTAGAGAGAGAGAGAGAGAGAGAGAGAGAGATGGAGGGAAGTAGAATCATTTTAATTTTTAACAAGATGATATGAAGGAGACACAAAGACCCAAGTACTGCTGGTGCTGCTGCTGACACAGCCAGGAAAGAGAGAGAAAAGAGAGGTCCGGGTGCGGTGTGATGTGTGTGTGTGTGTGTGTGTGTGTGTGTGTGTGTGTGTGTGTGTGTGTGTGTGTGTGTGTGTGTGTTTGGATGGGGGTTGTGTGTGTGCGTAAGACAGCTACACCGAGAGGTATCAATCAAAAGAGAATGAGGGTTATGGAAATGGAAGTAAACAGAGGGTCTGTGTTTTCCAAATGAAAATAACATTAAAGACAACTCTGTGTTAATGTTGTATATTGATCTCTGTGGCTGCCTGCCACACTGTGTGTGTGTGTGTGTGTGTGTTTGTAGGAACTCAGCTGAACTCACACATCAAATGTTCATAAATAAATAAGTGGGATAAACAATGTACCACAGTCACAATGGAGTCAATATCTCATTAGCGGACTGCACACAGGCAGACTCACACGTTATTGTATGTTATTGTAAAATATAACTCATCAGCATTGTTCAACACATGAGTTTTATTCAACCAGTATATTCTATGTACATGTACTGGAGTATGGATAAATCTGATTATATATATATATATATATATATATATATATATATATATATATACACACACACACACACACACACACACACACACAAAGTTATACAATACAAAGTTGGTCAAATTAGTTAACAACATTACAATGCTGCTTTTAATTTATTATTTTGCTGCTCTTACCTCTGCACATTTGTTTTTATACTGCAGTACTGTTACTATTTGTCATAAAATCTCTTAGTATGCACAGAAACAAAAATATTTCACTTCCAAGTTCATTTTTCCCATGATGGTCAGATACCTTTTTTGCTTTCTTTAATCAAGACCTGCACACAACCAGGTCCACCATCTAGCCCAGAAAAATGAATAACTTGTGTGCACTTTGAAACATGCAGTATAAACCTCATTCTTTCATCAACTTAGTAAAACAAACAAACAAACAAACAAACAAACACAAACTTTGGAACTGTTGCACTACCATAGTTCTGTTGCACCAGGTTACCCTCTTGTGTATGTGTAATCACAGGCCTGTAGTGTGTTCACGTCAGGCCCCTCAGTATAATTAATACCCATCTCTGTCTTTCTCATCTGATTTTGACTCACACGCTCCCTCCATCCTTCTCTGCCACACTGTCCATGTCTTTCCTGCTCATCTGTATCAGTCTGAAAGGGAGATGTCAAAGCAACTTCTGTTTGAACGTAATGATTACCAACTGCTGCCTTCACTGTAATGTTCCACAAAACTGTATGTACAAATGTTTACATCACATTTGTCTATCTGTAAATGTACACTGTATCCCTGACACACGTGCCTTGTGTTATGTCCAAGGCTACTCTCTCTCAGTTTTCAGGTGATCAGAGACTCCTCCTCATCGTTTCCCTCCTGATATCTGGCACCTCTGGACTTTCAGACCAATTATAGGATAGACTGACAGCAAATTGAAATGTGTGACGGTTGTATACAGGGAGACAAATTGACATTTGAAGTGACAACATACCAGCACCAGACATGTGCCAGTCAGTTACATCAGTTATCAGTTGCAAGAATAGGGAGGCAGATGAAAGAATGTAGGTATATCATGGGCTTGTGATGTCAAACCAAAAGTAACTGGATGAAATGTATACAAACCGAACCTTGGCACTGACCTGGGTTTGGACTTTCAGGTATGAAAAAGTCCATAATGTCTTTTTCAGATACAGCAGGCGGCTGTTTTCAACAAAAACCCTCTAAACCCTGAGCATTCACTGTCAAACAGTAAATGATGATGAACTTGTGAAACATTTAGCAGCTACAGACACAGATATTTTCCATTACCCCGAAACCCCACTAAATGGATGTTTTATTTTGAAAATCGACCATATTCCCTCACTCTAACCCAGTGCCTGCGCTGTCCATTCTACATTGGTTCTTCATTGGTTAAGTCCTGTTGTACTGCACGACTTTCTGGTACCCTCAAGTGACAAAAATATCAGTAAATCAAAAAACATTTTTTCTTTTTGATGCCTTTCTGCTTACCTCCATGACCCCAGCTGATTCTTTGGTGTAAACTTATATTTCAGGTTATAAGTGTCTGTGCTGTTTGAGTTTTATTTCTCTGGGTTCCTCATTGCGCACTGTACATGTAGGGATATTTCATCCACTCCTTCTTCATTACACTCCAAGTTTTTTATCCATCTTTTCTCCCTTTGGGCCCCTTGATGATGATGATGATGACCCCCCCCTCTCTCTCTGTCTGTCTCTCTATCCCTCCCCTTGCTGTGATGTTGCCCCACTGTATTGCCATCCCTAAAGTGTCGAGGCTCCCTGAGGACATGCACTGGATGGTAGTCCCTCAGGGGGCTGGCACTGGCAAGGTCTCATCTCTCTCTCTCTCACACACACACACACACACACTTTTACTCCCCTCTTCAGACAGCAGTGGTCTCAGCGGGGCTGCCCTGGAGCATCACTGCAGCATGCTTGGTACCTGAGAAGCCAATGATACCAGGGCAAGGCCAGAATGTTAAGTGATGTGAATGTGTGTGTGCATGCACGTGTGTGTGTGTTGCCTGAGTGGGGTCGAAATGTTAAGTGGTAGATTAATCAGTAGTAATTGTGTGTATGGTCCATTAAGACAAGGGCTGGCTGACAGACAAGGGTGAGAAAGAGAGAAAAAAAGCGATGAGTCTGTATATATGAACGTGCACGTGCATGTGCATGTTGACCAACAGAGAAGTGAAACTAGTAGAAATAGCATTTTAACTGTAAAGTTCTTTCAATGGCACTCTACATTGTATATCTTTTTATAAATCCCTGTTCTTGTTTGCTTTTCATGTGCCCCCATCATCAATCCTCTTCTCTTTTTTAGAAATTCATCCATCTGTGCCCGGAGCTGTTGCGAAGTTGCTCTCCTACTTTTAGAAGCGGAGTTACTGAACAACGGTCACCACTGGAAAAACAAGGCCGCTTTCTGCTATCTGTCTCACTCCTGCAGACACACACGCACACGCACACACACACACACACAACACGCACACACCTTTCCCCCAGTGATCTCTGCAGGCTGATTTGGTATTCAAGTGCTGTTGCAGGCCCAGCAGGCCTAAACCTCTCTTTGTATTGTTTTATTACCCAGGGGCTAGGCCTTGCCACACACACACACACACACACACACACACACACACACACACACACACACGCGTGCGCGCGCACACACATGCACGTTCAAACAGCACACATAGCATACAAGTGCAAAGCAGGATTAGCATATTAGCATATTAGTATCCTGTCTATCAATTGGCTCTGTCTGGTTTTCTTTCTCTCACATGCTGTCAGAATGAAGAGGAAGAATTTCATGAGGAGGAGAAATAGAGGAAGATAAGGAGGAAAGTGGGGAGGAGGAGGAGGAGGAGGAGGTTGAGGAGAAGTAGGTGGAGGGCTGTTCACCCCTCTCCAATAGACAGATGGTAGTCTAACTCCTACTGTGTTGTCAACTGGCCAAGAGAGAGGGAGACAGAGAGGAAGAGGGGTAGAGAGATGAACCCTTCCTCTACTTTTTCATCTCCTCTTTCAACCTCTCACTCACTTTTGCTGCCAGATTCAACTCTTTTTACCAGTCTCTCCTTCCACCCTCTATATTTCTTGCAGACGACCATTAATCTCTCCATTCACATCTCTGTTTTTGTCGCTCATCAGTCACAGGTTGCTATTTTTCATCTATACTTTGTCTCCTTCTTCTCTGTGTGTGCATCCATCTTTCCCTCTCTCTGTGAATCTCTCTATTTTCTGCTGCGGGAAGAAGTTAACTGGCCAAGTTTGGATACATACAACAGAGAAAGAAAAAGAGAGTGATAGGAAAACTTGAACACGTGAGGTCATACAGTACAACCCTGCTTTTGAAAAGTAGTCCAAGTGTAGTCCATTTATATGGTTGTGACAAGAGACCAGTTACGTAGGTTTTAATTAAGTAAGTACATTATATACAGGCATTTCAATATCATGTCTTCATCATGCCCCCCCCTCCAGAGTTAACAGTTCCACCAGAGAACTGTTAACTCTTGGCTCTGATTGTTTCATTTAAAAACTGTTCAACAAAAAAACTTTTTATTTTTTCTTATTATTTTGTTCTGCATGAATCATCTCATAACCCCTCACATTCATCTTGACCTTGGGAGTGGGCTAACCCAACCAGAGGCCTAAACAAGTTTATGTAAACCATTTCAAACTTCACCTCAATCAGCCCCAACAGTTCAGTTCAGTTCAATTTTATTTATATAGCGCCAAAAGTGGATTGTGTGTCAAAACAACAACAACAACAACAACAACAACAACAACAACAACAACAACAACAACAACAACAACAACAACAATAATAATAATAATAATAATAATAATAATAATAATCTGTCATAGGAGTCATTTTTCTACTTTTGATACTTTTACTTAGATAAGATTTTGAACTTACCTAACTAACCCTTTTACTTAAAGGATCTTAATGCATTGTTCACATCTGTGGGTGTCTCAGAGGTAAAAGTTGTGTATTGTATTGTATTGTGTAGTACTGAATAAATCTCCTCTGTCTAAAATGATTCTTTATCTGTGATGAGACCTGACCAAAGACCTTGGGTAGCCTTCGTGTAAGTTGCTTTGTATTTAAGGACATATGGTGCCATGATCTGTCTGACACAACAGGGGGCAGTATGGCTCTGTCCATCATCTTCTTCAGTACTCCAAATGGGACAATGGACTTGTGTGCTGAGTTTGAGGTAGCTCTATGTGATCTTTATGTGATCTGCAGACAATCTAAATAAAGACTGAGGGTGGGAATTACTTTGGAAATATATGTAGAAACTTTACAGTTCAAACTCACTTGCTCTTGTCATGTTGAAATACAATACTAGATAGGAGTGGTGGACTTCAGAGACTAAAGTGGAGCTCCTAACTCCCGTTCTCACCCTTTTCTTTCAGCTTCTTCTGTGTCAGAAAGGGCACAATTACTTCAGAAGAACAAGGGGAAATCTGAGCCAACAAAATATCAATCTCATTTATGACTCAGTGTTTTTAGTGTTGCAAAAGCTGGATTTTATGTGTTTTAACTCAGGGGTGTAAAAGAAGGTAAAGGAATTCTTTTATTATAGTTTTGTAGTAGTGTAGTAACTTACTCTTCAGTAAGTTTGTGATGGTTTTAATTACAAGAGAATCATCTTTGTTTATTACTGCGATTGACTGAAAACAATAAATGCTGTGTTTCATCCATAAACATGAAAATAAAAATGTATGAGTTGATTTACTGTAAGCGCACAAGTGCTACAGTGCAAGGCTGTAATTCAAATGATACATTTCAAGAAAATAAAGCTCTAATTAGTCCTGCTATGTTGATGGATTTCAAACTAAAAGTCATCATTTACATTATGAAATACAATACAATACATCTTTTTGTGGAGGTAAACTCTTGTGACATATTAGAGTGTTGAATGCTATGTTATATTTATGCTAAAAACCATCATATTAATGCTAGTGGTATATCTCTCCCTTGAGAAAATACAACTGACAGTTTTTGATGCTAATATTACCCCATATGAGCATAAATCACTGGATCCATCATATGTGTGTTTGTATTCATTAGCGCCTGCTGTTGGAGCTTCATCAGAACTCAAAAGGCAGACTGTTTTGTAGAAACACAAGAGGTTTTGTAACTCCCTGGTTGTGCTTTCGCTCTGTTTGTGCTAAAGTGATTTTGCGCTTTTGTCAGCTTGGTATGGTAGCCGTGTGTGTGTCTGTGTGTGTATGTGTGTGTGTGTGCGTGCATGTGTTTGTGAGCATGCATGCGTATGTGCAGACATTTTTTTCTGTGTGATGTACTGATGAGAAACGCTAAAATGACAGCTGTGAGCTGTGTAATGACAGTGTGAGACTTCTGTCACTTTTCAAACAAATTTGTTTGGAGTGTGTGTGTGTGTGTGTTGAGGGGGGGGGTTGCACACATATATATGGGTATATGTGTGTATGGATGTGTGTGTGCTGTCATTTATTTGTCATCTGCCAAGTATCTTTCATCCTCTTCCTCTCATCTCATCCCTGATAGTGAACATAGCTGTGTTGAGACCACTGCTGTCTGAACACACGCACACACACACACACACACACACACACACACACACACACAGACACACACACACACACACACTCACACACACACACACACACACACACACACACACACAAACACACAGATCTAAACACACAGATGATGGTTGTTTGTCTCAAGATGAGCCCATAATTATGCTGCTTGTTTAGACTTTGTCTCTGAACAGACTGCTACAAAGTGTTGAATCCTGTTTTGTTTTTGCAGAACAGAAATAGTTTGCTTTGTCTCTCTGTAATGGTGCTCTACATCGCTGTCACACATCACAGTGGAATGGCACAGCAGAGTGAACATGTGTGTGGAACATGCATGTTATTTAAACAGACGTTTTCTCTGTATGTTTGTACAGTATGTGTGTGTGAGTGTGTGTTTGCATCCAGCCGTGCTGTTCTGTGCTGAGGTGAAGTGAGGAAGTTGCTGTGGCACTAATCACTGTGGATACAGACAGCTGTGGTTACTCACCTCACCCCTGAGTGTGTTAACATGTCGGAGGTGTTTCCAACTTTTTCTCACTCTGCATGTCTCCTGATTGTACCTGTCTCCAGTTTAAACCTAAAACTGAGCTAAATAAGAACAGATGATCCAAAATGAGAAAGCATAACAGAATAGAATATTCATTTTTAATAGTATAAAAGCATTTTCAGTGTCAAACTAAGTAAAATGAAACCCTCTTAAGTCTCAGTCAAGTCAGGTGTCTCTTCATGTATTAAATCAAGTTTTAAAAATGAGTCCACACTGATGAATCTGATGAAGTCAATCTGGCAACTTACATGTGTGTTTGTGGGACTGCTCAGACTGACTAATCTTAAAACTCAGCAGCCCTCTACCAATCATCTTATCGTACGTTTTTTGCCCAAACTGAAACATTTTTCAAAACACTAAAAGATTTTAAAAAACTGCTAGTAGCAACGCTTAGTTAGCCCAATATAAAACTATCCACCAGCTGCTACATTCCTTGTTTCAAGTGACGTAAATGTGAGTATGTTACATTTATGGATATAAACCACACATAAACATGTCCGTAATCAGCTTAGATGAATGCTAAAGTGTTAGCATGGAGCACTTGAGCAGAAGAGACCTGGTGAGTTAATTTAATGGTGGTGAACTCACCATATTTTCTGTTTGTTCAGCTACAGAAGAGTGTTGATATACATCTCTTAACACTCTGTGGTATTCAGGTGTGTGTGCGTCAAGAGCTCTCTGTGGTCTGCTTGTGGTAGATTCCATCCACTCACATACATATTTATAACAGGAAATGGGACAGATGCCCAAATATGGAAGAATGTGGCTTCCATGAACAAGACGATGTCTGTCAGAGTTATGAAGCAGAGATACTGTAAATTGGTATGCATGAGCTGATGCAAAAATATGCACACATACACAGAGTGAGGAGTATTATCTTTAATGCTAATCATTGTTTGTACAAAACCTAAATCAATTTCAATCAAAGAGGGAAGCTAGCTGCACCGGGAGGAATGTGACCTTAGATGTTTGCACTTTTCTTTCTTCCCTCCATCTCTTTCTCCCTCTCTGTTTTCTACCCTCAGGCTACCTTCTGGCTGTCCCCTGAGGCACCATGGTTAAATGTGTATCTGCTGGGCAAGTTGTGACTTGTTTGCGTGTGTGTGTGAGTGTGCATGTGTGAGTGTTTTCGGGCTAATGAGTGTGTTAGCAGTTGTGGACCTATAGACCATAGGGAGGGCAAAAAGAGGGTGTGGGAAGAAGATGCACGAGAGCAGCAGGTGTGTGTGCACTCCTTTTTAGACATAGATAGATAGATAGATAGATAGATAGATAGATAGATAGATAGATAGATAGATAGGACAGGAGGGTGCATCTATAAATACTGCCCATCACTTAATTACATGTTGTGTGTTTAGAGAACAGATTTTCTGATGCAACCAGCCGTAATCGGTACAATGGATGTGGGCCCAGTTTTGCAATATTCCAACTAATGGTGGGATACGATGCAGAGAAGCCTCTCCCTTGTCAGTATTCAAGGGCAAATTTCCCTCGAGGGCCATCAAAATGCAGCATGGGACAACAGATGGGGGAGTAGTACTTTCCCAAGTTTGGTGGGGTGTTAAGATTGTGGCTGTGGAGTCTTTTCTTTTTTGGCAACCATATGTCTCATCTTTCATTATAGGCAGCCATTAAAGGTTAAAGGTCCAGTGTGGTGTAGTAGGTTAGCTTCTCGGTTGAGTTGAAAGTATATTATCATATTGTGTTACTGTTTTACAAAGTTTTGTTGCACAGCTTATTGTAAGAAAACGGTAATAAAAATGTATTCAGATTTAATGTGTTCTTCTTTAAAGCTGCAACAATCAATATTCTTATGATAATAATGTGTTGACTGAATTAATAATCAAATCAAATCAAATCAAATTTTATTTGTATAGCCCAAAGTCATAAAACACATTTAGCCTCAGAGGGCTTTACAATCTGTACAGGGAGTGACACCCTCTGTCCTTAGACCCTCGGTTCCAGTGAGGAAAAACTTGCCCACAAAAAACCTTTAACAGGGAAAAAATGTGGAAGAAACCTCAGGAAGAGCCACAGAGGAGGGATCCCTCTCCCAGGACGGACAGACGTCCAATGGATGTCACGTGTACAGAACAATCAACACAAACATATTGTACAATTACAATGAATGATGAAATGACAATGAATTACAATGAATGATGGAATGATGTCAAAGGTTGCTTGTAGTAACCAACAGCAACCTCTGTGGCTATGAAATGAAGCCAATGCAGAAGTGCCAAAAACTGCAGTTCCTCAAACATCCACTTGAGGTTGGCTCCAGAACAAGTTAGTCTCCATAAGTCCCCATGTTAAAATGTCCAACTTCACAGTAGAAATAAACATGTTTACAGTTTTGGTCTCTCTAGCTAAAGTCCCTGTTCAACTGTACTGTGGGTGATTTTTTATAGAACTCATCTGTTCAAATTATAAAAAGGCTTTATACAGAATTAAGAGTGTGGATGCTTTGACTGATTTGACTGACTGATGGCCCAGGTCTTCACTGATTTTTAGATTAGCCACGAGATGGTGCCAAGATGGTGGAGCTACATATTTTAAGTTTCAAAATTCTTTTTTACCTTGTTGCATTCTTAATGCCATTAATGATGGTAACAAGCCAAAAGAAATCTATCACTCAACTCAATTAGAAGTTCAGCTCAGAGCTTTTTAACATATTTCAGCTCACTGACTGGTGCTTTTTCTAGCAGCTGTTTTTAACAAAATAGATAAAAGGAAAAAAAAACTGACCTGCTCAGTTCTGAACAGACTCAGCTAGTTAGCTAACTAGAGTGAATATTACTTACATTCACTTACACTTACACACTCACACACTACATTATGTGTCCAAAACATAAAAAAATATATATAATGCAACCACTGGGTGCAATTATATGCTTACATGCATGCATTTTCCATACTGTAAATTATATATTGATATTGGCACATTATTATGATGTTGATTTTTAGGAAAATCACTGAGCCCCCTGTGACTCTAGAGATGGTACTGTTAATCTCCATGTATCACAGCGCTAATGTGGAAAAAAGCTGCTACTGTTCACAAAACACTCACACTGATAATTCCTCTCCTCTCCTCTCCTCTCTTCTCCTCTCCTCTCCTCTCCTCCCCTCTCCTCAGGTGTATTAGAGGATTGTGGTTGAAGTTGTAAAAGAACGATGATGGTAACTGACAGAAATAGAATGATGGAGGGATGGTAGGTTTTCAGAACAGGAAAGAGACATCAGTCTTTGTGCACTATGAATAGACCTCTGCAGCTGTCCTGCCCTCTCACTCAGTATCACACATACACACACACACACACACACATGCACAGGCTTGTCCTGGGTGGCCGCAAATGAGCGGCTGCAGCTGCCCCTAAGCTTCGCCCAGGACCTGGTCTTAGCCCCAAGCTGCCCTCCAAGTTCAACAGTATGACTTACCAATCATTCCCTCCAGGCCACAGACTGATGAACACTTTATGGAAACCATTAGACCACTGCGTTTAAGCCTCTGTGTATCTGCTGGATGTGGTATGTTTGCACTTAGCAGTATACTGAGAGAAAAAAGGTCAAAGGATTAAGAATGTGGGACTAGTTTGTTTCATGATCTGCTTTGAAGTATGAATGAAGAAAGTCAATTCTGGTCACCCTGAGTCATGTGAATCTTCTATCCCGTAAACAGCAGTGTGGAGATCACATGAAAACATTAATGAATTAATCATATAATAATTATTGCCTGTGTTGCCAAAGCCTGATATACCTTATTCTATTCACTTGAGTAAGCAGCACTCTTTCATCATTAGGATTTGTGGCAGCAGAATAGTGTACAACCATTTCATAATTCTCCCAAACATTAGCACTGTAACCCTGACAGATTACTATTGAAAATGTACATGTTATTGTCAGTTATTTTTCCATGAAATTTGGTCATTTGGAATGGTGTTATTTGGGTTTAAGGCTTGCAAATGACAGAAACAGTCAAACTGCTCAATTGCTACCATCAATACTACCTCATAAGTACACTGAAAGGCTCTCAGACAGGAACAATAATAAATAATAGAGTTTCAGTACTGTGGAAATGGGCCAGAAAACAGAGCTCCCCCTGCTCTACTCCATTAAGTGGTTATTGTCACTCATTACAGGCTTCATAATAAGTGCAAGAGGGGCCCTCGAGATAAGACCATGTCCTGTAATCCAGAGACCAAACCTGGCAACCCAGATCGTTATCATACCTGACCCCCCCAGCACACAAAGCAGCACACAAACACAGACATGCATGGCGCTGTAAGACATGCTGAGATACACACGCACCCCAAAATTGCAGTACACCTGACCCATGGGTGGCACTGTGTTCCGCACAACACTGTGAAATTACTACAGCATGTAGTACTTATATGTATGATAATAATGGATGAACTGGACTCTGTGTGTGTGTGTATTTGTGCTGAGGGGAACACACTGGATTTAACAAATGATTTCTCTGGAAATGATTTTCTGTGAACTGACTTACTAGTGAAGAGTGTATATTTAAGGTCTGGTTGAAACTGAATGGTCCAATCAATCTGCTATTTCTGCGTGTGTGTGTGCGTGCGTGCGTTTTTTCATGCAGAACCAGTGCAAGCCAATATCTACTTGGACCTTTATATTTTTCACTGGAAGCCTAATTAGCTGTACAGTCTTTCAAGCTACTAAATACGTTTTATGTTGAACTTTGCCAAAAATGGTGGAGAGTTATCGGATATTTGAGTGAAAATAAATGATTCTAGTTCAGTGGCTTTATCGGGAATTGAGGTGGAATCTGCAGTGCATGGTCTTCAAACAAGATTTGACAAAATAAAGTGTAGGTAAGAGTTCTTTGTTTTTTGTCTCTATTTTGCTCAGTTTTTATAGCTAGACTAACTATAAAAACTGTTTTTTGTACATTTTTGCTGTGAAGTTGGACTTATGGAGACTGAATCAATTCTGGTGCAAGCCTCAAATGGACGTTAAAAGAACTGCAGTTTTTGGCTCTTCCACACTGGCTTTACACTGGCTTTGTACACGTTTTAATTGTTAGTGCTGCCCAAATCAATAAATGATTGACAGTGAGGGAGACACATTCAGCCTGTAAAGTTGTGGCTGCACTCTGTGAATGAACGCCGCAAGATGATGTGTTTCAGTTTGTGCCCATGTTAGTTCAGCAACAGTTTTTGATAATGTGAGATACATTTAACTCTTATACTACAGTCTTTCTGAATATCCTCCCTGACACCTTTACATTTTTCCTCACTCATGCCTGTATGACTCCCTGAGACACAGAAGCACACACACCTTGTTTAACACGTGAAAGCACCTTGCAGTTCTTAGGACGAGAAATGAGGCCCATCGGCTTTTTTCTCACAAGAATACTGTACATCCTGACAATCTTTACAGCTTCAGACAGACTGTGAGATCTCATGAGGGAGTTTGTGTGTCCATTTGTTAGTGCATGAATGTATGCTATATATGAGGGAGGGGGAGCTGGAGATGTGAAAATTTGTTTTGTTAAAAAATGTAATTGCTTCTCATGCACCTCGGACGAGGAATGAATCACAAGCTGAAAGCTGAAGTGTCATCATTTCCTAATGTTTATAATCACCTCTGATAATCAGTGATGAAATCACTGAAGATGAGATCCCTTTAGCGGTTGCCAGCAGGCAACTCAGATTTGCAAATCCATCCTTTCCCACCAATCACAAGCACACATTCATTATCTAAGCATCTTCTCAAAGTCTGCATTTTCTGTGAAAATGGGGGAACAGTGAATTTAAAGCTGCTCTATTGATACACGTGGTTGAGACATACAGTACTGTATCTTGTATCCAAAATAACATATCTGACAATAACTCCAAACTTCAGCCATGATATTTTGACTCTGTCTCTATTAGTCCATGGCTAAAAACAAAAAATAAGAAATAGCAGATCTAGTCACTTTCCTCTGCCAGTGTAATGTGAGTGCATCAGATTTTGTGGAGAAATGTTTTTGAGATGCTACCGACCAGCTGAAAGAAATGTAATGTCCATGGTGGAAGCAATAAATCATTACCATATTGATTTGGAGAAAGTGATATGCAGCAATTACTATAAATGAGATCACTGAGAATACTGGAAGGCAGGCATCCTCAGAAAATTGACTACATTTGAAAACACGTCTTCTTCAGTCTGTTTTGGCCTAAAAAACAGGGATGAGAAAAATGATGAACCGATTGACAGACACAGTAATGTACAGTAATGTGCACTGTTGCCTACAAGACTTGATGACTGACATGAAAATTGTGCTTTTTACCTGGCGTGTGTGTGTGTGTGTGTGTGTGTGTGTGTGGACCAAACACAAAAAACAAATGTAAACTGCACTCTCTAAAGGTTCCCCCTTAGTGTGGACGACATGACATTCTTCCAGTTCAAACAGCTGAATTTCTCAGTCATGACAACATTGTACTCTTCAAAGTAAGCGCTGCATGGCAAAAATGACTACAACACAGAAACAGAAATAATCATGGTGTCTGTAAAAAAACATTCAAGGACATACTTAGAAGCAACATTCTGATGGAGTCGTACATTTCTGATGGAGTTGCAGCTGCTGTTAGCTAACAAAGAGGTTTTCAGGCCTGGGTCGCCTGGTAATGCAGACGGGGCCGATGTAACCGGGCTCAGCAGCTTCTATGGCCATCTGACAAGAGGAGAAGAGAGCGAAGAGGACGCTGATGGAGGAAGCTAAGAAGATAAAAGGAGAGAGTGAGCGAGCAAGAAGCCAACTTGATATTTTGCAAAGTTGTTTTGATTATAAGTAATGTAATCAGAACAAATACTTGTGTAGAGCTGAACATTTTTACCATCACACTCAAATGTTAAAGATACCCATTTCTACTAATGCTGTTTGTTGTTTGGCCTTTTCCACATTTTGGACATTTTGACCTATCATAGCAGAAAAACACAGGTTTTACTGATAATATTGTTATACCTTTTATACTATTTATATGTTATACTATTGTTCTTTTTACGTGTCTTAGTAAGTCATGACAGTGTGACGACGAGTTTTTCTGACTGTCACATGTCAAAATGTCTTCTGTGATGATAGTGTTAGAAACCTAAATTACGTTCAAATCATGGCTTCATTTGATGCAGAAATCAAACCTGGGTACAGGATTTAGTCTCAGACCGAACTGAACTTCTGTTGTTTGGGTTACTGTGGGGGAGACAAGTGTTTGAACCCAGAGAGAAGCACAGAGTCACAACAGGAAGCTCTGAGAAGCTTCATTACTGGGTCCAGTATCCCACATGCATTCAAACACACACGAAAAACAGCTGGATCATGTCTCTGATAGCAGGAGAATAGGAAACCTTGCTGTGTATGAGGCCAGGTGTATGTTATCGTGTGTGTGTGTGTGTGTGTGTGTGTGTGTGTGTGTGTGTGTGTGTGATCATGTCTACTGTCTCTCTCACTCAAATTAAATGGTGTTTTCATCACAACAGTTGCTGTGACTACCACCTAACCTGACAGAGCTGACCATTTACTCTGTATCATCATCATCATCATCACACACACACACACACACACACACACACACACAGCCTCGACCTATCATCAGCCCCCCTACAGGCCCCAAAGTTTGTGGAGTGTGTGTCCGCTTCACGTGTCTACCGCTACTGACAAACTAGAGACAAGTGATGACAGAGATTATGCAGGGCTGTGCCTGGTGGACTGAAGCCCCCCCCCCCCCCCCCCCCCCCCACCACCACCACCACCACCACCACCACACTTGGTCTAATAATTTTTATTTATTGTCACATGTGTCAAACTCTGACCATCTGGCATCACAGATGGCTGTAACATTCTATAAAACATTTTTACAAATACTTTTAAACCCCAAAGAAGCTGTATATTTTTTGTCCTGCTGCTCCTGCGCTCTCTGCCAACCTGTTTGACTTCCCCCCTCTTTTTCACTGCTTGTTTTATGTTCTCCTCATTCCTCTGGCTTTGCTCAGTCTCTCTTCATCTCCTCCATCTCCCTGTTGATTGAAGGAGAGCTGACAGAGCTAACCAGAGTTTTACTGCCTCCTTCCTTCTTGCCCACCTTCCCCTTCGTCCCTCCAAAGCCTTCCAGAGAAAACAGAACCTGATGGAGTTTACGACCCGATTACTGCCTGGACACACTGCTGGATACTCCCCCACAGTGCCACAAACACACACACACACACACACACACACACACACACACACACACACACACACACACACTGAGTTTCTCAGCAGTGGGTGCTGGTATGGGGGAGCGACTCACAAGTTTACCTGTCATCTCACATTAGTAACACTCCAAACGACTGCTCACACTGCAGAGAAAGGCTAACTATTCCAGGTCCAAACAGCAGCGAGGCCATTTGTGGCTGAGGAGCGGGCTTGTAATAAATGTCAGTCCATTAAACAGACATAGCTTTCTGTGCCCAGGAGCTGTTTAAGTAAACTTAGACATGACTGTGTTTCTGTGAATTTACACGACACCAGCAGCTATAAAAAAATATCTGAGAACAGCTAGTTGTAAAAATAGTGGACCAATGAGGTGAAACCATTAAGGCCAATTTCCTGCATTCTTGGTGGTTGAACAGCATCAGGCAACTTGTCAACATGCTATCACATGACCGCTCACCTGCCTCTTTGAGCAGCTAACTATCGCCCTGGGAAACAGGTCCGTCTCACAGGCGGATACGTCATTTTTATGTAAGTGGTAAGCCTCAAAGACCAAAAAAGTGTAAATCACTGATTATTAGAGGTGATTATAAACATTAGGAAATGATGACACTTCAGCTTTCAGCTTGTGATTCATTCTTTGTCAGAGGTGCATGAGAAGCGATTACATTTTTTAACAAAACTAATTTTCACATCTCCAGCTCCCCCTCCCTCATATATAGCATACATTCATGCACTCCCTCATGAGATCTCACAGTCTGTCTGAAGCTGTAAAGATTGTCAGAATGTACAGTATTCTTGTGAGAAAAAAGCCCATGGGCCTCATTTCTCATCCTAAGAACTGCAAGGTGCTTTCACGTGTTAAACAAGGTGTGTGTGCTTCTGTGTTAAGACAGTAAACATCTTTTACTACAGTTCGTTTGTTAAAAAGTGCTTTCTTTTGCAATTTTATATTTTAGGTGATGTTTTTCCAGTTTTCCAGTTTCAAAGCAAATATATACCATAATAATACTCCTACTAACAACAACTACAATAATAATGCTAATGATAATAATACTTCTTCAATTTTTGTTTTATGTCATGGAACAAAAAAACAAACAAACAAACAAAAAAACATTTCTCCCACATAGTTGATTTTATAAACATGTTTATCTCTTCTGGTCTCTTTATAGTATAGTATTTTATACTGTAGTTACTACACCAAACCATTACATAGTTCCATGCATAATCAAGGTGTGAAACAATCCTACATTCATTCATTCTTAAAAAACGGCATGTACAGAATTCACTGCTCCTCCCAGAGGAGAATAAAGAATGTTGAAAATCTTCATGTTGCTGGGCAGCCATGTTTCCTCAGATATTTTTGGGCTCAATGATGTCACACAAGTCAAAAGATGGAAATTCCCAGCTGGCACATCGGAATCATGTCCTCTTCGTGTTCCAGATGTCCAGCTTGGAATAATCTGCACAGCCTCAATCATGTTTGTTTACCTGCCTTCTTTCTTGTTCTTGCTTTTCTATCACAGCATGCTTGAAATTCAGATCACTTCATTACATTGTCCCACAGAGGACATCAGAAAGTTTCCAGCAGTACACTATGGGGCAGTTGAGGTCTGGTGATGTCATCAAGGGAGAGGTTTTCAGCAGAGATGATTGGCCAGCTGTCAGGAGCAGTCTGTCCATGCTCCTCTATCTACACCACAGTTCCCATGAGCACCTTCTGCTATCATCAGCGGGTGTTATTGCACCTGTGGCCTGTTGATGATTTAGACATCAGAAGTAGACATGTGGCAACAACATACAACACACCCAGATCACACACACTTCTCCTCATACACACATACTGTATGTTAACCAACCACAGAAGAACTGAAAGATTATTGGAAATAGCTCCAATATCAAAATAGTCATAGAGACATTTAATAGATTTAGAAGCTCTGCTGGATTCATGTGCATCCTGATGCTGTGCCACAGTGGCTCTCTGTGCCTGACAGTAATGTAATAAAGCTACCAGCTCACTCCCACACAGACCTGCCTGTGCTGCAAAGCACTATGGGTAGAGTCACCACAACGTCCCTTGAGACGCAATGTGAAACCGCTGAAAACGGTCTTCTTGACATGTGCCCCCCCTCTCTCTCTTTCTCACACACACAACACACACACACACACACACACACACACACACACACTGCACTTGCTACTTGCTCACACAGAGAAAAGGAGAGGGGAAACCTTTATGAATAAACAGATGAGAGTCCATTAGTTGTAATGTTATTATCCAGCTGTCTGAACTGTGACCTTGCTGAGAGTGTGTAACAAAGACAGAGGAATGCTTCAGAAGCCTATTTGAGTAGCTAAGGATATTTTAAAAGGGATCATTTACACAATACAGCTATTAAAGTTAAAAACAACACTTAAAAATAAATACAATGAATACATATAGCTTTAAATTTGGTCTATATAGTCTGTATATTTATTTAATTTCTAAATAAAATATTAATATTTCTAAATGGGGCGGCACGGTGGAGCAGTGGATAGCCTCACAGAAGAAGGTTGGCTGGTTCTTTCTGTGTGGAGTTTACATGTTCTCCCCGTGTCTGTGTGGGTTCTCTCTGGGTATTCCAGCTTCCTCCCACAGTCCAGGCATGCAGGTTAATTGGTGACTCTAAATTATCCGTAGGTGTGAAAGTGAGTGTGGATGGTTGCTTGTCTCGATGTGTCAGCCTTGTGACGAACTGACAACTTGTCCACAGTGTACCCCGCCTCTCACCCAATGTCAGCTGGGATAGGCTCCAGCCCATCTGCAACCCTGAAAAGAATAAATGCTATTGAAAATGGATGGATGGATGGAAATGCTGAATTAAATCATAGTACATTTGAGTCAATTTCTCTCCTTTACTTTCATCATCACCAAGCACATTTTAAAGACATGTCTGATTTTCTTTTCTTTTTTTGTGTCTCAGAGTATATTGAAGGAGGATGTGACAAGATTACATAATGAACTGAGCTCCAGTGCAGTGATTCTGGAAAATGGTTGTTTTTCAGGTGTATTTCATTTCTCACCTTTTAAAAAATCTATTTAGGTATGACAACTTTTCCACCTCGGCCAACTGCAAAAATCAAGCTTTATTTCCTCTCAGATGTGCAAATTAATGATGTGCGTAAAAACACACTTTAAGACTCTTATCCCTGTTCAATCAATAACATGTTATTATTTATTGTTTTTTTATTATTATTGTTATTATGAGTTTAACAATGAATTAATACAGTATTATAGTTAGTACACAAATAACTAAACACACATAGTTTGTGTTTGTTCTGATGGAGAGCTCTAGTCCTGCTGTGATAATGTGCACTATGTTGTTCTTTTGTTTTATGTATTTTGACCTTTTTTCTTCTCCTGATCTGCTTCTTGAATGTCCCCTTCCATCTTCTGTCCCATGTGGCACATCTTCCTCATGTCTGGTCATAATTTGATAATGCAAGAGAAACTTTTTATTTACAGGTTCCTGATGTTAACCAGCTGCATGGGAACCTCCAACATCGCTGTTCCCAGTACTGCTCCCTCATCTGGAGAGACTGGTGTGTGTTGGTGCTGATGATAATTAAGTCGATGAACATGAAAATGAAGCTCCTTTACTGTAACGTGTGTGTGTGTGTGTGTGTGTGTGTGTGTGTGTGTGTGTGTGTGAATGTGAGAAAGGCAGAGAGAGAGAGAAGGTGTGTGTCAATGTAGTGCTAAGAAGAGAACTAAAGGGCCATTTATAGCTGTCACACACTGACAACCATTACCCATGCATTTACAGTGCTCTCAGCACATACTGTCAGGAAGACTCTGCACACACACACACACACACACACACACAGGAACACACACTCCCCACTCTACCTGACAGAGCCTAATTATCGACACCTCTCCCTGTCGGATGAAACAAAAAACTGCTCTATTTTCAGACTGATGGAGTCTGATGTCTCTCTGTCGTTTTCTTCTTCTTCTCCCCCTCTCAGCGTCTTTTGTCGTCTCTGCGAGACGCTTCGCCTGCCGCCCACCCCCTTATCCCACGTTTGATTCTCGACTCGTTAAATAAGACTCAAATTAAAACAGACAATGAGAAAAGTTTCCCCCTCACAGCCACTTTCATTTGTTGTGATTGTTATTCAGAGTCATGGATGGCACTCTGCCTGTGTGTGTGTGTGCAAGTGTGTGTTTGTGTTCAGAGTGGAAATGGCAGCAAGTGCCATCTTGTCTTTGAGCCCTGCTTCATTAGTTGTCAAACAGAACAACCATGCTCACCCCTGGCCCACTGTTGTGTGTGTGTGTTTGGAGGGGTGGGGGGTGGGGTGGGGGGAGAGATTTGGGATCAAGTGGTGCCTGTGTAGCTCTGCAGAATTTGTTTTATGGCAGGTCAGTTCAACTTATCCAATCTCTCATTCATTATTTGCCCCTCTGGCCTGATGCAACCAACACCACAATAATGACATATTATGTGTGTGTTTGTGTGTAGAATGATTAGACATTTCTGTGCTGCATGTTCAAGTTTGGATGGAAGGAGAATGCGTTGAATTAACTGATCTAACCAGCCACATAACCAGTGCACTAAACCAGTAATGTTCAGCAGAGCTGTAGTGTGTGTATGTGTTCTTGCGTGTGTGTATGTGTGTGCATTTATGTGGCAGTTGGCACGCTCTCTTGAGTAGATCACATTTCAGGACATTCCAGAACCATGTAAACATTTATATACAAGCAAAGAGAATCACACACACTCACACATGCACACACACATTCTTCATAACACTCTGAATGCTTCGTAAATAAACCAGTGCCAAAGAGCCAAGAGCGGTTCACACATTCAGATGAACTTCTCTATATGTCAAATGTGAATGGAGGAAGTGGAATGTGCAGTTCAGGTGACATTCCTCTCAGTCAATCCAAATTTAAAACTAGTATTATTCTGTTCGTTAAGGTTTGTTCACTTTGTTACACTTGTTAAATAACTTCTTCTGATAACTTGTGAAATGCCGGCTACCTCAACTTCTCTCTCCTTGTCTCTCTTCCTTGCCTCCTTTCCTTGCATTACAGGTGGGAGGGGCTATGATGTGAGAAGAGGCAAACAAAGGAATCAAGGATGTATGTATGTGTGAACAGAGAAGTGGAGAAGGTATTAACTTATCATCAGGTATGTTCTATAACACAGAGAACACATATACAAATATCTAAATTTAAATCAAGGAACGAATAAAATAAAATCATTTGGTCCAGGACAAAGTCAACCTGGACAACCCAAACTGTAGTCTAATAATAATTCAAATGAGGAAAAACTTGCCCACAAAAAACCTTTAACAGGGAAAAAATGTGGAAGAAACCTCAGGAAGAGCCACAGAGGAGGGATCCCTCTCCCAGGACAGTGGATGTCACATGCACAGAACAATCAACACAAACATATTGTACAATTACAATGAATGATAAAATGACAATGAATTACAATGAATGATAGAATGATTACAGTAGCAGTGGAACCTGTGATAGAGACAGAGAGACACAGATGCACAGCAGCAGTATCATCATTATTCAACTATAAAAGTATCATTAACCAACTATAAACTGTAGTGGAGATATAGTAGCAATAATGACAGTAATAATATATATGGTGGACGTCAGCAGCAGACCACAGCAGCAGCCACGATCCATGAGAACCTGCTGGACGAGAAAGCACAGAAACTCCGGGGAAGAAGTTTAGTTAGTTAGTTTAGTTACATGCATTGATGGTAATGATGATTGGAAAGAGAGAGAGACAGAGAGAGAGAGAGAGAGAGAGAGAGAGAGAGAGAGAGAGAGAGAGAGAGAGAGAGAGAGAGAGAGAGAGGGGGTTTCAGTAAAGGGAGATGTGACTGCATCTTCAACCAGTACCTTGCCTGACTAGGCATAACCCAGAAAGAGAGTTTTAGGAGTTCTAGTACTGGGATGAGAGTGATATCAGTCTTCTCATCAGTCTCCCGGCAAGAAAGCAAATGAACATACTGAACATATTTAAATGTTGATACTGTTATCTCTGAACTTTCACTCTTTGAAATACACATGTTTTAATGCTTAATCTCCACTGTGTCCAACTAGAAACATCATTTTGGCACATTAGCAAGGTTATATTGTATGATATATTATACTGAATTAGCTTTGTGTTGTCAGCAACACACATCTCAACATATTTTTCCAGCAGAGTTTTTAAAAGTACTGCGTAAATACACAAGAAAGACCTCGAGCTCTTTTG
This sequence comes from Nibea coibor, assembly GCA_023373845.1. NCBI lineage: Eukaryota > Metazoa > Chordata > Actinopteri > Sciaenidae > Nibea > Nibea coibor. Next base: position 927,189 of record CM041733.1, on the reverse strand, counting down.
GACCTTGTATTTTGAGAGAAAAGTTTGGGTCTTTCCCACTGACGTCAGTGCAGTGAAATTTTTTTCTTGGAGCTGTTTGAGGAGTTGAGCTCTTGATACAGTTCCACTTTGGCTTCGACATTTGGCTCATCATGGTTACTGCTCGCTCTAATCTCATTGTTAAACTTAAACCCTAATTTACCAACCATAAACTGACCTTTGGAAGAAGTGTAGACTGATCAAAGTTACATCACTTTGCAAAAAAGTCATTACTTGAAAGGCCTTAGACCGGTAGAAGAACAACACACATGCACAAACACACACTCATACACACAAAGTCAGAGTCCAAAGGCTGCTTCTGCCCTGTACGACTTTCCGTTCCATTCATCACCTCTCCTCTCTGGTCCCACGCTGCTCTGCTGAAGTAAATAAATAAACAGAGGGAGTGAGGATGTGTGTAGAAGAGGAAGGTGATGGGAAGGCTGTTGGGGGAAGTGTTACCTCAATCATTCATCAGCTTATGGATCAGACTGGCCCTCCTATTTATCTCACTCTGCAGGGCGCTGAGAGAGATGTTTTTCTTCTATCTTCTTCTCCCTGGCTCTGCTTCTCTCTTGATGCTAACATCTCCATCTTTTTCTCCTCTGCTCCTCCTACATGCTCTCCTCTGCTCTCTCCTGAGGATGGATGAAGGTGAGTTTGCAGCCAGGAACGCAGTGCATCGATCACTTGCTGCATTGGCAGGCCTGACCAGCAAGCAGTTCTTTGAGTGATGCCACTAGGAGGCTCCATTCTGGATTCAACCAGGAAGGCTGATCTCAGACTGTTGAGGATGAGGTGGGTTGTTGGCTGGACTTCTCAGAAAGTTTTTGCTCATCTTCATCTGCAAAACAGCCATTGGACCTGAATTCTGCTCATCGCTGCACAAGACATGCATTTTGTTTTTGAGTTTTGCTTTGTGTTGATATCTATATCAATATAGAAGATTTTTATCTAATCATAGCAGCTTTTATTATTCTAATGCAAAAAAGTTGAGTTCATAATACAAATAGACAGTCCTTGAAAAAATCCTGGTATCTTTCACTCCCTTCATCTCTGCACAGAAACATACTTCTTGTTCCATACAAAATGAATCCTAAAGTTCAGCTGCAGCTATATGAAAGTCTTTTTGGTACCACATTCCTGCTGTGTCTTAGTATCCCTGTATTGTGGTTTAGCAAGGAAACACTATCCACTGATGCACAAAGGGAATTTAATACTAAAAGGCTGTAACCTCTGATGTACATAAACCGCTGAAGCCTCATATTAGCTTCAGCTGAACTTCACAATGCATTTAAAAAAAAATACAGAACAGGGATTGTGGATTTTGTCCCGCATCGCTTACATTTAAGTTTCTTTAGAAAGAGATTTCTTTGTCGCCAGTTTGGACAAGAGAAACATTTGGGGTATGTAAATCTATCCTGGAATGAATTCAAACACATGGAAACGGAAACAGTTTTCATCTAAAAAAGAAAAGCTTGACAAAGCTTTTGCTAACTAACATCATAAGCATAATTTATTGGCTCAGAGCTGATAGACTTTGATGTTGATCCAATACTGTTTGTCTTCATTGATCTGATGAGTAATTCAGGGAACTCAGACTCATGTGTCATCTTCTTTGGTCTGGTTTGTGTGGTTGTTATTGTCACACAGCAAACTCGCAATAAGATTATGCTGAAAAATTCTATTATGATCACAAATCAACACACTTATCCCTGTATGTATAGACGGTGCTGAAAGAAAACAGCAAAGTTTCTTGTGCCTAGGTAGACAAGCACACTGATCTCTTTGAACAGGAGAAGATGTGCATCCATTTGAACAGTAGTACTGACTCAGCCACATATAATCATGCAGAAGTCAGATTACATGCGCGTGCCAAGTTCACTCACTTGTTTTCTTTCATTCTACACTCATAGTGTACCACTTTCTAATTGAAGCTTCTTCTGATGATCACTTGAACCAAGAAGCATATATTACATGGCTCATTTCAGCTTGTTTACAAGTAAACTACACAGAGTGAGGTCTGTGTACTTACATACATGCTAGATTTACGTTCAGAATGCTTGCGGCCTTCCATCCATTATGTGTAATTATGCAATCTGTGTGTGTAATGGTGTATGGGTTTGCATGTGTGTCCTGGTCTGATTGTATAAGTCTATACAGATAGAATATGATCAATGTCATTTATAATGCACTGCACATTAGATTATAGTTTTCATCCAACTGTTTCATAATAATAATGTGTGAATAACGTGTCATCATGTTGGTGTTCACTTTCCCCCAACCTTCACATCAGTCTTTTCTTTCTATATTTGCTCTATCTTAGCAATGTACTTCCTTAACACTCATACACACATGCACACCCACACACACGTAGTAATGAAGTAGGTAATGTAGACCAGCTCTCTCTCAAATACAACACAATTACAACAGATTACACAGCAATGGCTTCCACATGGTTCACAGAAAGTGGAATTACCACCCTCACAGTGTGTTTCTGAGTGTGTGTGCATGTGCGTGTGTGTGGTAGGTGGTTTCCTTTGGACCACCACCAACATAGTGCTAGTTTACAACATATATTGAATGGGACAAGGGGTGGAGAGAAGCGCTGGGTAAAAGGGTGATGGAAGAGAAGGGGAGAGGGAATTAGGGAAGAGGTAACTGTACAAGAGAAGTGGAGGAGTGCTGTGGGTCTTTGTGCATCTGTCCGTATTTATATAAAAGAATTAAAGTCTCATGAGATTTAAGGCACAGGGACAGTTGTCAAGATGGCAGTGGTGCTGCTATCATGAGTGTATGCTGCATGCAAACTATTTAAAAATCAACAACTGAAATGGGAAGAATTCAAAACTTGACCTGCAGTCACAGTTGACTGCAGGTGCTGCTCAGAAATGCAAGTGAGGTCAGTGCACCTTGAAAAGCTGCCCCAGCACTGCAACGTGGGTGATCCTGACCTCCAGTTGCTGTAGTGTGTACCAGCCAAAAATATCTCCGTCTGCCTGAAGCCTGATATGAAAATCATTCTGAAAGAAAAACATAAGAGGCAAACTATTTTACATGATCTGCCTATAGAGGAGATTGCAGCATAGTCCATTAATGAAAGCCATGTGATGGACACTCCAAACACTTTCCAGTACCACGAGTACATTTTACTGCGGCTGTCTGCTACCACGCTCAACCTACAAGACCACAAAGTATGTACAGTGTGTGCACAGTGCAAGTTTAATTTTACAAAAAAATCTGTGTTTTACAGGAGCAAAGACAGATGACATACTAGAAAAACAGAAAATCCAGATGTTATTAAAAACTGCACATTGAAAAAACATACTTGCTAAGAGCAGAGAGCTGAAATCCTGACAACGTACAATAGGCAGATGAAGACAGTTAAGAGCTACAGTAATGCAGTTGGACTGTAATGTAATAGTGTGGTTGCAACACTAACGGATAGATGCAGACTAATTGTTCAAAGGTTTTCCCAGTGACGTACAAATCATTTATGCATTTTGAAATTCATATTTTGAGAGACAACTAGTAGGTGATAGTTTTGAGGTGTAAGGAGGAGCAGGAGATGGTGCAAGAAGAAAAGAAGTTACATGAGGTGAGAGGAGAGTAAATGTCTGCAGTGTACCTGGACAGGTGAATGATGGATTAACCCACCAACCAACTGCAGGAGAGCAGTCTCCATCAATCCATCAAAAATGACAGCCAACCACCAATCACACCGCAGGGTGGAGAAAAGACCCACCCCCTCTCTCTAGCTCTCTCTATACGTACGAGCCGGCATGTGCAAATGAAACCTCAGACTTTCTCCCGAGATGAACTCACGTGGTTTCACGCTCCTTTTTCTCCTCCATGACAAACAAACAGACATTTCTCAGCTCATTTTTCTTCTGCTTTCCCTGCCACATTCCCAGGCTGTCCCACTGCAATGCCAGTGTTTTCAATAGAGTAACATATCAGACCTAACCCAAACCAGAACCCAACGCAGAGGCTGCAACCGCAGGAGTAAAACAATGTAAGACTCTCGGGACACCTACGAGTCCAGGAGGCATATGACCCCGGTGTCTTTGCCAGACTTGGTTTTATTTTGTCTCTCTGTTACTCTCAGTGTCTCTGCTCTCATACTCTGTCTTTCTTTACCTCCCGCTCCTCTCTGGTGGTGATGTGTGGTAGACCTCAGACTATTGTGTTGCAAATGTGAAAGTTTTCCTAAATAGACCCTGGTCTATTCTATTTATGGGAGATGGACAGGCCACAGCAGTTTTCTTTTTTTTTTTTATAAAGGCAGGTTTTTCTTACATGTACAGTACATTTACATCTATATTTTATACTGGAAGCAGCATTTATCCTGTTTCTCTATTTTTGTTAACCAGTAACTGGAGCTACTTAAAATAACTGTTCTATGTACTGTACTGTTTCATTTTGTGCCATCAGGAGGACTGTAAAGGAAAATTCCTGTTCACTGCAACTTGTATCTCACTTAAAACAGAAACACACGTCCAGGTTATCTGGAATAGAAAACAAAGACAAGCTGTGAAATGATCATCCAAACCACTGCAAACATCCATCACAGTTTGCAGACCGACTGCCCCATTCATTTTTTTCAAGTCCTCTGCCCCCTTTGACTTAGTTGCAGTGCTGCCATCATGTTCTATTTAGTTACTTTGGTGAGTTATGAACAAAACACTGACAGACCACTTTTCAAGATGATATGGTGAACTGAATGTAAGTCTAATGTTCATTCACTTTCAGCTCTCTTTTTGTTTTCTAACTGTGGTAATATCTTTCCTATCTTAGCTTTCAAATTCCTTCACTTCAACAGCTTCGACTGCTAATCTGTGTGTGTTGTTGGTGCTGAGGTAGAGTTTAATGGATTTTCACTGAAAACAGCAGCCTGCTGCAGCTGGACTGATGCTATGAGAGCAGGAGAGTGAACCACAACTGGACAATGAGCTGAAGAAGATGTGTAAGGCTGCAGGTTTGAGTCATAAATCTTTAAGGTCATCAATAAATATAAATAAGTTAACATATAGGTTTATTTTACACGGCCGAGGCCTCACAGTTTGTCCACAAACAGCCTGTTCTTGTTGGGAAGATAAACAAAGTAACAATATCTGGTACTAAACAACAGATTCAACCTGTATTTCAAACTATCAGCTGTAAATGTGATGTTGGGAGTTCTGGGTGCAAAACAATGTCCTCAGATAATTAATGCAATTATTCTGCTGGATAAAATATTTATATTTAAAGTTTTAAAAAATATAGAAGCAGTGACTGCTTTAAGTTGTCTGTAGGTGTGAATGTGAGTGTGGGCTCCAGCTCCACTGTGACCCTGATGAGGATAAGCACTTACAGATAATGGATGGATGGATATTGTGTACTGGTAAACTGGGAAGCAATCGTATTAATTCTAATTTACTGTGTAATAATACATTGCATTTGATATACTGTAGTTGTTATAAGCTTTTAAAATTCATAATGAACAGCATTTCCTGTGAGTCAGAGTAAAAGTACACAGTATTAGTACTCGAGGACAAGTACCAGGATCAGACTTTAATAATGTGTGCCTTTTCCTTCAGTGAGTAAAGCAGCAGAAGTTGACAGTTATCCAAACAGTTTCCTTGGAGCTCTGAGCGTCACTAACCTGTTATAGATGTTTGTGTTGGACAGTCAGTTTCATGCATGATTCAGGTAAAACGTCAGTTTAGGATAAGTTTGAAAACACATTCAGCAGTGACTCTTCAGTCTGTGCAGGACTTAGAGGTCAGCGACAGACTCTCTCTGGCTCCTCAGGTTTCTGTTGTCATATTTCTGGGAATTTGATGCAATGTTTGGAAACCGAGCTGCAGTCAGGCAGGGTGGATCTCAGTTTCACTGTGATTGTGTGTGTGTGTGTGTGTGTATGTCTCTTTACCAACTCTGTTCAGCCAGAGATGATTGTGTCATTACAGCATTCAGGGCGTGAGAGCTCTCTCTCTCTCTTTCACACACACAGCGTTGGTGTTTATCCCCTCTCTTGTCCTGCTCTCTGTCAGTCATGCACTGTGTTCTCACTCCTCACTCTTCTGATGTCATTTGGGAGTGGATTGATGGGTGGAGGTGACTTATGAGAGAGACACACACTTGTGTAAGCACACACACACACACACACGCACACACATAGAGGTCTGCTGGGGTGTTAATAATGAATTATGGGTTTTTAATGCCTAACACTGTGGTTGTTCCAGAGAGAAAAGTCAGGCCAACGAGCCGTTAATCAAAGCACTTCACTGTATGTGTGTGTGTGTGTGTGTGCATTTCTGTGCCTCACTCCTGATGCTTGTTTCTAAACAAAACAATTCATAGAAGGCATCAGATATACAGGCACCCATAAACACAAACAGCATGTGAGAAACTGAGAAGAAAGAAAATGAGAGAGAGAAATTAGGAGAATGAGGCAGATAAAGTCAGAGAATGATGGGGTGGTGGGGTTGGAAGAAAAGGTAAAGATAAATAGAGAGAGAAAGCAATGTAGAGAAAGGATAATGGCTTCCATATGAGAATGTCAGAGCCTTTTCCTGCTTGCTTCTTGGTGTAATCATATCAGCAGTCAGGCCGTTTCCAACTTTCATAAATGTGAAGTATGCAGCAAGTTTCAGGCTCCAACTTCCTTTACATAAACACCCCTTATAAAAACAACCCAGAGTGTGTGAGAGAGTGTGTGTGTCTGTGTCCGTCCACTCCTGTACTAAAGAGTGTGTGCATAGCTACAGTATGGAATACACATATTTGTGTATGTGACATCGTCGACTTGAATGTGTTGACCTACAGTACAAGTCATGCAGTTTTGTGCCTGTGTGTGTGTGTGCGCGCGCGTGCAGATTAGGAGGTGATGAGTGAAGTGAGTTAAAGCACTCTTGTCAGGCATGAAGTGTGTGCTGGGAGTTCAGTTACCCATGCATCACCAAAGATTTAGATATTCTTAAACATGATGATTAGGATATTTCCAACAGTGCAGAAAGTTGTGGAAAAAACAAATAGTGATACGAGAGAAGGTAGGATTTACCAGATTTTCAAATAAAATCCAATTAAATTCCAGTTCAGCCAGTTGGGACAGTGAAACCTGTCTCAACACAGCAAAGTCCACATTTCTTGTAGCTTTCTTTTTAACTTAAAAGCACATGAAGTCTACTGTTTGCTAGGATAAAATGGTTGTTCATATGAGTGCTGTCCAGTGTACTGGAGTTTGGTAAGCCTTGACATTCATCATTTAAACTGTCCTGGATTTCATTGTCTCGCTGATATCTCAAGTGATTTGCAGTGTTCCCACTTTCTGTTCTGTCTGCAGATTTTATGGTAGGACAGTTCTGGAAAAATGGATGAGTCACTTTATCTAGTTTGAAACATAAGTAGCACCTGTATGTGTAGGTTTATATCATGGACTTTATAAAACATGGGCATAGTATCCATGATGTCAACCACAGGTTGCTGGACAGTTGTGTAGATCTGTTTATGCAGACTGACACATTCTGTAGGCTGCCTCGGGTAGCGATGCTCCCACATTGGCCTCAGAGGTTGCCGTTTGGTTTGTACAGTCTTTAATATGGCCAAAATCTAAAAGTTTGAGCCTGAATGTTGCTAGAAGATTTATATCTTGGTGGAGTGGAGCTGGAGTCAGGTCAGGTAGTTAGCCTAGCTTAGAATAAAGACTGGACCTACCATCCACCTACCAACATTTCCAAAGTGTTTGTGCACAGACAGTGTAAATACAGAAAAGTGTAATACTTAATACTGTAATACCTACTTGTTCTTAGCTCCCTCTGAGAAATAAAGCTAACACAGTAAATGTATTTTCCAAGTTAACTTGTGTTTTTTAAGCTGCATGTAATGTGTCTTGTAATAAACTGACACAGCACACTTCAATATTGTCATGAAGTATAAGAATCTCACTCTGCCTCTGGTCAATGTCTTTATAATGCATAAAAAATGTGTTGGTCAATAGTGCTGAGAACGGGTTATAGCAAAAGTGATAAAAAAAGGTTGTTAAGCTTTCATCAAAAATACAGTTTTATTCAAATAATTTCACTGAAGCATAGCTGAGAAAGCAATTTAAAATGTATGTCTTTAGAGAAGATTTTGCATTAGAAAGAGGCAGCGGGGGTCTACTAGACTCTTCTGCAGTTCTGCATGGAGGGGTTAAAGTCCATGCAAGCAGATGAACTATTGATAACTGTTCGATCCCTGGTGGTGTGTTTCTGTGTTTACTGCAGCAGGAGAGTAGCAGAGATCAAACCATGCACAGTGCTCTGTGTTACACACTTGAGCCACGTTTCTCTGAAAAAGGCTCCCAGGAGTCTTTGAGGGGGTCAGCGGAGGCTGCAGACCTCCTGCCTGAGCACTCAGCTGGCAGCAGAGAGCTTCAGAGGGCTGCACTGGGGATATGTTGGGAAACTGTAAAAACACTAGGGATGTGTGTGCGTGTGTGTTTATGTGCTGTAAACTCCCTCTGCTCAAATATTCACAAATTAGCTAATATCGGGAGTTAAGTTTCACACACACATACACACAAATACACCCACACCTCTTATAGTTGACGGGGCAGCAGCATTATTCAATTGGCTCAGGTTCAACAACAACACTCGGAGAGATAGAGGGGATTGTGGGGGAGTGAGCTTTGCCCTGAGAAGTTAAAGTATTTATGAGAAATATGTATCTGTTTTGCTACTTTTCATTGTTGATTGAAATAACAGTAGTGATTCACCGTAACTCAGGTCAAGATACATCTGCTAGTCTAATCACTTGATATAGGGCTGGAATTTTGTGATAAAAATTATATGGAGACAGACTAACTGATACAGTTTAAGTTTTCCTGCAGCAGGAAAAGTATTTTGCTCGGAACACACATCAAAAGTTCCAGCCAAGTTGTAGAGCAGGTCGTCCAGTCATCTCAGGGTTGGTCGGTCTCAAACTGTTCCCAAGTTTTGAATGAAAGTGTGTATGTGGGTCCACATAGCTCTCCACTGCCTGCAGAGAATTTTGCATCAATGAGCTGAAAATGTGCTGGTACGAACTATTGTTTCAGATCCCAGTTTCAACATAAAACTATACGTTCTCTTGTCATTCACCTCAAGAGCGATTTAGCTAGCTCAGTTGCTTCTTGTCTAACTTTTCTTGTTTTATGTTGGCATTTCCAAAACTAAAGAGAGAAATTTGGGTTCTACACTTGGTTGTGCAGCTGTGGAAAATTGTCTATATTAGAATTGTAATTTTTTTTCTACTATTGCCTCAAAGATTACCAATAATCATTTTTGGGGGGCTTTTGTGCTTTTTATTACAGACAGTAGAGCGATGACAGGAAATAAAGGGGAGAGAGGGGAGACAGGTACAAAGGGTCTCACTCATGGGACATTGGACATCTAAGCTGGTATGAGTCACTTTGGTATGAACACAAAGTGACTCAAAGTCACGATGATTGTTGGAGAAAGCATTTACACAGTGAGATAGCTACTTGCTATGTAACAGGGGCAGTGTTTCACATCTTTTCCACTTCAGATCTTCATGTCTATTTTATTCTATGTGAGTGATACCAAAACTGTCCTGTGTGCACAGCAGTACTCGGGCTGAGGAGATATGACTCTGCGTGACAGCTGCTGGTATCACAAAGACATTTAATATCTAGATTTAATGTTTAATGCCAAAAATGTATCCAATGTCACGATAAACCAGAATCTGATTATTTTAATATTACATCATGAACTTCTGTGTTCAGCATCTGTTTGATCTGGTCGGTATGTGTATGTGTGGATGTTTGTGATTGTGAAAAGAGATGGAGGTGCAAAAGAATCACAAAAATAAAAGGTCATAAACAGCTTTTAAACTTGACACCTCTTCTCCAACACCCCTCATTCTCCCGCCCTCCCTCTCACAGTGTACTGTAGTGTGCTGTGTGGTTGTGGAGTGTCCTGCTGTCAGCTGTTTGGCAGGAGCTTTTCATGCAGAAGCTCAGGACAGATTCAGTGTTTATACAAGGTGAACAGAAACTCACGCCCGTAACATTGACTTTTAGCTATGGCCTTTAACACAGTGTCTGGACAAGACCACTGCCAGAACACTGTGTGTGGTCTCTGTGTCTATGTGATTGGGATAGGCATTACCCCCAGCGGGACGTGATGATATCATATTCACCTGCTGTAGTCTGACAAAGGCAGTGACATCATTACTGCCATGCAAACGATGATATCATCATTAATCATCCCTGCCAATCATCACACGTTTCTGGGCATCATCTCATTGATAATCTCAGCTTCCTGGCAGCGTTTCATGATATCATTTGTAAATAAGTGATGAAGTCACAATTCCACATTAAAAGTGGCTAAGGAAGAACATTTCATCCTTCACAGACCATCAGATGGAAAATAAAATACTGAACCTAACAACAGATTCTTCTGTTTATCCTGTTGGAATAAGAGATAATGTTTTGTTTCATTTTATTAATACTAATAATATGCCTGTATAGATCGTAACGTCATCCTGTTTGTCGATCCACCAGTCTGGTTTGACTGCTATGAAACTTTGTTGTCAATGACATTAATGGACAGGATCTCGAGGTGCAGCCAGGGTGAGGAAGGTGTCCAATTTGGGAACCAGGACAGCATCCTTGCTTTTTGCAGATGATGTGGTTCTGTTGGTTACATCAGACCCTGACCGTCAGCTTGCACTGGCGGCAATTTGTAGTCAAGTGTGAAGCCACCAGGATGAGAGTCAGCCCCTCCAAGTCTGAGGTTCTCTGCTGGAAAATGCTGGAGTGCTCCCTCTGGGTTGGGAGTTGCTGCCACAAGTTTTGTTCTAAAGCAGGGATGTCCAAAGTATGGCCCAGGGGCCAATCATGGCCTGCAGTCAGATTTCATGCAGCCCAAAGCTTAATTTTTATAATATATCATTTATGGCCTGCTAGGATTGTCAGATACTGTATGGCTGGAAGACTTTGCATTACTCATAATAAGTCATGTTTAATATTAACATGACCTTAAGATTTGTATCAACTTAATTTTAATATGCTCCATACAATTTATTCAGATGTGAACTGGTTCTAGATTTGTTCACACAGATTTGGTTACATTGTGGTTAAATATATCAAATCAAATCAAATCAAATCAAATTTTATTTGTATAGCCCAAAGTCACAAAACACATTTTGCCTCAGAGGGCTTTACAATCTGTACAGGGAGTGACACCCTCTGTCCTTAGACCCTCGGTTCCAGTGAGGAAAAACTTGCCCACAAAAAACCTTTAACAGGGAAAAAATGTGGAAGAAAGCTCAGGAAGAGCCACAGAGGAGGGATCCCTCTCCCAGGACAGACGTGCAATGTCACATGTACAGAACAATCAACACAAACATGTCGTACAATTACAATGAATTACAATAAATGGTAAAGTGATTGCAGTAGCAGTGGAATCTGTGATAGAGATAGAGAGACACAGATGCACAGCAGCAATAAGTCATTAACCAACAAAGCTGTAGTGGAGATGGTAGCAATAATGACTATATATGGCATGTGATGCTAAATATGGTGGACGTCAGCAGCAGACCACGGCGGCAGCCACGATCCATGAGAACCTGCTGGACGAGAAAGCACAGAAACTCCGGGGTGTAGAGGTGTAGTTAGTAACATCCAAAGAAAAGGTGTAAGGGAGATGATGATTGACAGAACAATAAGACCTTAGGCCCTGTTTATGCAGACTCTAAGGGATATCGAACTGCCTTACCCAGAAAGGTAGTTTGTTCCACAGAAGAGGAGCTTGATAGCTGAAAGCTCTGGCTCCCAGTCTACTTTTGGAAACTATGGGAACCACAAGGAACCCAGCATTCTGAGAGCACAGTGGTCTAGAGGGGTAGTAAGGTACTATGAGCTCTTTTAAATATGATGGTGCCTGGCCATGAAGAGCTTTGTATGTAAGGAGAAGAATTTTAAATTCTACTCTAGATTTAACAGGTAGCCAGTGTAAGGAAGCCAAAATGGGAGAGATGTGATCTCTGATCTTGGTTCCTGTCAGAACACGTGCAGCAGCATTCTGAATTAGCTGCAAAGTCCTCAGAGACTTATTGGGGCAGCCTGATAATAGAGAGTTACAGTAGTCCAGCCTAGAAGTAACAAATGCATGGACTAGTTTTTCTGCATCCGCTTGGGACAGGATGCGTCTGATTTTGGTAATGTTGCGTAAGTGGAAGAATGCAGTCTTTGAAATTTGTTTTATGTGGACATTAAAGGACAAATCAAATCAAATCAAAAATAACTCCAAGGTTCTTTACAGTGGAGCTGGAGGGCAGGGTGATCCCGTCTAAGGTGGCCAAGTCTCCAGAAAGAGAGTTTCTGAGGTGTTTGGGTCCAATTACAAGAACTTCAGTTTTATCTGAGTTCAACATCAGAAAATTGTAGGTCATCCAACTTTTTATATCCCTAAGGCATGCTTGCAGTTTATGTATATATATAATTGTAACAATGAAAAAAAATGTTACAGAACAGTGCATTTGTATATAACTTTTACTGGAGATTTTTCCGTTTTTAAAATGTTAGTATTGGGCCCCTTATCTGGCCCTCTTTAAAAGAAGTTTGGACACCCCTGTTCGCAAGTGATGGGACCGGTTGGGGCCGCATCTGCAGTATTGTGGAATACGGAGCTGAGCTTTGGGTAGTGACTGAAAGAATGACATCATGGATTCAGGTGGCCAAAATGAGGTGGTGGCTGAGGTCTGGGGTTGGGAGCTTGGACATCCGGAGGTAGCTCAGTAGAGCTGCTGCTCCTTTATGTCATGAGGTGGTTCCCACATCTGATTATGATGCCCCCTGGCCACCCTTCCTTTGGAGGTGTTGTGGGGACATCCAAATAGAGACCCCCAGGGCAGACCCATAACCTACTGAAGGGACTACGGGGGAGG